>CM065903.1:7360000-8560000 GCA_033439115.1 Firmiana major
AATGTGGTACACTTGGACTATACTTGACGAACTTCACTAAGGAGGGAATTTCGGACATTACCCTCCGTCTCTCAAATCACCTGCTTCCTTTAAATTTTTGTTCTTCTCTTCCTCCTTTCACAAATGACTTGACCTGACCGTCAAAGCACGTGGAAAACTTAACTCTAATATCATCCGACTTCTCTATTTTCTTGACAGATTTGACAACTTTTGTCAGCCAAGCCAAACGTCTCGTGATTCTACCTCATCTGCCTACGAAACCATCAAGAATCAGTGTGACCAAAATTGCAGGTGATGATGGACAAAGGAAGATGGTGATTCAGGTGTTAGGAAAAAAGAGGCTGTTTTTATTAGAAAAACCCTGACCTTCTGGGTTCTACCTCTTCATGATAGGCTACGATTATGGGGCCATTCTCGCCATCCCAGTATTATGATCTGTAAAACAACTAATTAAATCTAATCATACTAAAACTCCCATTATTATGTTCTTTTATCATGAAAGAGAATGAAAAACTTGATTCCAATAAAAAATAAATAAATAAATAAATGAATAAAAGGATAAGATTAGTGGCAGCTACGCAGGCCAGTTTCAATGTACCCGACACTTCTCACGTGTCTGACACGTTTGGCCAGACGTCTCGTCCATGCTGCATTTGACTCTTCGGTGTCATCAATCATCAGTCATGAGCCAGAGCAGAACCCATCTATTTCTCTAGAAATATCAGCCTTCGGCCTCAGCTTCTACCTCAGACTCCGGATCAGCCACCGTTTGTTTGGTCAAATGGTGGCAAATCGAATGATCAATTTAATTGGTTAGACAATTTCAAGGTAGGTGTGTTTGTTTAAACTAAGATTTCCGATTCCATGTCATTTGTTCTGTTTATTTTGCCATTAGTATATTTATATTATCTTATAGATTGACGGTGTCCTTTTACACCAAACGAACCTTATAATAAGTTGTAGTTAATTGTCAAATTCTTATATTGATTTGCTTATGTATTATTATTTTACCAAGTGAAATCTTTTCAATGATATTGTTAATTAATTTTGTTTATAATTCCCAAATTATTATATGTAGAAGTAACCAAAAAAGAACTTTTAAGTTAATTCGGATCCTCGATTCTTAAATAAATATTTTTTTTTTTATAAAAGATAACGTTTATCTTTACATTATGTAATATATTTTGTCGTAAGCTATATATGGATTAATCTTGCCTTAATGTATTTTTGGTTCTTTTCAAAATGCATTGAAATTTCATGCCTTGCTTGTCAACAAAGCATCCATCTTTATCTTTAGCTTTACCAAAAACTTGAAATTGCTCTCTCTCTCTCTCTCATTGCTTTGAACTTTCATTTTTTCCTTAAAAACTCGAGTCTCCTTGAATCCTTTTCTTCGTTTACAGACATTCAAACCCATAGATTTTGAGGTAATGAATAAATAATCATTATAGCAGTAGCAGTATATAAAATAATACACAGTTTTTCAATAAAAAATTTCATTGATTTAGTTTTAAATATGGGTTTTGCTCTTTCTTTTTAATTTCCTTAAATTATTATTAGTTAGTTTTTCTATATTTATGTCCTTTTCTTCCATCTGGATCTGGGTCGGGGGATAAACTTGCATCTCTACTTCTTAAGCTTTTAACAGCAATTTCTAATGCCTTCATATTGTTTGGATCACTTGGTTTTGGTTTAATTCCTGTAGAAACTAATTAAATAAAGCTTGGCAATTGATTTAAAGTTAGAACAAAGAAGAAAACGACGTTTAATCAGCACAGTAAAACAGAAAATATATACTACTCCCTTGTTTCATTATTATGTTCTAGATAATCTCTGTTTTCCGCGGTTGATTTGTCAAGGAAACTGTTTCACCTCATCATGATTTATGAGAAAACCTAGCCTGCTACACGTAGAGCAGGTAGCTGCATAATTTGGAAACTTTTCCTCCTTTTTTTTTTGAATTTCCCTTTTTACCACTTCTCTCATTACCTATTATTCTCTTCAATTTCCACTGTAATAAGAGATCAGATAGAAGTTAGATATTGGCAAGTGGATTTTGGCAATGTCTGGCTTGGAAGCAGGTGCAGGTTCTCGCTATGTCCATCAGCTACTCGGACCAGAACTGCAGCTACAAAGATCATCGCAACCCCAACTCGGGGATTCTCAACAATACTCACCAGAGAGAGAAGGAACTGATCCTGGCGCAGCTACCACCAGCTCAGGCGCAGGTACCACTCCAGGACGCAGGCCTCGGGGACGTCCAGCAGGCTCGAAGAACAAACCCAAGCCACCAATAGTCGTTACTCGCGATAGTCCAAATGCGCTGAGATCCCATGTACTAGAAATTTCTTCTGGTTCTGATATAGTTGATTCAGTATCAAACTATGCAAGGCGCCGTGGGCGGGGACTTTGTGTGCTCAGTGGAAATGGGGCTGTCACAAATGTTACATTGCGGCAACCAGCTGCCCCACCCGGAAGTCTCATAACACTCCAAGGGCGGTTTGAGATTCTATCTTTAACTGGGACTTCTCTTCCACCACCAGCGCCTCCAGGAGCTGCTGGCTTGACTATTTATCTTGCCGGTGGTCAGGGTCAACTAGTCGGAGGGAGCGTGGTAGGTCCATTGATGGCTTCAGGTCCAGTTGTACTAATGGCTGCATCATTTGCAAATGCAGTTTATGACAGGTTACCGCTTGAAGAAGAAGAGCCAGCAGTGCAGGTACAACCAGCAGCTTCACAGTCGTCTGGAGTGACTGGGAGTGGTGGAGGGCAATTGGGTGATAGAGGCAGTGGCGGAAACAATGGTGGAGCTGGTAGCGGCGGTCGTGGAACTGGTGGTGAAGGTGTTTCATTCTATAATTTGGGAACGAACATGGGAAGTTATCCTTTTCCAGGTGATGTGTTCGGTTGGAGTGGTAGTGCAACGAGGCCTTCTTTCTAGTCTTCACTATGTATCTAATAATTTCTAGAATCAAGAGCAATGTTTATACGTTTTGGATTAGTTTTTCAATATCATACGATTAATAATGATGTTATGAACACAAGCCATGCGAGGCATCTCTATTTTGGCCCTTGTTGAACAAGAGGAAATCAAGTGTTTGATCGATGGTACTGCAATTCGAGAATGAGATCAGTATTCCATCAGGAAAGATCAAGTCTTTCAAGAAGAGAAATCGATTTGAAAATTGCTACAAAACAAATTATGAGCCTTGCTTGAAGCCTGAAGAATGATCGATCAGTAAGTCTGAGTTCTTGAACAAATTAAACATCCTGACTTCCAGCTATGCCTTTTCTTTTCTTTTCCTTTCCTTTTTCCTTTTGTGGGAATTTCTTCTCATTCCTAACATGGTTAATTTATATTTGAATACGAAAGAAATTAAAGCTAAAGCATCTATATATATATATATATATATATTTAGGGTTATGTTCAATATTCAGATTAATCCCATTCAATTTCTATATGTATATGAATTAAAACAGGAATGGGTGTTTAAACAAGTGCAGAAAATAACAGGGAAGAAATTTAACAATCAAGATTTGATTCGATTTTTTTTTAAAGGATTAAGATTGAAGTTCAATTTTTTTTTTTTCATTCTTGTTTGAGACGTGTGTGTGTATATATATATATATATATATATATATATATATATATATATATATATATTCATCATACTTGGCGTGCATGTGACCATTTTTTATGATCCACCTCCTTTGGGAAAGTACCGGGGCAGGCCAGTAGCTTCTAAGCTCTACCATTACATCTGGTTAACATGCAAGCTATCCCGGCCGGCCCTTTACCCCTTCTCTCAGCTGATTTTTTGCTTTAAAATTGAAAGCTTTGGAGAAGTAGGAAGGTTCTTTTGTCAGTTACTGTAAATGTAGTCCATTGAAAGACTAGGAAAAAGAAAAGGTTTCCCATATCCTAAAACAACTTGAATCAACGTTAGTTTCACAGCTGGTCTCATTTACTAGTGGTACTATTAGTATTATATTTAGTAGCTCGAAATGGCATAAAAAAAACCCTAATTCCAAAAGGTAGGAAAATAAAACATTGAAAATGGACAAGTATATATGGGTAGTTGTGCATGTACTTCTTTGGAACTTTAGCTTCTTTTGTTTTCTTTTGAAATGTATAATTATGTCTAAATTAATCACAATTGGTTTTATATCTTTGCTTTAGTTCATGTATTACCAATTTTAATTTAGCTGTTTGATTATTAATTTAAATAATTTAATTTTCTTTTCTGATTTAAATGAGGGTAATAAATTGTTATTTTTCATGTAAATTCAGATGAGGAAGCTTTGTTTGACAATCTTCATTGTGTTAATAATATTAATGTCATGCATAGATTTTAACATAAAGTAATATAATATTGTTGAAGATACAGAAGTTGCAAATTAACAACTTGTTTTCTTTTCTTTCTACCGTTCTGACTATGTTATGAAAATCAATATTGGATTGATCAAACATTAACAATCTTTTTATTTATTTCATTAATTCTCATTGTCAAATGCGATGATACCGCAATGCTGTCATTTTTGTTGATTTGCTTGTTAATTTTTGTAACTTTGCTGAGGCCTTGATGGGTTTTCTCAGGTTTGAGAAATTTATTTTATAAATAAATAAATGAGAAAGAGACAAATTTAGGTAGAGAAGTAGAATTAACAAATTTATTTTTACTGTTACTGACACAGCATGTCATTTGACTACATTAATTAAATCATTAATTAATTTATATATGTAGAGAGAAAGATATATATATATATATATATATATATATATATATATATATATATATTATTCAATACTCAATACTCAATACTCTCAACAATCTAGCATAACATTATTATGAATATAATATGGACAGTACTCCTCTAACAAAAAAGTATTTATCTTTTGTAGTCCAATGGAAGTTCTCGTTTAGGTACGCGGCACCTCCTCGCGCCCAAACATTTATTCACCAAAAAAATCCAACTTTATAGTAACTGCATGTTTTCCTAAAATACAAGCAACTTTGTTAGCTTTTCTCCTAGCGTGAATTACTTTGATATGAGAAGGGTTGGGTTAGGGTTTTTTGTTAAAAAATTATATATGTGGACCTACATATATCAATTGATTATATATTATAGATTATCTAATTTGTTTAGTCCATTTAAAAGTGATCAAATAAAGTTATTGGACTTTAGAGCATCTCAATTAGTATGAACTTTACAATGTGTAGATACTCAATATTTTATTATATTTTAATGATGGGTCAAAATAGAAAAAAATATACCCAGTTATAAATAGATTATGATCCACAATTTAAACATTACTTTTGTCATTCTTATATCCCATCAGTGAGTGAGTTAGAGTTTTCTCTTATAAAACAAAAGTTTAGACGTGAAAGACTGCTAACCCTATTCTATATTCTAATTTTCTTGATGATTGAATATGAGATCCTAAGTATAGATATTATGTAATTAAATTTTACTACAAGTGATATCAAGAGCCAATTCATATTTGATCATTAAGAATTAAAATTATTATTTGAAATATTAGGGCTTTTATTCCCCATAAAATAAAGGTTAAAAATCTGTAAATAATTTTTTGGAGTTAGTTTCATGTTTCAAGTAATCAAGGGTTTTAATTTTTTAAATCTCGAAATGAAAATTCAACCAAAACATTTATTTTGTATATGTTTTGATTCAAATTGATGAATGATAATTGTTTCTTGTGACTTTTATGGTCGAAACATAGTTACAAGTTTAATAAATTTTTGTTTTGGTTGAAAGAAAACCAAGAACATAAAGATTTGATTTTAATAGTGGAATTGTTTCATTCTTGTTGGCTTGGTTTGTCTCAATTCTTTGATATTTTCATTTGTTTTTTGCATGAGTATTGTAGAATACACATTTAATTTCAATTATGTAAAGTTAATTTGGTGAAAATATGTTTAAATTTTTTTTTCTGTTTTGCATCCAACCATGTCAAACCTACCTGATTGAAGGTTGAAGAAGGTGGGAGATCCCGATTGGATCTCCCCACGCTCAAGGGGCGGCGCGTGGACCCCATGCGCCACCATACGGTGGTCGAAGGCCACCATTTTCTCAAGTTTGAAATAAAATTTGATTTTAAAATTTTTGTTGATTTTTCAGAAATTTTTAAAAATTGTTAAATATTTATTATTTAATATTTTGCATTATATACATTAAAATTGTATGCTATGCACATGATTATTGTTATTTTGCTTCATGGTGATATATTTTATGATATTCTAAGTTGATTGACAATATGTATTCTCCTTGAAATTGTCAATAAATTTATGTACACTCACTTATAAATATGTGCATATTTTATATATAAAAAAGTTTCAAAATAAATTAAATTGATATAAAATGTCATCAAAGTTACCTCTTTTATATTAATTTATTTATTTGGAAAATAAGGTTGTCATTAAGAAATTTATATGACAGTGTTTTTTAAATCATGCAGAAAATTATCAGCCCAAAGGAAGATTATTTTTTTGCCTAATTATTAACACATAAGGTAGTAAATATGTGATAAAATTATTTTTTACTATGCATGCAATATGTCGGCCAAAGAAAGGCGTATTGTTGGCATGATTTAGTTATCAATATTTACTAATAAAGTTTAAGAGTACCGCTTACAAATTGATTTTTCTGTCCAAAGACTAAATGTCAATGTTGTGTTTGGTATCTTATATGGCCCAAAATTATTTAATTATAAGTTGCTTATTATTGTTTTCTGCTTACAGTGAATGTTTCTTCCATATTTGTCAATTTGAATAGCATTCTAATGCTTAACGACACTAACTTTGAGAAATGGAACGAGCACGTAACCATTGTGCTTGGGTGTATGGATCTGGACTATGCGATCAGGTCAAAACAACCTTCCGCCCCTATTGACAATAGTTTAGCTACAAAAAGGGCATTTTATGAAAAATTGGAGTGTTCAAATCGCATAAGTCTGATGATCATAAAGCACTCAATTTCGGATGCCATCAGGGGCGCAATACTTGAGGAAGAAAATGCTAAAAGTTTCCTAAAGTAGATTGCAGACAGATTCGCTGCAAATGAAAATGTCGAAACAAGCACTATTCTGACTAAGCTTGTTTCAATGCGGTATATTGGCAAAGGAAACATAAGGGAGTACATTATGTAAATGTCTAATCTTGTTACAAGATTAAGGGCACTAAAGTTAGAGTTGTCTGAAGACATACTTGTGCACTTGGTCTTGATATCTCTTCCTGCACAATTCAGTCCCTTTAAGATAAGTTATAACGCTGAAAGGAAAAATGGACTCTTAACGAGCTTATTACTCAATCTGTGCAAGAGGAAGAGATGCTGAAACAAGATAAGATAGAAAGTGCTCACTTAGCATTTTCTTCTAATGGTAATATTACCAACAAGAAAAGGAAAAAGAACAATATAGGAAAAGACATTGCAAACACTGGAACTTCACAGCTTAAGGGACAGTATAAACAGGATAAGGTGATCACTTTTTTCTTATGCGGTAAAGATATACATGTGAAAAAAGATTGTTTCAAGTATGCAGAATGGCTTGCCAAAAAAGGTAAACTTCTCAACTTTGTTTGTATATCCTTAATCTACCAACTCCAATGGACTCATCATCCTGAACCATGTCTCATATACCAGGCGAGCAGAATCAGCGTGACACACAGTCATCGCAAGGCTCTAGCGCGGTATCTCTTAGTGCGAGCAACTGCTTCTAGCACTGTATCATTTCAACTTAATAAAAAGTAATGCGAGCAATGCTCTAGCACCTTTCTCAAATCCAACGTGTGAGATGAACTCCAGCACGACATATCAAAACATAGAAATATGTGTGAGCTAAAACTCCAGTACATTATCCTTATAAAATCACGTACGAGTCACGCTCCAGCACGGTTTATCAAAACATGTAGACGTATGCGAGTGAAACTCCAGCATAGTCAAAATAATTAAAACGGGTGTGAGCTAGAGTTTCAACACCAATTCACATCTCAAATCCGATAGGTGGCTACTTTCTCTTTTTAAAAAAACTCAAAACATGTTTATTTATGTAGCATGGCGTCCCATGCTAAACCAGTAAATCTAGCCAACCTATCCATCATCATTTCTCAACTACAAATCAACACATAGTAGAGAAAACATCAAAATCAAGCATGTCATGCTATTTCCTTACCTCATCCCATTTTCACAATACATTTATATCATAGTAAATTTCATGATTCCATATCATTTCATAGTTTCGTAGCTAAGCATAGTAATTCTAGCGTCATAACTACTGAAATCGCTGTAAAAATACGTACGAATATCTCTATTGCTAACATACAGTCCCTTATCTCGAATCACGCTCGTATTTCCTTCGTCTCGTTTGCTCCGTTCGCGATCCGGGTTAACCGTGTTCCATGTATTTCAATCTACACGTGTAAATCAATAAGTTATTTTCTTTTCTCTCTACTAAACATACACTTTGTCTTCTATTTATCTATACATACTCCCCAATCCTTAAAATCACATTTCACCTTTCCCATTTGTATTCACTATATCTCATCCTAAGTTTTCCATCATTTCCCTATAGATTTCCCTTCATAAACTTCTCTTAACATTACTCACCCATCACTACAATCATCATTCCTATCCATATTTCACATATTATCCAACTCACAAATGTCTAGAAACCCATATTTAAAGCATAAAGGTTGAAGAGCTTACCCCTCAACTTAGCCAAACTTGTGGTAGCCAAAACTCCTTCTCTTGGTCATACCAATGTGTAATTTTTGGGTATGTTGTTCTCTTGCTTCAAGCAACAACTTTTCCTTCTTGAGCTTTTTTCTAAAACCGGCTGGAATGCAGTGATTTTTAGAGTGAGAAAGCTTGGGTCTTTGAGAGAAAATGGCGGGTGCAGTTTGGTGGGAGGGAAATGCGATTTTCAGTCCAAATCCCATGCCTTTTTATAAATGCAAAGACATAAGATCGATCTCGTCCTTGTGGAGATCGGTCTCTATAAGTTTTGGTAGTTTTCACCAAACGTAACTACTACCAGATCGATCTTCTTCTATGATGAGATCGATCTGTTTGCAAGCATTTTCTTCTTGGAGATCGATTTGCCTCTTGTAGGAGATCAATCTTCTTCTTACAGAACCTTAATGAGATCGATCTGTCAAGACTTGAGATCGATTTGTCTCAGACAGAGAGTTAAGGGGATCGATCTGGTTAGGGAGGAGATCGATCTGCTCCAACTCGAGAACTAAGAAAATCGATCTTCTCATTATAAAATGTTTAGCAGATCGATTTGGCCCCATTGGGGATCGATCTGCCCTGTTCCATTACTCAAATAAGAGCATTTTCGGCTCTTCCAGATCGATCTTTCATCCTATGAGATCGATTTGTCATTCATATTTTTCAGATTTTGCTGTAATTTTCTGCAGAACTCACACACATACATCCTTAATTTGCTGTCATAGTCATTTTCTCATCCAACCACCTTTGAGACTTGAAAATGACTTTCATTCATACTTTATACACATTAAAACTTGTGTACAATCCTTGTATAACCTGTAAGATCCGAATTTAATTAAAATACGAAATAAATGAGTATTCGTGAAGGGAAGTCGGGTTAAATTAATTCCAAACACGTGCAAGGGTAAAATGGTCAAAAGACCAAAAGTCGATATAAATTCGAGAAGAAAAATTTAATTTAAAATAATGGATTGAGGAATCTTAGTCAATAAAGGCGAAATAAATTTATTCTGGATTAAATTGATCAAGATATCAATTTATGGGAATTAATCGGGATTAATCGAAATTTTTAGTTCAAAAAAATAATCTCGAAAATAATCAAAAAATATAATGAAAAGTCATTCGGGACAATATCCCGAAAATGCGGAGAAATTATACCCGAAAAAGGGTTAAAATATAATAAATAAATTAAATAAAATTAGATTAATTAATTTAGAATAAAATAATAATTTTTGGTAGATATTTTGGGTATTTTAATGTATTTTAATGATTAAAATAATAATAAAAATAATTAATAAAATAAATGAAAAAAAAAAGAAAGAAGAAAGAAAAAAAAAGGAAATAGAAACAAAACGAAAACGAAAGACGCGAGGAAATGAAACAGACGAAAACGGAAGCCGAGAGCCGACGACCCACAATCCACCACCGGCAATCATCAAGCCCGACGAAGCGCCGAGGAGGAAGAGGGGAGGCCGACGAGCAAGATGGCACCGGAGACGTACCGTGTAGTGGCCGGAGGACGTCGAACGGAGGAAGAGAAAGCCGTGAGGGAAATCGAGTCGGTCCCCGCGATCCACGGTGACTGGACGTGAACGGAGGCCACCGGCGTGATCGTGAGGAGGAGGCGGTCCTTTTGAGACCGGTAGCAGCCAACGACGGGAATCGCCTGCGATGGCCAAGAGAAGAAATGGGTTCCGACGGCCAAAGGAGAAGAGTCGGACCGGCGACCTTCCGGCGACCTCGATCGAAATCGAGGGCAGATTCGTGATGTGGACGACCCAACGGAGTGACTGACGACGAGAATCGGCGGAGAACCGATCGGCAAGGCGGCGAACCGACCGAACTGGAGTGGACCGGCGGTCCGACCGGGCTGAACCGGACCGGTCTGAACCGGTTCAGCCAAGGAGAAAAAGGAAAAAAAGAGGAAAAAGAAGAAAAAAAGAAAAAAGAAAAAGAGGAAAAAAATTGGAGAAAATTTCAGTGATGCAATTGATTTTCGAGTAAGTCGCTAAGAGCTCGAATTGACCGATTTAAATTTTAGAATATTTTATTTAATTAATTTTTGACTGAAAACTTACCCGAAAAATTGTGAAATTGTGTAGCTCGACAATTGGCATCCCACGAGAGCTCGAGACAGCCTCGATTTGTGTACTAGCATGGAATCTCGGGTAAGTAACCCTTATTTACTACAATTTACATCGTTATGCGTGATATGAATTTAATTTCCGCATAAATTGAATTAAATTCTGAAAATTTAGATAAATTGTCGTAAATACTAAATTGAGATATTCGAGGGTTAGAACGAGGCTCAATAAATTATTGGTGGGTCCAATGAGCCTAATAGGCCTCGATAATGTAAAAATTAAGTGGAAAACGGGCTTAAGGCCGATTAAGGCCCATTAAGGTGCAATCGGGCCCAATAGGGATAAATGGGCCCAATGATTTAAATAAAGCCCAGAAAATAGAAAATACTATTAAATTGTATGTTATCTGACCTGAGGAATATTGATACGCAGTTCCGGGCATTTGATTGGGAGCATAACGGACTGCGCGACGTGACATCAGTGGAAAGGTTAGACTTGACAGGAAAATAAGGTAAGAGAATTCTGCGGACTGCTAGAGGTAACTTTATAAAATTTTAAGTTCATTTGCAGTCCCTTAAAAATTATTTGAAGGGTCTAGAGGTCAAATAATAATTTTAGTTACCAAAATACCGTTGTTAAGGGTAAAATTTACAAATTTAGGAAAAATTGGGAGGAGTAAGAACAAGAGGTTTTTGCTCGTTCTGGAGACATTTTAATGCATGCATGAGTAGGCTGGCTAACCTTGAAAGAAAATGCACAGCATTGCATACTTTCAACGATATAATTGTTTTGAAAACTGTTTTGAGGAAACAGAGCCGCCTACGTGTTTTTATTGACATGTGACGTGCTAGAGCTCAGCTCGCACGATATTTTGATTTGTGTGATGCATGCATTAGTGCTGGAACGAGAGCTCGCACTAGAGTTTTACATGCATAGGTGCTGGAGTCCAACTCGCACCAGAGTTGTATACATATATATATGATTTTCGTGACAGGGTGCTAGAGTCTAACTCGCACCATACTTTTATATGATTTTTGAGACAAGGTGTTGGAGCTTCGCTCGCACCAGCTTTTCATATGATTTCCATACAGAGTGCTAGAGCTTAGCTCGCACTAGTTTTACTTGATTTGATGAGAGTGTTGAGCATCGCTCGCACTGATTTTTATGAGAACATGCGATGAGCTGTGCTTGGAGCATCGGGTAGACTGTGTGTCACCGATTAAATAGGCTCGCACGTGCGTTTTGAGACATGGCATCAGGAGTGCAAGAACAAGGGTGTTAACCCGAGTTCGAGCCTCCGAGGACGCGTTCTGAGGGTGATGAGCCCGATAGAGGGATAAGCCCAAAAGAAACAAAACCCATGTCTGATGAGCCCGACAGAGGGATAAGGACTGGGACAATACGTTGCAGGCTGAGTGATGAGCCCGATAGAGGGATAAGCTCAGTGCTGGGTGTTACAGGCTGGGTGATGAGCCCGACAGAGGGATAAGCCCAGTTAATGTTAAAACAACCTAATGAGCCCGAAAGAGGGATAAGGGTTAGAGGTCCAGCTGATGAGCCCGAAAGAGGGATAAGGCTGGGGGTCCACGGAGTACGATGTACCTTGCAAGTAGTATGGAGTACGATGTACCGTGTGGTATCTTTGTGATACATTGTATCTTTGTGATACGTTGGCATCTTCGGATGCATGGGATCGGATAAGACCGACGAGATGGAGTGACCCACCTCCCGGACGGTTCCCGATCATGGTGAGAACCCGCACACTAGGATCCGTGTAGCTGATGAACTCCCGAGGACACATATGGCCATAGTCCTGGTTATTGCCGATATACAGATGTTGCCTAGTCTCGCATGTCGACGATTTTGATGAGATCAAACTGGGTTTTAAATTAAATGTGCATGATGCTATTTCCATGCTTTTTAAACCCATGTGTGATGTAAACCGATTTTCATGGTTTTGTGTGAGTCAGGATCACCCGAAGGAGGGGTCGAGTCCTGACTTTATTGTGAAATTTTTAAATGGGAAAGAAATGATTTGAAATAATTGCATGTTGAATTTTTTGTGCAAACTTGATTTACATAACATCATAACTCATATCATCTGTTTTAAAATGTGTGGAGAAAGGGTGGTTTATGCATGGCACCACGTTCATGTAGGTAGTATGGTTACCTACTTGTTCGTAGGATTACCTTACTGAGCTTGATGTGCTCACCCCTTTCATTTTCTCCCACAGATAATCTCCAGTAGACGTTGAGACGACTCAGTACTGCATTCCGGATATCCGCTGCTACCCATCAACATAAGGTATATACACTTGTACATATTGTATCTACATAAGCATAGCACAGTAACATGTTTGTAAGTAACTTTAGGGGATGTATAAATAATGTAAACAATTATAATGACTGGAGAAGAAATAAGTTAGATGGTAATTGAATGGTGGGACTGGCATTGACGCACAGCCCAATTATTAGTGGAGTGTGGTCACGATTCGAGGACAGGTAAGAATTTAAGTAAATAAACAAAAGCAAAAAATTAACTCTGATTTTTAGATAGTTTGGGTCGTGACAGATAAATGTGGTATCAGAGCGCAATTGGTCTGATGTGTGTCAGTGTCAGTAATTAGGAATTACATCCCCGTGTTACTGTGCTTGATTAGATACAATAGTGTATATCGAGATGGGTTTTGACTAAGAAATGATTGAGAATGCAGGAATACCTAATATGAGTCGCGTTAGATGAGATAGTGCACGAGGCAGAGGTCGTAGAGGTAGACCTGAGTCTGCTAAGTCGTGCTGAGTTGACCTATGAGAATCGGGATGAGATTGAAATAGAGGTTAATGTTGAGCATGCCTCTCAGAGTCCGACAGAGTGATCGGATAGTATTGAGACACGCTTCGCGAGATTAGAGCGGAGTGTGGAGAATATTTTGGGAGCAAATTGCTCAAAGTATGCATAAGATTTGAGGGCGAGTCGGAGCATTGGTAGAAGTTCGCTCGACCCATCTTAAGAGTTGACATGAAAAATATTTTGGATGTATTCCGGTGATAGAATATCCCGGACACTGTTTATAGAGAATGATAGATAAAGTCCTTACTCTGACCCAGAGGATTTGATTTATTGATGAGTATGATTTATGAGTATGAAACTCAATTATATTCTTGGACAGATATTACCTCGACACTATAAACAAGTGACAGTCGCGATGTCTAAAAGTTAATGAAATGGCTCAACTTTTCAATTAGAGTCTGATTGGCCTGTGAGATATTACCTATACCGAGGCAGTGCGCAGATTTACAGTTGGGTAAATAAGAACATGAATTGCACGCCTCTGAGATTTGAAAAGGTAGTGAGGGCTGAAATAGAGACAGAAAAGAGAATCGAGAAATGACAAAGATGTTAAAATGGAAAAATGGTAATTGGTAAAAAGATTAGATTTGATGAGTTATGGAGTAAGATAATTGGTAAAGCCCCAGTGCATCCAATTTTGGCACTCTTGAGGGGCATTGTGATTGGAGGACCCCGACCTGCTACGAAGCAGTGTAGCAGTGTAAGCACTGTAAGCAGTGTGGGATGTGTGGTAGATACCACGGAAGGAGGGTCTATACTTACACTGTATTGATGAAAATGGCCGTTAAGTGTGGTAAAACGGACCATTGATTTTGATTGTACAAAGTTGGGTGAGATCGCCCCACAGAAAAGTAAAGAGACAGAGAAAAACTTCGTTGGTATAGCTGCAACGAAAAGGGAGGCCATAGCCGAAAAGAAAAAGGAAATTAGGTTGTTGGACGAAGGCGAGAGGATGTCTTGGACCAGGACACTATTGATGTTTCATGGATGTGGTGTAAGATACCACACTTGTTATGAATAATGAAGTACATATGTTCATTGATCCTGGTGCCACACATTTATTCATACCGCATTCATTCGCATATAAGTAAGTAAAAGGCATGAATGCCTACATCATTGGGCACAATACTGATAAATGAGTACCTCAATAGAGGAGGATTAATTAACGAAATATGGATATAGAGTTTTTAAGTTGAACACAGGGGTGAAAACATCACTGAAAAGTATACTGTAAGTGTTGACAAGTGATGTGCAACAGTTGAAATTAAAGGAGTAAAGGATTGTACTCACGGAATGAATAATGAAAGAGTTTTGTTATGAGGGATATACGAAAGGAGATAATCTTTAAGATAAGATAGGTCCTAAATACAAGATGTATTGGAGTAAGAGACATATTCTAGGTGAGGAATACCCTTAATATGCGAAGTAATTGGGATTAAGTGATAAGTAGGGAATATAAATTATAACCAAGGATAAAGATGGATATAACCATAGCCAATCTATGTGGTTAAGTCTGAAGGTTAATAAAGGTATTTCAAAATACCTCCCCGCCTGAAAACTTGACAGCGTCTAAAAGTATATATATATATATATATATATATAACCTATAACGTGAAATCGATCGTCGTAATAAATACCTTTAGCATTAGGATACCTTTACTAAGACGATAAGAAAATTAAAATTCGACAAATCATAAAGGTTAACATAGTAAAATTTAATAATAGCCATTAAGATAAGAAAAGGAAATGTCGCAGGTTAGTACCTGAAAACGTAAGCGATTTTGAAGGATCTTATACGCTTATGCGTAAATAAGTCAAGGATATGGACGATTGAAATAAGTAGTGGAGCTCGACTACGATGAAGTATTTAAACTTTACCTGGACCGATTTGTTATCATCCGTATTGATGATATGTTGGGTGTAGTTAAAGTCCAGGGCAAATTATAAGCAACAATTGAAAAATTTACTTTTATAAATGGGTTGTTGCGATTTCTCAATATGGTCTACTTGGTTGACACATTTAACTAAGAAAACTTGGTCTTTGAATGAGATGATAAATAAGATGATAGATGTGACATGGATTTCGGTGTAGTGAAGTATGAACTGACCACCGTGATTAATTTCACCATACCCAACAGCTCAAGAGGTTCTCAGTGAGTATGGATACCTCAAAATAATGAAGGAGCTGTGTATTGATGTATAATGGGAAGATAGTCAATTATGGAGTCAGACAACTCCTTGATCATGAAATAAACTATCTGAACCATGATTTAAAGTTGGCAACAGTATTTGTACCGAGGATATGGTACTACTATGTACATGATGAGAAATTTTGGATATGCACTGATCATAAAGCCCCGAGTATCTGTTTTCACAGAAAGAGGCGAATATGAGAATACATAGTGGGTTAGAGCTTCTGAGAGATTTTGATCGTGGAAAAATTGTACCACCCAGGAAAGGCTAGTGTGACGGCTGATGCCTTGAGTATAAAAAGCATCGGGATGGTACCACATATGATGGTCAGGGAGCGTGAGCTGCTAGAGCAGTTGTGAGCCTCAGTAGTGATGTGATCCCTTCTGATGATGACAGTGATTGTGTGACAGCTAGCCTGATGATTAGAACCAGATGAGAGTGCCCGGATTTGCCAGGCTTAGAGTAATGATCGGCATGGTGTCGATAGTTTGAGTCAGATTCAGAAGGGTACGGTGACAGAGTTCACAGAGAGTGTCGATGATTTGCAGAGAGGTTCAGAGACAGTATAAGTGCTCCCCAGGACCACAGTTGATGAGATAGTAATATTGTCCGAAGCTTACTCTTCGGGATATACGGTGCATACGAAAAGTAAAGAATGTATCAAAATCTCGAAAAGGGTATTGGTGGTCAGATATGAAAAGAGACATGGTAGAGATTGTGGAAAAGTGCCTAGTATGTCAACAGAATAAGGTAGAATATTAAAAGTCTGCAGAGTTATTGCAGCCTCTACCTATATCGACACGGCACGAAAAATGAGAGCAAGTCTCCATGAATGTCGTGATGGGTTACAGAGAACCCAGGTGAATCACGAGGCTATTTAGATGATAGTCGATAGAGTGACTAAGTCTACCCACGTTCTGGTTATGAAATCCCCAAATACTCAGAGTGTATATGAGGATTTATGTGTAAGGAAGATTATGGAACATTAAGTAGCGTTCCAGTGAGCATGGTATCATATAGGGATTCCCGCTTCACTTCCCACCTCTGAGGATATTTTTAGGAAGCTATGGGAACCCAACTGAGTATTAGCACAGCTTTCCATCCTCAGACAGATGGTCAGTCAGAGAGGACTGTACAGGTTCTGGAGGATCAGATGAAAGCGTGTGCCCTTGATTTTTATGCTCCTGGGATGATTAGTTATTACAAATTGAATTCGTCAATAGTGACAGTTGTCACTTGAGTATTGGGATAACAAGATATGAGGCAGTGTATGGCTGTAGGGGTTGTTCCCTAAATTGGATAAGAAAAAGTGGGTGACAGATAGAATTATTTTCGACTTTGGATAATAAGTTTCTGAGGATGTTTAGTTAAGGATGAGAGATTAAGAACACCTCAGAGCAGATAGAAAAGTATTAGAATTCACCGAGGGTGAATTAGTATGGTTGAAATATTTCTTGTCCTAAGAGAATAAAGACATAGCGAACTTTTGGAAGAAGGTAAATTGAGTTCCGCTGGATTGAATCTTTTGAGAGATTGGACAAGTGGACGATAAGACCTGTAGGTTGGCGTGATCACTTAAATAAACAGGCATCCACAATGTGTCCCATCTTTTGATGATTCGGGAATACTATCCAGATCCAGCATAAGTGATAGGATATGAGATCCAACAGTTCAGCTTAATGCAAATATAAGTATATTGAAAGTTGATTCGGGCATTAAACAGGAAAGAGAAAGTATTGAGATTTAAGATGATCTCCCTAATTAAAGTCCTTTGGTAGTAATACACTCCGGAGAAACTCACATAAGAATTTAAGAGTATGATACGATCGATGTACCCGGAGTAGTCTATAGACTCATATGAATTGGTTCTAATTTGGAGGACCAAATTCCTTAAGTGGGGGAGATTTGTAAGATCCGAATTTAATTAAAATACGAAATAAATGAGTATTCGTGAAGGGAAGTCGGGTTAAATTAATCCCGAACACGTGCAAGGGTAAAATGGTCAAAAGACCGAAAGTCGGTATAAATTCGAGAAGAAAAATTTAATTTAAAATAATGGATTGAGGAATCTTAGTCAATAAAGGAGAAATAAATTTATTCTGGATTAAATTGATCAAGATATCAATTTATGGGAATTAATCGGGATTAATCAGAATTTTTAGTTCGAAAAAATAATCCCGAAAATAATCGAAAAATATACTAAAAAGTCATTCGGGACAATATCTCGAAAATAAGGAGAAATTATACCCGAAAAAGGGTTAAAATATAATAAATAAATTAAATAAAATTAGATTAATTAATTTAGAATAAAATAATAATTTTTTGTAGATATTTTGGGTATTTTAATGTATTTTAATGATTAAAATAATAATAAAAATAATTAATAAAATAAATGAAAAAAAAAAGAAAGAAGAAAGAAAAAAAAAGGAAATAAAAACAAAACGAAAACGAAAGACGCGAGGAAATGAAACAGACGAAAACGGAAGCCGAGAGCCGACGACCCACAATCCACCACTGGCAATCATCAAGCCTGATGAAGCGCCGAGGAGGAAGAGGGGAGGCCGGCGAGTAAGATGGCACCGGAGACGTACCGTGTAGTGGCCGGAGGACGTCGAACGGAGGAAGAGAAAGCCGTGAGGGAAATCGAGTCGGTCCCGGCGATCCACGGCGACTGGACGTGAACGGAGGCCACCGGCGTGACCGTAAGGAGGAGGCGGTCCTTTTGAGACCGGTAGCAGCCAACGAAACGGCGGGAATCGCCGACGACGGCCAAGAGAAGAAATGGGTTCCGACGGCCGAAGGAGAAGAGTCGGACCGCCGACCTTCCGGCGACCTTGATCGAAACCGAGGGCAGATTCGTGATGCGGACGACCCAACGGAGCGACTGACGGTGAGAATCGACGGAGAACCGATCGGCAAGGCGGCGAACCGACCGAACCGGAGTGGACCGGCGGTCCGACCGGGCTGAACCGGACAGGTCTGAACCAGTTCAGCCAAGGAGAAAAAGGGAAAAAAGAGGAAAAAGAAGAAAAAGGGAAAAAAGAAAAAGAGGAAAAAAATTGAGAAAAATTCCAGTGATGCAATCGAGCTTCGGGTAAGTCGCTAAGCGGTCGAATTGACCGATTTAAATTTCAGAATATTTTATTTAATTAATTTTCGACTGAAAACTTACCCGAAAAATTATGGAATTGTGTAGCTCGACAATTGGCATCCCACGAGAGCTCGAGACAGCCTCGATTTACGTACTAGCATGGAATCTCGGGTAAGTAACCCTTATTTACGATAATTTACTTCGTTATGCGTGATATGAATTTAATTTCCGCATAAATTGAATTAAATTCTGGAAATTTAGATAAATTATCGTAAATACTAAATTGAGATATTCAAGGGTTAGAACGAGGCTCAATAAATTATTGGTGGGCCCAATGAGCCCAATAGGTCTCGATAATGTAAAAATTAAGTGGAAAATGGGCTTAAGGCCGATTAAGGCCCATTAAGGTGCAATCGGGCCCAATAGGGATAAATGGGCCCAATGATTTAAATTAAGCCCAGAAAATAGGAAATACAATTAAATTGTATGTTATCTGACCTGAGAAATATTGATACGCAGTTTCGGGCATTTGATTGGGAGCATAACGGACTGCGCGACGTGACATCAGTGGAAAGGTCAGACTCGACAGGAAAATAAGGTAAGGGAATTTTGCGGACTACTAGAGGTAATTACAAAATTTTAAGTTCATTTACAGTCCTTTAAAAATTATTTGAAGGGTCTAGAGGTCAAATAATAATTTTAGTGCCCCGAATGGGTAAATTACCAAAATACCCTTGTTAAGGGTAAAATTTACAAATTTAGGAAAAATTGGGAGGAGTAAGAACAAGAGGTTTTTGCTCGTTCTGGAGACATTTTAATGCATGCATGAGTAGGCTGGCTAACCTTGAAAGAAAATGCAAAGCATTGCATACTTTCAACGATATAATTGTTTTGAAAACTGTTTTGAGGAAACAGAGCCGCCTATGTGTTTTTATTGACATGTGACGTGCCAGAGCTCAGCTCGCACGATATTTTGATTTGTGTGATGCATGCATTAGTGTAGGAGCGAGAGCTCGCACTAGAGTTTTACATGCATAGGTGCTGGAGTCCAACTCGCACCAGAGTTGTATACATATATATATGATTTTCGTGACAGGGTGCTAGAGTCTAACTCGCACCATATTTTTATATGATTTTTGAGACAGGGTGTTGGAGCTTCTCTCGCACCAGCTTTTCATATGATTTCCATATAGAGTGCTAGAGCTTAGCTCACACTAGTTTTACTTGATTTGATGAGAGTGCTGAGCATCGCTCGCACTGATTTTTATGAGAACATGCGATGAGCTGTGCTTGGAGCATCTGGTAGACTGTGTGTCACCGATTAAATAGGCTCGCACGTGCGTTTTGAGACATGGCATTAGGAGTGCAAGAACAAGGGTGTTAACCCGAGTTTGAGCCTCCGAGGACGCGTTCTGAGGGTGATGAGCCCGATAGAGGGATAAGCCCAAAAGAAACAAAACCCATGTCTGATGAGCCCGACAGAGGGATAAGGACTGGGACAATACGTTGCAGGCTGAGTGATGAGCCCGATAGAGGGATAAGCTCAGTGCTGGGTGTTACAGGCTGGGTGATGAGCCCGACAGAGGGATAAGCCCAGTTAATGTTAAAACAACCTAATGAGCCCGAAAGAGGGATAAGGGTTGGAGATCCAGCTGATAAGTTCGAAAGAGGGATAAGGCTAGGGGTCCACGGAGTACGATGTACCGTGCAAGTAGCATGGAGTACGATGTACCGTGTGGTATCTTTGTGATACGTTGTATCTTTATGATACGTTGGCATCTTCGGATGCATGGGATCGGATAAGACCGATGAGATGGAGTGACCCACCTCCCGGACGGTTCTCGATCATGGTGAGAACCCGCACACTAGGATCCGTGTAGCTGAGGAACTCCCGAGGACACATATGGCCATAGTCCTGGTTATTGCCTATATACAGATGTTGCCTAGTCTCGCATGTCGACGATTTTGATGAGATCAAACTGGGTTTTAAATTAAATGTGCATGATGCTATTTCCATGCTTTTTAAACCCATGTGTGATGTAAACTGATTTTCATGGTTTTGTGTGAGTCAGGATCACCCGAAGGAGGGGTCGAGTCCTGACTTTATTGTGAAATTTTTAAATGAGAAAGAAATGATTTGAAATAATTGCATGTTGAATTTTCCGTGCAAACTTGATTTACATAACATCATAACTCATATCATCTGTTTTAAAATGTGTGGAGAAAGGGTGGTTTATGCATGGCACCACGTTCATGTAGGTAGTATGGTTACTTACTTGTTCGTAGGATTGCCTTACTGAGCTTGATGTGCTCACCCCTTTCATTTTCTCCCACAGATAATCTCCAGCAGACGTTGAGACGACTCAGTACTGCATTCCAGATATCCGCTGCTACCCATCAACATAAGATATATACACTTGTATATATTGTATCTATATAAGCATAGCACAGTAACATGTTTGTAAGTAACTTTAGGGGATGTATAAATAATGTAAACAATTATAAATGACTGGAGAAGAAATAAGTTAGATGGTAATTGAATGGTGGGATTGGCGTTGAGCACAACCCAATTATTAGTGGAGTGTGGTCACGATTCGAGGACAGGTAAGAATTTAAGTAAATAAACAAAACGTAAAAAATTAACTCTGATTTTTAGATAGTTTGGGTCGTGACATAACCAAAGGTATACAATACATAACTAAATGAAAGTACCAAGTTTTATACCACTTATGTGACTTCACATTACAAGTACATCACCATACCTATGAATTCTCTATTACTTGGTCCAAAATCATCCATATTATAGTTCCTTCTACATATATACAAGGTTAAACATATATACGGGGTTAAACGTATACGACATTTTCAAAAACTATAAAACTGAAGTTTAAAATCAACTTGGTAGGAAAATTAAAGCCGTTAAATCTGATCGTGGTGGTGAGTACTATGGTAGATATGACGGATTTGGTGAAGAACGTCCAAGACTCTTTGCAAGGTATTCAGCAGAATGTGACATTGTTCCTTAATACACCATGCGAGGGACTACAAGTCAAAATGATGTAGTTGATAGACAAAATCGGACCCTAAAGGATATGGTGAGAAGTATGATGAATCATTCTTCTTTACCAGAATCACTTTATTGAGAAGCTTTAAAGACTGCAGTGTATATCCGTAATCGAGTTCTAAGCAAATTAGTAGCTAAAATCTCATATAAGTTATAGACAACAAAGAAGCCTAGTGTTAGGCACTTGCATGTTTGGGTTGTCCAGCTGAAACTAGGTCATACAAGCCTAATGAAAGGAAATTGGACTTAAGAACAGTAAGCTGTTACTTTGTTGGATACTCAGAAAGATCGAGGGGTTTCAAGTTTTATGATCCCTTAAGTAAATCCTTTTTCGAGACGAGAAATACTAAGTTCATTGAGGATATTGAATATAGTGGGAGTGTCGAACCCAGGAATCTTGTCTTTGAAGAAGAACATGTCACTATTCCTACAGTTGCAATTGAAAATGATCAGGTAGTTATGTCTGACTTTATTCAAGATGCAAATCCAGATTATCAAGATGCTTTTGGGTTACCTCCTTTTTATATTGAAAAATCAGCCCCTATTCAATTGGAGGAGCAACAACAACCTTAATTGGAAGTGCCATTAAAAAGATCTTCTAGGGAGAGAAAATCAACGATTCCGGATTATTATATCGTTTATCTCCAAGAACATGAGTTTGATATAAAAGTGGAAGATGATCCAATATCTTTCAGTGAAGCCAAATAAAGTGTTCACTCCAAACAATAGAAAGAAGCCATGAAAGATGAGATTAAATCAATGGAGTACAATAACGTTTGGGATCTTGTTGAATTGCATAAAGGAGTGAAACGATTAGTTGTAAATGGATTTTCAAAACCAAAAGAGATTCAAAAGGCAATATCGAAATATATAAATCACGTCTAGTCGTCAAAGGTTTCACTCAAAAAGAAGGCATTGATTATAAAGAGACTATCTCTCCAGTTTCATTGAAAGATTTTTTTAGAATCATTATGGCATATGTAGCTCATTATAATTTAGAGTTACATTAGATGGATGTAAAGACATCGTTTCTTAATGGAGACATTGAATAAACAATTTATATGGTGCAACTAGAAAATTTCATGTCGGATAATTTGAAACATCTAGCATGCAAATTAAAAAATATCCATCTATGGTTTAAAGCAAGCATCCCGTTAATGGTATCGAAAATTTGATCAAGTAATTACCTCATTCGTCATTAAAGAGAACACTATTGATCAATGTATTTATCACAAGATCAGTGAGAGCATGTTTTTTCTTCTGGTTCTGTATGTTGATGATATTTTGCTAGCAAGCAGCGATATAGGCTTGTTACATGAAATCAAGAGATTCCTGTCAAGTAATTTTAAAATAAAAAGATCTTGGGGATGCATCTTTTGTGTTGGGCATACGGATCCATCGAGATCATTCTCGTGGTGGACTTGGCTTATCACAAAAGGTATATATCGATAAGGTGCTTAGCAGATTTGACATAAAAAATTGTGTATCAGAAGATACACCTATTGCTAAAGGTGATAAATTTAGCTTACTTCAAAGCCCAAGAAATGAGATTGAAAAGAAAGAGATGCAAAATATTCCTTATGCCTCAGCAGTAGGGAGTCTTATGTATGCTCTAGTTTGTACACGTCTGGATATGACGTATGTAGTTGGAATGCTTGGCAGATATTTAAATAACCCTGGTATGGATCATTAGAAAGCAATAAAGAAGTTTATGCGGTATCTACAGAGAACTAAAGATTATATGCTCATATATCAAAGGTCAGATCATTTAGAGATAGTTAGGTATTTAGACTCTGACTTCACTGGTTGCCTTGATAGCAAAAAGTCTACTTCTGGCTATATTTTCATGTTAGATGGAGGAGTTGTCTCATGGAAGAGTGTAAAACAGTCACTCATAGCTTCTTCCACCATGGAGGCAAAATTTATAGCTTGTTTTGAGGCATCAAACCAAGCAATATGGTTGCGAAATTTTATCACCGGGTTGTGCATTGTCGATGGCATTGTGTAAGACCCAATTTTTATCGTATTTCCTTATGATTCACACATTGTATGGATATTGTTATATGTTAATGGAATCATAAGACAGATGATTTTGATTATATAAATATGAATGAAGCAGTCGAACGTACGTAAAATTCGAAAACGAACTGTTAAGAAATTTCAAATTAAATCTATGAGATTTGAATTGTCCGAACAGAGATACGAATTTTAAATGAGAAATTATAGTGGGTCCAAGAAGGAAAGTCGGTCTAAATTGGTCCCGAACGTGTAGAAGGGTAAAACGGTCAAAAGATCAAAATTTGGTATAAATTTGATAAAAAAATTCATTAAAAATATGGAATTGAGAAATCTTGATCAATAACGAGGAAAACATTGAATTTCAAGTCCAATTGATCAATATATAAATTTATTGAAATTAATCGAAATTTTCATTTCGAAAAATTATACCTAAAATACTGAAAAAATAATACGTAGAAAATATATCGAAAAAAGGAAAAATAAATTAAATAAATTGAAGAAATTAATTATATAATAAAATATATAGTTTATTAGATATTTTGGTAAAAATATAGTATTTTAATGATTAAAATAATAATAAAATAAATTATAAATATAATAATAATAATAATAAAAAGAGAAATGAATCTGGAAACGCGAAGAAGAAAACACAC
This sequence comes from Firmiana major, assembly GCA_033439115.1. Taxonomy (NCBI): domain Eukaryota; kingdom Viridiplantae; phylum Streptophyta; class Magnoliopsida; order Malvales; family Malvaceae; genus Firmiana; species Firmiana major. The sequence goes on from CM065903.1 coordinate 7,384,704, forward strand.
GAGGAAGTCGAGGGCCTTCATCCCTTCTGCATCACCAGCGAGCCACCACCGGTGACCGAGGAGGCCAGGCGAGGGTCAAAAAAGGTAGCCGACACCCACGCGACCCTCCTGCCACCGAAATGCGCTGCACCGACATCGGATTTCGATGGATCGAGGAAGAGAAGAAGCAGAGGGAGAAGAGAAAATCGGCGGCCATCAGCGAGGTTTCTGTCCAACCCAAGGCTAGCCGAATGTTTCCTTGCTCCAGGCGCATTGATTAGCACCAGAAACAGCCCGGGAACCGGCCAAAAAAGTGATGAACGACGACGGGGAAGCCTGAACCGGTACAGACCGGTTCAGTAAGAAGAGTACTGCGCTGAACCGGACCGAATCAGTTCAGCCAAGAAAGTGTGAAAAAGGGGAGAAAAAGAAAGAAAAAGAGAAAACAAAAAAAAAGGGAAGATTTTCGGGGATACACTGGACTTCGGGTAAGTCGGTAAGAGGTCAAAAGTGTCCGAATTGATTTTTGAGAATTTAATTTAAAATTATATTTGATCAAAAATTTACCCGAAATTAAATATAAAATTGTGCAGTTTGACGATAAATCGCGTACGTGAACCGATCGAACTCCGATTTGCACACCATCGCATAATTTCGGGTAAGTAAAGCTCATTTACGACAAAAGTATGATTATTGCGCAATTGAAATTTATTTTACGAATTTCGATTTAATTTCTGCATAAAATAAATTATATTCGAATTTTTGAATTAATTGTCGTAAATGATATACGGGCTATCCAAAGAGTTTGGATCGAAGCCCAATAGGTATTGAGAGCCCAATAGACCTGAAGAAGGGATTTAATAAGTGAAAACAGGCTGAAAAAGGGGTCGAGGCCCATTAAGGTGCACTCGTGTCCAATAAAGTAAAACAGGCCCAATGTTTTAGATTCGATCAGTAAGAGTAAAATACTGATAAGTATATTAGAACTGACCCAAATACGTGGTTATATACAGCTCCGTAGATTTGGTTTGGAGCAAATTGGATTGAGAGACCTGGTACGATCGAGACGGGATAAGCTCGAGCGTGATTCTAGGTAAGAAAATTTTACGGGCTACTAGAGGTAACTTTACACAATTTTGACATCATTTGCATTCCCTAAAATTGCCTGAAGGGTCTAGATTTAAATTAAGAATTTTGGGTGCTCGAATGGGCAAATGACCAAAATACCCCTGTGAAGGGTAAAATTTCAAAAATTAGGAAAAGTTGGGAGGAGCAAGAACAAAAAGTTCCTGCTTGTTTTTTTAGGTGTTTTGACACGTGCATGGGTAGGCTGGCTAACTTTTTAAAAAAATGCACAGCATTGCATATTTTCAACAATGTGATTGCTTGTGAAAATTGTTTTGAGATAACAGAGCCGCCTACATGATTTTATGAAAATGTAACGTGCTAGAGCTCAGCTTGCACGAGTTTTGATTTGTGTGATGCATGCATTAGTTTTGGAGCAAGGGCTCACACTAGAGTTTTACATGCATAAGTGCTAGAGTCTAATTCGCACCATATTTTCATATGATTTTCGTGACAAGGTGCTAAAGTCTAACTCGCACTAGATTTTCACTTGTTTTTGTATGACATAGTGCTGGAGCCTAGCTCGCACTAGTTTTACATGATTTTGACAGAGTGCTGGAGCTTAGCTCACACTAGATCTTATGAGATTTTATGAAAGGCGTGCTGGAGCTTTGCTCGCACGAGATTTTCCTTGATTTTATGAGACATGCGATGAGCCGTGCTTGGAGCGTCGGGTAGACTGTGTGTCACGCCGATTAAATATGCTTGCACGTGCATTTTGAGACAGGCACGATTGTGGATATGAGATATGGGTCCACGGAGTACATTGTACCGTGCAAGTAGCATGGAGTACGTTGTACAGTGCTGGGATTGATTATGTGGCATCTTCGAATGCGAGTGGCATCTTCGGATGCATGTGATCGGGCAGGATCGACGGGATGGACTGACCTACCTCCCGGGGCGATTCCCGATATTGGTGACACCCCGTACATAGGATCCGTGTAGCAGTGGGATCACGAGGATATGACCATAGTCCTGGTTATTTGCCTAAGATATATACATATTGCCTAGTCTCGCATGTTATAAATTGATGTTTTGAGAAACAGATTTTGTGGACTTTTGTGTGAGTCTGGATCACCCGATGGAGGAGTTGGATCCTGACTGAGATGTGATTTTGATGAAAAGGAAACTGGAATTTAAACGGAAACTTGCATGACGTTATTTCCATGCTATTTAAACCCATGCGTGATGTAAACTGGTTTTACATGACATTCGTTGTATCACATGTTATTATTACTTTGAAAAGCATCTGATTTCATGATTTTGTGTGAGTCAGGAACACCCGAGGGAGGGGTTGAGTCCTAACTGTGTTGTGAAATTTTAACAAGAATGAAATAATTTAAATGGATTTGATTATTGAGTTTTCCATGCTCTTTGAAATCTATATGTGAACTTGTTTTACATGACATCATGAATTGTAGCATCTGTTTTAAAATTGTGTCGAGAAAGGGTGGTTTATGCATGGCACCACGTTCATGTAGGTTGTATGGTTACCTACTTGTTCGTAGGATTGCTTTACTGAGCTTGATGTGATCACCCCTTTCATTTTCTCACACAGATCATTTCCAATAGACTTTAAGGCGACTGAGTATTGCATTCCTGATATCCGCTACTGCCCATCACTTGAGGTATATATACTTGTACATATTGTATCTAAATAAGAATAGTACAGTAACATGTTTGTAACTTTCGGGGATGTATAGACACTGTAAACACTTGTAAATGAATGGGAAAGAATTAGGGAAAAACTCATGTGTTTACTTTTCCTTTAATAAGGAATTTAGTTATATGGTGAATGAATGGTGGGACTGGCATTGTGCACAACCTAATTGTTAGTGGAGTGTGGTCACGATCAGAGGACAGGTAAGTATGAAAGAAAAACGAAAAAATTTACTCTAATTTTTGGGTTGCGACACATTGAGAGACCATTGAAGATTAATTGTGATAATAAAGCCGCTGAGTTATATTCTAAGAATAATAGAAGCTCGTCGAAGTCAAAGCATATTGACATTAAGATTCTTGTTGTTAAGGAGAGAGTTCAGAGTCTTCAGATTACTATTAAACATATAAATACTGGCTTCATGATTGCGGATCTGTTTACGAAGGGAGTACCACCTAAGGTGTTTCATGAGCATATAGCTCGTATGTGTGTGGTTCATCCTGATGATATGCTTGTATAGTGGGAGTTTGTTTCTTGATGTTTATTTGTTATTGAGATATTTTCTGATCAGACTTAAGTATTTTTGTTATTACTGAAAACTTTGAAATAAAGTGACATTCTTTCAGTTGCAATATGCATAAAGTTTTGAAAGTATGTTATTCTTTGAATTATAAAGTAGGATCAGTTGGAAATAGGCATTTTAAGAGATTATGTTACATGTAATTTTCATGCTACACATCCATACTTGATCCACATCGTTGATTAGATTAATATACGTGACCATTGATGGGTCTAGTTACGAAATATATGTAACGAAGATCCTTTGATCCTATGTCGATACAATTAATGGACCATATTGTTTAGAGATGTTGCTTTGTAAAGATAACAAATATTGAACTCTTAAAGTTATTTTTAAAATGTACGATTGTCGAGTGACATATGTGGCCCAAGTGAGAGATTATTGGGAAATTATTTATGTGGGCCTACATATATCAATTGATTGTACATTACAGGCATTCTAATTTGTTTAGTCCATTTAAAAGTGATCAAATAAAGTTATTGGACATTAGAGCATCTCAATTAGTATGAGCTTTGCAATGTATAGAGACTCAATATTTTATTCTATTTTAATGATGAGCCAAAATAGGATAAAGTATACTACAGTTATAAATAGGTTATAGTCCTCAGTCTAAACGTTAATTTTCTTATTCTCATATCTCATCAGTGAGTGAGTTAGGGTTTTATCTTATAAAATAAAGGTTTAGACGTGGAAGACTGCTAACTCTCAATCAATTAATTTTAATGGATCCAGGTTGTTTCTATATTCTAATTTTTTTTATGATTGAATATAAGATCGTAGGTATAGATATTAGGTAATTAAATCTTACTACATTTCCTCCATGTGAAGGCCTACCCAATTTTTCATTAAGGACTTTATTGTCCTTTTACAATGAATTGATTTAAGGGTTTCATTTTTTTGTGAAACATGATGTTGGAAGCAGTAATTTTTGAAGAGAAAAAAGTGATAGTCACGAGTGAGAGAAAAAGAAAAGAAAAGGGTGGGGAAGTAAAAAAGTTCTAAAAGGTTGATGGAGGTCTTTTGTGATTCGATTGAGTTGAAATTTTATCAACATATTCATGACTCTTTGTTCTTCATATTGAGCGGTGGAAATCGAGTTTAGAGCTTCCTACCTACAGTTTTCATAGTATGTTTGTTGAGCCATTAATTTGGTTAGATTTCTCAAATATTTTCTTGTAAGATTGTTAGCCAGGAATTGTTTTTCTTGAGATGTTGTGCTTACATACCTCTAGTTTTAACTACAAAGAACTTTGTATTTCCGTTATTATTGATAATGGAGATTTTGTTGGTGCTCGTAGGGTTGTGGTTTTCACTCCTTACGTTAGGGAAGTTTTTCACATTAAATCATTTGTGTCGTTGTGCTTCTAATTTGGTGATTTGATTTGTCTCTTGATATATTGTTGGGGTTATTCTATCTGATTAATTTCTGCTAGGTTCACACAAAAGTGGAATAATTTAATTTTTTCGTTGTATTAGATATTTGATAGAATGTGTTTATCCCATCAAAGTAGTATCAAAATTGTATTTGTTGTTTATTTGGCCTCATGTTGAACATGAAAATTAATAAGCAGAATGGCTAATCTAAATGGTTCAAATTATCACATATAGAGAGGTAAAATGGTAGATTTGATATATGTGAAAGATTATTATTTACTCATATTTAATATTGAAAAGCTAGAAAATATCACTGAAAAGGAATGAAATTAATTTATGCCATAGAAAAGTATATGGGTATATCAGACAATGGTAGATGATAATATTTTGAACCATATCAAAGGAGAGACATATGCGCGCACTTTATGGAACAAGCTTAAGCAATTGTATACTCGTAAAATTGGAAACAAGAAATTATTTTTAATTAAGCAATTGATGAACTTGAACAATCAGGATGGGACTTCAATGACATATCACTTGAACTCATATCAAGGTATTATTAATCAATTGGTTGGTATGAATATCAAGTTTGAAGGTGAGATACAAGTCTTACGGCTTCTTGGTACATTGTCGAACTCCTAGGAAACGTTTTGAATGTCGTTATTTGACTTAACCCAAACGGTGTCATCAACGATATTTTTAACGTAAGAGCAAAAGGGAATAAATAAAAATTTTCAAGTGCATTTAAAAATGGAAAAGGATTTAAATGGTATTCCCGAACACGTGCAAGGGCAAAATGGTCAAAAGATCAAAATTCGATATTAACCGGGACAAGAAAATTTAATTAAAAATATGGGATTGAGAATCTTGATCAATAACGAAGAAATAATTAAATTTCGGGTTAAATTGATCAAGATATGAATTTATTGGAATAAATCGAAATTTTAGTATCGAAAAATAATCTCGAAAATAATCAAAAATTATATCGAAAAGTCGAAATAAGACTAAGAAATTCATTTACAGATTAAATGAATAAAATAATATTTTTTAGATATTTTCGGATTTTTAATAATATTTTAATTGATTAAAATATTATTAAACATAAAATAATATTAAAAATAAATAATAAATAAAATAATAAAATAAATGAAAAAAAGGGAAATTTAAAAACACGATTTGAAAGAGGAAAACAGAAAGCAAAAGGGCGAAACAAAGCAGGAAACTAAGGGAACGATTTCCCTCTCACCAGCGAGACACCGGCGGGGCTGAGGGGCCGACGAGGGCCGACGAAGGTAGCCCTACACCAGGTGAACCCACAGGCGGCCGCGACGTGCGGCGAGGTGGCCGAAAAACGCTGAAAACGGAGGAGGAAGCCGCGGGGAAGAAACTTCGATTCGCCGGCGATGGCGTCGATTCGAGCGACAGGGAGACCCGATTTAGGAAGCCCAGGTGCAGCTGAACCGAACGGCGGTGCAATCGACCGGACGGCGTCAAAACGACCAGAGGATGACTGAACCGGTCGAACCGGACTGAACTGGCCGAACCGGACCAAGCTGAACCGGTGGTCTGAACCGGGTTGAACCAGACCGAACCGGTTCAGCCAAAAAGAAAGGGAAAAAAAGGAAGAAAAAGGGAAAAAGAAAAAGAGGAAAAATTAGAAAAAATTCCTGTGATGCAATCGAGCTTTGGGTAAGTCGGTAAGCGATCGAATTGACCGATTTAATTTTTGGAATATTTAATTTGATAAATAATCGACTGAAAGTTTACCCGAAAATATATTTAATTGTGTAGCTCGACAATTGGCATCAACCGAGAGCTCGAGACAGCCTCGATTTATGTACGATCATGGAATAACGGGTAAGTAACCCTTATTTACGACAATTTTATATCGTTATGCGTGATTGATATTTAACGCATAAATTACGGATTTAATTTCCGCATAAATGAATTAAATTCTGGAAAATTGGATAAATTGTCGTAAATACTAAATTGAGATATCTGAGAATTTAGAACGAGGCTAAATAAACTACTGATGGGCCCAATGAGCCCCATAGGCCTCGATAAAGTGTGGTAAACGGGCTTAAGGCCGATTAAGGCCCATTAAGGTGCAATCGGGCCTAATATGGGTAAATGGGCCCAATGATTTAAATTAAGCCCAGAAAATTAAGAAATACATTAAACTGTATTGTAATTGACCTGATGAATGTGTATCCGCAGTTTCAGAGATTGGATTCGGAGCAAATCGGACTGCGTGACGAGTCATCAGTGGAAAGGTCAGACTGTACAGATAAATGAGATAAGGGAATTATGTGAGTAGCTAGAGGTAGCTACGCGTATTTTAATAGTTTTTCTGTACACTGAATATGTATGTATGCCTTGATTATGTATAAAGGTCCTGAAACTGGTTTAAATGATTTTAAGGATCGAAAGAGGTGAAAAGTCTATTTTACCCCTATTGAGGGAAGTTCACCTAAGGATGGTGAAAGCATGATATGCATGAAATGCATGATTTAAGGATTTTTATGATTAAGGAATTTTCTTGGTTTTAATCAAGTAAATCGATAGATTTGGCCAATAATTGCATAAGTTTCCCAAAATAACACTACGTAGGTGTTATTAATATTTAAATGAAATTATTTGGAAAATGGGCCAACTATCAAGTTTATATGGAAACAGATAGTGCCGACATGTAGTTCGCACTATATCTGCATTTGTAAATGTGTATAAATTTGCTTGAGCGCTTGCTCGCACCGACTTGTGTGACATCATATACATGAAATGTGCTAGAGCATGGTGCTTGCACTGATTTTTATTATTGTGAAATGAGAGCTGCTGGAGCCTAGCTCGCACTCTGTTTTGACATGTTTTGATTTGTTTTGACGTGGTATGTATAAAATGGTGCTGGAGCGATTGCTTGCACTAGTTTTTATGATTTGACATGCATGAGAGATGCTGGAGCTTAGCTCGCATCCTGTTTTGATTTAATTATGCATGAAGCCGTGCTGGAGTGTAACTCGCACGAGATTTGATTTAATTATGCATAAAGCCGTGCTGGAGTGTAACTCGCACGAGATTTGATTTACTTGAGCATTCATTTGTGCTGGAGCGTTACTCGTACAAAGTTTTATATGGTTTTCATAATTCATTTGAATGCCGTACTGGAGTTTTTCTCGTACGAGGTTTTCATTGAGTTTTTATACATATCCGTACTAGAGCATTACTCGTACGTGGATTTCACTTGAATTTATAATCAGTTTAAGTCGTACTAGAGCACTACTCGTACATAGATTTTACTGATTTTTATGAAACCGTGCTAGAGCTTCGCTCGCACGAGGTTTTCTGATATCATGAATATGCATGGAGCCGTGCTTGAGCTTTGCTCGCACAGGGAATTGTATTACATGCATATAGCCGTGTTGGAGCCTCTTGTAGACTGTGTGTCACAGTGAGATGATATGCTCACACGTGCATTCTGAGACAGAGATGATATGGGTGGATAAGACCTATTACAGGCACCCCTGATTGAGCTTGGGTTCACGGAGTACGTTGTACCTTGTATGTCACGCGGAGTACACTGTACCGTGGGGATTGTTGGAGTGGAGTGGCATTAGCCACGAGGCAGCAAGCCTTACCCTCGCAATCCTGGTGTTATGCTGTTCTGGCGGGTAGGACGACCCACCTCCCGTTTCAGGTGTGATACCCCACACACTAGGTACCGTGTTGCCAGGGATCACTAGGATATGGCCATAGTTCTCGATGTTACTGATATAATCAGCTGTTTGTCTCACATGATATAACTTGTGGTCTGTTAGACCAAGGTAGACCCGAAGGAGGGGTCAGGCCCCCGATTTTACAATTTGATGATTTGATGATTTTATGATTTATGACCCTGAAAGAATGGTGGTTTTATAACCGAAGTTTTATAAAGCATTTTATTGAATTGTTTTATGAGATGATTGACCCGAGAGGGTTAGTTTATACTGCAATTTAAAGAAATGATTTAAATGCAGTAGCATGATGATGTTTTCCATGCTTTTATTCAAATTCATGATTTGTCTTACATGACATGAAAGAATGCATGATCTTGTTTAATTTCATGCTAAGTATGATTTAATGATGTCACATAAAATACTTTGATGCATAAGAGTACGATTTATATATACACGAACAGTTTTGATAAACTAAGTCATTAATGTTTGCATGACTTTGTGCTTGATGATTTTAATGAAAAGAAATGGATTTAAGGGCATGGCATTATGAGCATGTAGATAGTGGAGCTATCTACTTACTTGCATAATTGCCTTACTGAGCGTGTGGTTTGCTCACCCCCTTTATTTTCCCATCTTTTCAGAGCACTTGCAATAGTTATTGAGCGGCTGAGGACTTGCATGCTTGGTATCCGCTGCTTCCCATCGAGAGACAGGTATACACATTGGTATGATTTTTTATCTAAATATGTAATGCACAGTACTGTAAACAGATATGATGTCGGGGATGTAGAGTTATAAATACCATTGAGTATGTATTTAATTAAAGTCAAAGATAGTAAACTCTGATATATAAATGTGATTATGAAAATGGAATTGGTAATAGTGTGTGAGGTGACTAACATCGAATCATAGCCCAACTGTTTGTAGGATGGTCACGATGAGAGAAAGGTAAGAATTAAATAATAAATGAAAAAGCAAAAAATTTACTCTGATTTTTAGGTAATTCGGGTCGTGACAGGTTTAATGGTATCAAAGCTTGAGTTGGCCTGATATGAGTCGGTGTTAGTGGTTAAGAAAGTTTACATCCCCATGTACTGTGCATTGTTTAGATACAATTGTGTATATCGAGATGGAAGTGCAGCCAAGAATTTGGTTTTTAAATGCAAGAATAGACTCATTGACTGATAGCCGCTATGGTTGAGAGGCGAGTACACGAGCTCGAGGCCGTAGAGGTTGGCCTGAGAGTTGTACTGAGTCGCCACAAGAGACTCAAGATGAGATTGAAGTGGAGGCTGATGTTGAGCATGCCCCACAGAGTCTGACAGAGAGATCGGACATTATTGAGACACGTTTCGCGAGGTTGGAACGGAGTGTGGAGAATATTTTACGAGCTAATTGCTCAAAGTATGTATGTGATTTGAGGGTGAGTCGAAACATTGATGGAAGTTCGCTCGACCCATCTTAAGAATTAGACATCCAGAATGGACAGGAGAACAAAGTCTAGATGTATTCCGGTGACAGAATATCCCGGATATTGTTTAAAGGAAATTACAGATGATAGTATTTACTCTGACCCAGAGGAACATGTTGATTAACGAGTATGAAACTCAGTTTATATTCCTGGGCAGATGTGACTCGGACACGATGAACAGTGAGAGTCGAGAAGTTTGAAAGTTCATGGAAGGGCTCAGATTGTCAATTAGAGTCCGATTAGCCCCTTAGATATCACTACCTATGCCAAGGCAGTGCGCAGATTACTGTGTGTGAATAAGATCATGAGTTGCACGCCTCTGAGATTGGGAAAGGTAGTAAGGGTCGAAATTGAGACAAAAGAGAATAAAGAATGACAGTATATGTGGTCAAGTCTGAGGGTTAATAAAGATATTTCAAAATACTTCCCTGCCTGAAGATTTGACAGCGTCTGGAAGCGCACACATAATCTATAAATTGAAATCGACAATTGTAATATATGCATTTAAAATTTGGGTACCTTTGCTGGTACGATAAAGAAATATAGAATTTGATTAATCATGAAGGTTTAAAAATTAGAATTTTATAAAAGCCGTTAATATAAGAAAAAGGAAACGATGTGGGTTAGTAGCTTGAACGAAAGCAATTTCGAAATGACATTATACGTTTATGCGTATAAAGGTCAAGGATATGAGTGATTGAAATATTGAGTGGAACTCAACTACGATGAGGTATTTAAAGCTTACCTGGACCGATTGGTTGTCATATTTAGAGATGATATTTTGATGTATTCGAAGTCCAGGGAAGAACATGAGTAGCAACAGGAAACTGTCTTACAGACGAGTGTTATGAGTTTCTTGAAGTGGGCTACTTAGTTGACACATCTCATTCGGGAAAAGATTGCATACGAGTGGTATGATAAGTATGAAAGTAGTTTCGGTGAGTTTTGGTATATTAAAGCAATAAACTGACCACCGTAAGTATTCTCACCATAACCAACAGCTTAAGAGGTTTCAGTGTGTATGGATACCTCAAAATAAAGATTGAGTTGTATATTGATGTACAATGGAAAGATAGTCGTTTATGGATCCAATTAGTTCAAGGACCATCAGAGAAACTATTCGACCCATGATTTAGAGTTGGCAGTCGTAGTGATTACACTGAAAGTATGGCGCTACCACTTATACGGTAAGAAATTTCGGATATGCACTGATTATAAAAAGCCTCGAGTATCTGCGTTCACAGAAAGAGTAGAATATGAGATAACCAAGAGGGTTAGAGCTTCTAAGGATTATAATTGTGAACATTGTACCACCCAGGAAAGGTTAATGTAATGGTTGATGCCTTGAACAGAAAGAGCCTCGGGATGGTATCACATATGATGGTCAGGGAGCGAGAGCTGCTAGAGCAGTTGTGAGCCTTAGTAGTGATGGGATCCCTTCTGATGATGACGGTGATTGTGTGACAGCTAGCCTGAGGTTAGAACCAGATTTGTGTGACCAGATTTGCCAGGCTTAGCGTGATAATCGACATGGTGTCGATAGTGTGGGTCAGATTTAGAAGGGTATAGTGACAGAATTCACAGTGTATGATGATGACTTATAGAGGTTCAAAGATAGTATAAGTGCTCCCCAGGACCACATTGATGAGATAGTAGTATTGTCAGAAGCTCACTCTTTGGGATATACAATGCATCCGAGAAATAATAAATATATCGAAAATCTCTGAAAAGGGTATTGGTGGTCAAGTATGAAAAAGAGATATTGTAGAGATTGTGGAAGAAGCGTCTCCTATGTCAGTGGATTAAGGTAGAGCAATAGATGTATGCAGAGTCATTGCAGCCTCTACCTATAGTGACACGGAAATGAGAACAAGTTACCATGAATTTCGTGATAGGTTACAGAGGACCCGAATGAATCACGAGGCTATCTGGGTGATAGTCGATAGATTGACTAAGTGTACCCACATTCTGGCTATGAAAATCCCCAGATACTCTAAATGTGTAGGCAGATTTTTATATATGAAAAATTGTGAAACATTCTGTAGCGTTCCAGTGAGTAAGGTATCAGATAGGGATTCCCGCTTCACTTCCCACTTCTGGGAATGTTTTTCAGGAAGCTATGGGAACCCGAGTGTGTGTTAGCACAGCTTTCGTCCTCAGACAGATAGTCAGTCAGAGAGGACTGTACAGGTTCTGGAGGATGTGATGAGAGCGTGTGCCATTGATTTTATGAGCTCTTGGGATGATCAGTTGCTACTAATCAAATTCGCCAATGATGACAATTGTCACTTGAGTATCAGGATAACATTTTATATGAGGCATTGTATGGCCGTAGGGAGTTGTTCACTAACTTGGATAAGAAGAAGTGGGTGACAGATAGAAAATTATTCCCGAATTTGTAAGACAAACCTCTGAGGATGTTTAGTTGCTTTGTGAGAGATTAAGAACACCTCAGAGCATACAAAAAAACTATGCTGACAAGAGACAGAAACCATTGGAATTCACCGAGGGTGAATCATTATTGTTGGCAGTTACTTGTCTTAAGGACATGACGAGATTCGGATAGAGATATTGGACAAGTGGGAGATAAAACCTGTAGGTTGGTGTTACCACTTGAATAAACAGGCATCCACAATGTGTCCCATATTTTGATGCTTCGAAAATACTATCCGGATCCAACATATGATCGGATATGAGCTCCAACAATTTAGCTTAATGAAAGAGTAATGTATGAAATCAAGTTGGTTATTAAACATGAAAGAAAAAGTGTTGAGGTTTGAGATGATCTCCCTAGTTAAGTATGATGGTAGTATTACACTCCGGAGAAAGTCACTTGAGGATGACAGTATATGATACGATAGATGTACCCGGAGTTATTTATGAACTCATTTGCCTTGGTTCTAATTTGGAGGACCAAATCTCTTAAGTGGGGGAGATTATAAGACCCGATATTTTTAACGTAAGAGCAAAAGGGAATAAATAAAGATTTTCAAGTGTATTTAAAAATGCAAAAGGATTTAAATGGTATTCTCGAACACGTGCAAGGGTAAAATGGTCAAAAGACCAAAATTCGGTATTAACCGGGACAAGAAAATTTAATTAAAAATATGGGATTGAGAATCTTGATCAATAACGAAGAAATAATTAAATTTCGGGTTAAATTGATCAAGATATGAATTTATTAGAATAAATCAAAATTTTAGTATCGAAAAATAATCTCGAAAATAATCGAAAATTATACCGAAAAATCAAAATAAGACTGAGAAATTCATTTACAGATTAAATGAATAAAATAATTTTTTTTAGATATTTTTGGATTTTTAATAATATTTTAATTGATTAAAATATTATTAAACATAAAATAATATTAAAAATAAATAATAAATAAAATAATAAAATAAATGAAAAAAAAGGGGAAATCTTAAAACACGATTTGAAAGAGGAAAACAGAAAGCAAAAGGGCGAAACAAAGCAGGAAACCGAGGGAAAGGTTTTCCTCTCACCGGCGAGACACCGGCGTGGCTGAGGGGCCGGCGAAGGTAGCCCTACACCAGGCGAACCCACAGGCCGTCGTGACGCGCGGCGAGGTGGCCGAAAAACGCTGAAAACGGAGGAGGAAGCCATGGGGAAGAAACCTGGATTCGCCGGCGATGGCGTCGATTCGAGCGACAGGGAGGCCCGATTTAGGAAGCCCAGGTGCAGCCAAACCGAACGGCGGTGGAATCGGGTGGAGAACCGGCCGGACGGCGCCGAAACGACCAGAGGATGACTGAACCGATCGAATCGGACCGAGCTGAACCGACGGTCTGAACCGGGTTGAACCGGACCGAACCGGTTCAGCCAAAAAGAGAGGGAAAAAAAAGGAAGAAAAAAGGAAAAAAAAAGAGGAAAAATTGGAGAAAATTCCTGTGATGCAATCGAGCTTCGGGTAAGTCAGTAAGCGGTCGAATTGACCGATTTAATTTGATAAACAATCGACTGAAAGTTTAGCCGAAAATATATTTAATTGTGTAGCTCGACAATTGGCATCAACCGAGAGCTTGAGACAGCCTCGATTTGTGTACGATCATGGAATAACGGGTAAGTAACCCTTATTTACGCCAATTTTATATCGTTATACGTGATTGATATTTAACGCATAAATTACGGATTTAATTTCCGCATAAATGAATTAAATTCTGGAAATTTGGATAAATTGTCGTAAATACTAAATTGAGATATCTGAGAATTTAGAACGAGGCTAAATAAATTATTGATGGGCCCAATGAGCCCCATAGGCCTCGATAAAGTGTGGTAAACGGGCTTAAGGCCGATTAAGGCCCATTAATGTGCAATCGGGCCCAATATGGGTAAACGGGCCCAATGATTTAAATTAAGCCCAGAAAATTAAGAAATACATTAAACTGTATTGTAATTGACCTGATGAATGTGTATTCGCAATTCCGGAGATTAGATTCGGAGCAAATCGAACTGCGTGACGAGTCATCAGTGGAAAGGTCAGACTGTACAGATAAATGAGGTAAGGGAATTATGTGAGTAGCTAGAGGTAGCTATGCATATTTTAATAGTTTTCCTATACACTGAATATGTATGTATGCCTTGATTATGTATAAAGGTCCTGAAACTGGTTTAAATGATTTTAAGGATCGAAAGAGGTGAAAAGTCTATTTTACCCCTATTGAGGGAAGTTCACCTAAGGATGGTGAAAGCATGAAATGCATGATTTAAGGATTTTTATGATTAAGGAATTTTCTTGGTTTTAATCAAGTAAATCGATAGATTTGGCCAATAATTGCATAAGTTTCCCAAAATAACACTACGTAGGTGTTATTAATATTTAAATGAAATTATTTGGAAAATTGGCCAACTATCAAGTTTATATGGAAACAGATAGTGCCGACATGTAGTTCGCACTATATCTGCGTTTGTGAATGTGCATAAATGTGCTTGAGCGCTTGCTCGCACCGACTTGTGTGACATTATATGCATGAAATGTGCTAGAGCATGGTGCTCGCACTGATTTTTATTATTGTGAAATGAGAGCTGCTGGAGCCTAGCTCGCACTCTGTTTTGACATGTTTTTATTTGTTTTGACGTGGTATGCATAAAATGGTGCTGGAGCGATTGCTCGCACTAGTTTTTATGATTTGACATGCATGAGAGATGCTGGAGCTTAGCTCGCATCCGGTTTTGATTTAATTATGCATGAAGCCGTGCTGGAGTGTAACTCGCACGAGATTTGATTTAATTATGCATAAAGCCGTGATGGAGTGTAACTCGCACGAGATTTGATTTACTTGAGCATTCATTTGTGCTGGAGCGTTGCTCGCACAAAGTTTTATATGGTTTTCATAATTCATTTGAATGCCGTACTGGAGTTTTTCTCGTACGAGGTTTTCATTGAGTTTTTATACATACCCGTACTAGAGCATTGCTCGTACGTGGATTTTACTTGAATTTATAATCAGTTTAAGTCGTACTAGAGCGCTGCTCGTACGCAGATTTTATTGATTTTTATGAAACCGTGCTAGAGCTTCGCTCTCACGAGGTTTTCTGATATCATGAATATGCATGGAGCCGTGCTTGAGCTTCGCTCACACAGGAAATTGTATTACATGCATATAGCCGTGTTAGAGCCTCCTGTAGACTGTGTGTCACAGTGAGATGATATGCTCACATGTGCATTCTAAGATAGAGATGATATGGGTGGATAAGACCTATTACAGGCACCCCTGATTGAGCTTGGGTTCACAGAGTACGTTGTACCCTGTATGTCACGCGGAGTACGTTGTACCGTGGGGATTATTGGAGTGGAGTGGCATTAACCACGAGGCAGCAAGCCTTGCCCTCGCAATCTTGGTGTTATGCTGTTCTGGCGGGTAGGACGACCCACCTCCCATTTCAAGTGTGATACCCCGCACACTAGGTACCGTGTTGCCAGGGCACTAGGATATGGCCATAGTCCTCGATGTTACCGATATAATCAGTTATTTGTCTCACATGATATAACTTGTGGTCTGTTAGACCAGGGTAGACCCGAAGGAGGGGTTAGGCCCCCGATTTTACGATTTGATGATTTTATGATTTGTGACCCTGAAAAAAGGGTGGTTTTATAACTGAAGTTTTATAAAGCATTTTATTGAATTGTTTTATGAGATGATTGACCCGGGAGGGTTAGTTTATACTGCAATTTAACAAAATGATTTAAATGCAGCAGCATGATGATGTTTTCCATGCTTTTATTCAAATTCATGATTTGTCTTACATGACATGAAAGAATGCATGATCTTGTTTAATTTCATGCTAAGTATGATTTAATGATGTCACATAAAATGCTTTGATGCATAAAAGTACCATTTATATATGCACGAACAGTTTTGATAAACTAAGTCATTAATGTTTGCATGACTTTGTGCTTGAGGATTTTAATGAAAAGAAATGGATTTAAGGGCATGGCATTATGAGCATCTAGATAGTGGAGCTATCTACTTACTTGCATAATTGCCTTACTGAGCGTGTGGTTTTCTCACCCCCTTATTTTCTCATCTTTTCAGAGCACTTGCAATAGTTATTGAGCGGCTGAGGACTTGCATGCTTGGTATCCGCTGCTTCCCATCGAGAGACAGGTATACACATTGGTATGATTTTGTCTCTAAATATGTAATGCACAGTACTGTAAACAGATATGATGTCAAGGATGCAGAGTTATAAATACCATTGAGTATGTATTTAATTAAAGTCAAAGATAGTAAACTCTGATATATAAATGTGATTATGGAAATGGAATTGGTAATAGTGTGAGGTGACTAACACCGAATCATAGCCCAACTGTTTGTAGGATGGTCACGATGAGAGAAAGGTAAGAATTAAATAATAAATGAAAAAGCGAAAAATTTACTCTGATTTTTAGGTAATTCGGGTCATGACATGGCTAATCTAAATGGTTCAAATTATCACATATAGAGAGGTAAAATGGTAGATTTGATATATGTGAAAGATTATTATTTACTCATATTTAATATTGAAAAGCTAGAAAATATCACTGAAAAAGAATGAAATTAATTTATGCCATAGAAAAGTATGTGGGTATTTCAGACAATGGTAGATGATAATATTTTTAACCATATCAAAGGAGAGACATATGCGCGCACTTTATGGAACAAGCTTAAGCAATTGTATACTCGTAAAACTGGAAACAAGAAATTATTTTTAATTAAGCAATTGATGAACTTGAACAATCAGGATGGGACTTCAATGACATATCACTTGAACTCATATCAAGGTATTATTAATCAATTGGTTGGTATGAATATCAAGTTTGAAGGTGAGATACAAGTCTTACGGCTTCTTGGTACATTGTCGAACTCCTAGGAAACGTTTTGAATGTCATTATCTGACTTAACCCAGACGGTGTCATCAGTATAGATTTGGCTAAGAACAACATTTTGAATGAAGACATAAGAAAAAAGTCACCAGATTCCTTTTCACAGTTAGAAGTATTAGTCACAGTCAATAAGGGAGAAGTAAAAGTAAAGGTTTGAAGAACAAAGGTTAAAGTAAGAGTTAGTCCAACAAGTTTGCTAATGTTGAGTGTTATCACTGTGGTTTAAAAGGGCATATAAAGAAATATTGTCAACAGTTGAAAAGAGACAATGGTATGGAAAAGACAAATTGTGATGGCAACAATGTTGATGAAGTTACCACTTTTGTAGATGACTTCCTTATTTTGTGTGATGATGATGTTGTTAATCTTACATGCCATGGACTAGTTGGGTGATTGACAATTGTGCCTTGATTCATGCTACTTTCGAAAAGATTGCTTTGCATCTTATACATTTGGTGATTTTGGGTGTGTTAGAATGAGTGATGATGGTTCTACTAAAGCCATTGGTATTAAAAGACGTGTCTTTGAGACCAATAATGGTTCTGTAAAATGTTAAACTTATTCCTAAATATCCATATAAATTCAATTTTTATGGGAAACATTGAGGATGAATGGTTTTACAGCATCTTCGATGATGGTAAATGAAAGCTCACTACAGGTTTTATGGTTATGGTTAAGGGCTCAAAGTGCTCCTCATTGTATATGATGCAAGCTAGGATATGTGATTCCACTATCAATTTGTTGGATAGTGATGCTACAACTGAGTTGTGGCATAACCGGCTTAACCATATGAGTGAGAAGGGTTTGATGGTTTTGGCCAAGAAAAATCTTTTTCCTAGAATGAAGAATGTGTCCTAGAAGAAGTGTGCTTATTATTTGGTAGGAAAGCAAACTAAAGTCTCCTTCAAGACATCTTCTCCTATAAGAAAGCCAGGTATTCTTAATTTGATATATTTTGATATTTGTGGACCTATGAAATTAAAAATACTTGAAGGTTTTCTTTATTTTGTGACTTTCATAGATCATCATTTAAGGAAAATATAAGTTTACACCTTGAAAAAAAAAAGTGTTAGATGTGTTCAAACAATTTCATGCTTTACTTGAAAGGCAAATTGGTTTGAAATTGAATTGCATTAGACTGATAATGAGGGTGAATATTCTAGACCATTTGATGAGTATTGCAAGTAATATGGTATTAGGCATAAAAAAACACCTCCTAATATCCTAAGTTGAATCGGTTAGTTGATATGATGAATATGACACTAGTGGGAAAGATGAAATGTTTGCTTTCACAAGCAAAGTTGCCAAAGTCTCTTTGGGATGAAGCTTTGAGTACAATTTTTCATCGTTTAAATCTCACATCATGTGTTCCTTTAAATTTTGATGTGCCTGATAAAGTTCACTTTCGCAAAGATGTCTCTTATAATCACTTGCGTACCTTTGGATGTAAATCTTTTGTGCATATTTACAAAATGAGAAGTCTAAGGTTGATGCTAAGACAAGACAGTATGTGTTCTTTGGTTTTGGCCAAGATGAGTTTGGTTACAAGTTTTATGATTCGATTTTAAGGAATATTCTAAAAAGCTGCAAGGTTTTTATGAAAGACCAAACCATAAAAGATATTAAAAAGATTTAATAATTTCTCAAAGCAGTGGTGATTTGATTGATTTAGATCTAATTCCTTTAACACATGTGCCAGCAGAAGTTAAAGATGTTCAGGATAAACAGCATAATATATATGATGTTGGTACTAGTTCTACACATGTTGAGTTGAATGATGATATTAATGAGCAGCCACAAGTTTCAGAGGTTCCACCAAAAGTTTTACTAGATATTCCACTCATGATGTCTACATAGGATAGACAACCTTTCACAAGGTGTTCTGTTAATAAGTATGTGTTACTGACTGAGGGGGGACAACCCGAATGTTATGAGGAAGCCATGAAAATAAACATAAGAAAAAGTTGGTTGATGTCATACATGATGAGATAAAATCATTGTACGAGAATAACACTTTTGAGTTGGTAAAGCTACCTAAGGGAAAAAAAACATTTAAAGAACATATGGGTATATAGAGTAAAGTAAGAAGAACACACTTCACAGCCACGTTAGAAATCTAGATTAGTCGTTAAGGGATTTATCCAAAAGAAATGTATTGGTTTTGATAAAATTTTCTCTCGGATTGTAAAAATGTCATCTATTTGTGTGGTTCTAGGTTTAATAGCTAGTCTTGATTAAGAGGTTGAGCAGGTGGATGTCAAAATTGCTTTTCTTCATAGTGACATGGGTAGGGAAATTTACATGGGGCAATCAAAGGGTTTTGAAGTTAAAAGTAAAGAGCATCATGTGTGCAAGGTGAAGAAAAGCCTTTATGGGTTGATGCAAGCATCGAGGCAATGATACAAGAAATTTGAACCAGTTATGGAGAAGCAAGGGTAGTAGAAAACTACTTTTGACCATTATGTTTTTGTACAAAAATTCTCTTAAGATGATTTTATCATATTATTGCTTTATATTGATGACACGTTGATTATTGGCAAGAATGCTTTGAGAATTAATGTGTCAAAGAAGCAATTGAGTAAATCCTTTGTTATGAAAGACTTAGGTTCAGCAAAGCGAAATCTTGGAATTCGAATTTATCGAGACGAAACAGCCAAGACGTTTCGATTGTCTCAAAGGCAATATATTGAAAAAGTGCTTGAGAGATTCAATAAGGATCATGTCACGACCCATTTTCATCATTTTCACTTGAAAATCATCATAAATTTTTTGCTTTTTCATTTGCTTTCCCGGTTATGGACAACTCTCACCGATAACAGTTGGGTTATGAGTCAGTATTAATCATCATTACCATTCATCTTTCAATTTATCGAGAGCAAGCACATGCATTTAAAAGTTTAAGTTCTACATTTATATATGTTTGCTAGTACTTACATCCCCCATATTAAAATTCAAAATGATTACTATGCTATTACATGTTTAGATACAAAAAGAATTCATGTGTGTATACCTCTTGACGATGGAGAGCAGCGGATATCCAAATACAACACTTCAATCCTTCACTAGGTTACTATGTACGCTCTGTAGAGGGGGAAAATGATAGGGATGAGCAATCACACGCTTAGTAAGGTTATAATGCAAACATGATAGATATCTACACTATCTACATGCTTATAATATCATGCATAAAAATCATTTATATCCAGAGCATGAAGAATTATTAAAACTATGTCACATGTATATACATATATCATGTACTGAAAAACATGAAAATAGACATGTAAACAAGGAAGATATCATCATGTAAAACATCTCATGCTCATCATAATAAAACTCATCATAAAAAGGAAGACTCATCATAAAATCATCCCTCAGGATTTAACACTTTTTTAAAACATATTGAAACTCACCACAAACAACAATACCATTTCTTTAAAAACATCCCTCAAGGCTCGACCCCTCCCTTGGGTCTACCCTGGACAACACAATTCATGATCGGTATACAAAACCATGTAATATCATGTGAGACAGGTTGTCACTATATAATCGAAGACTCTGTTGGTCAACTATGTCATTATCATCCCAGACCACACGAATCCCAGTGTGTGGGACATCATGCTGGAACAGAGGTGGGTTTGGCCTTCGCCAGACTTTCAAATCAACATCATAACCTCACAGTATAGTGTACTCCATGTGATATACACGATACAACGTACTCCGTGGACCCATATCATGGTTGGGGGTACCTGCCATAGGTCTTATCTATCCCATGCCATGTATAACCTACTCAGTCTCAAATACACGTGCAAGCATATCATCCGTGTGACTAGTACAACGTACTTCGTGGATCCATATCATGGTTAGGGGTGTCTGTCATAAGTCTTATCTATCCCATGCCATGTATAACCTACTCAGTCTCAAGTGCATGTGCAAGCATCTCATCTGTGTAACTAGCAGTCTACACGAGGCATCCAGCACGGCTCGTGCGAGCATTTCATCTATGTGACACAAAGTCTACACGAAGTATTCAGTACGACTCATTACATATCACAGTGTGAAAAGCCCTGTGTGAGCAAAGCTCTAGCACGATTTCATGCATCATCATTAAATACTCTCATACGAGCAACGCTCTAGTACGATTTTATACATAATAAGAAATGAGAAAATCACGTACGAGCATAGCTCTAGTACGGTTATATGCATAAGGAAATCAATGGAAACCCACGTACAAGCAAAAGCTCCAGTACGGCTTGTAAAACATCACAACTCAAAATATGGTACGAGCTAGGCTCCAGCACATTTTATGCATATTAAAAACATCAAAATCCAATGCGAGCGAAGCTCTAGCATGATTTAACTCATATAAATTTGATAGATGACTCTATTTTAACAAAACACGTTCAAATCATAGTTAGCACCGGACTCGTGCTATTTCACAAATTTATGAAGTCAATAGCCAGCCTATCCATAAATTTTGCTTAAAACAAAGCAATGTGTTTCATAAAAACATCAAAACATGGCGTTTCATGCAATTATTAGCCTTACTACCCCTTTTTATAAGATTCACTTCCAAACCAAAATCATTTATATTCACAATCGTTCGTACAAATCATTATTTCTTTTCTAGATAACCAAGCAATTGCAAAGCCCTATAAATACCCTCAAAATACGTGCAGCTACCTCTAGATACTCACAAAATTTCCTTACTTGGAATTGCATCGAGTAATTCCACTTCTTTAAAGCTACTCGATCGTGCAATCCTATTTGCTCCCAACGAAATCTCCGGTACTGCACAAATTACTTATCACATTAATTTAACCAAATACAACACAATTCTCGTGTTAATTATATTCAATTCAACTTATTGGGTTCATTAACGCTTACTTTCTCTTAAGCCCTTTTTTGATTATACTATTCATTTCTCGAGAATCTATTAGTTCCAACAAGCTTATGGGTTCACACTAAACCGACATTAAGCTCATAATGCCTCTAGTTCATTATTTCCTTCACTATGGTAATTTATCAAACACTTCTTATGCCCATTTTCAATTATAATCTATTCCAACATATATATTTCACAAAACTATCTTAGAATCATTTATACATACTTACTAACATCTCTACATGCTTAATGCCATTTCAACTTTCTCTCACTAAACCCATTCTAGGTCATGGTTTTTTAAGCATGTATATGAACATTTCAGCTAACATTATACACACCATTCAACTCATCAAAATGTCTACATTAACATACTAGAAGATGGTGTATAGAAATCTTACCTAGCTTGACTTTTTCCTCTTTTTGCCAAATTAGGGAAAACCCTCTTTTCTCCTTCAATCCAAAGTTTCAACTTTCAATCTTTAACTATGTTGTTCTCTTCCTCACTAGGAAAAATTTTGCTCAAATAGCTTTTTCCTCAAATCTTTTTGGAAGGTAAGGATATCCTAGAGTGAGAAAACTAGGTTGTTTTTGGTTAAAATGGAAGATTTTGGTATTTCTGAGGAAGAAGGCTCGACAATCAGGTCCTTTTTATAGAAATTGCAAAATGAGATCGATCTCCAAGGGTGGAGATCGATCTCCCATTGCTTAAATTCCTTCAGAATTCGATAATACAGGTTAGAGGATTGATCTGCCTCTTGGATGAGATCGATATGCTCAAAGGGATAGGATCGATCTATGTTCATGGGATGGGATTGATCTCGGCCAGGCAGAAGGCTTCAGAGATCAATCTGGCCTTAGGAGGAGATCGATCTGGCATATCCAGAGGCAACTAGAGATCGATATGCCTTAAGTGAGGGACCGATCTCCTTCTTCCAGAATGCTTGGAATTGTGTTTCCAGGCCATGAAATCGATCTTCCTTGCATATGAGATCGATCTAGCCTTCATCCTGCAGCATTTCAGCTGTAATTTTCCAGATTTTCAAAGTAAACTCATATTTAATCACTTAAACACCCAATTTGCATTTCATTCACACTTAACACTCAAAAGTATCCAATTCTTATGATTCATATATTGTGTAACTTGTCTGTACATCATGAAAATTATAAGATTACATTGAAATTCGCAGGCCTTACAGATCAAGCTAAAGTGGTTAGTTCTCCTCTTGCTACACACTTTAAGCTAAGTGCTAAACAAAGTCCTTATACAAATAAACAGAAGGAAGATATGAGAAAAGTTTCATATGCTTTAATAGTAGGAAGTTTGTGTACTAGGATAGATATAACTTATGTAGTTGGTGTTGTTAGTTATTTTCTTTCAAATCTAAGGAGAGAGCATTATGATGCTATGAAGTGAATTATGAGATATCTATGAGGTGTTTCCAACTTTATTCTCACTTTTAGGAGTGAGAAACCAATGCTTGTTAGCTATACCAATTTAGATATGGTAGGTGATGTGGATTCTTGAAAGTCCACTTCGAGTTATTTGATTACTTTTTCAGGTAGAATTGTATCTTGGTAATCGAGACTATAAAAATGTGTAGCACTTTGTACAATAGAGGCAAAGTATATTGCATTGACTAAAACATGTAAGGAGTTGTTGTGGATGAAAAAGTTTAATCAAGAGCTTGGTTTCAAGTAGTAGCTTTATATGGTATTTTACAATAATCAAAGAACAATTTACCTCAGTAAAAATTCTACATTTCACTTAAGATCAAAGCACATTGAAGTAAGATATTATTGATTAAGAGATGCTATCAATGACTACTTGTTTGAATTTGAGAAGATTCACATTGATCACAAATGGCTTTGATATGTTGACAAAGACACTACCGAAGGAAAAGCTTGAAGTTTGTTGATCGATCGCTAAGATAGCAATCTCCTCTACATAGTCAAAAAAAGAGAGATTTGTTGGGTTTAGGTTTCCTCCATGTGGAGGCCTGAGAAGATTCAGGATAAATAGCTATGATATGTTGACAAAGACATTACCAAAGGAAAAGCTTGAAGTTTGTTAATCGATCACTAAAATGGCAATCTCCTCTTCATAATCGAAAAAGGGGAGATTTGTGGGGTTTAGGTTTCCTCCATGTGGAGGCCCACCCAACCTTTCATTATAGACTTTATTATCTTTTCACAATGTTTTAATTTAAGGGTTCCAATTTCTTTATCGAACATAATGTTGGCAGCTGCAACTTTTTGAGAGGAAAACATGACAACCACGAGTGAGAGAAAAATAAAAGAAGAAAAGAGAAAAGCTTAGGAAAGCTCAAAAGTTTGATAAGGTTGATCGAGGTCAATTTTTGATTCGATTGAGCATCAATCAATAATATATCTCAAGAGTCTTTATATGTGTTGGTCAATGAAGCCTTGGGAGATCAACTTGGATTAGTTTGCAAGGCTAAAAAGATTATAAACAGATCAAGTAAAGATTTGAAGAAGCAAGAACCCCATCTCAAGATTTTAGATACTTCTCGTTATGGCAAGGATATTTGTTGTCTAATCATCTATATTATGTAGTTCACTTATCATTCATTTTATCAAATTTTCACACAAGTTCCTTCATATAGATCCAAAAGTAAAAAATCCTGATAGTATTGAAGGTGATATGCTTGGTGATATCCTCTAAAGAGCTTATTGATTTGGTAAGGAAGTTACAAAGGATAGTTTATGTTTAAGTGATGTTAATGAATCGATCTTGCATGAGAATTGGAACAAAATTTACTATTCTTTAATGATAGGAAAGATGGAGAAGAACTACTTCAATGGTTTATATTACACGTGGAAGCTGAGTTGCATGCAATATCTTGTGACAAATTCGGCACTTGCATGATGAAATATTCAAGCCCAAAAGAGTTGGCAACCAAATATTAGCTAATATCACATATAAGGGTGATTTGATGAAGCGACCAATCCACAATGACCAACTTGCATGGCTTGCAAAGTTGCATGTTTGGTTATCCAATTGGTACAATGTACGTTATTGAACCAAGTTTTATTTTTTAATTTTTCATTTGTCTTATTTATCTATTTTGTGGTTATCCAATTAGTACAATGTACGTTATTGATCCATATTTTATTTTTTAATTTTTCATTTGCTTTATTTATCTATTTATTTTAGTTGTTAATTTATAGAAATTAGATTTATAGGATATTTTGAACAGTAAATAATAAATTGTAAATTAAAACATATTATTTAAAATAAAGATGAATAAAGATTATTTCGATAATGGAATTCTTAAAGTGGATACAACTGTGTAACATCTAAGGAATTCTTAGGTGAGAAATTTTTCTGCAAATGTTTGCCGGAATTTGGAGAGTTTATAGGAAAGAGTTCAATAAAAAAATAGTTGAAATTTGTTTTTTTTAATATCAAATAATAAATAAAATAGGAAGATTAGATAAATAAATAATAAATGAATTAAAAAAAGAGGAGATAGAAAGGTTAAAAGATAATATGGAAATTAAAAGATTTAAGAAAATATAATAAGACACTGAATAAATTCGATAATGAAACCTCTTCGAGTGGATCGAATGTGACTACTTAAGTACTTTTGAGGTGAGAAAGATTTTGTACTGATTTCCCCAGAATATTAAAGATGCCTTAGAAAAGTTCTTCGATATATAATTATACTTAAATTAATACCAATAAAGAAAAAAATTAAGATAACCTAAGATTAGGTGGCACCATTTTAGGATGCACGTTGCGGGGGTGTTAACACACAATCATACTCCTAAACCCTACCTTTTTTAGACTTAGACAAAGCCTTGTGCTTAGATAAGAATAAGTGACGAATCACACCTTAGGTTATAATGATTAGTGGCGGCTCTTGGTTTTTTGTTTAGTGGTTAGGATCCAGATCTTAGCACGTTATGACAATATCAATTACTTACTTCATAAGTAAGGAGACTTATCATGTGTCAGTCTTAAGCACTATCAATGCCCTATCTCAATAGTACGATGACTAGAAACTGATTTTAGGAACAAAACTTTAATACATAACGATCATCATAATTGTAACCTTTACAATTCTTTTGCAAGGCTTATATATAGTTTTAAAGGCTTCACCTAATTTAGTGACTATAATCATCATCATTGTCGATCCAAATGGTGAAGGAAAATCTTTATGTCACTTATCATGAGTGAACATGTATTGTTGTTGTACTATGCCTATTATCAAATGAGTTGGCTCTAAGGCATACATTAACAACCACATCACTCATAATTTGTTACTAATTGTCTAATTATAACATTGTTTTTTATTACAGATTCAAATAAAACCATTTAAAAAGTTAAGGACAAAAGCTCAAATACAGACAAAGACAACACATGTGAGACCCCGTATAGGTTTAACCTTGTACATAGGTAAATGAATTCATGAAGTATTGTAATGTACTAGTAATGTGAAGCATATGTGATGTAAAGTCCATAAGATTAATGTACACACATGTAGTAAGAGTTGTGATGTACGTACAAGTTTCATTAAGTATGAATATGAAGAAATGGACTGTGATATATGATGAATGTAAGTGAAATGGAATATGAGTAGTGGGGTGAAATGGAATGAAATTTCATAAGTGGTTCAAATCTTTATGTTTCCATTTAGTTATATATTGTATACATTTGGTTATACAAGAATTACACACAAGTTGTAAGGTGTATGAAGTATGAATGAAAGTTATTTTCAAGTCTCAAAGCTAGATGAATGAGAAAATGACTGTGGTAGCAAATTAATGATGTTTTGAGTGAAGTTGCTGCAGAAAACTGCAGTAAAATATGGAAATATGAATGACAGATCGATCTCATAGGATGAGAGATCGATCTGGAAGAGCCAAGAATGCTCTTATTTGAGTAATAGAGTAGTGCAAATCGATCTCCAATGGAGCCAGATCGATCTGTTAAGCATTCTATAATGAGAAGATCGATTCTTAAGGCAAGCAAATTGTAAGACCCGAAAATTATATCGTAATTTCTTATAAAGAATTGAAAATGGTCCCAAATTAAATGAAAGGGGATTCGGACAGGAAATAACGATTTAAAATGCGAAATGAATGAGTATTCGTGAAGGGAAGTCGGGTTAAATTAATCCCGAACACGTACAAGGGTAAAACGGTCAAAAGATCGAAAGCCAGTATAATTCAATAGGAAAAATTTAATTAAAAATAATAGATTTGAGAATCTTGATCAATAACGAAGAAATAATTAAATTTCGAGTCCAATTGATCAAGATTCGAAATTTTTTGAAATACCAAAAAGTCATTCGCGATAATATCTCAAAAATACGGAGAAATTATACCGAAAAAATGGTTAAAAATATAATAAATAAATTAAATAAAATTATTTGGAATAAAAAATTAATTTTGTAGATATTTTAGAATATTTTTGACTAAAATAATGAATATAATAATAATAAACTAATTTATAAATAATAATAAATAAAAATAAAATAAATCAAAAAAAGAATCAGAAAATGTTATCGGGGAGAGAAAGAAAAGAGAAACGGCAAAACGGAACCAAGGAAGACCCGGACCACCGTCGATCGTCCGGCGACCAATCGGCCAAGTGAGGGTCGAAAAAGGAAGAGGAGAGGCCGACGACCTCCCTGGTACCGGCGGTGCAGCCCGCCGATGCTGGAATCCGGCAAAATCGAAGGAGAGAGAACCCGAGGGAGAAAAGGAGATCGGCGGCAACCGACGCCGATCTAGCCCCAATTGACCCCAGCCGAGGCTTCCCCAAGCCAAGACGAGCTGATTAGTGGTGGCCACAACCACCAAAACCGACGGACGGTGCCAAAAATGACGGAAGGAAGGAGACCCACCGACGGCGAAAGGAGAAGAGGCAGGACCGGCCACTTTTCGGCGACCTCGTGTGAAACCAACCCCAGATTCGTGTTGCGGAAGGCCCAACGGAGCCACTGACGACGGAAGCCGACGGAGAACCAACCGACAAGGTGATGAACCGGCCGAACCGAATTGAACCGGTTGATCCGGATCGGTCTGAACCGGGTTGAACCGGATTGAACCGGTTCAGCCAAGAAAGAAGGGAAAAAAGGAGAAAAAGAGAAAAAAAGGAAAAAGGGGAAGAATTTTTGGGGATACACCGAACTTCGGGTAAGTCGATAAGAGGTCAAAAGTGATCGATTTGAATTTTGGGAAATTTATTTAAATTATATTTAATCGAAAAGTAACCCGAGATTAAATATATAATTGTGCAGTTGTACGACAAAGCCCAAACAAGAGCCGATTGAGCTCCGATTTTTGTACCCCGCATCACATTGGGTAAGTATATTTTAATTTCGACAATTAGAGTCCTTTAATACAGAGTTTTGATTATTATACGAAATTTATGGATTAATTCTGTATAAAAAGGAATATTTATCGGAATTGCAACGTAATTACCATAAATAGTGTACGGGCTATCCAATATGTTTGAAACGAAGCCCGATGATTATTGGTAAGCTGAATGAGCCCAGTAAACCCGAAGAAGGGATTTAATAAGTAAAAACAGGCTGAAAACAGGCTCGAGGCCCATTAAAGTGCAATTGGGCCCAATAAAGTAAAATGGGCCCAGTACGTTAGATTCGATCAGTAAATGTGATATACTGATAAAGATAATTGAACTGACCCAAAATATGTGGTTATATGCAGTTCCGTAGACTTGGTTAACGCGCAGTTGGATCGAGAGATCGAGTATTATCGAGACGAGATAAGTTTACGCGTAAATCGAGGTAAAGGAATTTTGTAGGTGCATAGAGATTTCTATACGTATTTATTGAGGGGATTTAAAGGGCCTAGAATTTCTTTAAGTATCTAGAGAACGAAATAATAATTTTTACGAAAACCGAGGCATAAGTGAATAAAGAAAAAAGACGATATTGCCCCTGGGAGTAAAAATTACAAAAAGGGTAGTAAGGCAGATAAATTGCATGATTATCCTGTTTTAATGTTTTATATAAATGTATTGCTTTGATTTAAGCAAATATACACATAAGTTGGCTATTGATTTCATGAATTATACGAAAGTGTATCGGTTTGTACCGGTTACTATTGTAAAAGATGTTTTATCAAGATTGAGCCACATATCGTATTTACATGAATAAAAAGAGTGCTAGAGTCTTTCTCGCACTCAAGTTTACTGATTTATTACTCATGAAAAGTCGTACCGGAGCATTGCTCGTACGAGAAATTTGTGTGTACACAAAACCATGCTGGAGCTTTGCTCGCACGAGATTTTAGATATCATGATATGCATAGCGTGGTGCTGGAGCTTCGCTCCCACTAGACGTGAGTTGACATGCATACAGTCGTGCGGAAGCCTCCTGTAGACTGTGTGTCACAAAGAGTTGAGATGCTGGCACGTATACTTTGAGACATAGGTTGGTTATCGACATAGTATTGGGGTGGATAAGACCTACGGCAGGCACCCTCAGACTATGATATGGGTCCACGAAGTACGATGTACCGTGTATGTCACACGAAGTACGCTGTACCGTGCAGTCATGATGACTCCATGATGTTACTTGATATTCTGGCGGGTAGGATTTGACCCCACCTCCCGTTGCAGTTGTGATACCCCGCACATCGGGATCCGTGTAGCCTGGGATCACAGGGACAAAGTATGGCCATAGTCCTCGATTTTCATACAGTAACCTACATGCCTCACATGATATCATACGGTCTGAATAGACCAGGACGAACCCGAGGGAGGGGTAATGTCTCGATTTATGTTTTTAAAAGAGAAGTGATTTAACGAATCAAGGTATTCCCGAGAGATGGGTTTAGCATTGATGTGGTTGTTTTATGATAAAACAAATGAGTTTTTAACGTGATGAGTTTATGATGAACACAAAATAAGTTTTAATGTGACGAGCATGAGATGTCATACATGAGGATTTTTTCATGTTTGTTTTATATATGGATTTCATGATTTCTCTAATATGATATATATATATATATATATATATATATATATATATACATGTGGCATTGTTTTAGTCATACCTCATGCTCCAAATGTAAACGATTTTATATCATGACATTATCAGCACGTAGATAGTATAGTTATCTACCTGCTTACATTATTGCCTTACTGAGCTGTTTATGCTCACCCTTTCATTTTTCACCCCACAGGGTATATTCGTAGAAGAGAACGACAGTAGTCATATCCGCTGCTTCTTATCAAGACCAGGTATACACATTTGTATAATTTTTGTATCTGAACATATAGAGGCACAGTACTGTACATGGATGTAATATTGGGGATGTATTTATTTAAAATAAATTGATATGTAAATGAAATATGAAAATGGAATGGTAAATAGGTAAGAAGTGACTAACACCGAATCATAGCCCAACTGTTTAGTAGTGTAACTGTTCACGACGGGTAAGGAAATTAAAAAGCGAAAAATTTACTCTGATTTTTAGGTAATTTGGGTCGTGACACAGATTGATCTCCTTAACTCTCTATTTGAGACAGATTGATCTCAAGACACGACAAATTGATCTCTTTAAGGGTTCTGTAAAGAGCATATCATTCTCCTACAATAGGCAGATCGATCTTCAAGAGAAAAATTGCCCTTTAACAGATTGATCTCATCATGAAGAAGATCGATCTTGTAGTGGTTGCATTTGGTAAAAAGGACTACCAAACCTTGCAGAGATCGATCTCCACAAGGGCCAGATCGATCTCATGTCTCTGCATCTATAAAAAGGGGCATGGGATTAAGATGAAAACTCAGATTTTCCCTCCCACCAAACCTCATCTACCATTTTTTCTCAAGACCCAAGCTTTCTCACTCTAGAAATCACCACATTCCGACCAATTTTGGAAGAAGCTCAAGAAGGGAAGGTTATTCCTTGGAACAAGGAGAACAACATACCTAAAAATCATACATTGGTGTGATCAAGAGAAGAAGTTATGGCTACCACAAGTTTGACTAAGTAAAGGGGTAAGCTCTTCAACTTTCAAGCTTCTAAATATGGTTTCTAGATATTTGTGGGTTGAATGATATGTGAAATGTTGATAAGAATGATGAATGTAGTGAAGGGTGAGTAATATTAAGGGAGATTTATAAAGAGAAAATCCATGGAAAAGTAATGAAAAGCTTAAGAGATGGTAGAATGGTATTTTTGGAAGAGTGAAATGTGATTTAATGGGTTGAGGAGTACGAATAAATAAATAAATGACAATGTGGAGGTTTAGAAGAGGAAAAAGAAAATAACTTGATGATTTATACGTGTAGCTTGAAATACGCGAAACACGGATAACCCGAATCGCAAACGGAGCAAACGTGATGGAGGAAATATGCGTACGATTCGAGGTAAGGGACAGTATGTTAGCTATAGAGATGTTCATACGTATTTTACGACAATTTCATAGATATATCGCTAGAATTAGTAAGATACTACAATTCTATGAAATGATATGGAAGCATGAAATATACTATGATATATATGTATTAAGAAATGGGATGGGGTAAGGAAATAGCATGATATGCATGATTTCAATGTTTTCTCAATTTTGTATTGATTTTGTGATTGAGAAATGATAATGATAGGTTAGCTAGTCTTATATGTTTTAGCATGAAAATGCATGCTGCATAAATAAACATATTTTGAGTTTTAAAAGAGAAAGTAGCCACCTATCGGATTTGAGATGTGATTCGGTGCGGAGCATTGGCTCACACCTAGGTTATTGGTTTTGACTATGCTGGAGTCTTACTCGCACATGTCTGCATGTTTGATTTACTGTGCTAGAGTGGGACTCGCACGTGGTTTTATAATGATAGTGTGCTAGAGTGTTGTCTTGCACATGTTTTTACTGAGCTGAGGTAAACCTAGGGGTCTGGGACCCAAGGGTATGTCAGCGGGCGGCCTCAAAACAGGCTGGACCTTAACAATAAATCGTACCGCGCTGGAGCCTTACGAAGACTGTGTGTCACGTTGATTGCTCTCCTGGTATATGAGACATGGTTCAAAATGAAAAGTCCATTGGAGTTGGAGTATGGACTTGGGTCTACGATCGTACGTAGTACTGTGTAGTTGTCTGTTGGTATACTATGTACCATGCTGGGTGCACATGAGTACGAGTATCGCGTAGATGACACATGGTGTACCTTATACCGTGAGTATACGAGGAGATGAGGTTGATTGAGATGAGCCGAAGGGTAGGACTGACCCATTCCCCTTCAGGCGAAGTGATGCCCTGTGCACACCTGATCAGTGAGGCCTGGGATCACTGACTATGGTCATGTGTCGTGGATATTTGATTGTCGAAAATTTCATGCCTGTCTCAAAGATACGAGAAATTGAGTAAATTCAGAAAAGAAATGATTTGAGAGAAGCGAAGAGAGTTGTGATTTGATAAACCTCTCGCTTTTGAATGCTCGTGCTATGATAGCACCGTTTATGACATGTTTTCAAATGGGAATATCATATACTTGTTTTCATGAAAATGCTTATGTGGGAAGTAATGTTTAAATGCATTTTCTAATAATATTTCCATTTACATTGAAACATAGTTTTGTTTTATACATGCATGGGCTATGTAGGTAGCATGATATCTACCTGCTAGCATTTATTTTCTTACTGAGCTATGTTTTGCTCACCCCACTATTTTCTCCCTCCAGATACTGAGAAGTAGGAGAGCGGTGGCCTCTGGATCCCTTTTTGTGTTGGACAGCTCCCACCAGTTGCAAAGGTATAAGATTTGTATACACATGAGTATTTTGTATCTAATATATTGTATCGCATAGTTACAAGTCGAAAGTGTAAACAGTGGTATGGAGATGTTATGTAAAGATATTATTATACAATTAATTTTGTATATTTACACACCTGAGAGTGTGAATTAAATTTTAAATATTTTCGCTGTAAATTTTTAGAACTTTAGTAATTGCATCGTCTCACAGCCCAACCGTAATAGTGTATGTATGGATAAAGGGCACCCGAAAGTGGGGTGTGACAACACAACCTACTATTAAACCTTTTTCTATTATAGTGCTTCTTTTTCCTCTAACATAGTGCCCAAAACAAGACCAAATGCTCTGAAGGTATTCTTTAACAATGATAATTGCTTTAAAAACTTTTAATATGTTGAAAAATTCTAGTTTTTTTTATACTAACTCCTACTATTTCTTAATTTGCAATCACAACCTTCACAAAGAAATAATCACAAAGAAATAATGCTTGTAAGAAAAAGAGAACTCAAAACTCAAAAGCAGACATATAATGTTACTAATGGCCCATTCTGTATGGGTTTAGGAAACTTTTTATAAGATTAATATTTTGATGTAATTATAGCTATCATAATGTACTAAGACCTAAATTTTAACCCGTTAGACTTAAATTCAAGGAATCGCCACAAACTATTCTAATCCAGGTGTGATTGGTCACCTATTTTTATATAACGACAAAACTTGATCTAAGTTCAAAGAAACTAGAATTCATAAGTACGGTTACGTATGGGGAAGGATTAGCACTCATAACGCTCATCCTAAAATGGTAACAGTTATTCTTAAGTTTGTATTAATTTCAATAATTAAATATTGAAAAAAATTTCAAGACCTTTCCATGATGTTCAAGGAGTAGCCATTTATTTTTTTAAACTCCATCGTTGTAACGACCCTTGACCCTTGAAATTCGGGGGAAAATTTTTTTTTGAATTTAATTTACTCACTTATTCCCTTATTCACTTAGGTTGTATTCTTGTGCAATGTCAAATCATTTTTCCTAATTCTATATCCGAATTTGTATATTTAAACTTCATACTTTGACTTATATAACCGATAGAAATTTCACCAACATAACGGCTTACATATAGGCCTACCCACCTGCAAATCCATTGTTTTCGATAATCCTAGATATCCACAACTACCAATCATGCTTTCCAACAATCCTAGATATCCACAACTACCAAGCATACTTTCTCAATCCACCTTTACAACTCAATACATCTATTTCGATTTAATACTAGTCATCTCAAAATATAATCCCAAAATAATATTGTTTACATCGTTTTCCTTAGAAATTCATCCCAACAAAAATATTCCCAACATATGTGTCTGTGCGTACAGATATGTCTGGTACATGTATGTAAATGTATACCTTTCTGCGTGTACAAAAAGTAGCCTAGGGTAGCTCTTCCTATAGCCTACGTTGTGTACGCGGCAGAGAGCGCCCACGGATCACTGCAAATAGTCTGAGAGGTATAGGGGTGAGCTTTCGGGAAAAAGCCTAGTAAGAAGATGTATTTAAAAACGATCCTAGTAATTCAAATATGTAGAAAACATAATGTACGTAAAATGATTACTTTCTGAAATTAATATAAAAGGACATTTAAAGATTAAGGAAAATCGAAAAAATCGAGATTCAAAGCGTAATTCTTTAAGTACGTCAACTTAACAGATATTACGTAAACTTTTCGTACATTCAGAATTCCAAAACAGGAATACATGTCAAATCACATACTATCAAATCAGATTCTGAAAACAGAATTTAATTTTCAAATAGAGACTACATCGGCCCATATAATTATCATGCGGCAAATAACCAAGTCATCCTCCGTAGAGGGAATTCAGAACCTATGGCCATAGTAAGGCTGTAGACAGAATCAAGGTCGTACAACGTTCAGACACCCGAAGGTGAAGTTCAGGCGCCACGAGGGCGAAGTACAAGTGCCACGAGGGTGAAATACAGGCGCCACGAAGGCGAAATACAGGCGCCACGAGGGCGAAATACAAGCGCCACGAAGGCGAAATACACATGCTTTAGCACACAGCATAAATGGCCTTTAGTCTTAAAACATACTATAGTTTTCATATATGAAAACATCGAAATAAAATCAGCTTATTCGAAAGATCATTTCAAAAGACATGCTCTTATTTAGAAGTTAAATTCAGAAATATGCAATTATTCAAAAACACAAATACAAAGAGCATATTCTTCAAAATCATACTTCATGCATGAAATATAAATTTAGAAACATGCATGAAAATCATACTTCATATCTTTGTAAGCTTTCCTTAAATCATGGTTCAGAAAGTAACTATTACCGTTTTAAATTATATCCCTTTACCTCGATCTATCGAAATTTTTGAGCTCAAGTGGTGACGCCTTCTAATACCTCCTTTAATTCCTCCTACAATCACATACACCGAAATCATTTACTTAGCATCCTATTCATGTGAATCATCCGAATTGCGTTAAAATTGTAACCTATTCGTTACTATTGCGTGTGTACGTATTATTGTACATACCTAGGCCAACACGCACGTTTATATATTTCGCCTACTCCTCATCATACCTATTTTTTTGTCTAATTAAATCTACACTAACAAGCCTATATCTCAAACATATAAATATATATACATGTACATTAAATACACATATATACATATATATACAATTTACCTTTTCTATTTTCCAGCTTTCCCTTTCTTTTCTTTCTTTTTTTTTTTCTTTTCCTTTCTTCCCTCTCGGTCAGCCCTTCTTCTCCCACGGTTTTGTTTCTATTGTCTTGCTGCTTCTGTTCTCTTCACTTGTCTCAGTTCGAGCTCAGTCGCTTTGGTCTTCTTCTTCCTCCCGTCGGTCTCCCCTGCTTCTCGGTCTGCTCCCCTTTGGGTCTCAGTTTTCAGCTCCAATTTGGTCTTCTTCTCCCTCGGTTCTGCTTCTCTTCAGCCTCTGTCTTCTTCTTCAATTTCCCTTTTTTTTTGTTTCAGTCTCCCATCATTCTCATCTTCATTCGGTCCCCATTTCTGCTTCAATTCCTTTCTCCCTCAACTCTCCGTTCCCAGCTTCAGTTTTCCTTCCTTGGTTTCACCTCTTCCCTTCTCCCCTCCTCTCGGTTCCAGCCTTGCCTCTCGGTTCTAGCCTTCTCCCTTCGGTCAGCTGCTGTTTGTTCCAAGCCTCAGTTCTGTTTTGCTTGCTTCCAGCCTCTCGGTTTCTCCTTCTTCCTTAACCTCCCCTGCACATTCTCGGTTCCAGCAGCTCTTCCTTCCCTTTTCTTTTCCTCTTTTCTCTCATTTCCTTTCTCTTTTCTCCCCTGGCCGACAGCCTTCCTTCTCTTCTCTTCTTCTTTCCCTTCCTTTCTTTTCCTTCTCCTTCTTCTCCAGCCGACCAACCCCTTTCTCCTCTTCTCTTCTTTTCTGGTTTCTTTCCCCCCCAACTCCCTCTCTGTTTCGAATTGCTCTTTTCAATTTGTCATGTGGCAGACGGAATTGGCTTTTCTAAGCCAATTCTGTGCATGCTATATATTTATATATATATATATATATATATATTATTTTAATATATATATTATATTAATATATAATATTTGTTTATTATTTTTTTGTATTAATATTTTTGTTTGTTGTTTCCCATTTCATTTTTTTTATTTTTATTTGTCCCATGCTTTATTTATTTATTAACACTTATATATTAAATACTATACATTTCATAGTATATATATATATATATTTGTTATATATATATATATATATATATATTTGTTTTTTATATATATATATATATATATATATCTTATTATCCATCTATTTAAATGTCTAGTATATTTATATATGCATAGACACCTATGTATATATCCGTATATACACATTTTCTTGTAAAATTATCTAAGGACATAATATCCATACCTTCCATGAATTCTCATTATTTTGAAAAGGAAATATTATCGAGATTCCATCACTCCTCACGAATTCCCGATACAAGTTTTTACATCAATAATTTTCAACTAATAATTTAAAATTTTTCAATCCCTCCGTGCTTGCATTTGCTTGTGTCACTCCCTGTATTTCGGGTTCCCTGTCGTTCACGGGCTTCTCGGTTCCTATAGTCCTCGAGCCCGACAACGAATATTCACACTTCTATCAAAATTTAATATTTCTATTTTTATATAATCTAATTAAATGTAGAAAATTTGTGGGGTTTACAATCGTCGGATTAATTATCTTATGAAATTCTTATCTTATTTTAATATTTCCTTAATTTTATTTTTTTAGTTTAATTTTCTTCTATATTAATTTATGTTCTTCTTATTATTTCTACTTAATTACTTAATTTTATAAATATAAAATGTAAGTTGTTGAAATTTTTTCTTAAGAATCTCATGTCACGACCCAAACTACCCAAAAATCAGAGTGAATTTTTCGCGTTTTATTTATTTCCTTACTTAAATTCTTACCTGTTCTCGAATCGTGACCAACACTCCACTAAAAATTGGGCTGTGCGTCAATGCCAGTCCCACCATTCAATTACCATCTAACTTATTTATTCTCCAGTCATTTATAATTGTTTATATTATTTATACATCCCCTAAAGTTACTTACAAACATGTTACTGTGCTATGCTTATGTAGATACAATATGTACAAGTGTATATATACCTTATGTCGATGGGTAGCAGCGGATACCCGGAATGCAGTACTGAGTCGTCGCGACTTCAACTGGAGATTATCTGTGGGAGAAAATGAAAGGGGTGAGCACATCAAGCTCAGTAAGGCAATCCTACGAACAAGTAGGTAACCATACTACCTACATGAACGTGGTGCCATGCATAAACCACCCTTTCTCCACACATTTTAAAACAAATGATATGCATCATGATGTTATGTAAATCAAGTTGCACGGAAAATTCAACATGCAATTCATTTTAAATCATTTCTTTCCCATTTAAAATTTCACAATGAAGTCAGGACTCGACCCCTCCTTCGGGTGATCCTGACTCACACAAAACCATGGAAATTGAGTCTCTCAAAAGCATCGATATCGAAAACATACGTATATATATATACAAGATACGAGACTAGGCAATACTGTATATCGGTAATAACCAGGACTAGCCAATATGTCCTCGTGAGTCCCTCTAGCTTCACGGATCCCAGTGTGCGAGGTCTCACCCTGATCGGGAACTGCCCGGGAGGTGGGTCAATCCAACCCGTCAGTCTTATCCGATCTCACGCATCCGAAGATGCCGTATCCGAAGATACCCCGTATCACAAAGATACCGTATCACAAAGATACCCCGTATCACAAAGATACCGTATCCGAAGATACCCTGTATCACAAAGATACCGTATCCGAAGATACCCCACGGTACATCGTACTCCATGCTACTTGCACGGTACATCGTACTCCATGGACCCATATCACTCTAGGTACTCCAGCCCAAATGGCCTGCTTCCCACAGAGGTTTTCATAACTCAATACTCATTGTCATGTCTCAAAACGCACGTGCGAGCCTATTAAATCGGTGACACACAGTCTACCCGATGCTCCAAGCACGGCTCATCGTATGTTCTCATAAAAATCAGTGCGAGCGATGCTCAGCACTCTCATCAAATCAAGTAAACTTGGCAGAGCCCGCTTTACATCTCCACAAGGCCGCCAACCTCATCCCTCACTCTCACCCTACTTAAGAGGTCTTTTGAGCCTGTTGGGCCTTTTGGCTGACTCCAAGGGCAGACAGCGCTACTCCACAAATCCAGTAAAACTAGTGCGAGCTATGCTCAGCACTCTGTATATAAATTGTATGAAAATCTTATAAAATCTGGTGCGAGTTAGACTCTAGCACCGTGTCACGCAAAAGCATGTGAAATCTGGTGCGAGTTATACTCTAGCACCTATGCATGTAAAACTCTAGTGCGAGCTCTCGCTCCAGCACTAATGCATGCATCACACAAATCAAACATCGTGCGAGCTGAGCTCTAGCACGTCACATGTAAATAAAAATATGTAGGCGGCTCGGTTATTTCCAAATAGTTTTCACAGAAATCACAACAATTAAGATATGCAATGCTATGCATTTTTCTTTAAAAGTGAGCCAGCCTACTCATGCATGCGTTGAAATACCTCCAAAACGAGCAGGAACCTCTTGTCCTTGCTCCTCCCAATTTTTCCTAAATTTTTAGATTCTACCCTTAACAAGGGTATTTTAGTAATTTTGCCCATTCGGGGCACTAAAATTGTTCTTCAACCTCTAGACCCTTCAGTTAATTTTAAAGGACTGCGTATGAATTTAAAATTGCGTAAAGTTATCTCTAGCAGTCCGCAGAATTCCCTTACCTCGATTCTCGTCGAGTCTGACCTTTTCTTTTCCAATGTTGTCTCGTCGTGCAGTCCGATACGCTTCCAATCCAATGCCCGGAACTGCGTATTAATATTCTCCAGGTCAGATAACATACAATTTAATTGTATTTAATACTTTCTGGGCTTAATTTAAATCATCGAGCCCGTTTACCCCTATTGGGCCCGATTGCACCTTAATGGGCCTTAATCGGCCTTAAGCCCGTTTTCCACTTAATTCTCACTTTATCGAGGCCTATTGGGCTCACTGGGCCCACCAATAATTTATCGGGCCTCGTTCTAATTCTCGAATAGCTAAATTTAATATTTACGACAATTAATCTAAATTTCCATAATTTAATTCAATTTATGCGGAAATTAAATCAATATCACGCATAACGAGAAAATTATCGTAAATAGGGGTCACTTACCCGAGATTCCATGCTAGTCCGTAAATCGAGGCTGTCTCGAGCCCTCGGTGGATGCCAATCGTCGAGCTACACAATTAATTACATTTTCGGGTAAACTTTTCGGTCGAAATTTAATTAAATAAAATATTCCAAATTTAAATCGGGTCAATTTGACCGCTTATCGACTTACCCGAAGCTCGATTGCATCACAGAAATTTTTCCCAATTTTTTTCTCTTTCTTTTTCCCTTTTTTCTTCCTTTTTTCCTCTCTTTTTGGCTGAACCGGTTCAGTCCGGTTCGGACCGGTTCAGACCGCCGGTTCACCCCGGTTCGACCGGTTCACCGCCGGTTCACCACTTTTTCGGCCGGTTCTCCACCGGCTTCCACCGCCAGCAGCTCCGCTGGGTCGTCCGCACCTCGAATCTGGCCTCGGTTCGCCTCAACGTCGTCGGAATGCCGTCGGTCCGGCTGTTCTCCTCTTCGCCGTCGGACCCGTTTCCCTCTTTTGGCCGTCGCCGACGATTCTGGCCGTTTCGCCGGCTGCTACCGGTGCAGAAAGGACCGCTGTCGCCTGGGCTTTCGAAATCGGGCCTTGGTTCCACCTGAATCACCGCCGTTCGCCGCCGGTGGCCTTCTCTTTCCCGCGGCCTTCTCCTCCGTTTTCCGCCGGATTCCGGTGTTCCCACGGCGCGCCGTCGCCTCTGATAGGTTGCCTGAGGTCGGGCCGTCTTCGCCGGCCCTCGCCTGGGGTCCCTGGCCGTCGGACAGCCCGCCGGTGGTTCCTCGATTTCGGGCTTCGTTTTTCGTCTTCCGTTTCTGTTTCTTTCTTTCTCTCTCCCCGACCCTCTTTTTTTTTCTTTTTTTTTTCTTTTATTAATTTTATTATTATTATTATTTATTTTAATTATTTTACTATTCATTAAAATACATTAAAATACCCAAATATCTACAAAAATTATTATTTTATTCCAAATTAATTAATTTAATTTTATTTAATTTATTTATTATATTTTAACCTCTTTTTCGGGTATAATTTCTCTGTATTTTTCGGGATATTGTCCCGGGTGACTTTTCGATATATTTTTCGATTATTTTCGGGATTATTTTTCCAAACTAAAAATCTCGATTAATTCCCATAAATTAATATCTTGATCAATTTAACCCAAAATAAATTTATTTCATCTTTATTGACCAAGATTTCTCAAATCCATATTTTAATTAAATTTTTCTTATCGAAATTATACCGACCTTTGGTCTTTTGACCATTTTGCCCTTACACGTGTTCGGGATTAATTTAACCCGACTTTCCTTCATACTTCTCCCATCTTTTCTTATTTAATTTTTTGTATTTTAATTAAATTCGGGTCTTACATCTCATCCATCTGGCTCATCTTAAGGATAAATCTTCTCACCTGGGACTTGACAATGAGTACCCATTGACTTTCTCGGAATTTTATCATAGGCATATGTCATATTTATCTCTTAAACTTGTTATTTCATTTTATTTTTAAATTATTATTATATCTTGAAAATAAACATGAACTATGTTTTGTTGAAATTTTTTTTAAGCATCACATCTATCTGAGTCAACCTAGGAAGAACTTTCTCACTTAGAAATTTTCAAGGAGTACCTATTGACTTTCTTGAAATTTAATATTTGGCAGAATTCATATTTAATTATTAATTTTTATTTAATTTTAAATTTTATTTATACTTTTATTTTTATCCTACATAAAACCTATATAAAATAAAATATCTTTCATAGAAACACTTATCATGTAATTATTTGATTATATCATACAAGTTAAATTTATACAAATTAAATTAAATCTTATCATGCAAATTAATTTATTAAATCCTAACCTAATTAATTACCAATCTAAAATTGCGTAAACAAGTCAACTACCTAATTAGTTGTCCAAATCTAAATAATTAGATAATTTAATCAATTGCCTAATATAAAATGTAAACTAAATATCGATTTAAATTAATTAAATTAAATTACCTTTCTCTACTCTATTTCTCTGTTCTTTCTTTCTTTCCTTTTTCTCTTCTTTCTTTTTCTTTTCTTTTTTCATGAGGTAATGCAACTGCCTTCCTTTATCAACTTGACGAAGTAATGTAACAGGGAAGAGGTGTTGAAGCGTAAACTTGTTGAAGCAGCAAACATGGACTTTAAACATGATTTACTTAGATTGCATCTTAACTTATTTTACAGCAAGTATGGCAGTAAATTTTGTGCAATTTGGTGGCATGTTATCTTTGACAAAAGGAAGGAAAGATATTGTACTTGAAAGTTGGCATTAAAGAATGGTTGACAAAGGCATACATGACTTGCCTATAAATACCATAGAGTGTGTGGGTGATGAAGTAAAGTGGAGTGAATGAAGAAAATAAAAAAAGTGTTTTGTGAGTGTGTCATGAGTTGAAGTGAAGTGAAAAAGAGAGTTTAGGGTAAGGTGAAAAATACTAGAGTGAAATCTTAATTTATTAATTTGAGTGCATTTGTAATACAAAGTTGTCGAATTCTTCAACTCATATGTGTCATTATTTTCTTTTCCATCTCAAAATCAATTTTTACACAAAGTTAGTGTCACACACACAATCTATTTTCCAACATCTAGCATCAGAGCACGATTTCAAGACTAAATCTTCTTCTTTATTTGGCTAACTGTATCCTCTTTTGTTTTTATAAAATTTAGCCAGTTCTACTGCCTTGTACACTGCATAATTTGGTTGGTGTTACCATCTTTTTTTATAACCATGGCTTCTACTAGTGCCACCTTTCAACCCCAAGCACCAATCTTAACTAAAGCAAATTATGATATTTGGTGTATCCAAATGAAAGCTCTTTTGGGTTCACTAGATGTGTAGGAGCTTGTGGAGTAAGGGTTTGAAGATAAGAATCTAGAGGAAGAAATAAGGTTAAAGAAGGAGCCGAAGGAGAAGCTGCGAGAATCAAGAAAAATAGAAAAGAAGGCATTTTACACCATTTATCAAGCAGGTTGAGACTATAATTTTGAAACTATTGCACCGGCAAAAACATTAAAAGAAGCATGAGACCTATTAGAGAAGGCATTTGGAAGAATAAAGGAAGTAAAAAGAGATCCGCCTTTAAACCTTGAGGATAGAGTTTGGGAATTTGAATATGAAAACAATAGAATCTGTGACAGATTATGTAAACAAAGTGACCACTGTTACACATCATATGAAGAGGAACGGAGAAAATCTTGAAGATGTTCGTGTGTTGCAAAAAATTCTAAAATCTTTAGATTCAAAATTCAATTATGTAGCTGGGACCTTGGAGGCCTCATATGATATAAAGAAAATGTCATTAGAAGAAATTAAAGGCACCTTA
Organism: Firmiana major; assembly: GCA_033439115.1. Lineage (NCBI taxonomy): Eukaryota > Viridiplantae > Streptophyta > Magnoliopsida > Malvales > Malvaceae > Firmiana > Firmiana major. The sequence goes on from CM065903.1 coordinate 7,427,751, forward strand.
AGGGCATACGAGCAGTGGCTATTCAATTCATCCAAAGAAACCACTGTCGAACAAGATCTACAAACCAAACTTAAATTGAAGAAACAAAAGCCCACTTTCAACAATGAAGATTCCAAAGAGGACTGGCTACAAAGGAAGAGGAGTTGGCAGATCACAACCATTTCATGAAGATCAAAACCAAGGAAATAACAATACACCATTTAGAAGATGCGGTTGTGGTCATGGTCGCAGTAGTGGTAGAGGTTTAGTCGAGGAAGAGGTCGAGGCAAAAATTTTCAAAGATATAATAAATCTCAAATTCAATGTCGAATTTTTAAGAAGTTCGGTCATTATGCCAACGAGTGCTACTACATAAATGATGAAGGAGAAATAGTTAATTTTGTCAAGAAGGATAAAGAAAATGAAGTGTCTTTACTCACCGTCAACAATCAAGAGACCTATAATCCTGCTACTTGGTTTCTTGACACTGGTGCATCAAATTACATATGTGGGAGAAAAGAATTCTTTGCACAGCTTGATGAACAAGACTATGGCAATATCACATTTGCTGACCATTTAAGGATCCAGTCAAAGAAAAGGGAATGTTTGGCAAATGCAAGATGGTAAGACTTGCTTCACTACTTATGTTTATTATGTACCAGACATGAAGAATAATTTTCTTAGCTTAGGCCAGCTGCTAGAAAAAGGATTTGATATTCACATGAAAAATTTATCTCTTAATCTAAGAGATAAATTTGGCACTTTGATCAATTCAGTGAAAATGACAAAGAATAGTATGTTTCCTTTGACCTTGTCCACCACAAAAGGAAATTGTTTCAAGGCCACAATTGGAGATGATTTAATCCTTTGGCACCTAAGGTAGGGCCATTTGATTTTTGAAGCTTTAAAGTTATTGGAAAGAAATTACATGGAGAAAGGGATGCTGTAAATTAAGCGCTCAAGCAAGTTATGTAAGACTTATGTGATGATCAAACAAGCAAGGAAGACATTCAAAAGAATAACCTCAAAAAGAGCAGCGAAGTGACAAGAGCTGGTTCACCCAGATGTTTATAGACCCATTAGTCCAACTTCAAAAGGAGGAAATAGGTATATCCTTACCTTCACCGATGACTATAGCGGGAAGACATGGATGTACTTGATGAAAGAAAAGAAAGAAGTTTTCTCTAAATTCAAAAACTTCAAAAACCTGGTAGAAAAGCAAAGTGGATGTTATACAAAGAAGTTGAGAGCTGATAGAGATGGTGAGTATACATCAAAAGAGTTTCAAATGTTTTTTCGGCAGAGTGGGATTATCCATCAGTTCACTATGCCTCAAACACCCCAACAAAATGGTGTGTTAGAAAGAAAAAATCATACCATTCTCAACATGGTAAGGAGTAGGTTACGAGAAAGGTGTAAGATCCTCAAATTCATAAGTATATTCATGTACATGTTATGTGAAATATGAATGATAAAAAGTCCATAGATTGAATGTACACACTTGTAATATGAGTTAGTGATGTACATACAAGTTTCGTTATGTATGAATAATAAGAAATGAACTTTAGTATGTGAGGAATAGGAATATATGAAAAATTGAGTAGTAGGGTAAAATGGATTTAAGTATGCATAAGTTGCATAAGTTTTATACTCCATTTGGTTATAAATTGTATACCTTTGGTTATACAATGAATACACACAAGTTATACAATGAATACGCACAAGTTTCAATGTATATGAAGTAGGAATGGATGTCATTTTCAAGCCTTAAGTGTGGATGGATGAGAAAATGACCATGGTAGCAAAATAAGTGAAGTTTGGTGTGTGTTTATTGCAAAAAAACTGCAGTAATATCTAAAAAATATGAATGAGAGATCGATCTAAAAGAGCAAAAAATGCTCAAATTCAAGCAATAGAACAGGGACAGATCGATCTCATGGGAGAGTAGATCGATCTGCTAAGCATTTTGTGAAGAAGGAATCGATCTCTATAGAGCTAGATCGATGTCTTTAAGCTATTGACTTGCAACAGATCGATCTCATGCAAGAGCAGATCGATCTCCTTAAGGTTCTGAGTTGATGCAGATCGATCTCATGATAGGAGCAAATCGATCTCATTAAGCCTGAAATGTCAGTTTCAAGAGGAAAAAGTGCAGGGTAGATCAATCTCATTGAAGAGCAGATCGATCTCCTACAGACAATTCTATAAATACTGGACTTCTGCACTTCATTTTCCCGAGAGTTACTATTCCATTTAAGAATTAAACCTAAACCTAGCCAAGAAACACTAGAAAACTTCAGTTTGTGATTAGTTTTGAGTGAGGTATAAGTGAGCAAAGTTGTTCTTAGCAAAGAGGAGAACAACATACTTGAAAACAAAGGATTGAAATCAAGAGTTGAAGGAGCAAGGAAGATTGTACCATTTTGGTGAAAAGGGAAGGAAAGTTCAACTAGGTAAGATTTAATACACCACTTTGATATATGTTAAACTAGATTTGTTAATGAGATTATTGGTGTATATATGATTTGTTGGAAATGAAAGTATAATGAAAAATCACCATGACCTAGTTTTGGCATGAAAGTGAGAAAGTGATGAGAAAATGGTATTAACATTGATTTAATGATGAAATATACATGTATGGAAGATTATGAGGTAATCTTATGAAATGTATATATTGAAAATAAAGAGAAATAAAGATAGTTGTGTAAAAATATGGTATAATGCCATATTGGGAGAAAATAGTGACATTGATGAGTTTTATTTAGATTTGGCAAATGAAATGAGTATATAGTGATATACTAATGCCAATAATTATAACAGCTTCGAAAATCACATTGGAAGCTGATCGGACTGCAAGAGTGAGCAGAATCGAGGAAGTGAGGTCACTTGACGTGATCTGAGGTAAGGGAATTTCGTGAGTAGCTAGAGATGGCTACACATATTTTAAATAGTATTTCGATATTATATGTTATATGAGTTCCCATGAATAGGCCTAATGTGTGATAGAGACAAATGAGATAAAGTGTAATTTTATCCAAAAATAGGATAAAAAGCCTAAAAAGCATGTTGTAACCCTCCATTCATGAGTTGCATGATAGAATGGCTAATGTTTTCACATATATGCGAAAACAGCACATTTAAGTGCTAATTTGATTTGAACAGAGAGAGAGTTGTGTTTTAAATAAGCCATATATCTGGTTTTGTGTGAAAACCATAAGTACTAGAGAATACTCACACTATATTTTGAGATATGCATCACATAGAACTGGAGGATATACTCGTACTATATTTTAATGCTATTTTGTGCATGTTAGAGTACTGGGAGCATAGCTCGTACTCAGTTTGTGATTGATGCATATAGAGTATTGGGAGTTTTGCTCATACTCAGTTTTACATGATAGAGTACTGAGAGCATTGCTCGTACTCGACTTTTCATGATTTATACATGACATCGTACTAAAGCGATAGCTCATACTTGATTTAAAAAGAAAATTATGTAGTGACCTAGTGCTAGAGGTTACTCGCACTAGTGTTTGATATTTTAAGATGCATACATATTGTTTAAGAGGCGGAGTGTTGATTGTGAGTCACACTCAAGACACGCACTATTGTTTTTACGTGATATATAAGACATGTTAAAGAAAAATCGTGATGATTTCCTCTGTGTAGACTGAGTGTCACACTATTAAGATATTCGCACTTGGATTTAGAGATGTGGCATATATTCCATAGTATGAGGGCTAAGACTTATGGCAAGCACCTCGACTATGATGTATTTTCATGGTGTGAGAACTAAAACCTATGGCAGGCATCCCGACCATGAGGAGAGGGTCCACGGGTGTACGTTGTACCGTGCGAGTGGCATGGAGTATATTGTACCGTGTGTTATATGGAGTTGTGGAGTTGAGGAGTTTATAGTTGGCAGTTGCGATGGACTGACCCCCCTCCTGTTACAACAATGATACCCGCACACCGAGATCTGTGTTGCCTGGGAATTCACATTATAGGATATGACCATAGTCCAAGAGAGTATTGCATTTAGCCACTGAGTCTCGCATGTTATATCACTTGTTTTCATGATACGGTTAGACCTGAGAGAGAGATAGGTCGAAAACCAGTTTGTGTTGTGTTGTGAACTGCCATATTTACTTTGATTTAAATGTAAATGGCATGATTGAGATAAAGGCATTCCTAAATTTATAAAGATGCATTGTTTTGCATGAATGCCTACATTTGATAACTAAGCATGTTTTTAAGTACATGTAATTGATTCTGTACTATTATTATAGCATTTTGACACATGCTTTGAGATGAGAGAAGGAAAGGCAAAGTCTTATTTTCAGTAGATAGTGCAGTTGTCTACTTGCTTGCTTGATTTCCTTACTGAGCGCGTTGTTTGCTCATCCCCCTATATTTTTCCACTCTCTACAGATTATACGCAGTGGATTGAGTCCGGCTGAGGTATAGCATTCATTGTATCCGTTGCCTATCCATCTTACGAGAGGTATACACACTTGAACATTTTATACTGAACAATGTATAAGTACAGTTACGTAAACTATTGTACGGTCGGGATGTATATGTATAAATATTGTATAACAGTTTATGTTATCGAAAAGAATACTAAATTCTATGTGTATTGTGAATAAATGTGAGTGGGTGACTAATATCGAATCACAACCCAACAATCGACAAGAGAAAGGTAAGTAAAGTAAAAAGTAAAAAATTTGTAGTGATTTTTGGTAAGTCACGAAATGAGGTCGTGACAAAAGGAATGTCTCTAAAGAATTTTGGGGAGAAGCAGTGACTTGCATCGCCTATTTGCTGAATAGATTTCCAGCGAAAAGAATTAGAAATGTCACACCAAAAGAAGCATGGAGTCACCCCACACCAAAGGTTGATCATTTGAGAATCTTTGGAAGTATTGCCTATGCAAAGATTCCAGAAGAGAAAAGAATGAAGCTGGAAAACAAGAGCCAAAAATGCATACTAATTGGCTATGGAGAAGGCGGCAGTGACAACAAACTATACAATCTAATTTTTAAAAGAATTATTTTCTCAATAAATGTAGAATTTGATGAAGAACAAATTTGGAATTGGAACACTGAAGATAAGCAAAAGCAAGTTGTTGTTGAAGAAGAGAATATGCATACACAAAGAAATGATCTTCATGAAGAATCCTACCAATCACCTAATATTGGAAATGAACCAACTAATGTAAGTTCATCAAGCTCATCAAGTCCAATTCTAAGAAAAATAAGAAGTATCCAAGAGCTATTGGAAGTCACTTCAAGATTTGACCTAGATGAAGGTATGATGCTCTATCTTTATGTTGATCATGACCCATTGACTTTTGAAAAAGCAAGCCAAGAAGAAAAGTGGAGAAAAAAATGCAAGAAGAAATTAACTCTATCAACAAGAACAACACGTGGGAGTTAACTTCACTTCTTGAAAATCATAAAGCAATTAGAATCAAACGGATCTTTAAGACAAAAAGAAATCTAAATGGAGATATTGAGAAACACAAGGCAAGGCTCATGGTGAAAGGCTACAAACAATAACAAAGGATTGATTATGAAGAAGTTTTTTCCAAAGTTGCAAAATTGGAAACCATTATGCTATTAATTGCTTTGGCTGCACAGAAGAATTGGAGGATTTATTAGATGGATGCAAAATTCGCATTCTTAAATGGATATCTTGAAAAAGAGGTTTATGTGGAGCGATCCCCCGAATTTGAAGTTCAAAGGCATGAAGATAAAGTACATATGTTGAAACAGGCCCTATACGGACTCAAGCAAGCACCAAGAGCATGGTATTTAAGGATTGATCATGCATTGTACACCAAATCAAAATCATCAGGAGACATCATGTTTGTATGCATATATGTTGATGATCTAGTATTCACAGGAAATAGCCAGTCCATGATCGACCAATTCAAAAAAGCTATGGTGAAAGAGTTCGATATGACATATTTAGGCCTTATGGCTTATTTCCTTAGTATTGAAGTAAAGTAGATGGGTGATTAATTTTTATTTCTCAAACAAAATATGCAAAGGAGATTTTGAAAAAATTTAGTATGGAAGATTATCAGTCAATGGACAGACTTATGGATATCGATTGCAAGTTAACCAAAGAAGGTGAACGTGTAAGACCCGTATTTTCAGTTGCAACCTTATGAATTCGTAAGTATATACATGTACATGCTATGTGAAGCATAAGTGATGTAAAGTCCATAAATTTAATGTACACACTTGTAATATGAGTTTGTGATGTACGTATAAGTTTCATTATATAGGAATAAGAAGAAATGGACTTTTGTAGGTGATGAATGTGAGTGGAATGAAAAATGAGTAGTGTAGTAAAATGGAAGAAAGTTTGCATAAGTTGCATAAATCTTTATACTTCCATTTGATTTTATATTGTATACCTTTGGTTATACAATGAATACAACAAGTTTTAATGTATATGAAGTATGAATGGATGTCATTTTTAAGCCTTAAAGGTGATTGAATGAGAAAATGACCATGACAGCAAAACTAAGGAGGTTTGGTATGAGTTACTGCAGAAAACTGCAGCAAAATCTGGAAAATATGAATGCCAGATCGATCTCATAGAAGGAAAGATCGATTTGAAAAAGCCAAAAATGCTCTTATTCGAGCAATGGAACAAGTCAGATCGATCTCCAATAGGGCCAGATCAATTTTCTAAACATTCTGTGTAGAAGGAATCGATCCCTAGAAAGGCCAGATTGATCTCCAAATGCTACTGACTTGGAGAAGATCAATCTCACCCTCGGAGCAGATCGATCTCCTTAAGCTACTTTCTGGAACAGATCGATCTCTTGCTTAGGGGAAGATCGATCTCATTAGGTCTGAAAGGTCAATTTCGAGAGGAAATATGTAGGGCAGATCGATCTCACAGAGATAATTCTATAAATACTGGACTTCTGCACTTCAGTTTTCACAAGAGAAACTATTCCATTCAAGAGCAAAAGTGTAACCTAACATTTCTACCTTAGAAAACTTCAGTCTGCAACCAGTTTTAAGTGAATTTTAGTTGAGTAAAGTTGTTCTTGGTAAAGAGGATAGCAACATACTTGGAAACAAGAGATTGAAATCAAGGATTTCAAGAGTAAGGAGGATTTGTACCAATTTGGTGAAAAATGAAGAAATCTCAGCTATGTAAGATTTAATGCACCAAGTTGATATATGTTAAACTAGGTGTATTGATGAGTTTATTGGTATATGTATAAATTGTTGGAAATAAAAGGATCATGAAAAAAAGCATGACCTAGCTATTGATATGAAAATGAGAAAATGATGAGGAAATGGTGTTGGCATGGATTTCATGATGGAATATACATGTATGGAAGATCTTAAGTTTATCTTGTGAAATGTATAAATTGGAAATAAGGATAAATAAATATAGCTATAAGGAAATTATGGTATAACACCATATTATGAGAAAGAGATGAGTTTGATGCATGGAATTGAGATTATGCAAGTAAAATGAGTATAATATGATATACTAATTGTTGAGTTAATGTATTTTGAAATGACAAAACAGGTTAATTCAATAATGTTAAGATGATATACAAACATGTTTAGAGGTTATTAGTACCAGAACTTAGAGTTCTGCTGATGAGAGATCGATCTGGGGTATGAGAGATCGATCTCCTGGGTTCTTACTTGATGAGAGATCGATCTCATGATGGAAGAGATCGATCTGGCAAGCCTTAAATCTGTACAAAGGTATTTAGGAAGAATGAGATCGATCTGCAAGGGTTAAGAGATCGATCTGGCTAATGCTAGAGTTGAGAGATCGATCTGGTCGATGAAGAGATCGATCTCCCTTAAGAGCTTAAGACTATAGATCGATCTGAGAGATCGATCCACATTCAAACAGAGAACTTATGAGATCGATCTGGTAAGGAAGAGATCGATCTCCTCAAAGTCAGAGAGCTAAAGAGATCGATCTGTGTTGTTGAGAGATCGATCTCCTCTCTACGAGAGTGCATGGCAGATCGATCTGGAGATCGATCTTGCCTCAAACAGAGAGATTAGGAGATCGATCTGGCTATTCGACAGATCGATCTGCCTCTTTATTTTTAAACTAACAGATCGATCTGCTAACCTATGAGATCGATCTCCTTGTGTATTTGTGCTTCAATCTTGCAGGATTTATAACTAAGAGATCGATCTGGCACTCTACTGGAGGTACCCAACGGCTAGTTTCTGCAAAACACAACGGGAAGAATAGCATTTAATGCTCCAACTACCAATCCTTCAGTATTTAACCAAGCATTGAAGACAAAGAGAATAGAGACACTATTGCTGAACATTCCAAACATTCTCAAGCTTTAATTCACTCATTCTTTGTGTCCCTATTTGCTCATTAATTGAAATTCATTGTACAAGCTTAAGTGCAACAAGCTTTGTAAGTACTACCCATTGTAAAGCCTTATTCTGTATTCATCCATACCCAAAAAGAAAAGAGGATTGTTCCTCAGTGAGAGACATTGTAAAAGGGTGAATACATTTCTGTATTGCTAAGGGTAGAGAGGTTATTCCTTAACCTGCAAAAGGAACATTGTAAGCTCTATTGAGAGAGAGAAAGAAAGCACTTGACAAGAAGGTCAAGGAGAGATGACGTAGGCAAGAGTTTGGCCGAACCTCTATAAGTGACTGTGTTTGTTTCTCTTTCCCTATCTTGCATTTAAATTGTTTAATTTCATTATTGCTCAATTCTATTTTCTGATTGAAGTAGGATTAAATTAAAATTTGTCGTAATTGTTAGAAAACTGATTCACCCCCCCTCTCGGTAGAGCCAACAATTGGTATCAGAGCTAGGACTCTTTAATCACATAGGAACAACTTCCTAAGAGTTAAAAACGATCAAATGGCTCTTAACAATGTAGCAACTAGTTTGGTAGGAGAGGGGCACTCTACAGTTAGACCTCCCATGTTCAATGGTGAACATTATTCATATTGGAGGACTAGGATGATGCTATTTATTCAAACAAATGATTATGAAGTATGGAGAATTATAGTTAAGGGACCTCAAATCCCTACAAAGAGAATAGAGGGAAGAGACATTCCCAAAGAAGAAGATTAATGGGATTCTAATGACATTAAATGTGCACAACTAAATGCTAAAGCTATGCACACATTATTTTGTGCTTTAGGTCCTAATGAATACAATAGAGTCTCCGGGTGTGATAATGCCAAGCAAATATGGGATAAATTGGTAATAACTCATGAGGGTACAACCCAAGTGAAGGAGACAAAAGTAGGTATGCTCACACATGACTATGAGCTCTTTAGGATGAAGGAAGGAGAATCAATTAGTGATATGTTCACTAGATTCACAGACGTAATTAATGGATTAAAATCTTTAGGAAAAATATATTCTAATATTGAAATGGTAAAGAAAATTCTAAATAGCTTACCTAAATCATGTGAAGCTAAAGTGACGGCAATTGAGGAATCTAAGGATCCTCACACATTGTGTCTAGATGAATTGATAGGATCTTTGCTCACTTATGAGATGAAACTTAAAAGAAATGAAGAGCCACCCAAGAAAGTGGGTGTTGCTCTAAAATTCACTGCTCAAGAGGAGATTAAAAATGAGAGTGGCAGTGAGGAGGATATTGAGATGGCAATGTTTGCCAAAAGATTTAATAAGTTCATGAGGATGAAAGCTAGTAGTAGTAATAGGAGAAACAATAGGAGAGAACAAGAGGAAGTAGGTAGAAAAGACTCTATTGTATGTTATGAATGTAAAAACCGGGACACATAAAATTTAACTGCCCCCTTCTTAAAAGGTCAAATGATAGGTTCCATAAAAAGAAGGCAATGGTGGCAACATGGAGTGACAGTGATTGCTCCGATGATGAATCAAATGAGGACATTGCCAACTTATGCTTCATGGCTATTGATGATGATCAAAAGGTAACCTCTAATCTCAATGAATACTCATTTGATGAATTGCAAGATGCATTTGATGATCTTGCATTAGAGTATGAATGTATGAGCATGAAGTATAAAAAGTTAATATCTAAATTAAAAAAGGAAAATGAGATAATGTTAAAAGATAAATTAGAATGTGAAAAGAAACTAGAGATTTCAAACCTAGAAATTTGTGACCTTAAGGAGAAAAATAACAATCTACATAACTCCTTTAATAGATTTCACATGGGGCAACAAAAGCTAGATAGCATGTTAGAAACCCAAAGGGCATTTTTTGACAAAAATGGCTTAGGGTATAATGCACAAAGTAGGGAGACCCATCTTAAGAGTTTTATTGCTAGGAAGAGCATGAATAAACCTGCAATTACTTGTTCATATTGTAATAAGAAGGGACATAAGTCACATTATTGCAATATAAAGATGAGGAATCTTAAAGGAAAAATTGTAAAAAGGATATGGATTCCAAAAGAGGTAATTCATTCCAAGGACTGTAATGCATTAGCAAAATGGATCCCAATGGGATCAAGAATTGCATTTACTAACCTCCAAGGACCCAAGAAAATTTGGGTACCTAAGACTTGAGTTTGATTTTTTGTAGGTGATTGAGCATAGCCACAAAGCTAAAACAAAAGATGCTTGGTACTTAGATAGTGGATGCTCAAGGCACATGACGGGTGATAAAAGCCATTTCAATTCCTTCAAATCGAAAATTGGTGGAGAAGTCACTTTTGGGGACAACTCCAAAGGCCAAGTGGAAGGAAGTGGCTCAATAGGTAATGATCATTTCTCTTTAGAAAAGGTATTACTTGTTAGGGGTCTTAAGCATAACTTGTTAAGCATTAGTCAACTTTGTGACAAAGGTTACAAAGTAATTTTTGATTGCATGAAGTGTAATGTTATAGATCCTAAGTCAAATAAAATTCTTTTTCTAGGTCATAGGCAAGGTAACATATATATTGTCTATCTTAATGAACTCAAAAATGAAAACATATGCTTAATGGTAGACAACAAAAAGGAATCTTGGTTATGGCATAGAAGACTAGGTCATGCTAGCATGAGTGTGCTATCCAAGTTAGCTAGAAAGGATCTAGTAATAGGCTTACCCAAAATACCTTTTGATCATGAAGAAATATGTGAAGCTTGTGTTAAAGGAAAACACAAGAGAACAACTTTTAAGCCTAAGAATAGTGTATCCACCACTAGGCCTCTCCAATTACTGCATTTAGACTTATTTGGACCAACTAAAACCACTAGCCTAGGTGGGAAACACTATGGATTTGTAATAGTTGATGATTACACTAGGTACACTTGGGTGTTCTTTTTGAGAGTAAAAAATGAAGCCTTAGAGAAATTCATAACTTACTCAAAGGTGACCCAAAATGAAAAAGGATATACAATAACAAGCATTAGGAGTGATCATTGCAAAGAATTTGAAAACATAGGATTTGATGAGTATTGCAATGATCAAGGAATTAGCCATAATTTTTCAGCCCCTAGGACACCACAATAAAATGGTGTAGTTGAGAGAAGAAATAGAACTTTGGAAGAGATGGCTAGAACTATGTTATGTGAGAATAACTTACCAAAGTATTTTTGGGCTGAAGCCATAAACACATCATGTTATATAATTAATAGAGCTATGATTAGACCCATGCTAAAGAAAACTCCTTATGAGCTCTACAAAGGTAAAAAGCCTAACATTAGCTATTTCCATCCTTTTGGCTGCAAATGCTTTGTTCTAAATAATGGAAAAGATAATTTAGGAAAATTTGATGCCAAGAGTGATGAGGGAATATTTCTAGGATACTCATTGAATTCAAAGGCCTATAGAATATATAACAAAAGAACATTAATGGTTGAAGAGTCTATTCATGTTATATTTGATGAATCAAATAATATATCTAAAGATTCAACCAATGATGAAAATGTTGGAATATTTGATGAAGGCTTAAAAGATGACTTTCTAGAAAAGCTTGACTTGAATAAAGAAGATGAAGAAGAAATAGAGGTTTTAGAAAGAGAGCCTAGAGCACCAAGAGAGTTAGGATATGTAAAAGATTGTGAAATAGTAGGAGATCCAACTCTTGGAGTTAGAACTAGATCATCCCTAAGGAATATGTGCCAATATATAGCCTTTGTATCTCAAATTGAGCCTAGGAATGTCAATGAAGCCTTAGAAGACAATAATTGGTTCCTAGCAATGCAAGAAGAATTAAATCAATTTGAGAGAAGCAAAGTATGGAAACTAGTTCCTAGGCCTAGTGATCACTCAATAATTGGAACTAAATGGATATTCAAGAACAAAATGGATGAAAATAGTGTGATCACAAGGAATAAGGCTAGGCTAGTTGCTCAAGGCTATAGACAAGAGGAAGGCATAGACTATGATGAAACATATGCACCGGTAGCTAGATTAGAGGCAATAAGAATGTTACTTGCCTTTGCATGTTATAAAAACTTCAAGTTATATCAAATGGATGTAAAGAGTGCATTCTTAAATGGTTTTATTAATGAAGAAGTATATGTTGAGCAACCTCTCGGATTTGAAAATCATGAATTTCCTGAAGATGTTTTTAAATTATCAAAGGCACTTTATGGGTTAAAACAAGCTCCTAGAGCTTGGTATGAAAGGTTGTCAAAATTCTTAATAGAAAAGGGATTTTCAAGAGGAAAAGTGGATACCACCTTATTCATTAAGAATAAAAATAAAGATTTATTAGTTGTACAAGTGTATGTAGATGATATTATTTTTGGTTCAACTAATGAGTCTTTATGCCAAGAGTTTGCTAAGATCATGCAAGGAGAATTTGAGATGAGCATGATGGGAGAACTCACATTCTTCTTGGGACTTCAAGTGAAGCAAACAAAGGATGGAACCTTCATCAATCAAGCAAAGTATACAAAGGACTTGCTCAAGCGATTTGGAATGGACAATTGCAAACCTCAAGCAACTCCAATGGGCACCAACATCAAGCTTGATAAAGATGAAAGTGGTAAGTGTGTAGACACTAAACTCTATAGGTCTATGATAGGCTCATTGCTTTATTTAACTGCAAGTAGACCAGATATTTTGTTTAGTGTATGCCTTTGTGCTAGATTTCAATCCTCTCCTAAGGAATCACATCTATTGGCAACTAAGAGAATCTTTAGATACCTCAAAGACACTCCCTCACTAGGACTTTGGTACCCCAAGGACTCCACTTTTGCCCTTCATGCATTTTCAGATGCTGATTTTGGAGGATGCAAAATAGATAGGAAAAGTACTTCAGGTACTTGCCAATTCTTAGGAAATAGGTTAATTTCTTGGTTCTCCAAGAAACAAAACAGTGTGGCTCAGTCCACAACTGAAGCTGAATATATAGCAGCTGGTAGTTGTAGTGCTCAAGTGTTGTGGATTAAACAACAAATGAGAGATTATGGTATTGACATGAAGCAAGTCACTATTAAATGTGATAATACCAGTGCCATTAATCTGTCTAAGAATCCTATTCAACACTCCAGAACCAAGCACATAGAAATTAGACATCACTTCCTTAGAGACCATGTACAAAAAGGGGATATAATTTTAGAGTACATTGACACTCTACATCAAATAGCTGATATATTCACCAAACCCCTTGATAGAGATAGGTTCTGTATCCTTAGAGGTGAATTAGGACTCATGGATATGCCTTAGGACTTTCATGTTTTTAAAAATCTTGGTTTCAAGTTGATTTTAAAAGAGTTTTTGCAAAGATTTTCTGGCAATGAGGATGAGAGATCGATCTCCTTGCAATATAGATCGATCTCCATACCTCCAACAAGCCTAAATCATCAAGGTTAAGCTAAGCATATCGATCTTCTAACCATAAGATCGATCTCCTTACGTCTCTGTTTAAAGGAAGATCGATCTGTCAACACGACAGATCGATCTCTTCAAGCTTCCGCATTCTGCAGATCGATCTTTGCATTGGGCAGATCGATCTCCCTAAGCCTCTGTTAAACGACAGATCGATCTGTGTGTAACAGATCGATCTCCTTAAGCCTCTGTTTGCGACCAGATCGATCTGGCCTTACGACAGATCGATCTCTATTGGATTCTGAAAATGACAGATCGATCTGTCGCCTCGACAGATCGATCTCCTGTGCCCTGGAGTATAAATACCCGCGTAAAATTCTCAAATTTTAGAAACCCAATTTTCAAATTCCCAAATTTCCCTCGCATCTTTTCCTCTGATTCCTCCTCAGATCGATCTCCGTACGGTCTTCCTTGCGTCTCGGTGTCAAATTCCGGTATAGTAACCAACATTTCTTACTGATTTTCTCAAAATTTTTCTTCAATTTGTGTTCATTTTAATTCTAGGGCAAACCTAGGTACTGTTTCATTGCTTTTCTCATTGTTGAATCTGTTTAGCGCAAATCTAGAGTCTAGAATAATGCCTAGGCTTAAGACAGTAGGACACAAACCCCGTAGGACCACTGTAGAGGCCGGTTCCTCATCACAACCCGTTCCTCCACCTCCTATCGCTTCTTTCAATCGGTGTTTTAAAACACCAGCAAAAAGAAAGCGATATGAGGAATACTTCTCAACCATGCCAATCAAGCATTGGCGTACTATCGATTTTTCCTTCCTCAATCGTATAGATTTTCCTTACGTGTCAAAGTTTGAGGAATTTGGTTGGATGAATTTCTTAAAAATCAACACTCCCGTCCCTCCAAATCTAGTTCGTGCATTCTTTTCCAATGCCGAATTACTTTTTGACCCAAATGACACTTGCAAAATTGTCGGTTTCAAAACCTATGTCATGGGTAAACCCATTATAATAGACACTGAAGTTCTAGCCAAAGCGTTTGATATACGCGATGAAGGCTTAACAAATGAGGATGAGGAAGTCTCCTTGGAGTTTGATCTCCCTGGGGACAAGGCGAGTGACCTGCCGATGCATCCTCGGTTACTCCACCTCATAATTTCGTGGAACCTCCGCCCTTTCAGTACTCATCATTCTACCGTTAGGCGCTTAGATCGCTTTTGGCTCCATCACATTCACACCACAAGCCAAAAACCTAACCTCCCTCACTTTATATACGAAGATTGGCTGAAGATTGTGCGTGGACAAGCTACCACGATCGTTTTTTCACAACCGGTAGCTTATCTTCTCCACCGCCTTGGTATCGATTGCAGCGGCGAGACTGGCGAACTCCCTTCTCCCAAGAGCATGCTTAACATTGGGACCCTCCATCATATGGGGTACTACAAAGACCTCCGGGGAGAGTGGATGAAAAAGAGGGACCAACAACCTGCTGAGGCTATGGAAGAGGACCCCACCAATGAACCAGCGCATCCACCTGCAGCACCAGCTCCAGAACCGTCGTCCTCAACGGCTGAGCCAACTGCACCAACGTCGTCTCCTGCTGGCTTGGAGATGTTCATGAAGATGATGAGTGATCTCACTCATAAAATCGATGAAGGATTTGCATATTTAAACCAAAGAGTGGATAAGATTCAAGAAGCTCAAGAGGCGATGTTCGATGAGGTCCAAGTCACACGCACGCATGTTGAGCATCTTTTGGATCGTGATCCTCCCTCACAATAGGCATTAGGTGCTTTGATTTAGTGTAGTTACAGCATTTTAAGCTACTTGATGTTATCTGTGAGGAATTTGCTTGAATGACATGTTGATTGACTTGTGTTAATGAAAAAGTTCATTTTGAAATGATGAGTATTCCATTCTTGTGTTATTGATATGACAAAAAGGGGGAGAAGAAACATGTGTTGTGGTTGTGTTAAATGTTTAAAAGAATGATTTAATTAAGGGGGAGTTATGATTTAACTGAGGGGGAGGTAAGTCATTAACAAAGTCAAAAGCTCACAAAAAGGGGGAGTTTTGCAAATTTACTAAACATGTTTATTTGATGAGTTTTGTCATATCAAAAAGGGGGAGATTGTTGAGTTAATGTATTTTGAAATGACAAAACAGGTTAATTCAATAATGTTAAGATGATATACAAACATGTTTAGAGGTTATTAGTACCAGAACTTAGAGTTCTGCTGATGAGAGATCGATCTGGGGTATGAGAGATCGATCTCCTGGGTTCTTACTTGATGAGAGATCGATCTCATGATGGAAGAGATCGATCTGGCAAGCCTTAAATCTGTACAAAGGTATTTAGGAAGAATGAGATCGATCTGCAAGGGTTAAGAGATCGATCTGGCTAATGCTAGAGTTGAGAGATCGATCTGGTCGATAAAGAGATCGATCTCCCTTAAGAGCTTAAGACTATAGATCGATCTGAGAGATCGATCCACATTCAAACAGAGAACTTATGAGATCGATCTGGTAAGGAAGAGATCGATCTCCTCTCTACGAGAGTGCATGGCAGATCGATCTGGAGATCGATCTTGCCTCAAACAGAGAGATTAGGAGATCGATCTGACTATTCGACAGATCGATCTGCCTCTTTATTTTTAAACTAACAGATCGATCTGCTAACCTATGAGATCGATCTCCTTGTGTATTTGTGCTTCAATCTTGCAGAATTTATAACTAAGAGATCGATCTGGCCAAGAAGGCAGATCGATCTGGCACTCTACTGGAGGTACCCAACGGCCAGTTTCTGCAAAACACAACGGGAAGAATAGCATTTAATGCTCCAACTACCAATCCTTCAGTATTTAACCAAGCATTGAAGACAAAGAGAATAGCGACACTATTGCTGAACATTCCAAACATTCTCAAGCTTTAATTCATTCATTCTTTGTGTCCCTATTTGCTCATTAATTGAAATTCATTGTACAAGCTTAAGTGCAACAAGCTTTGTAAGTACTACCCATTGTAAAGCCTTATTCTGTATTCATCCATACCCAAAAAGAAAAGAGGATTGTTCCTCAGTGAGAGACATTGTAAAAGGGTGAATACATTTCTGTATTGCTAAGGGTAGAGAGGTTATTCCTTAACCTGCAAAAGGAACATTGTAAGCTCTATTGAGAGAGAGAAAGAAAGCACTTGACAAGAAGGTCAAGGAGAGAGGACGTAGGCAAGAGTTTGGCCGAACCTCTAGAAGTGACTGTGTTTGTTTCTCTTTCCCTATCTTGCATTTAAATTGTTTAATTTCATTATTGCTCAATTCTATTTTCTGATTGAAGTAGGATTAAATTAAAATTTGTCGTAATTGTTAGAAAACCGATTCACCCCCCCTCTCGGTAGAGCCAACACTAATGTAAATACGTATAACAGCTTCGAAAATCACATTTGGAAGCTCATCGGACTGCGAGAGTGAGCAGAATCGAGGAAGAGAGGTCACTTGGCATGATCCGAGGTAAGAAAATTTCGTGAGTAGCTAGAGATGGCTTCACGTATTTTGAATAGCATTTTGATATTATATGCTATATGAAATCCCTTGAATAGGCATATTTTGATGATTGAGAATAAAGATTATAAGTGAGTTTTATCCAAAAATAGGGCAAAAATACCTTAGAAGCATGTTGTAACTGAAATTCATGATTTGCATGATAGAATGACTAATGTTTTCATGTATATGCGAAAACAGGCACATTTGAGTGCTTATTTGATTTCATTGAGTGAACTGTGATTTAAATAGACATCTATCAGGTTTTTTGTGAAAATCATAAGTGTTAGAGATTTCTCGCACTATATTTTGAGATATGCATCACATAGTACTTGAGTTATACTCGTACTAGATTTTAATGCGTGTTATGCATGTTAGAATACTGGGAGCATTGCTCGTACTCAGTTTGTGATTGATGCATTTTAGAGTATTGGGAGCTATGCTCATACTCAGTTTTACATGAGAGAGTACTGGGAGCTTAGCTCGTACTCAGTTTTCATATTATTACACATTATGGAGTATTGGGAGCTTTGCTCATACTCAGATTTTATATGACATAGTGCTGGGAGCATTGCTCGCACTAGAGTTACATTATTTGATATGGTCGTGTTGGGAGTTTTACTTACATGTACCGAATTTGAAAAGAGCATGAAACAACCGTGTTGGGATCTTGTGTTGACTGTGTGTCGCACTGATATATATATATATATATATATATATATATATATATATATATGCTCACATGTGCATTATTTTAAGATATGACAGAGGACTATCGAAATAACCCATAGGTGTGAGGACTAAGACTCATGGCGAACATCCTAACTATGAGGTAGACCCGTAGTATGTGGACTAAGACTTATGACGGGCATCTCGACTACGAGACATATCCAAGGTGTGAGGACTAAGAATCATGGCGAGCATCCTACCTTGAGATAGGGTCCATGGAGTATTGTGTACTGTGTATGTCACATGGAGTATGTTGTATCGTGAATACACGATGAGAGTAAGTTGTGAGCTGACAGCTAGGATTTGACCCACCTCCCGTTACAGCAATTGTGAGACCCCGCACACCGAGTACTGTGTAGCCTGGAATCACGAAAAATGAGTTGTGATGATACACTTGAAACATGTAGTCGTCTATCTCTGTTTTCTTTTCATGCTGTGTATATTAAGACTTCTTGAATGAATTACCACATGGTTTTATGATTTAAACATGTGAGTTTGTGAATTGTGAAAAGGGTAACCCGAGGGATGGGTGAGGCCCAGATTTTCATGTTTTGAAACATGACGAATGCCATATGATTTTGATTTAAATGCATGGCATGATAAATGTGATTTATGTGAAATGAAATGAGAAATGCAAAGCTTATGCATATAATGTTGAGGTTGATAAACCAGCATATTTCCAGTTTTATAACTGACGTTTTGTATTTATATATATATATATATATATATATATATATATTGCATAATGATTTGAGAGAGATGCATGATTTAGATACAATTGGGTAAGGAAAAGATTTCAAGGCATAAGCATTGTATTTTGTAGATAGTGCGGTTGTTTACTTGCTTGCTTGATTTCCTTACTGAGCTGTGAGCTCACCCCCTTATTATTTCCCCTTCTTCAGAGCATCCACAGTAGGTGGACACGGGTGAGGATTGATATTCCCCTGATATCCGCTGCAGATCCATCTTGTTAGAGGTATACACACTTGGTATTTTATACTGAACATTGTATAAGCACAGTCATGTAAATTCATGTACGGTCGGGATGTATATATACATATAAATGTATTAATGTACAAGAGTTTGTATTATAGAAAAGAATATTAAATTCTATATATGTTATGAATGAGTGTGAATAGGTGACAAATATCGAATCACAGCCTAACGTTTGATGTGAGAAATGACAGAAGAAGAGGTAAGTGAAATGCGAAAAATTTGTGACGAATAAGGTAAGTCGCATGTGGAGGAAGGGCGTGACAGAAGGAAAAGAAGTGAACCCAACCTATTATAAGAGTTTCTTCAGCAGTTTTAGATATTCAACCTGCACAAGGCTAGATATCTTATATGGAGTTAGGTTAAGCAGTCATTATATGAAAAATCTCAGATCATCACATCTACAAGCAGCTAAGAGGATATAGAGGTACATCAAAGGCACAACTAATTATGGCTTATTCTATCCTATAAAAGAGAATTTGAAGATTGTTGGATTCAAGGATAGTGAATGTGCTAGTAGTTATGATGATTGAAAAAGCACTACTGGTTTTGCTTTCTATTTTGGAAATGTAACTTTTACTCGGTGCTCAAAAAAGCAATCAATTGTTGCTTTATCAGCTTCCTATGTTTGTCATGCAGTCTAGCTAAGAATATTATTAAAGGAGCTTTAAATGCCGTAAGAAGCATGTTGCACTAGCCAAAAATCCAATCCATCATGAGAAATCAAAACATATTGATGTGTGATTTCATTTCGTCAAGGAGCAGATTAGTTCTAAAGAAGTTGAACTTGTCCATGTAAAATCAAAAGAGCAAATTACAGATATTTTCACAAAAGTATTGAAGATCGAAGACTTTCCAAGGCTGCATCAATCCAAATCTTGGCTAATTGCTCGAAGTGGGTAGCTCCAATCGACCCGTAGATCATGGAACAAATTGGGACTGCTTAGAGTCATTGTATTTGGAGGAACAAGTTTAAAGGGGGGAATGTTGAACTGTTGGAATTATGCAATTTGGTGGCATGCAATGTTTGACGAAAGGAAGGAAAGATATTGGACTTGAAAGTTGGCATTAATGCATGGTTGACAAAGGCATCCATGACTTGCCTGTAAATACCATATATAGTGCGGGAGATGAAGTAGAGTAGAGTCAATGAAGAAAATAAAGTGTTTTGTAAGTGTGCCCTGAGTTGGAAGTGAAGATTGAAAGAGAGTTTAGGGTAAGGTGAAAAATATTGGAGTGAAATTCTATGTATTTGAGTGCATTTATAATAGAAAGTTGTCTAATCATATGTATCATTATCTTTTTCTCCACCCCAAAATCAATTTTTACACAAAGCTAGTGTCACACACACAATCTATTTTCCAACAAGTGGCTCAGACTGAAATAGTAGGGTCGGTGGCTGTAGCTGAGACGGTGACAGCGACTTAGGATGGAAGCAGCGAGGAAGCAGAACAAGGTGGCAACAGCAAGCAGTCTCGTGCGGTACAATTCTGATGAACAGAGTAGTGCAAAGGCGATAAAGCAAGATAGCGATAAAGCCAAAACAAAGGTAGCAGTGCAGCTAACAGCAGGATTGACGCGGTGCGGCAAGTAGCATGGAAGCGGGATAGCAGTGCAGTAATGGTGGAAGCAGCAACTTAAGGATGATGCAGACGCAGGGGACGAGTAGGTGAAGCAGGAACCGTGCAGTTTGCGATGGAGGATGAAGCAGTGAAGAGGGACGTGAGCAGTGGCGACGCACAGGGATGAAAGTTTGGGTAGTGATGAAACAGTGAGCAGAAACGCAGATTTTGGAAGCAGTCTACGCAGGTTGAAGAAGACGAGCTGCTGGCAGGAAACGGTGATGCTCGGACAGTGAGGAAATATTGCAGGGTGCAATGGGGAGCGGCAGAAGCCTGGGACAGTAAGCAGAGATTGTTCGGCAGGGACCTGTGCAGTGAAGGTGGCAGCAATGACTCGGTGCATGAAGGTGAGGGCTGTAGTGTAGGGAGGCTCGGTTTAGCAGCTTGACAGCAGAGAAACCAAAGACATAGGGGCTCTACCGATGCAGAAAAGGCTTAGCAACAGTAAGCGGGGATGGTTCGGCTTGGCTTCCCTCCTTGACAGAGTATTTTAATAGAACTAGATTATGTTAGATTTATCTTTCTTTTTTTCAATTATTTTTTATCTTAATAATTCCATCTTAATAATAATCTTAAAATTAAACAAATATTAACTCTACTTTATCAATCCTATTTTAATTCTAATATAATATTATGTCTAAAATAATAATAATCCTATTCAAATATTAATTCTCACCTAGTAATTATTCTAAATTATTACTTTAATTTGTAAATCTAGTATGAACATATATATATTTGATGTAATTATGCCTACTATATTTGATGATATAAACATAAATTTTTTATCATTTATAATATCTATTTTTTATTATTTTAATTTAAATTTTTTATCATTTATAATATCTATTTTTTATTATTTTAATTTTCTTCTCTTTCTAATACTTTTCAAATAAATTTGTTATGATAAATAATAATCATTTATATATATAATTAAAAAAATTATAAATAAATATTTATAATAATAATTATATAGATAGTTGATTTTATCATCAAATAAATCATAGGTAAATGAAAAAAAATAAACATTTTTATAATTAAGTAATTAACTAAAATAAATAATCATATAAATAATAAAGTTGATAAATAATAATTTTTATGAGATATTTAAATGTATTATTATTTTTCATAAAAAATTATATTATTTATTAACAAAATTATTATTTGATCAATATAATTTGAATAATTTTTAATTAATTATTAATTTCACAAATCTTAAATATATATTATAAATTTTATTTTATATAAATTTTAATCTAATATACTTAATAATTATTTTATCTTCTCAACATTTACATTTACATTTGTATTCGTATATATATTTATCATTGATTTCACTTACACTGCTATAATATCTATTTTCTTCATTACAATAACTTGTTTCCAATCTCATCAAAACAAATCAGATTGAACATTCAAATGAACCTTTGGTTAAGAAACGTAGGAGCCATTGGTTTTTTAGATGCCATGAATGTTGACTTGAGGAATACAACTGACTTGCAACTAACCAACCAAATGCCATGAACGGGCAATACCCCCCACGAACATCAGACGCATGCACTTCCCTCCACAAAAAATAAACTCCTTGAAACTGGTAAAACGGACCCTCGGAAAACATCCCTTCCAATGGACTCGGTCTCCGACCATTAATCCATCATTCTTCCACACTTCATTTCTCACCTCTTTCTCTCAAAGCAATTTCCAATTTGGTTCCAACATTTGTGGAAAAGCAATTTCCATCATTCTCTCTTTTCGTGTTGAGCCATTTCTGATTTAGGTGCATGTCTGCCTGACACCCTTGCCTTTTCCTGTTATGTCTAAACCGAACATTTCCACGCATCAACACTGAGCTTGCCTTGCTTTCAAGGCTAAACTTGTGAAAGTGTATCCTATCCTGGAAATGCAGTTGTGAAGAGATCAGTTTTAATGCAAATGTCGTAAACCATAATCAACTTAGGTCGCCTGCAATGCATGAAGAATTGATAGAGAGAAGAACTTTTCAATTAAACAATAATGGCATCTCTATCTTCCCAATCATCTAAGAAGGGAATGCGTAGCCCTGGTGGTTCTAGCAACTCCCATGGCGGCTCACGTAATTCCAAGGAACAGGCCGTAAAATTTGCTAGACGAACTTCAAGCGGCCGGTATGTTAGTCTATCAAGAGACGACATTGACATGCCAGGGGATCAATCGGGAGATTTCATGAACTACACTGTGCACATTCCTCCCACACCAGACAATCAGCCGATGGATAATTCCATAGCAGCAAAGGCCGAGGAGCAATACGTTTCAAATTCTTTGTTCACCGGGGGTTTCAATACCGTGACTCGAGCACATCTTATGGATAAGGTGATTGATTCAGAGGTGAGTCATCCTCAGATGGCCGGAGCTAGGGGGGCCTCATGTTCAATGGCTGCTTGTGATGGCAAGATCATGAAGGACGAGAGAGGAAATGATGTAACACCTTGTGAATGCAGGTATGTTCTACAACAAAACC
The DNA here is from genome assembly GCA_033439115.1 of Firmiana major. Classification (NCBI taxonomy): domain Eukaryota; kingdom Viridiplantae; phylum Streptophyta; class Magnoliopsida; order Malvales; family Malvaceae; genus Firmiana; species Firmiana major. The sequence continues at coordinate 7,450,862 of CM065903.1, forward strand.
ACTTTACTCTTTTATCATTTATAAGCTAAAACCACCTTGAGAAGCAGGTGGAATCGGCTGAGACTCCTACAAGCCTATATATTCAAAGCCAGTTTGAATTGTCGATGCATATTTCAGCTTGTTTAAGAAAGAGGTGAGAATACGGAATATCATTTTGATCGTAAATAAATAAACCTACTGTACTTTCCAGGTTCAAAATCTGCAGAGATTGCTACATGGATGCTCAAAAAGACAAAGGTCTATGTCCAGGTTGCAAGGAACCATACAGAGTCGGAGACTATGACAACGATGAGCCAGAATATTCCAATGGAACATTAAAATTGCCTGCTCCAAATGGTAAAAGGGATTCTAATAACATGTCTATGATGAAAAGAAATCAAGGAGGAGACTTCGATCACAACAGATGGTTGTTCGAGACAAGTGGTACTTATGGCTATGGTAATGCTTTCCAGCCTCAAGATGACATGTATGGTGGTGACGAGGATGATAGGCTTCATGGAGACTTGGAAAATAATGATAAGCCTTGGAAGCCTTTGAGTCGGATTATTCCAATCCCTGCAGCCATCCTTAGCCCTTACAGGTACAACGTAAATTCAGCTTTGTTCAGAGCCATCAATGCAAAAAATTAAAACAAAAATAGATTGCACAAAAGGAAACAGAAATGAGAATAGAGACATGGTTTGATATCTGGTATTGACAAATGTGCTTTGGTATGTTTATTAAGATGAAAAAAGCAATAAACTAACCCATTACTGATCATTTACTTAGGTTATTGATTTTGACTCGATTGGTGGTGCTGGCCTTCTTCTTACATTGGAGATTGGTGCATCCAAATGATGATGCAATATGGCTGTGGCTAATGTCAGTTGTGTGTGAACTATGGTTTGCCTTCTCATGGATCCTTGATCAGATTCCTAAACTCAGTCCAATTAACCGTTCCACGGATCTTGAGGTCCTCCGTGAAAAGTTTGACTTGTCGTCACCATCTAATCCGACGGGCCGCTCTGATCTCCCTGGAGTTGACCTGTTTGTGTCCACTGCTGATCCAGAGAAGGAGCCACCGCTCGTCACCGCAAATACAATCCTTTCTATTTTAGCAGTTGATTATCCTGTAGAAAAGGTGTCATGTTACATCTCTGATGATGGAGGCGCCCTCCTAACCTTTGAGGCAATGGCAGAGGCGGCAAGTTTTGCTGATTTATGGGTACCATTTTGTCGAAAACATAATATCGAGCCTAGGAATCCTGAAACTTATTTCAACTTAAAAATTGATCCAACTAAGAACAAGAGCAGGTCTGACTTTGTGAAGGATAGGAGGAGGATGAAGAGGGAGTATGATGAGTTCAAGGTTAGGATCAACGGGCTTCCTGACTCAATCAGAAGGAGATCGGAGGCATTCAATGCAAGGGAGGAAATGAAGATGCTGAAACACCTTAGGGAGACCGGGGCTGACCCTCTGGAGAAACCAAAGGTCCTAAAGGCCACATGGATGGCTGATGGCACCCACTGGCCTGGAACTTGGGCTAACCCTTCCCCTGAACATTCCAAGGGGGACCATGCTGGAATTCTGCAGGTACACATTTTCATCATGCCAAACATTTTTATTTCAGTTTCAGCTTCCTGCATAATCACTAATCAGATGAAGCAACGATTAGGTGATGTTGAAGCCACCTAGTTGTGACCCACTAATGGGAAATGGCGAAGATAAGCTCTTAGACTTCACTGATGTAGACATACGACTCCCCATGTTTGTTTATATATCACGGGAGAAGCGTCCGGGCTATGATCATAACAAGAAAGCCGGTGCGATGAATGCTTTGGTGCGTGGATCAGCTATTTTGTCCAACGGTCCATTCATTCTTAACCTTGATTGCGATCACTATATATACAATTGCAAAGCTATTCGTGAAGGAATGTGCTTTATGATGGATCGAGGAGGCGAAGATATCTGCTACATTCAGTTCCCTCAGAGATTTGAGGGCATTGATCCTTCTGATCGTTATGCTAATAACAACACCGTGTTTTTTGACGGTAACATGCGTGCCCTTGATGGCGTGCAGGTATTCTTATATTTCATTGATTAAAGACAAAGTACTATAAGCAGTATTTCAAGGAATCTAAATCGGAAATTGTCTAAAAATGATACATGACATCTGCAGGGCCCTGTTTATGTAGGAACTGGCTGCATGTTCAGGCGGTTTGCATTATATGGGTTCGATCCTCCAAATCCTGACAGAATGATTCAGACGAAAGACAGCGAAACACAACCATTAACTACCAGTGACTTTGATCCTGATCTTGATGTAAACCTATTGCCAAAGCGATTCGGTAATTCTACGTTGCTGGCAGAATCTATACCTATCTGTGAGTTCCAGGGCCGCCCCATTGCAGATCATCCTGCAATCAAGTTTGGACGGCCCCCTGGTGCTCTCAGGGTCCCTCGTGAACCACTTGATGCCGCTACTGTTGCTGAAGCTGTCTCCGTCATTTCTTGCTGGTATGCCCTTCTTTTCAACAACATTGGTGATTATCCTGACAAAATGCTCCAAAAACCTTGAAAAACCAATCAACAAACAGACCTAATAACATCGCAACACAAGTGAAATGATAAAACCATATATGTTTTCCCAACAGGTACGAGGACAAGACCGAATGGGGTGACCGCGTAGGTTGGATTTATGGTTCGGTCACTGAAGATGTTGTGACGGGCTATCGCATGCACAATCGCGGCTGGCGCTCTGTCTACTGTATCACCAAGCGCGATGCATTTCGCGGGTCTGCTCCCATTAACCTCACCGATAGACTTCACCAGGTGCTGCGATGGGCGACGGGATCAGTTGAAATTTTCTTCTCGAGAAACAATGCGTTGCTTGCTTCCAGGCGTCTCAAGATACTTCAACGCTTGGCTTATCTTAATGTCGGCATCTATCCTTTCACGTCCATTTTCCTTATTGTCTATTGCTTCCTCCCTGCACTTTCACTCATCTCCGGACAGTTCATCGTGAAAACACTAAACGTCGCATTTTTGGTCTACCTATTAATCATAACCATCTGCCTCATCATGCTCGCAATCCTGGAGGTGAAATGGTCCGGCATTGGATTGGAAGAGTGGTGGAGGAATGAACAGTTTTGGCTCATCTCTGGAACCAGTTCTCACTTGGCTGCATGCGTACAAGGTCTTCTTAAAGTGATTGCAGGCATTGAAATTTCTTTCACATTGACTTCAAAGTCAGCAGCGGAAGACGAGGACGATATCTACGCCGATTTGTACCTCGTGAAGTGGACTTCATTGATGATCCCACCAATTGTAATCGCCATGATAAACATCGTTGCCATTGTGATTGCATTTTCGAGAACGATTTACAGTTCAGTACCACAATGGAGTAAGCTCGTAGGAGGAGCTTTCTTTAGTTTGTGGGTGTTGGCTCATTTGTATCCTTTTGCCAAGGGTTTGATGGGCAGGAGAAGGAAGACGCCCACAATTGTCTTTGTTTGGTCCGGTCTCATTGCAATCACACTTTCCTTGCTCTGGATTGCCATCAACCCAAATACAGGCGTCGCAGCCCAAGGTGACGGTGCAGGAGGTAATACTTTTGTATTCCCTTGAGCAGAACATAAACTCAGCCAAATCCCAAAGAAACGAGGAAAGTGACGAAGATTTCACTGCTATTGTTCCATCAAAATTCGAATGGATGTACCATAGAAAGGCGAGACGATGAAGGCTTTCTTTTTTTTTTATTTTCTTTGGAAAAGAAAATTACGGAAACATGATCGAGTTAGAATCGTGTTTCAGCTGGAGGATTTCAGGAATAACCAGTAAGGAAAATGTTCACAGAACCGTTAAATGTGTAGTAACTACTTTGTTCTGTAACCAGAAATAGCATAATTTTTAAAAGAAATACTGCAGCTGGGTGAGAAGCCAAAGGATAAGTAATCTGAATTCAGCATGCACACTACATCTCACCCATGCAGATTTGCTCGTAGTTCAGTACCCTTCGGATTTCGAAAGTTGAGGAACGGTCACTCTATTAGGGGTGTCACTTGAATCTTTAGGGTTGAGTGATATCATTTTAGAAGGTAAAAACTAGATGTTTAGAAAGTTTACTCTATTAGATGCCGGATTGATTTCAAACTAGAGAAATCTCTACATATTCAGAAGATAAAGATAAAAATAAAAAATAAAAATAAATAAATAAAAAACCCCTACAATCTACATATCAGGCAGCTCGAATGGAACACGTACGAACAACTGACCATGCAGGGTAACCACAGCGGAAGTCTGATGCGGATCAATTCTAGAAGGTAGGCTGACAATCTGGACCCAAAAAGTAATATCAGAACAATGTATATGATCCCAGTAAGAGATAATTTGAATGTGGTGTATAATAAAACTAACATAGGATGTAAAACAGTTCATAAATGGGAGGTATATCAGTACAAATTCCTGTTTAATTTGACATTATTTGAGTGTGCAACAATTAACATTGGCGTAAATTTCTATGAAATTCCGGGAAAAAAAAAAAGAATAAAAGTGGATGTGGACATCATAGGCGGGAGCGACTTTCAGAGTCATGCTGCAATATTGAAACAGATCACGCATCCTACTCTATGTAGAAATTTCGTCAACTCAGACAAACCTTTTTAAATGGTGTGACACCCCAAGGATTGTCCACTTCCTTTGGTTGACCAGATATAACTAAGCGACCTGCTGGATCAGTCTGAACATGCACCTGATTCATTTAAGCACAAGGTAATTCATCAATCATAATCAAATAAAATCTGAAGACAGAAGAAGTTTAGGGAAAACGAATTCAGCAATTGATACAATCGTATCACTTTCACTAAATTAAAAGGCTTAAAGGACAATTCAGTGCACAGAACTCCCACATTGCGGGATCTAAAAAGGGTCATATATAATATAAAGAGGCTGTTTCCGCTTGAACCTGTAACTTTTAGGCACCAAAGTTCCCTTCTACTAATTAAAAAAAAAAATTCCAGATGTCAAGATTATTCTACTTATTTAGTTGCAACAAATCTCTCCAGGAAATCCACCAAAAACAAAAACTGATGTCAAGATTAATCCTATAGTATCTATAATGGCTAGACTAATGCAAACTTAGCACATTAGGAGCTCTCTTAAAAACCTAAGCAGTTACAACCGATGATATATTGATTAGGCCACTGATAAAATTCAGTCTAACCAAGCCTAAAATGAGCCCCTACAGGTTCCTAACAAAGACCTAGATGTATGTGTATTCTTCCATAGTTGGCTTATGTGGATGGCACTAAGCTTCTCCCACTATTCCCTCAACCTTCTTTCCACGACCAGGAAGTAAGTTGAGCACCCAAACAGATTTCCTAGTAATCTTCCAGTATAGAAAAATAAATATTCCATCTGCAACATTTATCTCTTCTGCTAGAATGGAATCTATCTTCTACGTATGCTTTTACCTCCCAAAAATAAAGCAATTCCAAATGCAAAATCACTACTAGTAAACATGAGGTAAGAAAGGAGAATTATCTGGAGATATACTAACCTCCTCACGCAGAAGCCCAGGAACCAAAGCATATACCTCGTAGCAGTCAATCTGTGAGAGGGAGTGATAGAGAGATTCATGGATAATAGTGATATAGTACAGTCCTAGAATAACACGAAAGAAAGACCTACAGTTTTTTGCACGTTAATCTTCACCCAATCAGCTGGTTCTCCAATATCAATAACCGTTGTATCCAACCTGCCAAAATAATGCCTAGTTTTGTCACCTTCAAAAGTCAAATTACTGTTTTATATATTATACAACATGGAAAAAATTTACAAGCAACCAGCAATCGTAACTGTGGTTTTGTTGCTTTAAATGCAGCCACTCGAACACCATGCTCCAGAGTGGATGGCTTTTTACGCTTTAATAAGCCTGAGACAATAAAAAAAAAAAAAAAGTCCTAGAAATAAAGACAAATTTGGGAATTGTAGTAGTTGCATTGCCTGGCCAGTGTATTAGTAATACCAAAATTTTTAAGTTGCCTGTCACTTTTGGCTGTAGGAATAGAGCTCTTGTCCTAGAAAGTTTAAAAGCATTGAATAAACACAGTGAGATCAGGGCAGATGAAAGGGAAAAAGAGAAAAGATCAAACAAAATAGTAAATGCATATAGCAAGTTCTCCACAAACCTTGATGATTGGATGACAGACCTCACCATTATCGAGAACACGCTGAGAATGCCAGCTTTTCATCGCACGAGTGGCAGCATCCCTCTTTGCCCTACCTGACCCAGGAGCTTGATTACAACCAGCCTACACAAAATTCATAAGAAATACAAATTCATATATCAGCTAACTAATAACTTGACAAGAAAAGAGAGGTTACCATATTTATGTTGATGATATGGTAAGTTAGCTAATGTAGACGATGTCTGAAATCCGATTCCAAGCATATCACAAAGAATTTATTATGGTTAAGGATACCTTGCATTTAACTTAACATGAACATCATAATTTCAACTACCAACAAGCATCGTTCAACAGGAACATCATAATTTCGACTACCAGCAAGCATCACTCTTGTCATTTTGTGCAAAACTGGACTTATCTAGTCACTACACAAGGTAATCTAGCTGTCAAAACAGCTAGCATGCCAGCACACTTACATATGGGATTAGCCCCTTTCTATTCCAAACAATATCTAGATAGTTTTTCAGTACTTGTAAAAGCTCCTCCATTTTCGATTTGTTTCTCCTTAAAAATCTCTATTCCCAATGAATAAAACATGTGCCATGGAGAGAATGATTAATTTTATGTTTTAAAGTTGGGGAGGGGGTGTCAACACCTTCCCGCACCAACTTTAAAGCATGACTTTAAGGGAAGGTCGACCTCCATCTCCATGATTTCCATTCTGTTCTCTCTTAACTGTTGCTTTCAATACAGCATTTTGACTACCAGACGCAATTTCCTTTCTGTTCTCTCTTAACTGTTACTTTCAATACAGCATTTTGACTACCAGACGCACCTCAAGATGCACATCCTCTTATTAAGTTATCATCAATTTTGCATATGCAACACAAAATCTCACTTGTTCATCGCACAAAAAGTGGTAAATACTACATGAAAGAAACTTTGATACATAAGATATGGCTACAACAAATGGTATTCAGGTTGACAACAAAACAATATGCTATGCCAAGCTGATCAGCAAGCATTGCAATTATTAGAGCTTACCTGACTTTCAACCCCATTAGGCTCTATAAAGGAAGCATCAGAATGAGGGAGTACACCACCATGTACTTTATGCTTTTCATACTCAAGCAGTGCCTGAGTAAATTGATGGAACCAAATTATAGGAGAACCACATGTCAAAATAATAAATAAAGAAAATAAATATTTAGAGATGACAGAGAAAGGGATAGAGGGCCTTAATTCACATAACAGAAATTAGCAATTAGAGCAAAACCTTCTCATAAAAGATACGGAACGTCCACGATACAGTAGTGCAAGTCCTATGCCAAAATGATAAGTAAATAAACCATTAATGCGACTAAAGCAAGAGTATTAACCATCATCATAGGAAAATGGCAGGAGGGTGCCTCATTAACAAATTTTATACATAAAAACAAAAGACTGAGCTAGCAGCTATAAATTTTTTACCCAAAAGATTTTTGCATACACAAGACCAAGTCAATCATCAACAGTTCAACAAGTTGGTTTTAATAGGAGGTGAACGGAAGCTTCGTGTACTTAAGTCTTTGGAAATTGCTTGCTAAATAAAAAGACAGACATCAACAAGAAAGTAGAGGTTATTCTTACTTTGGGGGATTAAATGATTCTCCCACTTGCCTCCACAATTTGCATGAGGTCACCTACAAATTCCACAGCTCGGATAAAAAGCAAGTCCATGACTCTGTCTTATTCTTAATCATAAGAACCAAATGAATGTTTCTCTTGAATACAATAAATAAACACAAAAACTAAATTAACCGCATTTTTCCAGTTGGGTCAACCCAATTCAATGTCAAGGACAAGAATAAGTTTTTAAATGCAGACACCGCATATACAGGCATCTCCTTGGAATTCAAAATAAGGAAAACCACATATTACCAAAAACTTAAAAGAGATTTTAGTTTTATACTTTCAATTAAACTAGTCATCTTTTAATGTAACGTACAAGCATGTTATGAAATTGGAGAAGATAAGGTATGATAGGAAATCAGTAAGGAAATGAAAAATCAAGACTTTTAGGCAAACCTGTTCATAGCCCCCCAATTTGATGACAGCTCTCCATAACCTTCGGTCAAATGAAAAAGGACAGAATGGTTACATAAAGGTTTTGACGAAGGAAGAAACAGTTTCCACAAACATGCGAACTAAAAAAGGCCTACTTGAGCAAATTTAAATCCTCTTTGTAAAACTTAGGGTGCTTGAATTCAAGGTTGTTCTCCTTGTAAAAAACTTCCACCTCCTTTACAAAAGCTGCTTGCTCCTCCTCCGTGTCTGATCCTGAGTTGTCAAAGCATAGGTTATGATTTTTGTCACCAAGTTCTGACATGGCCACTTGCATCTCAATCTCTCTTTCTCTAGACAAATCCTTTAATCGTTCCCCATTGTCACCATCTTGGGGTTTTATGTCAGACTTGGGGCTTCCAGAAAATCTATTGTCATGTAAATGGATAGGAGCATCATCTTCAACAACTTCCTTTTTTGAAACAATTTCAGCCAATGATTTGTCCTCGACATCCTTAAATCCAACACCATCATTCTCCTCAGGCTTCAAAAGTTCTACATTTTGACCATCGGCATCAACAACATTGAGAATTTTGCTAGTGTTCTCATGGCCGTGGCTTTGGTCAACAACGGCTTGTTGTTCCACTGAATCTGTGTTGTCACCAACCGGTGGAGCCTCCAATTTCCCATCTTCTTCGAGTTTGGTGGGTTCTTCAACTTGAACTTGGTCTTTCACTTCAGCAGCTTCTCTTTCTGTGTCCTTTGCGGCTTCAGCGTCAGCTTCAGTTTCTTCCATAACTGGTTTGGAATGAGCCCCACCACCACTACCGGTCATCTTCTCTGGTTCCTAAAATCAAAAATGGAGAAAACAGAAAACCCATAAACACAAACAGATTTCTTAAAAAGCCTCAACAATGTAAATGCACAACAACGACAAAAATAATAAAACTAAAGCTAAGTATTACAACAAAAATAACTCCTGTTTTTTTCATTTATATTATAACCTAAAAGAAACAAGTTTCCTCATACTCACATCCATCATTCGGTTTCTGGGTCAGCGACAAAATAAAAACTTTAAAAAAGGGTCTTTCTTTTAAGCCCCTGCAAGAAGAAACATGAGAAAAAGTCTGAGACATGAACCCTGAAGGGGCTACGGCATTAATGAACCCTAAACAAACAAAAATAACTTACTTTACTGTCTTTGTTTGAGCCTTTGAGGGAACCCAGCAGCAAGTCGAGTGTTGCTAGGCTTGGCCTGGCCGTGGGTTTTGAATTTGAAAAAACAAAACGAAACAAGACGGGAAGGGAGGGTTAAGTAGAAACCACTGTTGATGTGATATGGCAGTAGTGTGTTTGTTTTTTTTTTTTTTTTTTTTTTTTTGGTCTCAGGGACAGAGGCTTTTTTTTTTTTTTTTTTGACGGTAACCGTCTAATCCAACGACGTTCTCAAGGGCCAAGCGGCTTTCTGATGCAATTCTCTCCGCACGTGTTAAGTAACCATTGAGACGTTTAATGGGCTTTTGCCCGATCGAGCTAAGGGAATTTTTTATATGAATTAATATTTAATATATCATAATTTCATGAATAAAATTAAAATAATAATATATATTTTTTAAAAATATTATTAAAAATAAAAAATAAATAAAATAAAATATATATTATTATTTTGATTTTGTTTTTGAAATTAAAAATTTTTATTGATAGTGTATAAAATAATTATCTTATTTATATGCATATATGAAAAAATAAAAATTTTAATTTAAAATTTTATTTTTTGTTAATACCAAAAAAATTATTTTTTTAATTCAATTTTTTAGGTTAATTGAAACGCTTAATGGATTTATATATGAATTAATATTCAATATATCGTTAGTGTAATTTTTTAATTTCATAAAAAAATTAAAATGATAATATATCTTCTTTAATAATATTATTAAAATAAAAAATAAATAAAATAATATACGCATCATCATACTAACCCTGTTTGTAAAGTTAAAAAATTTTATTGATATATATAAAATAATTATCATATTTATATATATGAAAAAATAAAAATTTAAATTTAAAATTTTATTTTTGGTTAATACCATTTTTTTTTTTTTTTTGTAATTCAATCTTTTAGCTTAATTGAAAATTTTTCTCAAGCGTTGGGGGTCTTATATTCTCAAAAATGTGTTTTTTTTTTCAGTCAAAATATTTTCAACAATGTTTAAAAAGAAAAAATAGGAAGAATTCGAAAGTCACCTCCCTCGTAGATACTCCAGATATTGTTAGATTCTAAAAAGGAAAGTAAATTTAATTTTTTGTCCTTAATTACATTTTTAATCATATTGCCATTTTTTATTTTCTAAAATTACAAAAGGAAAGTGAGTTTTGTTATTTATTTCATTTTACAAAACAAAGCTATCTTTATATGTCAAACTAAAGCTATTTTTAATTCACAATCTTACACCATTTTTTTGGTATCGAAGTTAAATCAAATACAAAAATTTGATATTTCGAATGAAGAACCGAATTTTTTTTATTCATAAAAGATACAAAAGAGGGTGGAGAATCAAACATTGGACCTAAACCCTTCTAAAAAGATATAACAACTATTAGATCAAGTTTTGATTATTAATTGAACCTTGAACTTAATTCTTCTAAGGAAGGATAATAACCACTACGTAAAATCTTGGTTGATCATATTTCAAAATTTTTCTAATATAAAATATTTTATTCATAGTCTAATTTTTTTCTTAAACGAATGCCCTTTTAGGTGGCATTTATAAATAAATCAACTGCAGTGCAAAGTGATTTTATTGAAAAAGTAATTGTTGAGAATTAAATTGTAAGGAAATGAAATTTGCAGTATTTTGTATGCATTATAAAGTGTTGTTTAAATTGTAAGGAAAGTAATATTATAGTATTTGATAAACCAACACTTTGCTAGTAATATAGTGGCAAATTTCAAAAATATTCTTAAGTATAAAAAACAAATATGATACATTATTATTAATTTAAATTGTACTTTTTTTATTAAAATGTAAATAATATAAAGTTATAATTATTAGTATGTAAATCAATTGTAATATAAAATTTAATACATTATTATTAATTTAAAATATAATTATTATATTAAAATGTAAATAATATAAAATTATAATTATTCATATGTTAATCAATTATAATATAAATTTTGATATATTATTAATAATTTACAAATGTAATACTTTACTAGTAATGTAGTGACAAATTTCAAAAATACTCTTAAGTATAAAAAATAAATATGATACATTATTATTAATTTAAATTGTAATTTTTTTATTAAAATGTAAATAATATAAAGTCATAATTATTAGTATGTAAATCAATTGTAATATAAAATTTAATACATTATTATTAATTTAAAATATAATTATTATATTAAAATGTAAATAATATAAAATTATAGTTATTAATATGTTAATCAATTATAATATAAATTTTGATATATTATTAATAATTTACAAATGTAATTATTATATTAATATGTAAATAATATAAAATTATAATTACTAATATATTAGTCAATTGTAACATAAAATTCGATACATTATTATTAATTTAACATGTAATTATATTAACAAGTAAATAAAATAAGGGTTTAATTTGATAGGAGGTGAAAGTGTTGGTTTGAAAGAATATTTTGGATTAATTATTTTACTTTACAGCTGCAAAGTAACTTTGCAAGCAAATTTGGCAGTAACAACTTTGTAACCAATGGATGCAAAAGTAATTATAGTTGTAAAGTCACTTTGCAACTAAACGCTTTACAAGTAGGGGCCGTTTGGTATGAGGGGAGTAATCACTTTGTACTGTAATTTAATTGGGCGCAAAGTGATTACAACATTTGTTATCAATAAAGTTGGATGTAAAGTAATTATAATCACTTTACATCCAAAAACTACAAAGTGATTGCAATCAAAGTAGACTGTAATCACTTTGCGGCCTTGGTTGTAAAGTTAATTTTACCCCAATTTTATCCAAATTACCCTTTTACCAAAAACACAAAAATACTTTCATGGATGTTATAGGTAATTATCATATATAAAAAATATTTTATAAGGACTAAAACAAATTATTATGACATTCATTAAAAATAATAGATGAATTAAAATTTAAATTAATAATACATGAATTTGTAAATTTAAATTAATAAATGAATTTGTAATAATATACTAATTAAAATTTAAATTAATAATAATGAAGATTTAGAATTACAAATAATGAAAAAATTAATAATATAATTTTATATCATTTACATTTTCATTTTAATTAATTTTTTCATTGCATTAAAGTTATTTTTTATAGTTATGGGTATTTTTGAAATTTGACATAACTTTCTCAGCAAAGTGAGTGCATACCAAACGCTGTAAAGTTATTTTCCCTGCAATTTAAACATAACTTTACATTGCATACCAAACACGACAAAATTACTTTCTCAGTAATCACATTCCCAACAATCACTTTACGCTACAATCACTTTCCCTCTAGGATACCAAACGGCCCCGTAATGTAATGCAAAGTAATTGCAACTAAACGTTACAATTATTTTGTACTCAATTAAATTGTAACGCAAAGTATTAATTTTTTTTATACCATACACAACCATTCTATTTATGATTATGCTTCAAGCTTTTACTATTTTTGTTTAATGTTATTTATTAATACGTAAGTTGCAGTAAATGTTGATGTTGAATTAGTAGTGTAATCAAGTGATAAAAAAATTAATGCCATCAATTTTGGTTAATCACAATATTTTTTATTAGGAAATAAAATTAATCCTAATTAATAAGATAATAACGAAAATGATCATTGTTTTATATCTTTTATGATGGTGCAATTGCACATTTTTCTCTTATAGAAATCATTATACATTTTCGCCCGAATTTTTGGCAACAGTTGTATTTTATTGGTATATTTTAGTATTTATGGTGTCAAATTTTTTAATTATGAGTATACAATTGGATAATAAAATGATAATTATAAACATAATGTTAAAAACATTTCTAGTTTTGAAAAGATATTATTCAATTATTAATAAAATTATATAAAAAAAGGTACATTTATAAAATTAGCATTCAAAGTCATTTGCTTTTAATTGGACATATCAACAATTAAGAGTATAAGACTCCAAGTTAAAAGTCATTAGAAGGTGGCCCACCCATTGGTGCAAGAAGAACTATCACGATGAAATTAGTAAAAGCTTAAAAAGTGTCATGTTTGATTACATGCAAATAGAAACATAGGAATATAATCAGAGAAGAATTCTAAATTTAAACATAGAACTTAATAATTGATATTAAAGACTTAATGAAAGAGAAACCGAGTCTGATAGTAGAGGTTGACTATAGCAATGAAGGTGTCGCACTGAAATCTGCTCTTACAGCTCCTTTAGCCCCTCAAAAGCTTAGCGAAAAATTCCCTGGGCTTCATGTGTAAACTAGAATTATCGATCCCACTGTCAACGAGAAAGGGTTTACAATGCTTGGACTTGGAGATGCAGGAGATTGAAGCTACGGTGGATGACTAAAAATAAAAGTAAGAAAAAGCTACGCATGTACAATTTTTTGATTTATGGAGCCCGTCACCACCATGTTTAAAAGGCTTTCTGAGTTTTTTTGAGGTATTTGATTGGCGAATTTGCTTTTTAAAGTTGTTTTCTTCGTAGTCAATGACTTGAAGTAGACTACTATCAACCTGCCAGAAAGAAAATAAGAGCAGAAGAGTTCGTCCTACATTAACAGAAGTTGATCACGAAAAGGTGTACTAAGTTAAAGGAAAGGTGCTTTAACCTTTTCTCTTTTTTATCATATAGAATGACACCGAATATCATATTTTGTTTGTATTTGTATAACAGAATATCTCCGAGTTGTAGACGATGGGCATTGTGAAATGTTGTCATAAATTTATATTACCGTTACGGTCACATTTTCAATTGTATTGTATTTATCGCGGTTTCAAACATAATAGAGATTATTACGATCATTGCGGTCGTAAATTTTTTTAATTTCGTATAAATAATAGTGGTAATAATAATCAATAGCGAAAATAACGACCCTCAATAACGATAATAACGATCGATAACGATAATAACAACTCTCGATTGTAGTAATAACGGATCAATTGAGACCGTATGGATGTAAAAAATTTTTACACCCACTATTTGAAGAATAACGATAACAACAGTGATCGTTACTGCTAAATAGCGACTGTTATTTCGTTTAAGTGTAGCTATTTCATACCCTGCTCAAGAGGCTAAACAAATAGTTGTTGAGGATAACTTTGGTTGATTCCTTAACGTTGAGCATGTATTGCTTAACGAAAATTTTAGGAAGCCTGAGAAAGAACGACATTAATGACATCAACTAATGGGAAATGAAAGAAACAATATAAGTAAAGATGTGGAAATGCATGAAAGGGCTAGAGGGGAAAAGGAAAAGAAATCGGGTGGAAAAAATAAGTAGGTATAGAAGCGAAAGTGGAGTCACAGAAGTCATTTTTTTCATCATAAAAAGGTATTTTTTATAATTTTTTTTTTGTTCTGTTATGATTCAGCATTTAAAACCAAAAATGGAAAAAAAAATTGCTTTTTTTTTTATGTATATGCTTAGTCATGGCATGTGGTCGAGATCATTATGTTGCAAATAAAAAGAACAACAAAAAAAATATTTAAACAAAGATGAAACAAAACTAAATAACAGAGGTGCAAATTAATCCATATGAAGTGTTGAATGGTCCAGATGAAGAACATGCAAAGAGATGGAAGAAAACAAGGTGATTTTTTTAAATGCCAATAAGAGAGTGGAAGCAGAAATAGAGGACAGATATAAAATGTGAGGGAGACTTACCTGGTAGTCATTTTTCGCATTTATGTTATCAATAAGGATTCTGAAAAAGTGTAGATCTTGCTAAGTATTGTTGTCTGCCATGGGAATCAATAAGGATGAATGGATATGTGTGATGGTGGGTGGGAAGGGAATGGAAAAGTAGGGTTCTTTCCCAGGCAGAAAAGGGTAAGCTTTCTATCAATTGAAGCAGAGGAAACATTGTATAAAAGGTGAAAACCTTTCTTTTGTTTTCTAATGTTTAATGGAAAACAACTAATTGAAAAGTCGAGGTGAAAAGTGGTGTGAGAGAATATGTAGGTTTTGATTTGTTCTGTCTGTCCTGAATAATTTTTTTGTCTATTTGGTTTAATAAATTAAATCTTTTTTTTTTTCGATTGGGTTTTTTCTTCTGAGCTTATCCAACCATTGGTTGGGCTTTGAGTTTATTGGAGTGGGTCATAGTATATGGAAGGTAGAATTGAGCATTTTTTTTTTTTGTAAAGTTATTTAAAATAAAGGTAAGGAAATGTTGAATTATGAAAGTATTATTATTATTTTTTAATGTTTTGATGCAAAATGATTGTAAAAGAAGAAGAATGACATGCACATTAAATATGTAAAAAAAAAAAAAGGAAGAAGAAGAAAAGTTAACTTTGACAATTGATAAAAATGAGGAAGTGGAAGTTGAATGTAAATCATATGTTACAATGTATTTAATTAAAAAACAAAAGGGCAAACATGGAATTGCACATATATATAGTATTTATATCTGAGATGCTTGAAACTTAAACAAAAAAAAATGTCTTCTCCCTATGAAATGTTCTTCTTCCTTTGAAAACGTGACTATTGCATGAGTATACTCGTTAGAGCAAATGCCACATGGACAGATCAAAAAAGCAAAATGCAGAACAGGTAGCCATTAGGTGTCAATTTTTTCTTTTCCTTACATATATATAAGTAAGAAAGCAAAAAAAAAAAAGAGTTCAGAAAATGAAGCATGTATACAAAAAGGTTGAAATTATCATAATTTGATTTAAGTTTTGTTGTGTAAGATAAAAGAATAATAAAAGAATGCCACGTGGCGCACGAATAAAATATGTGAGAAATGATACAAACCCTGAGTAAGATAAAAAGGGCAAAAATGTAACTAGTGACAGAGTAAATCCCTATAAATAGGGGTCAGGTATGATTCGTTAAGGGGATTATGAATTTCCCTACTAAAACTCTGCTCAATTCTCTGGCTGACTTAAGCTTCGGAGTGCCGACGCAGGGAAAAACCCCTGCGTCCCTCTGATCTTTCTCTCTTTTCAGAGGCATTCTAGAACACGTA
The DNA here is from genome assembly GCA_033439115.1 of Firmiana major. Lineage (NCBI taxonomy): Eukaryota > Viridiplantae > Streptophyta > Magnoliopsida > Malvales > Malvaceae > Firmiana > Firmiana major. The sequence goes on from CM065903.1 coordinate 7,467,254, forward strand.
ACACGAAGATCGAGGTAAAGACATCTGTAATTCGACATTGTTGTAATCGAGCAACAACAATTGGCGCCGTCTGTGGGAATCGAAAGAAAAGCTTTCGACAACGATGGTACGAACACGCTCAACAGCAATCAGAAGTGAAGAAAGTGAGGACATGGCGAGCTCCCCAATGATGGACTTAGGTGATGGAGTTCAGACCGAGAGAGGGTCGAATATGATGACGATTCCCATTGCCGAATTTGAAGCCATGCGGAAGCAAGGGGAAGAGACTGTTCAAGCCTTGCGAACAATGGTTGATCTGTTCAAAGGAGCTTTCCCGCAAGTGAACCTGCCGCTGACCGTCCAGAATTGGGTAGGAGAAGGGAGAACTGCGCGAAGTCCTAGCACGCAAGACCCTCATGGCAGGGGAGCGCGAGACCCTGCGCAAGACTCTCACGGATGGCTACAGGAGACCCTCGCGGCACTCTGGCGATAGACCCTCGTGGCACTCTGGTGACAGAGCCGCGCGGCAGACTCTCGCGGCACACCAGCGACAGAGCCTCGCGGCACACACGCGACAGACCCTCGTGGCACTCTGGCGACAGAGCCTCGCGGCACTCTTGCAGCAGACTCTCGCGGCACACCAGCGACAGAGCCTCGCGGCACACACGCGACAGACCCTCGTGGCACTCTGGCGACAGAGCCTCGTGGCACTCTGGCGACAGAGCCTCGCGGCACTCTCGCGGCAGACTTTCGCGGCACACTAGCGACAGAACCTCGCGGCACACACGCGATAGACCCTCGTGGCACTCTGGTGGCAGACCCTCGCGGCACACCCCCGATAGACCCTCGCGGCACTCTGGCGACAGACACTCACGACACACCGGCGACAGACCCTCGCGGCAGACCCGCGACAGACCTTTGCGGCAGACCCTCGCGGCACTCCCACGGTAGACCCTCACGGTGTTCCTGCGCCAGACCTTCGCGGTAAGGGTGCACGAAACTCTCACGGCATGGCCGCACAAGACCCCCCCTTTTGCTTCGTGTGCCACGTGGCGCGTTTTTCACGCGCCACGTGGCGCACTCATAGCGCGGGGATGCCAGCTCACGCGAGACCCTTCTGTGCGAGACCCTCACTGTAGGGGTGCGCAAGATCTCCCGGCATGGCCGTACGAGACCCTATGTGTGAGACTGAGGAAGACATGAGGCGTCAAGGTATGGGAGACCCTGTGCGTGAGGCCTCGGAAGGCCTACGACGCCAAGCTACGGAAGACCCTATGCCCGAGACTCCAATGAATTGGAGACATGAGGGTGTCAAAAAATCGCGGTGTCATGGTACAAGGAATTCAACATGGGAGATTGCTGGGGGCCGAAGACGCCAAAGTACCAGAAACCTTGAGGGTCAGGCTCGGGTAGATTCTAGATATTTGGGTGCGAAAGATCCTTGGCCTCAGAACACAAATGACCCTCCAAACAATGGAATCAAAGGTGTGGGAATGACAAGGTCTCATGTTGGGAGAGACTCAGAAATGGATCCAACACGAAATCTTGAAACTTGAATGACAAACTTTCAACCTCAGACTCGTCGAAACCAAACTCAGGGTAACGGGAGAGAAGCTATGGACTGGGACCAAGCTGATTCATATGATGCTAAGAAAGTGCAAAACAAACCTCCGTCCAAGGCACAAGTTGTCACAGATATGAAAAGAATAGTGGAACGAATCTTAGAAGAGAAAAGGTTAGTCCCAGCTGAAGAAAATCAGAGGAGGAGAATCCCATTCAGTACAAAGATCATGGGAAAATTGTCGCTTCCAAAATTCAAGATGCCGCAGATGATGGCGTATACGGGAAAGACTGACCCTTATGACCACATTCAAAATTATGAGTCATTGATGCTATTACATGGATGGGAAGATGAGATTATGTGTAGAGCATTCCCCTTAACTTTAACTGGCCATGCACTAAAATGGTTTAACAGTTTGTCGGAGGGGTCTATTTCGTCTTTCAATCAATTAAGAAGTGAATTCTTGAAGGCCTTTGTGATAAAAAGCCAGAAAAGGAAGGAGGCCACCTATCTGCTCACCTTAAGGCAGGAGAGCAAGGAATCACTCAAAAGCTATGTGGATCGGTTCCGTAATGCTACTCTTGAAGTACATGATCTAGAAGTTGGAGTAGCTGTGACAGCTATGCTACAAGGGACAAGGTCTGAAAAGTTGCAAGAGTCGCTATCTTTAGATCAGCTGACGACGATCTCAGACTTGTTCTCTAGAGCAGATAAATATATCACTCAAGAAGAAGTGATAAAAAGGATACCGATGCTGAATTACATATAAGGGAGTTCAAAGAAAAGAAACCCTTACCGTCGTCGGGCTACCTAAGCCATCACCAATGCCTTGAGAGAAGATAGAAATGTCACAAGCGGCTTGAAGCGAAAAATACGCGATGTAAGCCACGAAGACAATGTGCGAAAGCTCGAAGCGAAAAGTGCGCGATGTAAGCTAAGCACACAACCAAGGGCTTGAAGCGAAAAAAGCGCGAGGTAAGCCACAAAGACAATGTGCAAGAGCTTGAAGCGAAAAGTGCGCGATGTAAGCTAAGCACACAATCAAAGGGCTTGAAGCAAAAAATGCGCGAGGTAAGCCACGAAGACAATGTGCGAAAGCTTGAAGCGAAAAGTGCGCGACGTAAGCTAAGCACACAACAAAGGGCTTGAAGCGAAAAATGCGCGATGTAAGCCATAAAGAAAATGTGCGAGAGCTTGAAGCGAAAAGTGCGCGATGTAAGCTAAGCACACAACCAAGGGCTTGAAGCGAAAAATGCGCGAGGTAAGCCACGAAGACAATGTGCGAAAGCTTGAAGCGAAAAGTGCGCGACGTAAGCTAAGCACACAACAAAGGGCTTGAAGCGAAAAATACGCGATGTAAGCCATAAAGAAAATGTGCGAGAGCTTGAAGCGAAAAGTGCGCGATGTAAGCTAAGCACACAACCAAGGGCTTGAAACGAAAAAAGCGCGAGGTAAGCCACGAAGACAATGTGCAAGAGCTTGAAGCGAAAAGTGCGCGATGTAAGCTAAGCACACAATCAAAGGGCTTGAAACGAAAAATGCGCGAGGTAAGCCACGAAGACAATGTGCGAAAGCTTGAAGTGAAAAATGCGCGAGGTAAGCCACGCACTCAAGACAAAGGGCTTGAAGCGAAAAATGCGCGATGTAAGCCATAAAGAAAATGTGCGAGAGCTTGAAGCGAAAAGTGAGCGATGTAAGCTAAGCACACAACCAAGGGCTTGAAGCGAAAAATGCACGAGGTAAGCCACAAAGACAATGTGCGAAAGCTTGAAGCGAAAAGTGCGCGACGTAAGCTAAGCACACAACAAAGGGCTTGAAGCGAAAAATGCGCGATGTAAGCCATAAAGAAAATGTGCGAGAGTTTGAAGCGAAAAGTGCGCGATGTAAGCTAAGCACACAACCAAGGGCTTGAAGCGAAAAATGAGCGAGGTAAGCCACGAAGACAATGTGCAAGAGCTTGAAGCGAAAAGTGCGCGATGTAAGCTAAGCACACAATCAAAGGGCTTGAAGCGAAAAATGCGCGAGGTAAGCCACGAAGACAATGTGCGAAAGCTTGAAGCGAAAAGTGCGTGACGTAAGCTAAGCACACAACAAAGGGCTTGAAGCGAAAAATGCGCGATGTAAGCCATAAAGAAAATGTGCGAGAGCTTGAAGCGAAAAGTGCGCGATGTAAGCTAAGCACACAACCAAGGGCTTGAAGCGAAAAATGCGCGAGGTAAGCCACGAAGACAATGTGCGAAAGCTTGAAGCGAAAAGTGCGCGACGTAAGCTAAGCACACAACAAAGGGCTTGAAGCGAAAAATACGCGATGTAAGCCATAAAGAAAATGTGCGAGAGCTTGAAGCGAAAAGTGCGCGATGTAAGCTAAGCACACAACCAAGGGCTTGAAACGAAAAAAGCGCGAGGTAAGCCACGAAGACAATGTGCAAGAGCTTGAAGCGAAAAGTGCGCGATGTAAGCTAAGCACACAATCAAAGGGCTTGAAACGAAAAATGCGCGAGGTAAGCCACGAAGACAATGTGCGAAAGCTTGAAGCGAAAAATGCGCGAGGTAAGCCACGCACTCAAGACAAAGGGCTTGAAGCGAAAAATGCGCGATGTAAGCCATAAAGAAAATGTGCGAGAGCTTGAAGCGAAAAGTGAGCGATGTAAGCTAAGCACACAACCAAGGGCTTGAAGCGAAAAATGCACGAGGTAAGCCACGAAGACAATGTGCAAGAGCTTGAAGCGAAAAGTGCGCGAGGTAAGCCACGAAGAAAATGAACAAGGGCTTGAAGTGAAAAATGCGTGAGGAAAGCCATGCACCCAAACAAAGGGCTTGAAGTGAAAAATGCGCGAGGTAAGCCACGCACTCAAACAAGAGCTTGAGAATTATACGGCCAGAGAATTTGACTTCAGAATACAATGTAAGGACTTGATCTAAGGCTACAAGGAGAACATATGTACTCTTCCGCAAGGTTATACCTAGCGAAAGAGTGGGGAGCAATTGTTGTGCATGATAAAAGAATAATAAAAGAATGCCACGTGGCGCACGAATAAAACATGTGAGAAATGATACAAACCCTGAGTAAGATAAAAAGGGCAAAAATGTAATTAGTGACAGAGTAAATCCCTATAAATAGGGGTCAGGTATGATTCGTTAAGGGGATTATGAATTTCCCTACTGAAACTCTGCTCAATTCTCTGGCTGACTTAAGCATCGAAGTGCCGACGCAGGGAAAAACCCCTGCGTCCCTCTGATCTTTCTCTCTTTTGCAGAGGCATTCTAGAACACGTAACACGAAGATCGAGGTAAAGACATCTACAATTCGACATTGTTGTAATCGAGCAACAACAAGTTTCTTTGCTGGTGATTCTTCAAGGAAAAGATCATGTGGGGTTTTAGCTATGGAGGTGATGCAGGAACGTGTTATTCAAATTGAGGGACGAATGGCTATTCTTGTTCAGTGATTGTCTGGAGATTCACTTAGGAAGACTTTGCAGACATCCCTTTAGATTCAAATATTATATTAGTTGTTGGCTGTTCTAGTTGACTTGCTGGTCCTTCTTTGGTGGTTGTGGTTGAAAGCTCAAGAAGTAGTTGTGTCGGTGGACCAAGTTGTTCCATAGGTTATGTGGAATCAAAGAACTTTTATTTCATAAATTGTTTGGTCAGATTATATAAAAAATATCATATCATAGGTCAATCATATATCACGTATAATATTATATTTACAATTATCATATCTTAAAATAATTATGTATATGATTGAACATACAATTTACGAACAATAATTTGTGAAATTTAAACACTTACAATTTCAAATGAAATTGTTTGTTTGATTCACTAGTCAAGCACAAAATCACACAGCGAAAGTTGTACACATTTCACAGCCTAAATTCTTAACAATTGCAGAGCACAAAAAATGGAGAACAAAGAATGCTTGTTCTTTTTTTCTTTTCTTCTTTCTCTCTTTCTCTCTTTTTCTCTTTCTCTCTCGGATCTGTCTTCTTTTTTTTCTTTTTTTTTGTTTTTTTGCTTTTAAACTGCCCAAGGCAGTTTTCACGTTGGACATAGGACACCCGTTATGGGCGTCTCACGTCCAACATCTCACACTCGCACATAATGGGTGTGTCAATCTCATAATCAATTTCAAGAGGACACATCTCTTTTCTCTGCAATGTTCATACAAGAAAATAGGTCGTGCGACCAGCATACTTTATCGTCTCGAAAGTTTGTTGCTATACAACTGTTAGGTATATATAGCAACCCAAAATACAAGTAGAGTTAGTATGCAGTGCCCTAAATCTATTCAGTCACATTTCAAGTTTCTCATGATCTCTCTTTTATCAAACAATATGATATTCTTTTGTATTCACAATTATGTCTAATTATTTAAACATAATTGGTCAACCAGTGAATACAATTAAATGTGACATCATAATGATCTTCCCTTCTTCTAGAATCTCTCCATTTCAATTCAACTGCTATCCAGATACATCCCATTAAATCGAATTATTCATAATCATTGGTAACATTCTAAGATAGCTAACATTGAACTGAAAATTTAAGAAACAATCAAAAGTCATAAGGGTACTAAGTTGAGATCCTTTTGACCTCATGGGACTCACACAACATTGAAGTAGAGATCAATTCTTTTGTTACCCTTATTGGTCGAATAATGCACATGTAGTATGAAACACATGCTACGGTATTACTCTCATTTTTCCATGGAGCGTATGTCTTTATCATAATTCCAATACCGTACAAGTGATAGTTCAGATACACTCAGTATCTAACTTGAGTCCACAACTCTACTTACTTTGAAAAATAACAACAGGACTTCCACCTGGCATTCAAAGACAGATAAAATGAATGGTGGGGTCATTTACTTTCGGTCATAAAGCTCATTATCATATGACCTCATCTTGACTCACAGTCAAGGCGATTCCATTTTAAGCTTGAGCCCTCTAGTTCTTATCGCTTAAAACTAATCTCATCTCTATGGCACTGAGCCATAGAGGTGATTGTCTGTGTGAGAAGGCTAATCATCTGTGGGACATACCTTTAACATGATACTGTATATGTGCTTAACACATGTGTGTATGCTTCATAAAACAAAGTACTGAACTTTATAGGCATTAATTGAAATAAAAATTAGTCAACATCAAATACTAATGAGAAGATAATTGTAAATTGTTTACAAAAAACGTCTTAGCAAGTACATCAAAATCTATGCAATCCTAGAGCTCTAATGTGTCCATTATACACATCTTTAGGTATTGGTTTTGTAAATAGATCTGCAATCATCTTATGCGTAGAAATGTACTTCATGTTGACTTCCTTTCGTGTAACCATGTCTCTAACAAAATTATACTTGGTATCTATATGTTTGGTTTTTTAATGATATTTGGGATCTTTAGTGAATGCGATTGCTGCTTGACTATCACAATTCACTAACACTGAGTTTGATTCATCATAATTAAATCTCAAATGATTCAAAAATCTCTTGAGCCAAATAGCCTCTTACACTGCTGCTGAAAATGCTACAAATTCAGCTTCCATTGTGGAAAGAGCTATACACGTTTGTTTCTTACTACTCCATGAGATTGCCTCATTATTCAGTAAGAAAACATAGCCCGAGGTAGATTTTCTTTCATCTAAATCTCCTCCCCAATCAGCGTCTGTATAGCCAATCAGATGCAAATCACTTCCATGATAGCACAATGAATAATTTGCAGTGCCTTTAAGATACCTCAATATCCTTTAATGGCTTTCCAATAGGGTTGTCCTAGATTGGATTGGTACCTGCTTACCATTTCAACTGCATAACAAATATCTGGCATTGTGCACATCATAGCATACATGAGGCTTCCAACAGCACTGGAATAAGAACTCTTGCCATTTATTCCTTTTCTTGAGGAGTCTTAAGACACATTCTTTGATTTAGGCCTCCACCTTTAGCAATAGGAGTATCTATTGGCTTGCAGTCTTGCATGTGGAATCATTCAAGAATTTTCTTAATATATTGCTCTTGTGAAAGAGCTAACAATTTCTTGGAACGATCCCTTTCAATTTTAACACCAAGTATGTAAGCTGCTTCGTCCATGTCCTTCATTTCAAAATTTGAGGAGAACCAATTTTTTCACTGTAATAATATACTCCTTGTCATTTCCAGCCAATAGTATGTCATCCACATAAAGTGACAATATTACAAACTTGTCTTTGGACCTTTTAACATACACGCAGTGATCTTCATCAATCATGATAAAATCATAAGAAATTATCACTTGATGAAATCTAATATACCACTGCCTGGAAGATTGTTTAAGACCATAAATTGATCTTAATAGTCTACACACTTTGTGTTCTTAACCTTTTTCAATGAAACCTATAGGTTGTTTCATATAGATTTCCTCTTCCAGTTCTCTGTTTAGAAAAACAATTTTTACGTCCATTTGATGTAACTGCAAATCTAAACTTGCAACTATAGCTAGAATCAAGCGTATTGAGGTAAATCTTACAACAGGAGAGAATCTTTCTTCATAATCAACTCCCTCTTGTTGAGTATACCCCTTAGCTACTAGACAAGCCTTATATTTTTCAATTTTCTCATTTGATTTACGCTTAATTTTGAGAACCCATTTGTTCCCAATTGCTTTGCGTCCTTTTGGAAGATCAATCAATTCCCAAACATTGTTTGATCTCATAGACTCCATTTCTTCTTCCATTGCTTTCATCCACTTTTATTTTGCATTACAAGAAAGAGCCTCTTAAATATTCTTTGGCTCTTCTTCATCTTGTGGGGTAATCATGAAAGCTTCTCCCTCTATGTCAAAATGACATCGAGGAACTTTTCCACAATTACTACGACTGACTTGTGATTCTTGTGAAACAAATTCATCATCTTTTGTCATGCTCACACTTGGATGAGATACTGTTTGTTCATTATCAAGTATATGCATTAAACGATTTGCAACAATCAAATCATTTGGATCTTGAATCTCATAAAGAGATTTTTCCTGATTTATCTCACCCCTATTTGGAAAATCATTTTCTAGAAAAGTAGCATCCTTATATTCAAATTCAGTTACACTCCTACTTGCTTGTTCACCAATGAACACATATCCCTTTGAATGTTTAGAGTATCTTACAAATATACTCTTTTTCCCTCTTGGACCTAACTTGCCGTGTTGATGAACAGGCTCATAAACATAGGCAGCACAACCCCCAAGGTCTTAGATTACTAAGATAAGGTTTTCTTCCCGTCCATAATTCATAGGGAGTGGATGCAACTGACTTGGAGCGTACTCGATTGAGTATGTAGGCAACTGTTAATAATGCATCACCCCAAAAGGTGATTGGCAAATTTGTTTGGGCCATCATGGACCTAACCATTTCCAGAAGGGTTTTATTTCTTCTCTCCGTAACACCGTTTTGTTGTGGAGTTCTTGGAATGGTCAACTGTCTATCGATTCCTTTTTCATCACATAAAAATCTGAATTGTTCAGACAAGTACTCACGTCTACGATCTGTTCTTAACGCCTTAACGTTTTTATCTAATTGATTCTCCACAAAATTCACATATTTTCTAAAGCATTCTAAAGCTTCAGATTTGTGAGAGATCAAATAGACAAATTAGAAACGTGTGTAATCATCAATGAATGTGATGAAATATACACCTCCACTTCGTGACCTTACATTCATTGGGCCACAAATATCGGAATGAATCAATTGCAATGGAATTTCAGGTCTAGTTCCTTTTCCAAATGGTTTTCCTGCCATTTTTCCCGCTAGACAACTTTCACATGTCGATAGATTAACTTTTTCTATAGGGCCTAGTAATCCCTCTTTAGCTAATCTATCCATTCTTTATTGCCCAATATGGCATAGTCTAGCATGCCAAATATTTACATCAACATCAGAAGATGTAACAAGGGAAAAACTATTACTACACATATCACCACTTAAAGTGTAGTCAACATCCATTACAATAAAACCATCCAACAAATATCCAGAACCATAATAATTCGTTTCTAAAAACAAATTTAAACCAGTGCTATGAAACTTCAAAATAAAACCCAAATTAAGAAGAGCAGTAACGAAAACTAAATTCCGTCGAATCTCAGAAGCAAATAGGATATCATGTAGGATAATGGTTTTTCCACCACGCATACATAACATGTAGGTTCCAATACCCTTTACTTCAACCCATGTGTTATTTCCTACATAAATCCATTTTGATCCTCGTGGAATCCGACAAAAATCCACAAACACATTCATGTCTTGTGCTATATGGTCCGTGGCCCTTAAGTCTACAATCCACAAAGGATGAGATTTAGTCAATAATACAGTACTAAAAACACATATAGTACTTTTCAAAATATCTGAAGTATTCACAAATACTTTAAGGGTTTCTACCTTTTTCGACTCGTTACATTCACGAGCAAAATGACCCTTCTTACCACAGTTAAAGCACTTGACCTTTGACTTGTTCTTCTTCGGATGAGCCATAGGACCATTTCCTTTACCAGGATAATTGCCTTTTGTCTTTTTAGGAGCTTTACCTTTATGTCCACCAAATGGCTTTCGCTTGAAGCTCAAAGCTTCTTTAGAACTTGTACCAGCCATATACACGTCAGCATTAGGCCTAGTTGCCTCAATGCGATCTTCCTTTAATTGTAGGTGATGTGAAGCATCATCAATGGTCTTGATACTTTCATTATGAGTAAGGGGGACCTTGATATGCTCCCAACTATGTGGCAAGGATCGAATGACAGCTTGAACCCGTTGTTCATCTGTTAGAGTGTGACCAGCCTCCTTCAACTCACTAATCATATTTGACATTTCTCTTATGTGTTGTTTCATGCTGTGCAGGGTATCAAAAAGCGGCTGCGAGGCAACGTCGCTGCCGCTATTTCAAGGTATCGGCAGTAGCTGACATCGTTATCTGAAAAAAATAGGTGTGAAAATTTTTCACACCCGTAACGGCTAAAAAACGGTGATGACACAGTGATAACGGAGGATAGCGGCGGTAACGGACCGTTACCATCGCTATCCGTTCCGTTCTGTTATTGTTTATAAAAACAGGCTACTCTCCCAAAAGCCAAACACACATAGAGAAAACAGAGAAGCAAACATCAGTTACAATAGAACAGACAACACACAGTCAAAAACAGAGGGAAAACGACAACAAGGCAGTAGCAGTAGCACACCACAGTACCACACACACAACACACTACAGGTAAACACACAAAATTAACTCAGATTCATTCAACACTTATCTGTATTCGGGTTGAGGATAGATCCGGATCTAGGAATAATAGATCCGATCTGTTGAAAACAGGGGGAGCAGATCCAGGTTTGTAGAGGCTTCGACAGTGAGAGTTGGGTGTGAGGGTGGGACTTGGGAGAGAGGCCAATCGGTGCCGGTGGGTAGTGTGGGTGATAAGAGTCGGTTTCAGAGGCGCAAGGGGAGTGAGGCGATTTAAATCTGCTTTCTTCGAACGTGAGGTTGTTGTGAGTTGGGCAGGAGAAGGGAATGGGTGGATGCCTGGGCATTGAGAAGGAATGACGCTTTCAGAGGTGAAAGGCCATGGGGAGATACCGTCTGTCGGTATGTGATCCATGGATCTCCGATCGGGAAACCGTATCCAAGCTTCGTGGCTAGTCTGCGCTCTTGGGAGGGAAATCACTGCAATTGGAATTGGAACCAAATCTGGGAAAGGTATCGGGCAGGGGAAGGGAATGGGTAGAAAACTGAAGCAGAAGGCTCTGGTCTGGAAGGCCTGGGAAGGAAACTGAAGAGGAAATGAGGAAGGGCTCGACTCTCGAGCCTCGAAGGGAAGGAAACTGAAGCAAAAGGCTCTAGAAGGCCTGGGGTCGGGTTTAGGCAGGGTTGGGTGGGTGGGTTAGGTTTTAATTAAAGTAATGTAAATTTTTTAATTGGTTTAATTTTTTATTAGTTAAATTTTTAATTAGTTTAATTTTTTATTAGTTAAAATTTTAATTAGTTTAATTTTTTATTAGTTAATTTTTTAATTAGTATAATTTAATTAAATTAATAAATTTTTTAATTAGTATTATTTTTTAGTAGTTAATTTTTTAATTAGTATAATTTAATTAAATTAATATAATTTTTTAATTAGTATAATTTTTTAATTTTTTAATTAGTATAATTGAAAATAATTTTTTAATTAGTATAATCTTTTAGTAGTTAATTTTTTAATTAGTATAATTAATACAATATTTTAAGGAGTTAGTATTAATTAATAATTTTTTAAGTAAATATTTAATAATTATATAAAAAAATTTACTAATTAGCTTAAATGCTTAGTATTTATCCCAAATAGGGTAAAATTAATATTGTTAATATAAATTTTTCAGTATAAATTTTAATTGTCAAATTTATGTTATTAATGTTTAAAAATATAGCACTAAATATTATTATGACTTAAGAGAAAAATAATATTGATATTATTTTTTTATAGTGACCAATTAATATTAAATTTTTAATGTAATAAAATATGAATAATTAATGGTTCAAATTAAATTATTTTTTGATAAATTGAATTTAGTTTTCATTTATGTATGAAGAATATAATATTTTTTTATTTATGTTTATAATTACTTATTTTATAGAAAAAATCAAGCATGCCACCACGTGAGGAGTTTCCAAGTAAAGGAGTAGAAGGCGCGCCGAGTGATGATATCGGTTGGCATTTCGGAATACCTGTACCAAATGCAAAAGGAATTGTGTCATGTAAACTTTGTGGGAAAGTTGTAAAAGGAGGAATAACACGCTCCAAGGAGCATATTGCTCATAAGACTGGCAATGTCGCACCATGCCCCAACGTTACCGGTTAGTTATAAATATTATTATTAATTTCTCAATTAAGATTATAAAATTACATTAACATGTACAACTAATTTTTTCTTTTTCTTAACTATATTATTAATAGGCACTGTTAGAGAAAGTATGATGAAACTCCTTCAACAAAGTAAATCAAAGAAATTTGATAACAAAAGGAGAAAAAATGAATTCTTATCACAATTAAGATGAGAGGATTATGATTATGAAGGGTTCATGGACGAAGAAGTTGCTACAAGACAAGCTATGCGAGATAGTGTCCAATTACAACGTGAATGGCATATGAGGCAAGAATTTAGGCAAAGAACTGTGATAATTCTATTTTTTTATAGAATTATTTGTGCTTACATTCTTAATTATTTATTTAATCCCCATATTATTTTATTAATAATCCCCTTTATTTAATTAAAATTCTTTAATATGCAGATAAATTAAATCCGGATGAAACTCAGTCGCTTCAGATAAAATTGGGCTGAAAACGAGCTAAAGGAGACTGGACCACTTCCAATTTGCAGACCGAGTCATCAGTCGTCTGGACACGCGTGATACCAGGTGTCCGTATTTTATTTGCTCCAAAACGATAAGATCGAAGGACACCGTGCCAACCCTCTGGAAGACACACGTCGGGCCACATCGCACAGCTAATTGGACAAAAAGACTGATGACGTGAAAATATTTACTCTGCAGCAAATCAAATAAAGACAAGTGGCCAAACAATGTCAACTCATCTAGGATAAAAATTTACCATTGTACCCCTATGTTTGTGTATAAATAGAACATGATGGCAATTGAAAAATCACGTAGAAGTAGGAGTAGAGGTAGAAAGTAGGGTAGGAGTAGTGTAGAGTAATTTAGGAGTAGTTTTAGTTTTTAAAGTTTTTATTCTTCCTTCCAAGCTTTTCGATTAGATTTTAGCTACCATTTTATATTCTACTGTTCATGTCAACTTTAAATTTGTTTGATTTTATGAAACATTTTATCATTTCTCTTTCGTTTGTAGTTCACGTTCATGGTAACCATTTTTATTTCTTATTCTCGGTTTGGCAAGTTGAGCTTTTTGTTTTGTTGAATCGGCACTAGAGTTTTCAAATCTGTTTTTAGCTATCGGTTTGCTTATTATTTTGGTTTTATTCCTTTGATTTTCAACTGTTCAATCGGATTTGCTGGTTTGGTTGGGTTTAACATTTTTGCTCGGTTCATGACTAAGTAAGTCAACAAAGTCTTCATCAACTTAACCTCTGTTCATTTTTCTTTCCCTGCATGTGTGTTTATTTCATTGCCTTTAAAGTTTCCAGTCGGTATGTGTCATTTATTTTCATTTTTGGGTAAAGTCGAGTGGTGTGAAGAAGCAGATTGGAGAGTAGATATGTAAGACCCGAATTTAATTAAAATACTAAATGAATGAGTATTCGTGAATGGAAGTCGGGTTAAATTAATCCCGAACACGTGTAAGGGCAAAATGGTCAAAAGACCGAAAGTCGGTATAATTTCGATAAGGAAATTTAATTTAAAAATATGGATTTGAGAAATTTTGGTTAATAAGGATGAAATAAATTTATGTTGGGTTAAATTGATCAAGATATTAATTTATGGGAATTAATCGGAATTAATCGAAATTTTTAGTTCGGAAAAATAATCTCGAAAATAATCAAAAAATATACCGAAAAGTCATTCGGGACAATATCCGAAAAATACGAAGAAATTATACCCGAAAAAGGGTTAAAATAAATTAAATAAATTAAATAAAATTAAATAAATGAATTTAGAATTAAATAATAATTTTAAGGATATTTTAAGGGATATTTGGGTATTTTTAATGTATTTTAATGATTAAAATAATAATAAAAATAATTAATAAAATAAATGAAAAAAAAAGTCAGAAACGAAAAACGCGAAGAAACGAAAAACGGAACCCGAAAAACCGACAGCCGAACCCGAGGGAGACCGGCGAGCCGTCCGACGGCCAGGGACCCAGGCGAGGGCCGGCGAAGGAAGCCCGACGCCAGGCGACCTTGCTGCCACCGGTGACGCGCGCCAAGGACGCCGAAATCCAACGGAAAACGGAGGAGAAGGCCGCGGGAAAGAAAGGGTCACCGGCGGCGAACGGCGGCGATTCGGGCGGATCCGAGGCCAGATTTTGGAAGCCCAGGCGACGGCAGTGCTTTTGAGACCGATATCAGCCGACGAAACGGCGGGAATCGCCGGCGACGGCCAAGGGAAGAAAATGGGTCCGACGACCGGGGAGAAGAGGCCGAACCGGCGGCATTCCGGTGAGCCCGACCGAAATCGAGGGTAGATTCGAGATGCGGACGACCTTGCGGAGTCACTGGCGGTGGAAACCGGCGGAGAACCGGCCGAAAAGGCGATGAACCGGCCGAACCGGAGTGAACCGAGGTAAACCGGTGGGTCTGAATCGGTCCGAACCGGACTGAACCGGTTCAGCCAAAAAGAGAGGAAAAAAGGAGAAAAAAGAGAAAAAGAAAAAGAGAAAAAATTGGAGAAAATTCCAGCAATGCAATCGAGCTTCGAGTAAGTCAATAAGCGGTCAAATTGACCAATTTAAATTTTGGAATATTTTATTTAATTAATTTTCGACTGAAAATTTACCCGGAAAATTATGAAATTATGTAGCTCGACGATTGGCATCCACGCAGAGCTCGAGATAGCCTCGATTTACGTATTAGCATGGAATCTCGGGTAAGTGACCATTATTTACGACAATTTACATCGTTATGCGTGTTTCGAATTTAAATTCCGCATAAAATGAATTAAATTCTGGAAAATTAGATAAATTGTCGTAAATAATAAATTTAGCAATTCGAGAGCTAGAATGAGGCCCAATAAATTATTAGTGGGCCCAATGAGCCCAATAGGCCTCAATAAAGTGAAAATTAAGTGGAAAACGGGCTTAAGGCCGATTAAGGCCCATTTAAGGTGTAATCGGGCCCAATAGGGGTAAATGGGCCCAATGATTTAAATTAAGCCCAGAAAATAGGAAATACAATTAAATTGTATAATATCTGACCTGAGGAATATTGATACGCAGTTTTGGGCATTTGATTGGGAGCATAACGGACTGCGCGACGTGACAACAGTGGAAAAGAAAAGGTCAGACTCGACAGGAAAATAAGGTAAGAGAATTTTACGGGCTACTAGAGGTAGCTTTACGCAATTTTGAATTCATATACAGTCTTTTAAAAATGTTCTGGAGGGTCTAGAGGTCGAAGAATAATTTTAGTGCCCCGTATGGGTAAAATTACCGAAATACCCTTGTTAAGGGTAAATGTTTCCAACTTTAGGAAAAATTGGGAGGAGCAAGGACAAGAGGTTCCTGCTCGTTCTGGAGGTATGTTAACACATGCATGAGTAGGCTGGCTCACTTTTAAAGAAAAATGCATAGCATTGCATACCTTAAACGATGTAATTTATGTGAAAACTATTTGGAGATAACCGAGCCGCCTACGTGTTTTATTGACATGTGACGTGCTAGAGCTCAGCTCGCACGATATTTTCGATTTGTGTGATGCATGCATTAGTGCTGGAGCGAGAGCTCGCACTAGAGTTTTACATGCATAGGTGCTAGAGTATAACTCGCACCAAATTTCACATGCTTGTTCGTGACACGGTGCTAGAGTCTAACTCGCACCAGATTTTATAAGATTTTCATGTGATTTATATACAGAGTGCTAGAGCCTAGCTCGCACTAGTTTTACTGGATTTGTGGAGTAGCGCTGTCTGCCCTTGGAGTCAGTCAAAAGGCCCAACAGGCTCAAAAGACCTCTTAAGTAGGGTGAGAGTGAGGGATGAGGTTGGCGGCCTTGTGGGGATGTAAAGCGGACTCTGCCGATTTTATTTGATTTGATGAGAGTGCTGAGCATCGCTCGCACTGATTTTATGAGAACATGTGATGAGCCGTGCTCGGAGCATCGGGTAGACTGTGTGTCACCGATTAAATAGGCTCGCACGTGCGTTTTGAGACGTGGCATGAGTATTGAGAAACAAAAACCTCTCTGTGGGAAGCAGGCCATTTGGGCTGGAGTACCTAGAGTGATATGGGTCCATGGAGTACGATGTACCGTGCAAGTAGCATGGAGTACGATGTACCGTGGGGTAACTTCGGATACGGTATCTTTGTGATACGGGGTATCTTCGGATACGGTATCTTTGTGATACGGGGTATCTTCAGATACGGCATCTTCGGATGCGTGAGATCGGATAAGACTGACGGGTTGGATTGACCCACCTCCCGGGCGATTCCTGATCAGGGTGAGACCTCGCACACTGGGATCCGTGAAGCTAGAGGGACTCACGAGGACACATATGGCCAGTCCTGGTTATTGCCGTTATACAGATATTGCCTCGTCTCGCATGTCGACGATTTCGATGATTTAAACTGGGTTTTTAAATTAAATGTGCATGATGCTATTTCCATGCTTTTTAAACCCATGTGTGATGTAAACCGACTTTCATGGTTTTGTGTGAGTCAGGATCACCCGAAGGATGGGTCGAGTCCTGACCTTATTGTGAAATTTTTAAATGAGAAAGAAATGATTTGAAATAATTGCATGTTGAATTTTTCGTGCAAACTTGATTTACATAACATCATAACTCATATCATTTGTTTTAAAATGTGTGGAGAAAGGGTGGTTTATGCATAGTACCACGTTCATGTAGGTAGTATGGTTACCCACTTGTTCGTAGGATTGCCTTACTGAGCTTGATGTGCTCACCCCTTTCATTTTCTCCCACAGATAATCTCCAGTTGAAGTTGAGGCGACTCAGTACTGCATTCTGGATATCCGCTGCTGCCCATCAACATAAGGTATATACACTTGTACACATTGTATCTACATAAGCATAGCACAGTAACATGTTTGTAAGTGTCTCTAGGGGATGTATAAATATTGTAGACATTTTATAAATGACTGGAGAAGAAATAAGTTACATGGTAAATGTATGGTGGGACTGGCATTGACGCACAGCCCAATTTGTTAGTGGAGTGTGGTCACGATTCGAAGACAGGTAAGAATTTAAGTAATAAAAATAACAAAACGCGAAAAATTAACTCTGATTTTTGGGTAGTTTGGGTCGTGACATATAAAGGTGGTATCAGAGCAGCAATTGGTCTGATGTGTGTCAGTGTCAGTAACTAGAAAATTACATCGCCGTGTTACTGTGCTTGGTTAGATACAATAGTGTATATCGAGATGGGTTTTGACTACGAAATGGTCGAGAATGCAGGAATGCCTAATATGAGTCGCGTTAGATGAGATAGTGCAAGAAATGGTCGAGAATGCAGGAATGCCTAATATGAGTCGCGTTAGATGAGATAGTGCACGAGGCAGAGGTCGTAGAGGTAGACCTGAGCCTGCTAGTCGTGCTGAGTTGACCTGTGAGAACCAGGATGAAATTGAAACGGAGGCTAATGTTGAGCATGCCCCACTAAATCCGATAGAGAGATCGGACAGTATTGAGACACGCTTTGCGAGATTAAAGCGGAGCATGAGAATTATTTTGAGGAGCTAATTGCTCAAATTATGAATGAGATCAGAGGGCGCAGCGGAACATTGGTGAAAACCCGCTCGACCCATCTTAAGTGTTAAACATCCATAGCTAAGATGAGAAATCTTATTGGATGTATTCCGGTGACAGGATATCCCGGACATGATTTAAAGGAAAAATTTCTTACACTGCCCAGGAATACTAAATTGATTATGAGTATGAAACTCAGTTATATTCTTTAGTAGACATTACCTCGACACATGAACAGTGATAGTCGAGATGTCTAAAAGTTTATGGAAGGGCTCAGATTGTCAATCAGAGTCCAATTGGCCCCGTGAGATATTACCTATACCGAGGCAGTGCGCAGATTTACAGTTGAGTAAATAAGAACACGAATTGCACGCCTCTGAGATTGGAAAAGGTAGTGAGGGCTGAAATAGAGACAGAAAAGAGAATCGAGAAATGACAAAGATGTTAAAATGGGAAAATAGTAATTGATAAAAGATTTAATTTGATGAGTCATGGAGTAAGATAATTGGTAAGGCCCCAGTGCATCCAATTTTGGCACTCTTGAGGGGCATTGTGATTGGAGGACCCCGACCTGCTACGAAGCAGTGTAGTAGTGTAAGTACTGTAAGCAGTGTGGGATGTGTGGTGGATACCACGGAAGGAGGGTCTATACCTACACTGTATTGATGAAAATGGCCGTTAAGTGTGGTGAGACGGACCATTGATATTGATTGCGCAGAGTTGGACGAGATTGCCCCATAGAAAAGTAAAGAGATAGAGAAAAATTTCGTTGGCATAGCTGCAACGAAAAGGGAGGCAATAGCCGAAAAGAAAAGAAAAAAAAGGAAAGTAGGCTGTTGGACGAAGGCGAGAGGATGTCTTGGACCAGGACACTATTGATGTTTCATGGATGTGGTGTAAGATACCACACTTGTTATGAATAATGAAGTACATATGTTCATTGATCCTGGTGCCACACATTTATTCATACCGCCTTCATTCGCACATAAGTGAGTAAAAGGCATGAATGCCTACATCATTGGGTACAATACTGATAAATGAATACCCCAATAGAGGAGGATTAATTAACGGAATAAGGATATAGAGATTTTAAGTTGAAAAAAAAAAGGGTGCAACAGTTGAAATTAAAGGAGTAAAGGATTGTACTCACGAAATGAATAATGAACAAGAGTTTCGTTATAATAGATACACTAAGGAGATAATCTTTAAGATGAGATATGCTTAATTCTGAATACAAGATGTATTGGAGTAAAAGTGCGTATGCGAAGTCATTAGGATTAAAGCAATTAGTAGCGAATACAAATTGTGACCACATGGACTGGTATATAAAGTAGTTGTGGTTAAGTCTGAAGGTTAATAAAGGTATTTCAAAATACCTCCCCGCCTGAAGACTTGACAGCGTCTAAAAGTATATATATATATATATATATATATATATAACCTATAACGTGAAATCGATCGTCGTAATAAATACCTTTAGCATTAGGATACTTTTACTAAGACGATAAGAATGTTAAAATTCGACAAATCATAAAGGTTAACATAGTAAAATTTAATAAGAGCCGTTAATATAAGAAAAGGAAATGAAGCAGGTTAGTACCTGGAAACGTAAGCGATTTTGAAAGATCTTATACGTTTATGCGTAAATAAGTCAAGGATTGAACCGATTTGTAATCATCATTATCGATGATATGTTGGGTGTAGTTAAAGTCTAGGGCAAATTATAGGCAACAATTGGGAAATGGCTCTTACAAATGGGTTGTTGCGAGTTCTCAGTATGGTCTACTTGGTTGGCACGTTTAACTATGGAAAATGTGGTCTTTGAGTGAGATGATAGATATGACGTGAATTTCGGTGTAGTGAAGTATGAACTGACCACCGTGATTAATTTCACCATACCCAACAGCTCAAGAGGTTCTCAGTGAGTATGGATACCTCAAAATTATGAAGGAGCTGTGTATTGATGCAAAAAGGGTAGATAGTCGATTGTGGACCCAGACAACTCAAGGATCATGAAAATAAACTATCTGACCCATGATTTAAAGTTGGCAACAGTATTTGTACCGAGGATATGGTACTATTATGTACACGGTGAGAAATTTTGGGTATGCACTGATCACAAGCCCGAGTATCTGTTTTCACAGAAAGAGGCGAATATGAGAATACATAGTGGGTTAGAGCTTCTGAGAGATTTAGATTGTGAAAATTGTACCACCCAGGGAGGGCTAATGTGATGGCTGATGCCTCGAGTATAAAGAGCCTCGGGATGGTACCACATATGATGGTCAGGGAGCGTGAGCTGCTTGAACAGTTGTGGACCTCAGTAGTGATGTGACCCTTTCTGATGATGACAGTGATTATGTGACAGCTAGCCTGATGATTAGAACCGGATGAGAGTGCCCGAATTTGTCAGGCTTAGAGTGATGATCGGCATGATGCCGATAGTTTGGGGTTAGATTCAGAAGGGTACAGTGACAGAGTTCACAGCGAGTGTTGATGATTTACAGAGAGGTTCAGAGACAATATGAGTGCTCCCCAGGACCACAGTTGATGAAATAGTAATATTGTCAGAAGCTCACTCTTCGGGATATACAGTGCATACGGAAGTAAAGAATATATTGAAATCTCGAAAAGGGTATTGGTGGTCAGATGTGAAAAGAAATACGGTAGAGTATTAAAAGTCTGCAGAGTTATTGCAGCCTCTACCTATATAGACACGGCACGAAAAATGAGAGCAAGTCTCCATGAATTTCGTGATGGGTTACAGAGAACCCAGGTGAATTACGAGGCTATTTGAATGATAGTCGATAGAGTGACTAAGTCTACCCACCTTCTGGTTATGAAATCCCCAAACACTCAAAGTGTATATGAGGATTTATGTGTAAGAAAGATTGTGGAACATTAGGTAGCGTTCCAGTGAGCATGGTATCATATAGGGATTCCCGCTTCACTTCCCACCTCTGAGGATATTTTAGGAAGCTATGGGAACCCGACTGAGTATTAGCACAGCTTTTCATCCTCAGACAGATGGTCAGTCAGAGAGGACTGTACAAGTTCTGGGGGATCCGATGAAAGCGTGTGCCCTTGATTTTTAAGCTCCTGGAATGATCTGTTGATTTCTAATTGAATTCGCCAATAGTGACAGTTGTCACTTGAGTATCCGGATAACAAGATATGAGGCAGTGTATGGCTGTAGGGGTTGTTCCCCAAATTGGATAAGAAAAAGTGGGTGACAGATAGAATTATTTTCGACTTGGATAATAAGTCTCTGAGGATGTTTAGTTAAGGATGAGTGATTAAAAACGCCTCAGAACAGATAGACAAGTATTGGAATTCACCCTTGGCGAATTAGTATGATTGAAATGTTTCTTGTCCTAAGGGAATAAGGACATAGCGAGCTTTTGGAAGAAGGTAAGTTGAGTTTCGCTGGATTGAATATTTTGAGAGATTGGACAAGTGGGAGATAAGACCTGTAGGTTGGTGTTATCACTTGAATTAACAGGCACCCACAATATGTCTCAGCTTTTGATGCTTTGGCAATACTATCCAGATCCAGCACAGGTGGTAGGATATGAGATCCAACAGTTCAGCTTAATGCAAATATAAGTATATTGATAAGTTGATTCGGGCATTAAACAGGAAAGAGAAAGTAATGAGGTTTAAGATGATCTCCCTAATTAAAGTCTTTTGGTAGTGTTACACTCCGAAAAAGGTCACATAAGAATTAAAGAAGTATGATACGATTGATGTACTCGGAGTAGTTTATGGACTCATATGAATTGGTTCTAATTTGGAGGACCAAATTCTTTAAGTGGGGGAGAGTTGTAAGACCCGAATTTAATTAAAATACTAAATGAATGAGTATTCGTGAAGGGAAGTCGGGTTAAATTAATCCCGAACACGTGTAAGGGCAAAATGGTCAAAAGACTGAAAGTCGGTATAATTTCGATAAGGAAATTTAATTTAAAAATATGAATTTGAGAAATTTTGGTCAATAAGGATGAAATAAATTTATGTTGGGTTAAATTGATCAAGATATTAATTTATGGGAATTAATCGGAATTAATCGAAATTTTTAGTTCGAAAAAATAATCTCGAAAATAATCGAAAAATATACCGAAAAGTCATTCGGGACAATATCCGAAAAATACGGAGAAATTATACCCAAAAAAGGGTTAAAATAAATTAAATAAATTAAATAAAATTAAATAAATGAATTTAGAATTAAATAATAATTTTAAGGATATTTTAAGGGATATTTGGGTATTTTTAATGTATTTTAATGATTAAAATAATAATAAAAATAATTAATAAAATAAATGAAAAAAAAGTCAGAAACGAAAAACGTGAAGAAACGAAAAACGGAACCCGAAAAATCGACAGCCGAACCCGAGGGAGATCGGCGAGCCGTCCGACGACCAGGGACCCAGGCGAGGGCCGGCGAAGGAAGCCCGACGCCAGGCGACCTTGCTGCCACCGGTGACGGGCGCCAAGGACGCCGAAATCCGGCGAAAAACGGAGGAGAAGGCCGTGGGAAAGAAAGGGTCACTGGCGGTGAAAGGCGGCGATTCGGGCAGATCCGAGGCCAGATTTTGGAAACCCAGGCGACAGTGGTGCTTTTGAGATCGATATCAGCCGACGAAACGGCGGGAATCGCCGGCGACGGCCAAGGGAAGAAAATGGGTCCGACGGCCGGGGAGAAGAGGCCGAACCGACGGCATTCCGGCGAGCCCGACTGAAATCGAGGGTAGATTCGAGATGCGGACGACCTTGCGGAGCCACTGGCGGTGGAAGCCGGCGGAGAACCGGCCGGAAAGGCGGTGAACCGGCCGAACCGGAGTGAACCGGGGTGAACCGGCGGGTCTGAACCGGTCCGAACCGGACTGAACCGGTTCAGCCAAAAAGAGAGGAAAAAATGAGAAAAAAGGGAAAAAGAAAAAGAGAAAAAATTGGAGAAAATTCCAGCAATGCAATCGAGCTTCGGGTAAGTCGATAAGCGGTCAAATTGACCGATTTAAATTTTGGAATATTTTATTTAATTAATTTTCGACTGAAAATTTACCCAAAAAATTATGAAATTATGTAGCTCGACGATTGGCATCCACCGAGAGCTCGAGATAGCCTCGATTTACGTATTAGCATGGAATCTCGGGTAAGTGACCATTATTTACGACAATTTACATCGTTATGCGTGTTTCAAATTTAAATTCCGCATAAATTGAATTAAATTCTGGAAAATTAGATAAATTGTCGTAAATAATAAATTTAGCAATTCGAGAGCTAGAACGAGGCCCAATAAATTATTAGTGGGCCCAATGAGCCCAATATGCCTCAATAAAGTGAAAATTAAGTGGAAAACGGGCTTAAGGCCGATTAAGGCCCATTTAAGGTGCAATCGGGCCCAATAGGGGTAAATGGGCCCAATGATTTAAATTAAGCCCAGAAAATAGGAAATACAATTAAATTGTATAATATCTGACCTGAGGAATATTGATACGCAGTTTCGGGCATTTGATTGGGAGCATAACAGAATGCGCGACGTGACAACAGTGGAAAAGAAAAGGTCAGACTCGACAGAAAAATAAGGTAAGGGAATTTTAGGGCTACTAGAGGTAGCTTTACACAATTTTGAATTCATATACAGTCTTTTAAAAATGTTCAGGAGGGTCTAGAGGTCGAAGAATAATTTTAGTGCCCCGTATGGGCAAAATTATCGAAATACCCTTATTAAGGGTAAATGTTTCCAACTTTAGGAAAAATTGGGAAGAGCAAGGACAAGAGGTTCCTGCTCGTTCTGGAGGTATTTTAACACATGCATGAGTAGGCTGGCTCACTTTTAAAGAAAAATGCATAGCATTGCATACCTTAAACGATGTAATTTATGTGAAAACTATTTGGAGATAACCGAGCCGCCTACGTGTTTTATTGACATGTGACGTGCTAGAGCTCAGCTCGCACGATATTTTCGATTTGTGATGCATGCATTAGTGCTGGAGCGAGAGCTTGCACTAGAGTTTTACATGCATAGGTGCTAGAGTATAACTCGCACCAAATTTCACATGCTTGTTCGTGACACGGTGCTAGAGTCTAACTCGCACCAGATTTTACATGATTTTCGTGACAGGGTGCTGGAGTTTAACTCGCACCAGATTTTATAAGATTTTCATGTGATTTATATACAGAGTGCTAGAGCCTAGCTCGCACTAGTTTTACTGGATTTGTGGAGTAGCGCCGTCTGCCCTTGGAGTCAGCCAAAAGGCCCAACAGGCTCAAAAGACCTCTTAAGTAGGGTGAGAGTGAGGGAAAGGTTGGCGGCCTTGTGGGGATGTAAAGCGGGCTCTGTCGATTTTATTTGATTTGATGAGAGTGCTGAGCATCGCTTGCACTGATTTTATGAGAACATGTGATGAGCCGTGCTCGGAGTATCGGGTAGACTGTGTGTCACCGATTAAATAGGCTCGCACGTGCGTTTTGAGACGTGGCATGAGTATTGAGAAACAAAAACCTCTCTGTGGGAAGCAGGCCATTTGGGCTGGAGTACCTAGAGTGATATGGGTCCATGGAGTACGATGTACCGTGCAAGTAGCATGGAGTACGATGTACCGTGGGGTATCTTCGGATACGGTATCTTTGTGATACGGGGTATCTTCGGATACGGCATCTTCGGATGCGTGAGATCGGATAAGACTGACGGGTTGGATTGACCCACCTCCCGGGCGGTTCCAGATCAGGGTGAGACCTCGCACACTGGGATCCGTGAAGCTAGAGGGACTCACGAGGACACATATGGCCAGTCCTGGTTATTGCCGTTATACAGATATTGCCTCGTCTCGCATGTCGACGATTTCGATGATTTAAACTGGGTTTTTAAATTAAATGTGCATGATGCTATTTTCATGCTTTTTAAACCCATGTGTGATGTAAACCGACTTTCATGGTTTTGTGTGAGTCAGGATCACCCGAAGGAGGGGTCGAGTCCTGACCTTATTGTGAAATTTTTAAATGAGAAAGAAATGATTTGAAATAATTGCATGTTGAATTTTTCGTGCAAACTTGATTTACATAACATCATAACTCATATCATTTGTTTTAAAATGTGTGGAGAAATGGTGGTTTATGCATGGTACCACGTTCATGTAGGTAGTATGGTTACCTACTTGTTCGTAGGATTGCCTTACTGAGCTTGATGTGCTCACCCCTTTCATTTTCTCCCACAGATAATCTCCAATTGAAGTTGAGGCGACTCAGTACTGCATTCTGGATATCCACTGCTGCCCATCAACATAAGGTATATACACTTGTACATATTGTATCTACATAAGCATAGCACAGTAACATGTTTGTAAGTGTCTCTAGGGGATGTATAAATATTGTAGACATTTTATAAATGACTGGAGAAGAAATAAGTTACATAGTAAATGTATGGTGGGACTGGCATTGACGCACAGCCCAATTTGTTAGTGGAGTGTGGTCACGATTCGAAGACAGGTAAGAATTTAAGTAATAAAAATAACAAAACGCGAAAAATTAACTCTGATTTTTGGGTAGTTTGGGTCGTGACAAGATATGATTTTGCTGGTTTCTTATGAAGATGGATGGTACCGAGGCATTGGATAGAGCCAGAAATCATCCTCTGATTAACTCTCATTTTCTCCAGTTGCTGAAATCTTATTGGAGGCACGGTGGAAGATTAGCTGTTACCATGCATCGCTCTTGAGCTGTTGCAGTCGTTGAAAGTTACTGCAGAATTCATCAGTGGCTCGCGAGGAAAACGTACAGATCATCATAAATCCAGTGATAATGAAGCTGTTGTCGTTGCATTTCTGGACATCCCTATCTGCTGGGCAGGTCTGCTGGTGAAAAGTAGGGCATGTGTGAAGCAATGCAGTGTGTCAATAGCTCGGTTGAAACACATGATAACATGGTGGTAATATGGACTAGATTCCTCCTCTATTCGGCTCTGTTTTAGTTTAGTTTTACTGTTCATCTTAGTTATTTTTTTATCCTGCATTGTTGTCGATTTAAAATGATCTTGTAGTTTACTTAATTGTTGTTTGGTTCTCTTTTATTTCTGCTTGAAGTGCAGTAGGTTCAAGAGCATTTTATTTCCTTTCTCTTTTGCTCCTTTTCATTTTCTCTTTTAGCAGGAGTTTAATTTCCATTGTTATTTTCTCACCATTTAAGTGTTGTTAATTCCTTGTTGTCTACTGAAGTTAGGTGACCGGTGCATTCAGCTTGCTGAGCGTGGTGGCATTCGGATTGAAGTATTGCGTGGAGTTGGTTCCGTGATGCAGAGAGTCGAGCAGCTCCTGATGCAGTAGTGCAGAACAACAGCCGATGAAGACAGCAGCCTGGAACCGAGACACTGCCTGGAGCAGAGCAGTACGTGGTGTGGGCACCAGCATACGCGGATAGCACAACAGGACATACCCGGAGCCTGGAGCAGCAGCAAACCAGGAGAGCAGGATAAAATCCTGTTGAAAAAGAGAATGAACAGTGTGCAGTACACTGTCGGGTTACTAGTGGGCAGAATCGGTTAAGGCATTGTTTGGCAACTTTTACTTGTTCACTTAATTTTGATTGCATTCTCATTATTTTGATTATGTTCATTAGTTGTTAGTGTTGGCTCTACTGAGAGAGGGGGTGAATCAGTTTTTTAAGGTTAATGGCAAATTTAAACTAAATCAAGTCTAATTGCAAATAATAAATAATCAATAAAATAAAATACAATGAATTGAAGGAAGATAAGGGAGAGAAATATCAAACACAGTAGTTTATAGAGGTTCGGTCAATCTCTTGCCTACGTCCTCTCTTCTTGACCTCCTTGTCAAGAGCTTTCTTTCACTCTTTCAATGAAAGTTACGCATTCCCTTTTTCAGGTTAAGGAATAACCTCTCTACCCTTTTTACACAAAGATGGATTCACCATTTTACAAAGTTTATCTCACTGAGGAACAATCCTCTTCTCTCTTAAACTAAAGATGAATACAAGATCAAGCTTTTTATGTGGGTAGGATCAATATAGTTTTTGCACACTGGCTTATACAACAAACTCAATAAATGAGGATTGAAGACAAATAGAATGTGGGAAATAAACTCTTGAGAATGTACAGAATGTGCAGCAATAGTGTCTCACTTCCTAGTGTCTTCAATGCTTGATTTTATACTGAAGGATTGGTAGTTGGAGCATTTAATGTTGTTTTTCCCGTTGAGATTTTTGCAGAAAGAGCCGTTGGGAACCTCCAGTAGAATGCCAGATCGATCTCCAATCTTGACCAGATCGATCTCTTAGTTGTAATTCCTGCAAAGCCAAAGCAAATTGAAGTAAAAAGATCGATCTTATATATGAACAGATCGATCTTACAATTTGAAAATGTTAGAGCAGATCGATCTGTCGAACAAGCAAATCGATCTTTCAATCTCTCTGTTTGAGGTAAGATCGATCTATAGATCGATCTACCAGGTATTCTCGTAGTGAGGAGATCGATCTCTAATCAACCCAGATCAATCTCCTTAGCTCTTTGACTTTGAAGAGATCGATCTCTTCCTATACCAGATCGATCTCATGAACTCTCTGTTTGAGTACAGATCGATCTATAGATCGATCTACTTCCTTCACCCTTTGTTTTAGAGGAGATCGATCTCCTTCTAGATCAGATCGATCTCATCAACATCCTGTATTAGACAGATCGATCTTATAACCCTTATAGATCGATCTTTGCTTCCTCAATACTTTGTACAAGTTCAATCCTTTAGCAGATCGATCTCATATACTCATGAGATCGAGCTTTCATTCTGGAAAACCCAGGAGATCGATCTCTCATCACACCAGATCGATCTCTCATCCTTAAAGACTTAGTTTCTGGTACTGATAACCTCTAAACATGTTTTTAAATCATTTATATATTATTGAATTAACTTGTTTTGTCGTTTCAAAATATATTAGCTCAACAATCTCCCCCTTTTTGATGTGACAAAACTTATTCAATAAACATGTTTAGTTACCCATTTGCATTATACAAGAACTCCCCCTTTTTGTAAGCTCCCCCTTACTTTTGGCCTCTTAACTTCCTTTTTAACTCCCCCTTAATTTAATCATTCCTTTAAGCCATTAAACATGTTTTCTTAACGTTTTTCTCTCCCTTTTTGTCATATCAATGGCAATAAAGATATAGAGGCAGTTAATTTTCACAAGAATTGACATGTCATTTCAAAATGGAGACTTATTATAACACATTTCAAAATGGAACCAACATGTCATTGCATATAATAATCATTCAAGCAAATGTCGTTTCCATCAACAAAGAGTAAACATGAAAAAAAACTATCTACTCTATTCCTAACATCCATGTCCTACGGCGGAGGAGGAAATCGCTCCAGAAGTTCCTCGACGCGAGTACGAGTAACCTGCAGATCATCAAGCATCGCCTGCTGTGTGGCATGAAGGTTTGCAAGACTTTCATCCATCTTCCGGTTAAGCTCCATGATCATCATCACAATCGATGCCATTCCATCAGGTGATGTTGCAGGTGCAGTAGGGTGAGCAGTTGAGGAAGATGGACCCTCAGTAGGTGCAGCGGGTGGATCAGTAGGCTCAGCTGATGGGTCTTCTTCCATAGCTGCCTCAGACTGCTGTTCGTGCTTCTTCCTCCATTCCCCTTGGAAATCCTTGTAATACCCCATGTGGTGAAGTGTCCCAATGTTTAAGACGCTCTTTGGGGAGGGCACTTTACACGTTTCACAGCTACAATCGACCCCAACTCGTTGAAGTAAGTACGCCAGCGGTTGTGGAAAGACTATTGTGGAGGCCTAGCCGCGTACGATCTTCAGTCAATCTTCATAAATGAAGTGGACCAGATTGGATTTTTGATTTGTGGAGTGGATGTGGTGTAGCCAGAATCGATCTAACCTCCTAACTGTGGAGTGTCGGGTACCGAATGGGCAGAGATTCCATGAGATGATAAGGTAGAGTAACCTTGGATGCATTGGTAGGTCACTCGCCTTATCCCCGGGAAGGTCAAACTCTAAGGGGACTTCTTCATCTTCGTCGGTCAACCCCTCATCTTTTAATTTAAACGCTTGGGCTAAAATAGATGTGTCTATAGGGATTGATTTACCCATGACATACGTTTTAAAACCTAAAATTTTGCAAGCATCATCAGGATTATAGATGAGTTCGGCATTAGAAAAGAATGCCCTGATGATGTTTGGGGGTACGGGGGTATTGATTTTGAGAAATGGAAGCCAACCAAATTCTTCCATTTTGGATAGATAAGGAAAATCAATGCTGTTTAAAAACGAGAAATCAATCGTGCACCAATGTTTAATTGGCATGGTTGAGAAATACTCTTCATATCTTTTCCTTTTTGCAGGTGTTTTAAAACACCTGTTAAAGGTAGTGACAGAAGAGGATGGAGCTATTTGGGAAGATGACCCTTGATCAGCACTTCGTCTAGGGGGTTTTTAGCCAGCTCTCTTAAGTCGTGGTATTTCTCTAGACACAGGAGTCTTCTTTAGACACTCTTTAAACACTAGTTCTCTAAAACCTAACCAATGGAACAGTGCTAGAATTGACCTAGTGAAAGATTCAGCACAAAACTAAGAATTTTTGAGAAAAATTTAGTAATGTGGGTTACTAGAACACTAAACGATGAAGAGAATTGACAGAGACCTTACCAAGATCGATCTGGGAGGAAGAATCGATGGAAGAGGCGCGATAGGGTTTAGGGATTTTGAAGATTTGAGATTTTTGAAATTTGGAGATTTTGAGTAGTTTTTATAGTCCAGGGCACAGGAGATCGATCTGTCGCTACGACAGATCGATCTGTCATCCCCAAAGACTTAAAGAGATCGATCTGTTGAACCAAAAGATTGATCCTCAAAACACAGAAGCTTAATGAGATCGATCTGCCAAGGGCACAGATCGATCTGTTGTTTGACAGAGACTTAAGGAGATCGATCTGCCAAATGCATAGATCGATCTGCTGTTTTACAGAGGCTTAAGGAGATCAATCTTATGGGTGAGAAGATCGATCTCCCTAGCTTAACCTTTATGCTTTAGGTCTATTTGAAGTATGAAGATCGATCTATAGTGATTGAAGATCGATCTCTCATACTTTTTGCCCAGAAAGATCATTGAAAAACTCATTTAAAATCATCTTGAAATCAAGGTTTTGAAACAAATAAATCTTAAGGAACATTCATGAGTCCTAATTCACCTCTAAGAACACAAAACCTATCTCTATCAAGAGGTTTGGTGTATATATCAGCTATTTGATGTAAAGTGTCAATGTACTCTAGAATTATATCCCCCTTTTGAACATGCTCTCTAAGAAAATGGTGTCTAATCTCAATGTGCTTAGTTCTACAGTGTTGAATAGGATTTTTAGATAGATTGATGGCAGTGGTATTATCACATTTAATTGAGACTTGTTTCATGTCAATACCATAGTCTTTCATTTGTTGTTTAATCCACAACACTTGAGTACTACAACTACCTGCTGCTATGTATTCAGCTTCAATTGTGGACTGAGCTACACTATTTTGTTTCTTAGAGAACCATGAGATTAATCTATTCCCTAAGAATTGACATGTACCTGAAGTGCTCTTCCTATCTATTTTACAACCCCCAAAATCTGCATCAGAAAATGCATGAAGAGCAAAGGTTGTGTGAGGTCCCGGCCCAGCCCAGCCTACACAGGCGCAACCCCTCATGGGCCCCTGGTCCGACTGCTGTGACATCGGCGCCCCTCACTCAACCGAACTGTCCGCTTTGGCAGGCCCAACCCCCTCACGGTTTTCTTTCGCTTCCCGGAGTGCTCGAACCCAGGACCAAGTCCTAGTTCTTGCACTCCGTTGATACCACTGAGCCAGCCAAAGCGGACAGTTCGGTTGAGTGAGGGGCGTCGATGTCACAGCAGTCGGATCAGGGGCCCATGAGGGGTTGCGCCTGTGTAGGCTGGGCTAGGTCGGGACCTCACAATAAAATGCACGTTTTTATTGTGAGAACCCTGCTGCCCGCCCCACACCAGGTCACAGGCTTACAGGTCTCAGCAACTCAACGTATTGTGCACTTTTGGGTCTGGGGGGCAAGCCCATCTCCAGCCCATCACGGATTTGCTCACCCAAGACGCGTCCCCAGAGGCTCGAACTCGGGTCAACACCCTTATTCTTGCACTCTTGGTACCATTAAGCTCGCGGGCTCAATGGTATCAACGGAGTGCAAGAATTAGGACTTGATCCTGGGTTCAAGCACTCCGGGACGCGAAAGAAAACTGTGAGGGGGCTGGACCTGCCAAAGCGGACAATTCGGTTGAGTG
The DNA here is from genome assembly GCA_033439115.1 of Firmiana major. Lineage (NCBI taxonomy): Eukaryota > Viridiplantae > Streptophyta > Magnoliopsida > Malvales > Malvaceae > Firmiana > Firmiana major. The sequence goes on from CM065903.1 coordinate 7,498,493, forward strand.
AGGGGCACCGATGTCACAGCAGTCGGACCAGGGGCCCATGAGGGGTTGCACCTGTGTAGGCTGGGCTGGGTCGGGACCTCACAGGTTGAGTCCCTGGGGTACCAAAGTCCTAGAGAGGGAGTGTCCTTAAGATATCTAAAGATTCTTTTAGTTACTAATAAGTGTGATTCCCTAGGAGAGGATTGAAATCTAGCACAAAGGCATACACTAAACAGAATATCTGGTCTACTTGCAGTAAGGTAAAGTAATGAACCAATCATAGACCTATAGAGTTTAGTGTCTACACACTTACCACTTTCATCGTTATCAAGCTTGATGTTGGTGCCCATTGGAGTTGCTTGAGGTTTGCAATTGTCCATTCCAAATCGTTTGAGCAATTCCTTAGTATATTTTGCTTGATTGATGAAGGTTCCATCCTTTGTTTGCTTCACTTGAAGTCCCAAGAAGAAAGTGAGCTCTCTCATCATGCTCATTTCAAATTCACCTTACATGATCTTAGAAACTCTTGGCATAAAGATTCATTAGTTGATCCAAAAATAATGTCATCTACATACACTTGAAAAACTAGTAAATCCTTATTTTTATTTTTGATAAACAAAGTAGTATCTACTTTTCCTCTTGAAAATCTTTTTTTCTATTAAGAACTTTGACAATCTTTCATACCATGCTCTAGGAGCTTGTTTCAAACCATAGAGTGTCTTAGATAGTTTGAAGACATGATCAGGAAATTCATGACTTTCAAAACCGGGAGGCTGCTCTACATAAACTTCTTCATTAATGAAGCCATTTAAAATGCACTCTTTACATCCATTAGATATAATTTGAAGTTTTTATACCATGCAAAGGTAAGTAGCATTCTTATTGCTTCTAATCTCGCTACCGGTGCATAAGTTTCATCATAGTCTATTTCTTCTTCTTGTCTATAGCCTTGTGCAACTAACCTAGCCTTGTTTCTTATGATCACACTATTTTCATCCATCTTGTTCTTGAATATCCATTTAGTTCCAATTATAGAGTGATCACTAGGTCTAGGAACTAGTTTCCATACTTTGCTTCTCTCAAATTGATTTAATTCTTCTTGCATTACCAAAAACCAATTATTGTCATCTAAGGCTTCATTGATATTTCTAGGTTCAATTTGAGATACAAAGGCTATATATTGACACACATTCCTTAGAGATGATGTCACGCCCCGGAAACGCGAAAAAATGGGGCTAATTAAAACTTTTTATCCATTAACTATGTTGTTTTCCTGTCCATGTCTAGATTTAAAATCTTTTTCATTTTCCAGGATCTCATTACATTACATACATTCTGTATATATAAAATTATTTACAACTATTACATCCCGACTATTATATACAATAGTGTCTATTATGTATCACATGTCTGGAATATAAGTAAGACTGTACCTCAAGGCTACGAGAGTATCCGATGAAAGGTCGGACTACCTTGTCAATGACCACAGTCTCGTATGTGCAGTAGACTCGCTATAGATAATCTGGGAGATGGAGAAGAGGGGGGTGAGTTTTTCAAACTCAGTAAGAGATACATTTAAAATAGCTTTAAATACTCAAAACATGATAAAACTCATGGTTTTACAAATCAGCATAAACATGTACTGGAGTAGAGATGCTTACATTTCATAAAAGCAGTAAAAACATGCTTAAATCATAAGTTTACACACCATGCATCTTTTTAATAAAACTCATACATAGTATGCATATCACGTCGTGTAAACAAGGAAAAAAGCATCTCAAAACTTAATCATGCATATCATAACATGCTTATCACTTTGAAATGAAATTGTATTGTCATATGCATATTTCGTAAAATATACTCATGGCTACCTTTAAAATCTCATTATAGAAAATATGTGCACAATAAAATCATAAAACAGGTAGTATGAAATGTGTGAAAACATATATATATCATTCCGTCAATTCATCGTGTAGGGTCAGGCAATTGTCTCATATACTAGTCCCGAAGGACATCATACATCTGGTCCCGTAGGACAAAATCATGGGTACTCATGGCCATAGTACAGGGAGCCGTAGGACTGGATCAGGGTCGTACGCTGCCCTATCTCTCGTGCACCACTAAATGGGGACTATACGCACGAACTCACGTGCATCACCAAGTGTGGACTATACGCACGTTTCTCATATCAAGTCAGAGCCTGCCCGTTCCCTGGCCGTCGGCTAGGTAGATCCTCGATCGTCTCCATACGAGATCGACCCCAGATCCTCTGACTTTCTTCATATCATGCCTTTTTACCCCACAAAATCATTTTGGGCCTCTTACCCAATTTATCAAAATCATTTCGGGCCTCATACCCGTGTACTAAAATCGTTACGGGACTCTAACCCGTTTTTCATAAATCATTACGGGACTCTAGCCCGTTTCTCATAGAAAACATAGTTTTCATAAATCATTACGGGACTCTAGCCCGTGTAAATATGGAAAGCATAGTTATCAAAGTTAATTCTTGGGACTCATACCCGTACCGTGAAAATATAGCTTAAAAGCTGTCTCGAGACTTTAACCCGTATCATGAAAACATGGTTTCATAAAACATATCGGGACTTTAACCCGTAATCTCACATAAAAATACTATGCTTTCGTTTCAAAAGTGAAAAATCACTTTTATAAACGTATATGCTGTAAAATGTATCTCAAATATATAAAACATGCTGAAAACTCGAGAAATGGTTTTGGCTTCGGTTTAAATACCGTTGGAAATCCATTTCGTAAAATCTCATCCAATTCTCATACATAAACAGTTGGTAAGGATGAAGGAGTACTAACGCTATTCTAAATTATATCCCTTACCTCTTAGCGACTGATGTAGAGCATTTTTCTCGATGCTCGGGTTTACCTTGTAAAACGTGTCGATAGACCGAGCTGCTGCAAAACAAGTTCAACTTATCACATATGGCTTAAATTCATTTCAACATATCCAAATATGTGATTATATCGAAGTTTTGATCAAAAGTTGACTTTTAATCGATTTTACTCTTTTTGCTCGGTTTTATCAGTATAAACCTCGTTTTAATCGTATTCAACTCAATAAATATTTTCTCATCTTTACTATTGTCGATTTCGCTAATTGGGCAAATTTCTCTCTTATTGGGCCCGATTGCACCTTAATGGGCCTTAATCCGTTTTAATCCCGTTTCCCTTATTAATTCTTTCATCGAGGCCTATTGGGCTCACTGGGCCTATTAGTACTTATTGGGCCTTTTTCTAGACTCTTTGAATAGCCGTATATCATTTACGACAATTTAATTAAAAATCTTGATTTAATCCACTAAATGCGCAATTTAATTCGTAACTCGTAAAATAAACTTTTAATGCACGATAATTACATAGATTGTCGTAAATGAGCTTTACTTACCTGAGATTTTGCGATAGTGTGCAAATCGAAGTTCAATCGGGCTCACGTACGTGATTTATCTCGAACTGCACAATTTATATATTTAATTTCGGGTGAATTTTTGATCAAATATAATTTAAATAAATTTCTCGAAAATTAAATCGGTCACTTTTGACCTCTTACCGACTTACCCGAAGTCCGGTGTATCCCCAAAAATTTTTCCTTTTTCCTTTTTCTCTTTTCCTTCCCTTTTTTCTCCTTTTTCCCTCTCTTTTTCGGTCGAACTGGTTCGGTCCGGTTCAGACCGGTTTAGACCGGTCCGGTTCAGTCCGGTTCAATTTTGGTCCAACTTCTCCCTCGCCGTTCGGGGCTTTTTCGACCGGTTCTCCGTCGGCTTCCGCCTCCAGCTTGTTCGCAGGGTAGTCCGATGCATGGATCTGGGGTCGGCTTCGCCAAAGCTCGTCGAAAAGTGGCTGGTCCGGCCTCTTCTCTCCTCCGTCGAAACCCATTTTCTTTCCCCGCCGTTTTCGACGTTTTTCGGCAGCTTCGCCGGTCGTGGCTGCCACCAATCGGCTCACCGACGCCTGGGGAACAATCGGCTGTGGTCGGTCGGTGCCGAATCGTCACCGTTCGCTGCCGATCGGAGCTCTTTCCCCCGCGGCTTCTCTCCCCGATTCATCTATCTCCGGCGAGTTCCACGGCGCGTCGCCGGCGCTGTGAAGTCGCCCGGGGTCGGGGTACCTTCGCCGGCCCTCGCCTGGGTCTCTGGTCGCCGGACGGCTCGCCGATGTCTCCTCAGGTTGGCTTCGTTTTCCGTTTGTTTCTGTTTCCTTAAACAGAATCGCAACTCGCGATTCTGTTTCTTTTTTTTTTTAACTTTTACTTTATTATTATTTTATTATATTTTATTATATTATATTTATTATATTTTATTTTAATCAAATAAAATATAATAAATTGTACAAAATATCTTAAAAATCATATTATATTTAATTAATTAATTAATTTATTTTATTTTAATTATTTCGGTGTATTTCTCGCATATTTTCGGGATAATGTCCCGGGCGAAAATTACGAAATTCGTAATATATTCGTATCTTGACCAATTGGACTCGGAATCCCATAATTTCTTCTTTATCGATCAAGATTTCCTAAATCCATATTTTTAATGAAATTTCTTCATCGAATTTACACCGAAATTAGGAACTTTTAACCATTTTACCCTTCTACACGTTCGGGACTAATTTAGACCGATTTTCCTTCTCGGACTCACTATCTTTTCTCATTTAAATTCCGTATTTTTCGTCCCACGATTTAATTTCTTTTTAAAAAATTCGGGTTTCACAGATGATCTAGTTCTAACTCTAAGAGTTAGATCTCCTACTATTTCACAACCTTTTACATATCTCAATTCTCTTGGTGCTCTTGCTCTCTTTCTAATAGTTCTATTTCCTCTTCATCTTCTTTATTTATGTCAAGTTTTTCTAACAGATCATTTTCTAAGTTTGGAATTTCCCTCAAGTTTTCATCAAATATCCCAATATCTTCATCATTGGTTGAATCTTTAGATAAATCATTTGACTCATCAAATATTACATGAATTGATTCTTCAACCATCAATGTTCTTTTGTTATACACTCTATAGGCCTTTGAATTCAAAGAATATCCTCGAAAGATTCCCTCATCACTTTTGGCATCAAATTTTTCTAAATTGTCTTTTCCATTATTTAGTAACAAAGCATTTACACCCAAAGGGGTGAAAATAGCTAATATTAGGCTTCTTACCCTTATAAAGCTCATAGGGAGTTTTCTTTAAAATTGGTCTAATCATAGCTCTATTAATGATATAGCAAGATGTGTTTATAGTTTCAGCCCAAAAATATTTAGGTAAATTATTCTCACACAACATGGTTCTAGCCATTTCTTCCAATGTTCTATTTCTTCTCTCAACTACTCCATTTTGTTGTGGTGCCCTAGGGGTTGAAAAATTATGACTAATTCATTGATCATTGCAATATTCATCAAATCCAATATTTTCAAACTCCTTGCCATGATCACTTCTAATGCTAGTTATAGTGTATCCTTTTTCATTTTGAGTCACTTTTGTATAAGCAATGAATTTTTCTAAAGCTTCATTTTTCATTCTAAAACAGAACACCCAAGTGAACCTAGTGTAATCATCTACAATTACAAACCCATAATGTTTCCCACCTAAGCTTGTTGTTCTAGTTGTCCAAATAGGTCTAGATGAAGTAATTGGAGGCCTAGTGGTTGAAACACTATGTTTAGGCTTAAATGTTGTTCTTTTATGTTTTCTTTTAACACAAGCTTCACATATTTTGTCATAGTCAAAGGACAACTTAGGTAATCCTATAACTAGGTCTTTTCTAGCTAACTTAGATAACACATGCATGCTAGCATGACCTAGTCTTCTATGTCACAACCAAGGTTCTTTTTCTTTGTCTACCATTAGGCATATGTTTTCATTTTTAAGTTCATTTAGGTAGACGATGTATATATTACCTTGCTTATGACCTAAGAAAAGAACTTTATTAGACTTAGGATCTATAACATGACATTTCAAGCAATCAAAAACTACTTTGTAACCTTTGTCACAAAGTTGATTAATACTTAGTAAGTTATGTTTTAGACCCCTAACAAGGAATACTTTTTCTAATGAAAAGTAGTCATTACCTATTGAACCACTTCCTTCAACTTGGCCTTTGGAGTTGTCCCCAAATGTGACTTCTCCACCAACTTTCAATTTAAATGAGTTGAAGTGGCTTCTATCACCGGTCATGTGCCTTGAGCATCCACTGTCCAAGTACCAAGCTTCCTTTGTTTTACCTTTGTGGCAATGCTCAATCACATACAATTAAAATTCAAACTCATGTCTTAGGTACCCAAATTTTCTTGGGTCCTTTGAGGTTAGTGAATGCTATTATTGATCCATTTGGGATCCATTTTACTAAAGCATTAATATCTTTTGAATTAATTATTTCTTTTGGAATCCAAATCCTTTTAACTATTTTTCCTCTAAGATAGGTCATCTTCATATTGCAGTTATTTGATGCATGTCCCTTCTTATTACAATGTGAACAAATAGTTGAGGGTTTATGCATGTTCTTTCTAGCTATGAAACTTTTGAGATTAGTCTCTCTACTTTTTCCATCATATCCTAATCCATTTTTATCAAAGAATGCCCTTTGAGTTTCTAGCATGTTATCTAACTTTTGTTGACCCATATAAAATCTATTAAAAGAATTATGTAAGTTACTATTTTTTTCTTTTAGGTCACAGATTTCAAGATTTGTAATTTCTAGTTTCTTTTCAGATTCTAACTTGTCCTCTAGCATTAACTCATTTTCTTTCTTCAATTTAGATATTAATTTTATGTATTTCATACTCATGCATTCATATTCTAATGCAAGATCATCAAATGCATCTTGCAATTCATCAAAAGAATATTCATTGAGGTTTGAAGTTACCTTTTCATCCTCAATAGCCATGAAGCATAGGTTGGCATTGTCCTCATTCGAATCATCATCGGAGCAATCACTGTCGCTCCATGTTGCCATCATTGCCTTCTTTTTGTGGAACCTATCATTGGATCTTTTAAGAAGAGGACAGTTAAATTTAATATGTCCAGATTTTTTACATTCATAGCACACAATGACATCCTTTCTACCTAATTCTTCTTGATCTTTCTTGTGGTTTCTCCTACCACTACTACTTGCTCTCATTCTCATGAATTTGTTAAATCGTTTGGCAAACATTGCCATCTCAATATCTTCTTCACTACCACTCTCATTTTTACTTTCCTCATGAGTGGTGGATTTCAGAGCTACTCTCACTTTCTTGGGTGGCTCTTCATTCCTTCTTAACTTCATCTCATATGTGAGTAGTGATCCTATTAATTCATCTAGTGACAATGTGTGAGGGTCCTTAGATTCCTCAATTGTAGTCACTTTAGCTTCCCATGATTTAGGTAGACTCTTTAATATTTTCTTGACCATTTCTATATTAGAGTAGATTTTTCCTAAGGATTTTAACCCATTAATTACATCAGTGAATCTAGTGAACATATCACTAATTGTTTCTCCTTCTTTCATCCTAAATAACTCATAGTCATGTGTGAGCATACCTACCTTTATCTCCTTTACTTGGGTTGTACCTTCATGAGTTATTGCCAATTTGTCCCAAATTTGTTTGGCATTGTCACAACTCGAGACTCTATTGTATTCATTTGGCCCTAAAGTACAAAATAGAGTGTGCATGGCCTTAGCATTTAGCTGAGCACATTTAACATCATTTGAATCCTATTCATCTTCTTCTTTAGGGATATCTCTTCCCTCTATTCTCTTAGTAGGGATTTGAGGTCCTTTAGTTATAATCCTCCATACCTCATAATCATTTTCTTAGTTTTCCAATAAGCATAATGTTCACCATTGAACATAGGAGGCCTAACTGTAGAATGCCCCTCTCCTACTAGATTGGTTGCTACATTGTTATTAGCCATTTGATCGTTTCTAACTCTTAGGAAGTTATTCCTCTAGAATCTAAGAGTCCTAGCTCTGAAACCAATTGTTGGCTCTACCAAGAAGGGGGTGAATCGGTTTTCTAAGGTTAATGTCAAATTTAAACTAAATCAAGTCTAATTGCAAATAATAAATAATCAATAAAATAAAATACAATGAATTGAAGGAAGATAAGGGAGAGAAATATCAAACACAGTAGTTTATAGAGCTTCGATCAATCTCTTGTCTACGTCCTCTCTTCTTGACCTCCTTGTCAAGAGCTTTCTTTCACTCTTTCAATGAAAGTTACACACTCCCTTTTTCAGGTTAAGGAATAACCTCTCTACCTTTTTTACACAAAGATGGATTCACCATTTTACAAAGTTTATCTCACTGAGGAACAATCCTCTTCTCTCTTAAACTAAGGATGAATACAAGATCAAGCTTTTTATGTGGGTAGGATCAATATAGTTTTTGCACACTGGCTTATACAACAAACTCAATAAATGAAAATTAAAGACAAATAGAATGTGGGAAATAAACTCTTGAGAATGTACAGAATGTGCAGCAATAGTGTCTCACTTCCCAGTGTCTTCAATGCTTGATTTTATACTGAAGGATTGGTAGTTGAAGCATTTAATATTGTTTTTCTCGTTGAGATTTTTGTAGAAAGAGCCGTTGGGAACCTCCAGTAGAATGCCAGATCGATCTCCAATCTTGACCAGATCGATCTCTTAGTTGTAATTCCTGCAAAATTAAAGCAAATTGAAGCAAGAAGATCGATTTTATATATGAACAGATTGATCTTACAATTTGAAAATGTTAGAGCAGATCGATCTGTCGAACAAGCAGATCGATCTTTCAATCTCTTTGTTTGAGGCAAGATCGATCTACAGATCGATCTACCAGGTATTCTCGTAGTGAGGAGATAGATCTCTAATCAACCCAGATCGATCTCCTTAGCTCTTTGACTTTGAAGAGATCGATCTCTTTCTATACCAGATCGATATCATGAACTCTCTGTTTGAGTACAGATCGATCTATAGATCGACCTACTTCCTTCACCCTTTGTTTTAGAGGAGATCGATCTTCTTCTAGACCAGATCGATCTCATCAACATCCTGTATTAGATAGATCGATCTTATAACCCTTATAGATCGATCTCTGCTTCCTCAATACTTTGTACAAGTTCAATCCTTTAGCAGATCGATCTCATATACTCATGAGATCGATCTCTCATTCTGGAAAACCCAGGAGATCGATCTCTCATCACACCAGATCGATCTCTCATCCTTAAAGACTTAGTTTCTGGTACTGATAATGTAAGACCCGATTCTAGTTAAAACACGAAATTAAAAACGCAAAAGGACTGAAATGGAATTTTTGAACACGTTGAAGGGTAAAATGGTCAAAAGACTGAAAGTCGGTGTAAATTCGATAAGAAAATTTAATTAAAAATAATGGATTGAGAAATATTGGTCAATAAAGGTGAAACAAATTTATTTTGGGTTAAATTGATCAAGATACCAATTTATTGGAATTAATTAGAATTAATCAAAATTTTTGCTCGGGATAATATCCCGAAAATACAGAGAAAATATACCAAAAATGGTTAAAATAAACTAAATAAATTAAATTAAATTAAATAAATAAATTTAGAATTAAATAATAATTTTAAGGATATTTTAAGAGATATTTGGGTATTTTTAATGTATTTTAATGATTAAAATATTAATAAAATAAATAAATAATAAAAATAAAAATTATAAAAAAAAGAGCGAAAAAAACGAAACGCAGAATCGCGAAACCGCGATTCTGCCAAAACGGAAAACAGAATCGCAAAACCGCGATTCTGCCAAAACAGAAAACAGAAGAAGGAACCGAGAAAGACGGACGGCCACCGACGACTGCCCAGGCGAGCGACCGGCGAGGGGGAAGGCACCGAGCCACCGCCGGCCTAACGGAGGCACGAACGGGGGCGATAGGCGGCGAAACGGTAAAAAACAAAATCGAGAGAGGAAAAAGGAAACGGCGACGAACGGCGTCGATCTGGCCGATCCCGACCACTGCCGAACGTTCCCCAAGCGCAGGCGAGCTTATTGGTGGCGGCCACGACTGACGAAACTGCCGGCAAACGTCGAAAAACGGCAGAAAGAGAAATGGGTTCCGACGGAAGAGGAAAAAGGCTGGACCGGCGACTTTTCGGCGACCTCGACCGAAGCCAACCCCAGATCTGAGATGCGGACAACCCAGCGAAGCCACTGGTGGTGGAAGTCGGTGGAGAATCGACCGGCAAGGCCCTGAACCGGTCGAACCGGAGTGAACCGGGGTGAACCGACGGGTTCGAACCGGGTCTGAACCGGACCGAACCGGTTTAGCCAATGAGGAAAGGAAAAAAGGAGAAAAAGGGAAAAAGAAAAAGAGGAAAAATTGAGGAAAAATCCCGACGATGTAATCGAGCTACGGGTAAGTCAGTAGCGGTCGAAATTGATCGATTTAAATTTTGGAATATTTTATTTAATTAATTTTCGACTGGAAAATTTACCCGAAAATTATGAAATTGTGTAGCTCGACAATCGACGTCAAACGAGAGCTCGAGACAGCCTCGATTTGCGTACTAGCATGAAATCTCGAGTAAGTAACCCTTATTTACGATAATTTACATCGTTATGCGTGCTTCGGATTTAATTATCGCATCAAATAAATTAAATTATGGAAATTTAGATAAATTGTCGTAAATAATAAATTGAGCTATTCGAGAGTTAGAACGAGACCCAATAAATTGTTGGTGGGCCCAATGAGCCCAATAGGCCTCGATAATGTAAAAATTAAGTGGAAAACGGGCTTAAGGTCGATTAAGGCCCATTAAGGTGCAATCGAGCCCAATAGGGGTAAATGGGCCCAATGATTTAAATTAAGCCCAGAAAATAGGAAATACAATTAAATTGTATGATATCTGACCTGAGGAATATTTATACGCAGTTTCAGACATGGATTGGGAGTAAATCGGACTGCGTGACGAGACAGCAGTGAAAAAGGGAAGGTCAGACTATACAGAAAAATAAGGTAAGGGAATTCTACGGACTGCTAGAGGTAACTTTAAGAAAGTTTTAAAGTTCATATGCAGTCTTTTAAATTATCTGAAGGGTCTAGAGGTATGTTAATAATTTTAGTGCCCCGAATGGGCAAATTACCAAAATACCCTTGTTAAGGGTAAAATTTACAATTTTAGGAAAAATTGGGAGGAGCAAGAACAAGAGGTTCCTGCTCGTTCTGGAGGTGTTTTGATGCATACATGAGTAGGCTGGCTAACCTTGAAAGAAAAATGCACAGCATTGCATAATTTCAATGATGAAATTGTTTTGAAGACTATTTTAAGGAAACAGAGCCGCCTACGTGTTTTTATTGACATGTGACATGCTAGAGCTCAGCTCGCATGATATTTTGATTTGGGTGATGCATGCATTAGTGTAGGAGCGAGAGTTCGCACTAGAGTTTTACATGCATTGGTGCTGGAGTCCAACTCGCACCAGATTTTATATATATATATGATTTTGTGACACGGTGCTAGAGTCTAACTCGCACCAGATTTTACATAATTTTCGTGACAGGTTGCTAGAGTCTAACTCGCACCAGATTTTTCTCATGACTTGATGAGAATGCTAGAGCTTAGCTCGCACTAGTTTTACTTGAATTGACGAGAGTGTTGGAGCATCACTCGCACCCCCCACTGATTTTTATGAGAACATGCGATGACCCGTGCTTGGAGCTTCGAGTAGACTGTGTGTCACCGATTAAATAGGCTCGCACATGCGTTTTGAGACATGGCATGAGTATAGAGATATGATATGGGTCTACAGAGTACGATGTACCATGCAAGTAGCATGGAGTACGATGTACCGTGTGGCATCTTTGGATGCGTGGTATCTTCGGATACGGGGTATCTTCGGATACGGCATCTTCGGATGCGTGGGATCGGATAAGACTGACGAGATGGACTGACCCACCTCTCGGGCGGTTCCCGATCATGGTGAGAACCCGCACACTAGGATCCGTGTAGCAGAGGAACTCCCGAGGACACATGGCCATAATCCTGGTTATTACCGATATACAGATGTTGCCTAGTCTCGCATGTTGATGATCTTGACGATGATTGAAACTAGGTTTTAAACTAAATTTGCATGATGCTATTTCTATCCCTTTTAAACCCATGTGTGATGTAGACTGATTTTCATGATTTTGTGTGAGTCAGGACCACCCGAGGGATGGGTTGAGTCCTGGATTTGTTGTGAAATTTTAAATGAGAAAGAAATGATTTAAAATAGTTGCATGTTGAATTTTCCATGCAAGCTTGTTTTACATGACATCATGAATCATAGCATCAGTTTTAAAATGTGTGGAGAAATGGTGGTTTATACATGGCACCACGTTCATGTAGGTAGTATGGTTACCTACTTGTTCGTATGATTGCCTTACTGAGCTTGATGTGCTCACCCCTTTCATTTTCTCACACAGATAATCTCCAGTAGATGTTGAGGTGACTGAGTACTGCATTTTGGATATCCGCTGCTGCCCATCACTTAAGGTATATACACTTGTACATATTGTATCTAAATAAGCATAGCACAGTAACATGTTTGTAAGTGACTTTAGGGGATGTATAAATATTGTAAACACTTATAAATGACTGAGAAAGAATTAAGTTATATGGTAAATTTGGTGGGACTGGCATTGACGCACAGCCCAATTGTTAGTGGAGTGTGGTCACGATTCGGAGGATAGATAAGTATGAAATAAAAATAACAAAACGCGAAAAATTTACTCTGATTTTTGGGTAGTTTTGGGTCGTGATAGATAACCTCTAAACATATTTTTAAATCATTTCTATATTATTGAATTAATTTGTTTTGTCATTTCAAAATATATTAGCTCAACAGTTAGTTTAGGAGAGTTGATAATTTGATAATGGTATATTAAATCTAATGTGTTAGTGTGTTAATTTAACCTTTAGTATTAATTTCTAGTTAATAGTTACTTTTATATTTTATGTTTTAGGATTTAATTTTAGTTTAGCATTTTACAAGTTACCTTTAGATTTAATCTAGATTAAATGTGTTTCATGTATTGTTAATCTGAATTTAGTCTTTATCTTCATTAAATTTTAGTTTAGTTTAATTTGCAATTTTTATTAGTTTAATTACATGCATATGTTAGTTTAGGCTTGTTTAATTTTAGTAATTAATCTTGTTTCTTTGTTTTCATTTTTGCCTTTTATTTTAATTGCGTTAATGAATTTTTACTTGTTTTAATTATTTTTGTAGGTTTTTGCTTTTGATTGCATGGAGCACGGTAAGTAAATCTTAGCTCGATTTTAATTTCTGTATTTTATTGCTTTCCAGTAATTTTAATTAGCCTTAGTAGATCACTCATTAAGAATTCATAATTTGCTATGATATACTTAGGGTAAGATTAACCGGTACTTAATTAGGCTAGTCAACTTCTCTGTGGGACGATAATCCGGGACTCAAATCCCATTATTACTTGTTTGACTCGTGCACTTGCGGACAATACCTTTAGGGCGTGTCAAACTAGTCGTTTCAGTAATACTTATGTAAACCTCACAAATTTTCTACATTTAATTAGATTATATAAAAATGAAAATAATATATTTTTAAGGAAGTGATAAACCAAATGCAACTATGGAGGGATCGAAAATAATTTTAATGTAAGGACTTGTATCGGGAATTTATGAGGAATGATGAAATCCCAATAACATTTCATTTTTCGAAATAATGAAAATTTCATGGAAGGCATGAACATTATGTCCTTGGATAATTTTACAAGAAAATGTATATATATAGATATATATGAAGGTATATATATGTATATATATATATATATACTAGCCAAATTTAAAAATAAATAGATGAATAATAATATATATAGCAAATATATATTATGTAATGTATAGTATTTAATATAGATCTGTTAGTAAAATTAAAATTAAAGCATGAGACAAGAAATTATAAATGGACACAAAATAACAATACAAAATATATAAACAAATAATACATATATACTAATATAATATATATATACATTAAAATAATATATATATATATATACATTAAAATAATATATATATATTATGGCATGTACGAAATTGGCTTAGAAAAGCCAATTCCGTCTGCCACTATTCTGAATTGAAAAGGAAATCAAAAACAGGGGTGTTGGGTGGGAACCGAAGGGGAGAAAAGAGGAGAGGAAGAAGAAGAAAAGGGAAGAAGGAAAGGGGGAAGAGAGAGAGAGAGCCGGTCGGCTGGGGGGAGAAAGAAGGAAAGAAGGAAGAAAAAGAGGGAAACCGAGGAAGAGAAGAAGAGAGGAAGGGAAGAAAGAGGGGCTGACCGAGAGAGAAGATTGGAAAGGAGAAGAAGAAGAGAAGCAGCACCTGGAAAACAGAAAACAAAACAGGGGCTGGAAAATGGAAGAAAATCGAGAGAGGCTTAAGGGCTGATCGAGAGGGCTGAAAATCGAGAAGCAACCGAAGAAAGAGACTGAGGTTTGAAGCTGATGCAGAAGTGGGCCGAAGCAGAGCAGAATTGAGGCAGCTGGAAATTGAAGCAACCGAGAGGGGGGAAATAGAAACAGGAAAATGGGAATTGAAGCAAGTTGAAGGGGTGAGGCTGGAACCGAAGCTTCATTGAAGCAGGCCAGGAAAACAGGACAGAACCGAGGGTGAAGAGGAGCAAACCGAGGCAAGGGAAATTGAGTGGAGAGAAACAGAACCGTGAGCTGAAGGGGAAACAGGGTCCGGTGAAAGGAAGAGTTGGAACCGTGAGGCAAGGAAGAAGAAGATCGGGGCTAAGGGGAAACTGCAGGAGAATTGAAACGGAACCGAGAGGGGGCAGGAATGGATCCGAACTGGAGCAGGGCAGTGACGGCTGGAAAACCGAGAGTTGAAGAAGGAGAAAACAAAGGGAAGAAAGGAGAAAACCGAGAGGGAAGAAAGGAGAAGGGAAAAAGAAAAAAAAAGAGGAAGAAGAGAGAAAGAAGAGAAAAGAGGTAAGAATCTAATGTATATATGTATATTTAATTGTACATGTATATATATTTATGTGATTGTGTATAAGTATGATAAGGTAAAGTATATATATGTATATACATGTATGTAAATTCAATGTACATGTAGATAAATGGGTAGTAGATACAAGCATGTTAGTGTGGGTTGAATTAGATTAAAAGTGGGAATGATGAGGAGTAGGCAAACATATATATATATATATATATATATATATATGTATGTTTGTGATATTGAATAATGAAAACTAATAATAATATATGTATATATATATATGTGTGTGTGTATATATATATATATAGATATATATATTGGTGTATATACATGTGGGTGCATATAAGATAAAAGTGTATTTAAATGAATATATATATATATATATATTTGGGTATATACATATAGGTGTATATAATGAATGGATATATTAAGTATATGTACATACAAGAATATGTATGTATATGTGATAAGGAAAAATGGAAAACAATATATATATATATATATATATATATATGTATAGGAGTGTATATGTATATGTATATATATATAGATATATATATATATATTTAGGTGTATATGTAAGGGGTGTAATTTAATATGGTAATGGTATCCCTATGTCACGACCCAAACTACCCAAAAATCAGAGTTAATTTTTCGCGTTTTGTTTATTTACTTAAATTCTTACCGGTCCTCGAATCGTGACCACACTCCACTAATAATTGGGCTGTGCGTCAATGCCAGTCCCACCATTCAATTACCATCTAACTTATTTCTTCTCCAGTCATTTATAATTGTTTACATTATTTATACATCCCCTAAAATTACTTACAAACGTGTTACTGTGCTATACTTATTTAGATACAATATGTACAAGTGTATATACCTTATGTTGATGGGTAGCAGCGGATATCCGAAATGCAGTACTGAGTCGTCTCAACGTCTACTGGAGATTATCTGTGGGAGAAAATGAAAGGGGTGAGCACATCAAGCTCAGTAAGGCAATCCTACGAACAAGTAGGTAACCATACTACCTACATGAACGTGGTGCCATGCATAAACCACCCTTTCTCCACACATTTTAAAACAGATGATATGAGCTATGATGTTATGTAAATCAAGTTTGCACGAAAAATTCAACATGCAATTATTTCAAATCATTTCTTTCTCATTTAAAAATTTCACAATAAAGTCAGGACTCGACCCCTCATTCGGGTGATCCTGACTCACACAAAACCATGAAAATCGGTTTACATCACACATGGGTTTAAAAAGCATGGAAATAGCATCATGCACATTTAATTTAAAACCCAGCTTGATCTCATCAAAATCGTCGACATGCGAGACTAGGAAACATCTGTATATCGGTAATAACCAGGACTATGGCCATGTGTGTCCTCGGGAGTTCCTCTGCTACACGGATCCTAGTGTGCGGGTTCTCACCATGATCGGGAACCGCCCGGGAGGTGGGTCACTCCGTCTCGTCGGTCTTATCCGATCCCATGCATCCGAAGATGCCAACGTATCACAAAGATACAACGTATCACAAAGATACCACACGGTACATCGTACTCCATGCTACTTGCACGGTACATCGTACTCCGTGGACCCCCAGCCTTATCCCTCTTTCGGGCTCATCAGCTGGACCTCCAACCCTTATCCCTCTTTCGGGCTCATCAGGTTGTTTTAACATTAAACCGTATTGCCATGTCTCAAAACGCACGTGAGAGCCTTTTTAATCGGTGACACACAGTCTACCCGATGCTCCAAGCATGGCTCATCGCATGTTCTCATAAAATCAGTGCGAACAATGCTCAGCACTCTCATCAAATCAAGTAAAACTAGTGCGAGCTAAGCTCTAGCACTCTGTATGCAAACCATGTGAAAAGCTGGTGCGAGCGAAGCTCCAACACCCTGTCTCAAAAATCATATAAGAATATGGTGCGAGTTAGACTCTAGCACCCTGTCACGAAAATCATGTAAAATCAGGTGCGAGTTAGACTCTAGCACCAATGCATGTAAAACTCTAATGCGAGCTCTCGCTCCAGCACTAATGCATGCATCACACAATTCAAAAACATCGTGCGAGCTGAGCTCTAGCACGTCACATGTCAATAAAAACACGTAGGCGGCTCTGTTTCCTTAAAACAGTTTTCAAAACCATTATATCTTTGAAAGTATGCAATGCTGTGCATTTTCTTTCAAGGTTAGCCAGCCTACTCATGCATGCATTAAAATGTCTCCAGAACGAGCAGAAACCTCTTGTTCTTGCTCCTCCCAAATTTTCCTAAATTTCTAAATTTTACCCTTAACAAGGGTATTTTGCCCATTCGGGCACTAAAATTATTATTTGACCTCTAGACCCTTCAGATAATTTTTAAAAGACTGCAAATGAACTTAAAATTTCGTAAAGTTACCTCTAGCAGTCCGCAGAATTCCCTTACCTTATTTTCTTGTCGAGTCTGACCTTTCCTTTGATGTCACGTCGCGCAGTCCGATCTGCTCCCAATCCAATGTCCGAAACTGCGTATAAATATTCCTCAGGTCAGATATCATACAATTTAATTGTCTTTAATACTTTCTGGGCTTACTTTAAATCATTGGACCCATTTATCCCTATTGGGCCCGATTGCACCTTAATGGGCCTTAATCGGCCTTAAGCCCGTTTTCCACTTAATTTTTCACATTATCGAGGCCTATTGGGCTCATTGGGCCCACCAATAATTTATTGAGCCTCGTTCTAACCCTCGAATATCTCAATTTAGTATTTACGACAATTTATCTAAATTTCCAGAATTTAATTCAATTTATGCGGAAATTAAATTCATATCACGCATAACGATATAAATTGTTGTAAATAATGGTTACTTACCCGAGATTCCATGTTAGTACTCAAATCGAAGCTGTCTCGAGCTCTCTTTGGATGCCAATTGTCGAGCTACACAATTTCATAAATTTTCGGGTAAATTTTCAGTCGAAAATTAATTAAATAAAATATTTCAAAATTTAAATCGGTCAATTTCAACCGCTACTGACTCACCCGAAGCTCGATTGCATCGTCGGGATTTTTTCCCAATTTTTCCTCTTTTTCTTTTTCCCTTTTTTTCTTCTTTTTCCTCTTTTCCCCTTTTTCTCCTTGGCTGAACCGGTTCAAACCGGTTCGGACCGCCGGTTCACCCCGGTTCACTCCGGTTCACCGCCTTGCCGGTCGGTTCTCCGTTGGCTTCCACCGCTAGTGGCTCCGCAAGGTTGTCCGCAGCACAAATCTACCCTTGGTTTGGGTCGAGGTCGCCGGAACGCCGTCGGTCCGGCTCTTCTCCCTCGGCCGTCGGAACCCATTTCTTTCTCTTCGTCGTCGCCGGCGATTCCCGCCGTTTCATTGGCTGCTACTGGAGCAAAAAAAACCGCCGTCGCCTGGGCTTTCAGAATCGGGCCTTAGTTCAGTCCGAATCGCCGCCGTTCGCCGCCGGTGACCATTTCTAACCCGCGGCCTTCTCCTCCATTTTTCGACATTCTCCGGCGTCCTTGGCGCGCGTCACCGGTGGCAGACGACTCACCTGGCGTCGGGCTTCCTTTGTCGGCCCTCGTCTAGGGTCCCTGGCCGCCGGTGGTTCGTCGACTTCCTCCTCGGGTTGGCTTCCGTTTTCCGTTTTTCTGCTTCTCTTTCTCTCTCCCCGACATTCCAATCTTCTCTTTTTTTTTCATTTATTTTATTAATTATTTTTATTATTATTATTTATTTTAATTATTACACTATTCATTAAAATACTCTATAAAAATCCAAAATATCTACAACTATATTATTTTATTCCAAATTTAATCTATTTAATTTAATTTAATTTATTAATTATATTTTAACCCTTTTTCGGGTATAATTCCTCCGTATTTTCGGGATATTGTCCCGAATGACTTTTCGGTATATTTTTCGATTATTTTCGAGATTATTTTTCTGAACTAAAAATTTCGATTAATCCCGATTAATTCCAATAAATTAATATCTTGATCAATTTAATCCAGAATAAATTTATTTCACCTTTATTGACCAAGATTTCTCAATCCATTATTTTAAATTAAATTTCCTTATCGAATTTACATCGACTTTCGATCTTTTGACCGTTTTGCCCTTACACGTGTTCGGGATTAATTTAACCCGACTTCCCTTCACGAATACTCATTTATTTCGAATTTTAATTAAATTCGGGTCTTACACCTACCCTTAGACTCTGATTTAATTATGTATTTTCGTGCCTTCTCGTGCAACCCTTGATTGTAAAACAAAACCCTACACCTATTAAGCCCAAGTTTTATTTGGTCATGTTTTCGAATTAAAGAAATGCCATATGAGATTAAATGCATAGTTTTAAACATGATTGCTGAATAAATGTCATGGTTTTGACTTATGTATAATTGCTTTCATGTTTCTGAATTAAATGAAATTTGGTATGTGAACTTATGCTTGAGAAATGAAATTTGTTTTCGAAAGGCGATTGTCGGGGCCACCTCTTGAGTCCCACACGAACAAAGTGCCACACAGTCTTTCTGTTTTATGAAAGAGTTTTCAGATTTCAAGAAATTCGATTTTATTACTCGATATGAGTTAATGAGCTATAAAAACCCAAGTAGGATTTTGAAAACTCTGTTTTGAGACAAAAATGGCATTGTATAGTGGAATTGTGGGGGTTACCTCTTGAGTCCGACGGGAGCAAAGTGCCACACAGTCTATGTTACTGTGGGGGTTACCTCTTGAGTTCTGTGGGAGCAAAGTGCCACGCAATTTCCACAATGACATGTGAATGTGGGGGTTACCTCTTGAGTCTGACGGGAGTAAAGTGCCACACAGTCTATGTTATTGTGGGGGTTACCTCTTGAGTTTTGTGGGAGTAAAGTGCCACGCGGTTCATAAAGACATGCGAATGTGGGGGTCACCTCTTGAGTTCTATGGGAGCAAAGTGCCACACAGTCTATGTTACTGTAGGGGTTACCCCTTGAGTTCGACGGGAGCAAAGTGCCATGCGATTCATAAAGACATGCGATCATGGGGGCCACCTCTTGAGTTATGTGGGAGTAAAGTACCACACAGTCTATGTTACTGTGGGGGGTCACCTCTTGAGTCCTACAGATGCAAAGTGTCATACGGTCAATGCACTTTTGTCATGAGCGCCTTTGTGGCGTATATGAATGTATATGAATCCTGCCTTCGGGCATATTTATGATTTCCCTCTATAGGTTATCCAAGTCTCCATCCGATATGAACTATACTATATGATTTTGATCCTCCGATATATGTTTTTGCATCAGTTATGCTTTTGAGGTTCTATCGGTTTTGAAGTATTCTGGAGTTTTGTATGTTTCGATAGATTGTGATGTAACTGAATAGATTTGTTCTTCGAAATTATATTCTTATCAATTATGTTATATAAACGCTCTTTGAAAGCTATGTGATATTTGTAAGAAATGTATCTCTTGGTTTTATCATGCATTCAATGTGATTTAGCCACCATGATCATTTTAAATGCGTTTCTTACTGGACTTTTTCCCGAAAGCTCACCCCTCTACCTTTCAGATTATTTGCAGTGATCTATAGACGCTATTTGTCGCGTACACGATGTAGGCTGGTGGGAAAGAGCTACCCGATGCTACTTTTTGTACACACAATCAAGGTATACAATTACATTCCTTTACCAGACACATTTGTACGCACAGACATATATTGAAAATATTTTGTTGGGATGTAATTTGTAAAAAAACAATGTAGAGAATATGATTCTTGGGACTAGGTTGTAAGATGATTGGTATTAATCGATATGAATGTATTGAGTTGTAAATGTTGATTGGAAAGTATGCTTTGTAGTTGTGGATATCTAGGATTGTTAAAACAACTGAATTGCAGGTGGGTAGGCTCATATGTAAGCCGCTATGCTGCCGAAATTTCTATCGACCATATAAGTCAAAATATGGAATTTAAATATAATTACAGATTAATAATTAGAAAAAGCGATTTGACACTGAGCAGGAATGCAACCTAAGTGAATAAGGGAATAAGTGGGTAAATTAAATTAAAAAAAAATTCTCGATTTTCAAGGGTCAAGGGTCGTTACAGTTTAAGTGGTATCAGAGTAAAGGTTGTCTAGTACTGTCAGTGTCGAAAATAAGGATTAAATTACATCCTAATGTCTGTGCTTGTCTAGTTGTAGGTAATGTATACCTAATAACTTTAAGATTCGATCTTTGAAATTACGCGCAGGTATTAGATCACTGCACGATGAGTGGGAGGCGCGGACGTACTCGGAGGCAGGCTCAGCCACCTCCACCTCCTCCACCCGAGCCAGAGAGTCCTCGTACTTGTATGGCTCAGTTTGAGCAGCGATTGGCGCAGCGCCTCGAGCGAGGTTTAGAGTCGATAGCTGCCATGGTTGCCCAACATCTAGGGGTAAATGTTTCTGATTCTTCTAGCACGGCACCAGTTCCTACTCCAATGCAGACTCCTTCGCAAACACCGCCACCTCCTCCTCCACCAGTTCCTCTAGTACCTATGGCGTCTCAGCCTCCTATACAGGCCTGGAGAGAGGAGAGGAATATCGGTAGGATGAGAGTTTTTTGAAGATGAGGCCTCGAACATTTAAGGGAATTAAGAATCTGGTAGAGGCCGAAGAGTGGCTGGTGAGCCTTGGAAAAATCTTCGACCTTTTGGGGTGTTATGATGTTGAGAAGGTCTCTATGGCTACTTACATGCTGCAGGGCCAAGCTGAGTATTGGTGGGGATCCACCAAGGTCCTTCTGACTGCTCAGCATTAGGTGATTAGTTGGGATGCATTCTCCACAGCTTTTAGGAAGCAGTATGTTCCACTAGCTGCCAAGCAGAAGTTGAGGATGGACTTTCTGAATTTAGTACAGGGTAGTATGACTGTGGATGAGTACGAAAGTAAGTTCACTATGCTGATGAGGTATGATCTAGAGACATTCTAGAATGAACAACGTCGGACTGAGAGGTTTCTAGCAGGGTTGAGGCTAGCTATTTGAGATCATCTTTTGGGGTTATGGATTACTAAATTTCAGGATGCCCTGGGAAGAGCACAGATGGTTGAGAGGGGCCTGAATGTTACACAGACGAAGTATGGCCTTAAAGGAAAGAACAGAGATGAGAGTATGCGGAAGGAGTTGGTGAGACAGGAATTTCGGAGGGGCCAGCGCAAGAGGCAGAGGACAGATGAGTCTAGGACTAGGGTTGATTGGGCCACCGTTCCTATACCTGCTCCACAGACTATCAGAGGTCCGCAGCAATATGGGACGTTATGTAGGGAGTGCGGTAAACCCCATGCAGGTATTTGTTACAGGGCCACAGGGAGCTATTTTAGGTGTGGATAGAGGGAACACCTAATTAAAGATTGCCCACTGAAGAAGGTTCCACAGCCCCCAGTGCTACCACGACAACCTGATAGGTAAGCTCCCCAGAGACAAGTCCCACAGAGACGGGCTACCGCAGCAGAGAAAGCCAAGAAAATTGTCACTCATGGAAGAATCTTTGCCTAGGACTGATGTAGTGTGTAGGAATTGTGAAATTAAGGTAGGAGATAGGACCATATTAGCAGATCTAATTTTGTTAAACATGTACGACTTTGATGTAATTTTGGGTATAGATTGGCTAGCCACCAACCGTGTAAGTTTAGACTGCTACTCTAAGATTGTAACCTTCTCCTTACCTAGTAAGTTTGATGTAAGCCTTGCAGTTAAGGAATAAATTTTATGATTTTGTCTATTGATGAAAAAAAAAATCTTGAATATACGAGTCATATTGGAATGAGAGATGTATATAAGGTACGAATATCTCTGGTATGTGAAATGATTTGGATCAAATGATATAAATTAAGAATAAGTTCTCATTAAGGATAAATGTGAAAGTGTGATAAGTTTGGTGTCTCAAACGATGATGTCCTACGACAAAGGATCTTTAAGGAGTTTTATTGTTCTCGGTACACCATGCACCCGGGAAGCACTAAGATGTACCATGATTTACGGAGGGTGTATTAGTTGGTTGGTATGAAAATAGATGTAGCTGAGTTGTGGCCAAGTATTTGATTTGCCAACAGACTAAGATCGAACACCAAAGACCAGCGGGGTTACATAAGATTTTTCCAGAGCCCACTTGGAAATGAGTGCACATTACTATGGATTTCATAATGGGATTATCAAGGACCCGAAAGGGGCGTGATACAATCTGGGTGATCGTAGACAGATGGACCCGAATGAATTTGGAAGACCAAATTCTTTTAAGGTGGGGAGAATGTAAACCCCACAAATTTTCTACATTTAATTAGATTATATAAAAATGAAAATAATATATTTTAAAGGAAGTGATAAAGCAAATGCAAGCATGGAGGGATCGAAAATAATTTTAATGTAAGGACTTGTATCGGGAATTTATGAGGAATGATGAAATCCCAATAACATTTCATTTTTCGAAATAATGAAAATTTCATGGAAGGCATGAACATTATGTCCTTGGATAATTTTACAAGAAAATGTATATATATATATACGAAGGTATATATGTATATATATATACTAGCCAAATTTAAAAATAAATAGATGAATAATAATATATAGCAAATATATATATTATGTAATGTATAGTATTTAATATATGTGTTAGTAAAATTAAAATTAAAGCATGAGACAAGAAATTATAAATGGACACAAAATAACAATACAAAATATATAAATAAAGAATACATATATACTAATATAATATATATATACATTAAAATAATATATATATTTATATATTATGGCATGTACGGAATTGGCTTAGAAAAGCCAATTCCATTTGCCACTATTCTGAATTGAAAAGGAAATCAAAAACAGGGGTGTTGGGCGGGAACCGAAGGGGAGAAAAGAGGAGAGGAAGAAGAAGAAAAGGGAAGAAGGAAAGGGGGAAGAGAGAGAGAGAGTCGGTCGGCTGGGAGGAGAAAGAAGGAAAGAAGGAAGAAGAAGAGGGAAATCGAGGAAGAGAAGAAGAGAGGAATGGAAGAAAGAGGGGCTAACCGAGAGAGAAGATTGGAAAGGAGAAGAAGAAGAGAAGCAGCACCTGGAAAACAGAAAACAAAACAGGGGCTGGAAAATGGAAGAAAATCGAGAGAGGCTTGAGGGCTGATCGAAAGGGCTGAAAACTGAGAAACAACCGAAGAAGGAGACTGAGGTTTGGAGCTGATGTAGAAGTGGGCTGAAGCAGGCAGAATTGAGGCAGTTGGAAATTGAAGCAACCGAAAGGGGGGAAATAGAAACAGGAAAATCGGAATTGAAGCAAGTTGAAGGGGTGAGGCTGGAATCAAAGCTTCATTGAAGCAGGCCAGGAAAACAGGATAGAACCAAGGGTGAAGAGGAGAAAACCGAGGCAGGGGAAATTGAGTGGAGAGAAACAAAACCGTGAGCTGAAAGGGAAACGAGGTCCAGTGAAAGGAAGAGTTGGAATCGTGAGGCAAGGAAGAAGAAGATCGGGGCTGAGGGGAGATCGCAGGAGAATTGAAACGGAACCGAGAGGGGGCAGGAACGGATCCGAACTGGAGCAGGGCAGTAAAGGCTGGAAAACCGAGAGTTCATGTAAGACCCGAATTTAATTAAAATACGAAAATTAAATAAGAAAAGATGGGGGACGTATGAAGGAAGTCGGGTTAAATTAATCCCGAACACGTGCAAGGGCAAAACGGTCAAAAGACCGAAAGCCGAAGTAAATTCGATAAGGAAATTTAATTAAAAATAAGGATTTAAGAAATCTTGGTCAATAAAGATGAAATAAATTTATTTTGGGTTAAATTGATCAAGATATTAATTTATTGGAATTAATCGGGATTAATCGAGATTTTTAGTTCGGAAGAATAATCCCGAAAATAATCGAAAAATATATCGAAAAGTCACCCGGGACAATATCTCGAAAATACGGGGAAATTATACCCGAAAAAGAGGTTAAAATATAATAAATAAATTAAATAAAATTAAATTGATAAATTTAGAATTAAATAATAATTTTAAGGATATTTTAAGGGATATTTGGATATTTTTAGTGTATTTTAATGAATAAAATAAATTGTTAAATAATAATGATAATTCAAAAAAAAAAGAGGGTCGGGGAGAGAGAAAGAAAGAAACAGAAAAAGAAACGGAAAAACGAAAAGGGGGCAGCCGACCGAGGAAGGCCCGACGAGCCACCGGCGGCCGATGGTCCCAGCTGATGGTCGGAACACGTAGAGCGAAGCCCGACGGTTCCAACAGTACCGGCGGTGCAGCTTATCGACGCCGAAATTCGACGAAAAACGGAGGAGAAGGCCGCGGGAAAGAGAGGGTTACCGGCGGCGAACGGCGGCGAATCGACCTGAACCAAGGCCCGATTCCGACAGCCCAGGCGACGGCGGTCCTTTCTGCATCGGTAGCAGCCGGCGAAATGGCCGGAATCACTGGCGACGGCCAAAAGAGGGAGACGGGTCCGACGGCGAAGAGGAGAACAGCCGGACCGGCGGCATTCCGGCGACGTTGAGGCGAACCGAGGCCAGATTCGAGCTGCGGACGGCCTTGCGGAGCGATTGGCAGTGGAAGCCGGCGGAGAACCGGTCGGCAAGGTGGCGAACCGGCGGTGAACCGGCCGAACCGGAGTGAACCGGCGGTCTGAACCGGTCCGAACCGGACTGAACCGGTTCAGCCAAAAAGAGAAGGAAAAAGGAAGAAAAAGGGAAAAAGAAAAAGAGGAAAAATTGGGGAAAATTCCTGTGATGCAATCGAGCTTCGGCTCGACGATTGGCATCCACCGAGGACTCGAGATAGCCTCGATTTACGGACTAGCATGGAATCTCGGGTAAGTGACCCCTATTTACGATAATTACCTCGTTATGCGTGATATTGATTTAAATTTCGCATAAATTGAATTAAATTATGGAAATTAGTTAAATTGTCGTAAATATTAAATTTAGGTATTCGAGAATTAGAACGAGGCCCGATAAATTATTGGTGGGCCCAATGAGCCCAATAGGCCTCGATAAAGTGAAAATTAAGTGGTAAACGGGCTTAAGGCCGATCAAGGCCCATTAATGTGCAATCGGGCCCAATAGGGGTAAATGGGCCCAGCGATTTAAATTAAGCCCAGAAAAGATTAAGTACAATTAAATTATATGTTATCTGACCTGAGGAATGTTAATACGCAGTTCCGGGCATTGGATTGGGAACATATCGGACTGCGCGACGGGACTACATTGAAAAAGAAAAGGTCAGACTCGACAGGAAAATAAGGTAAGGGAATTCTGCGGACTGCTAGAGGTAACTTTACGCAATTTTAAATTCATACGCAGTTCTTTAAAATTAACTGAAGGGTCTAGAGGTCGAAGAACAATTTTAGTGCCCCGAATGGGCAAAATTACTAAAATACCCTTGTTAAGGGTAGAATCTAAAAATTTAGGAAAAATTGGGAGGAGCAAGGACAAGAGGTTCCTGCTCGTTCTGGAGGTATTTCAATGCATGCATGAGTAGGCTGGCTCACTTTTAAAGAAAAATGCATAGCATTGCATATCTTAATTGTTGTGATTTCTGTGAAAACTATTTGAAAATAACCGAGCCGCCTACATGTTTTTATTTACATGTGACGTGCTAGAGCTCAGCTCGCACGATATTTGATTTGTGTGATGCATGCATTAGTGCTGGAGCGAGAGCTCGCACTAGAGTTTTACATGCATAGGTGCTAGAGTATAACTCGCACCAGATTTCACATGCTTTTGCGTGACACGGTGCTAGAGTCTAACTCGCACCAGATTTTATAAGATTTTCATACAATTTATATACAGAGTGCTGAGCATAGCTCGCACTAGTTTTACTGGATTTGTGGAGTAGCGCTGTCTGCCCTTGGAGTCAGCCAAAAGGCCCAACAGGCTCAAAAGACCTCTTAAGTAGGGTGAGAGTGAGGGATGAGGTTGGCGGCCTTGTGGAGATGTAAAGCGGGCTCTGCCAAGTTTACTTGATTTGATGAGAGTGCTGAGCATCGCTCACACTGATTTTTATGAGAACATACGATGAGCCGTGCTTGGAGCATCGGGTAGACTGTGTGTCACCGACTTAATAGGCTCGCACGTGCACTTTGAGACATGGCAACGAGTATTGAGTTATGAAAACCTCTGTGGGAAGCAGGCCATTGGGCTGGAGTACCTAGAGTGATATGGGTCCATGGAGTACGATGTACCGTGCAAGTAGCATGGAGTACGATGTACCGTGGGGTATCTTCAGATACGGTATCTTTGTGATACGGGGTATCTTTGTGATACGGTATCTTTGTGATACGGGGTATCTTCGGATACGACATCTTCGGATGCGTGAGATCAGATAAGACTGACGGGTTGGATTGACCCACCTCCCGGGCAGTTCCCGATCAGGGTGAGACCTCGCACACTGGGATCCGTGAAGCTAGAGGGACTCACGAGGACATATTGGCCAGTCCTGGTTATTACCGATATACAGTATTGCCTAGTCTCGTATCTTGTATATATATATACGTATGTTTTCGATATCGATGCTTTTGAGAAACTCAATTTCCATGGTTTTGTGTGAGTCAGGATCACCCGAAGGAGGGGTCGAGTCCTGACTTCATTGTGAAATTTTTAAAGAGAAAGAAATGATTTAAAATAATTGCATGTTGAGTTTTCCGTGCAAACTTGATTTACATAACATCATAACTTTCATATCATATGTTTTAAAATGTGTGGAGAAAGGGTGGTTTATGCATGGCACCACGTTCATGTAGGTAGTATGGTTACCTACTTGTTTGTAGGATTGCCTTACTGAGCTTGATGTGCTCACCCCTTTCATTTTCTCCCACAGATAATCTCCAGTTGAAGTCGCGACGACTCAGTGCTGCATTCCGGATATCCGCTGCTGCCCATCAACATAAGGTATATATACACTTGTACATATTGTATCTACATAAGCATAGCATAGTAACATGTTTGTAAGTGACTATAGGGGATGTATAAATAATATAAACAATTATAAATGACTGGAGAAGAAATAAGTTAGATGGTAATTGAATGGTGGGACTGGCATTGACGCACAGCCCAATTATTAGTGGAGTGTTGGTCACGATTCGAGGACAGGTAAGAATTTAAGTAAGAAAATAATAAAACGCGAAAAATTAACTCTGATTTTTGGGTAGTTTGGGTCGTGACATATTATTATGGTATCAGAGCAACAATTGGTCTGATGTGTGTCAGTGTCAGTAATTAGAAAATTACATCCCCGTGTTACTGTGCTTAGTTAGATACAATAGTGTATATCGAGATGGGCTTGACTAAGAAATGGTTGAGAATGCAGGAATGCCTAATATGAGTCGCGTTAGATGAGATAATGCACGAGGCAGAGGTCGTAGAGAAAGACCTGAGTCTGCTAAGTCGTGCTGAGTTGACTTATGAGAATCGGGATGAGATTGAAATAGAGGCTAATGTTGAGAATGCCTCACAGAGTCCGACAGAGTGATCGGACAGTATTGAGAGACGCATCGCGAGATTGAAGCGGAGTATGGGAATTATTTTGAGGAGCAAATTGCTCAGATTATGAATGAGATCAGAGGGCGCAGCGGAGCATTGGTGGAAACCCGCTCGACCCATCTTAAGTGTTAAACATCCAGAGCTAAGATGAGAAATGTTTATGGATGTATTCCGGTGACAGGATATTTCGGACATGATTTAAAGTAAATTATGGATAAAAGTCCTTACTCTGACCCAAAAGAATTGATTTATTGATGAGTATGAGACTCAGTTATATTCTTGGCAGATATTACCTCGACACTATGAATAAGTGACAGTCGAGATGTTTAAAAGTTTATGGAAGGGCTCAACTTTTCAATTAGAGTCCGATTGACCCGTGAGATATTGCCTATACCGAGGCAGTGCACAGATTTACAGTTGGGTAAATAAGAACATGAATTGCACGCCTCTGAGATTGGGAAAGGTAATGAGGGCTGAAATAGAGACAGAAAGAGAATCGAGAAATGACAGAGATGTTAAAATGGGAAAATGCAAATTGGTAAAAGATTAGATTTGATGAGTTATGGGCTAAGATGATTGGTAATGCCCCAGTGCATCCAATTTTGGCACTCTTGGGGGACATTGTGATTTGGAGGACCCCGACCTGCTACGAAGCAGTGTAGCAGTGTGAGCACTGTAAGCAGTGTGAGATGTGTGGTAGATACCACGGAAGGAGGGTCTATATCTACACTGTATTGATGAAAATGGCCGTTAAATGCGGTAAGACAGACCATTGATTTTTATTGCACAGAGCTAGGCGAGATTGCCCCACAGAAAGGTAAAGAGACAGAGAAAAATTTCGTTGGTATAGCTGCAACGAAAAGGGAGGCCATAGCCGAAAAGAAAAAGGAAAGTAGGTTGTTGGACGAAGACGAAAGGATGTCTTGGACCAGGACGCTATTGATGTTTCATGGATGTGGTGTAAGATACCACACTTGTTATGAATAATGAAGTACATATGTTCATTGATCCTGGTGCCACACATTTATTCGTACCGCCTTCATTCACATATAAGTGAGTAAAAGGCATGGATTGCCTACATCATTGGGCAAATACAGATAAATGAGTACCCCAATAAAGGAGGATTAATTAACGGAATATGGATATAGAGATTTTAAGTAATAAAAAGGGGTGCAACAGTTGAAATTAAAGGAGTAAAGGATTATATTCACGGAATGAATAATGACAAGAGTTTTGTCATGATGGATATACGAAAGGAGATAATCTTTGAGATAAGATAGATCCTAAATACAAGATGTATTGGAGTAAGAGACATATGCTAGGTAAGGAATACCCTTAATATGTGAAGTCAATAGAGATTAAGTAATTGTATCGAATATAAATTATGACCACATAGACTTCGATATTACGTAGTTGTGGTTAAGTCTAAAGGTTAATAAAGGTATTTCAAAATACCTCCCCGCCTGAAGACTTGACAGCGTCTAAAAGTATATATGTATAACCTATAACGTGAAATCGAGCGTCGTAATAGATAACTTTAGCATTAGGATACCTTTACTAAGACGATAAGAATATAAAAAAAAAAATTCGACGAATCATAAAGGCTAACATAGTAAAATTTAATAAGAGCCGTTAAGATAAGAAAAGGAAATGACGCAGGTTAGTACCTGAAAACGTAAGTGGTTGAGAAGGATCTTAGACGCTTATGCGTAAATAAGTCAAGGATTGGAATTGTAATCAGCAGTATCGGTGATATGCCGGGTGTAGTTAAAGTCTAGGGCGATTTATAAGCAATAATGGGAAATTACTTTTACAGATGGTTGCTGCGAGTTCAAAAAGGATATACTTGGTTGACACGTTTAATTAAGAAAACGTGATCTTGGAATGAGATGATAAATAAGATGATAGATGTGACGTGAATTTCGGTGTAGTGAAGTGTGAACTGACCACCGTGATTAATTTCGTCATACCCAACAGCTCAAGAGGTTCTCAGTGAGTATGGATACCTCAAAATTATGAAGGAGCCATGTATTGATGTATAATGGGAAGATACCCATGATTTTAAGTTGGCAACAGTATTTGTACTGAGGATATAGTACTATTATGTACAGGGTGAGAAATTATGGATATGCACTGATCATAAAGCCCGAGTATCTGTTTCCACAGAAAGAGGCGAACATGAGAATACATAGTGGGTTAGAGCTTCTGAGTGATATTGATCGTGAAAATTGTACCACCCAAGAAAGGCTAATGTGATGACTGATGCCTTGAGCATAAAGAGCCTTGGAATGGTATTACATATGATGGTCAGGGAGCGTGAGCTGCTAGATGCAATTGTGAGCCTCAGTATAGATGTGATCCCTTCTGATGATGACAGTGATTGTGTGACAGCTAGCCTGATGATTAGAACCGGATGAGAGTGCCCGGATTTGCCAGGCTTAGCGTGATGATCGACCGGATGTCGATAGTTTGGGTCTGATTCAGAAGGGTACAGTGATAGAGTTCACAGTGGGTGATGATGAGTTACTGAGGATTCAGAGACAGTATGAGTGCTCCCCAGGACCACAGTTGATGAGATAGTAATGTTGTCAGAAGCTCACTCTTCGGGATATACAGTGCATACGGAAAGTAACGATTATATATATGAAATATCTAAAAAGGGTATTGGTGGTCAGATGTGGAAAGAGATAAGGTAGAGTATTAAAAGTCTGCAGAGTTATTGCAGCACCTACCTATATCGACACGACACGAAAACGAGAGCAAGTTTCCATAAATTTATGATGGGTTACAGAGACCTAGGTGAATTACGAGGCTATTTGGATGATAGTCGCTAAGTTGTCTACCCACCTTCTAGTTATGAAATCCCTAAATACTCAAAGTGTGTATGAGGATTCAGGTGTAAGGAAGATTGTGGAACATTATGTAGCGTTCCAGTGAGCATTGTATTATATAGGGATTCCCGCTTCACTTCCCACCTCTGAGGATATTTTAGGAAGCTATGGGAACCCGACTGAGTATTAGCACAGCTTTCCATCCTCAGACAGATGGTCAGTCAGAGAGGACTGTACAGGTTCTGGAGGATCCGATGAAAGCGTGTGCCATTGATTTTATAAGCTCCTGGAATGATCAGTTGATTTCTAATTGAAGTCGCCAATAACGACAATTAGCAATTGAGTATCGGGATAACAAGATATGAGACAGTGTACGGCTGTAGGGGTTATTCCCCAAATTGGATAAGAAAAAGTGGGTGACAGATACGATCATTTTTGACTTTGGATAATAAGTCTCTGAGGATGCTTAGTTAAGGATGGGAGATTAAGAACACCTCAGAGCAGATAGACAAGTATTGGAATTCACCCTTGGTGAATTAAGTATGATTGAAATATTTCTTGTCCTAAGAGAATAAGGACATAGCGAACTTTTGGAAGAAAGTAAATTGAGTTGCGCTGGATGGAATATTTTGAGAGATTGGACAAGTGGGAGATAAGACCTGTAGGTGACATTTCCACTTGAATAAGCAGGCACCCACAATGTGTCTCAGCTTTTGATGCTTCGGTACTACTATCCAGATCCAGCAGAGGTGATAGGATATGAACTCCAAAAGTTCAGTTTAATGAAAATACAAGTATATCGAAGAAGTTGATTCGGGCATTAGACAGGAAAGAGAAAGTATTGAGGTTTAAGACGATCTCCCTAATTAAAGTCCTTTGGTAGTAATACACTCCGGAAAAGGTCACATAAGAATTTAAGAGTATGATATAATCGGTGTACCCGGAGTTGTATATGGACTCATATGAATTGGTTCTAATTTGGAGGACCAAATTCCTTAAGTGGGGGAGAGTTGTAAGACCCGAATTTAATTAAAATACGAAAATTAAATAAGAAAAGATGGGGGACGTATGAAGGAAGTCGGGTTAAATTAATCCCGAACACGTGCAAGGGCAAAACGGTCAAAAGACCGAAAGCCGAAGTAAATTCGATAAGAAAATTTAATTAAAAATAAGGATTTAAGAAATCTTGGTCAATAAAGATGAAATAAATTTATTTTGGGTTAAATTGATCAAGATATTAATTTATTGGAATTAATCGGGATTAATCGAGATTTTTAGTT
This sequence comes from Firmiana major, assembly GCA_033439115.1. Classification (NCBI taxonomy): domain Eukaryota; kingdom Viridiplantae; phylum Streptophyta; class Magnoliopsida; order Malvales; family Malvaceae; genus Firmiana; species Firmiana major. The sequence goes on from CM065903.1 coordinate 7,531,077, forward strand.
CGGAAGAATAATCCCGAAAATAATCGAAAAATATATCGAAAAGTCACCCGGGACAATATCTCGAAAATACGAGGAAATTATACCCGAAAAAGAGGTTAAAATATAATAAATAAATTAAATAAAATTAAATTGATAAATTTAGAATTAAATAATAATTTTAAGGATATTTTAAGGGATATTTGGATATTTTTAGTGTATTTTAATGAATAAAATAAATTGTTAAATAATAATGATAATTCAAAAAAAAAAAAGAGGGTCGGGGAGAGAGAAAGAAAGAAACAGAAAAAAAAACGGAAAAACGAAAAGGGGGCAGCCGACCGAGGAAGGCCCGACGAGCCACCGGCGGTCGATGGTCCCAGCTGATGGTCGGAACACGTAGAGCGAAGCCCGGCGGTTCCAACAGTACCGGCGGTGCAGCTTATCGACGCCGGAATCAGACGAAAAACGGAGGAGAAGGCCGCGGGAAAGAGAGGGTTACCGGCGGCAAACGGCGGCGAATCGACCGGAACCAAGGCCCGATTCCGACAGCCCAGGCGACGGCGGTCCTTTCTGCACCGGTAGCAGCCGGTGAAATGGCCGAAATCGTCGGCGACGGCCAAAAGAGGGAGACGGGTCCGACGGTGAAGAGGAGAACAGTCGGACCGGCGGCATTCCGGCGACGTTGAGGCGAACCGAGGCCAGATTCGAGCTGCGGACGGCCTTGCTGAGCGATTGGCGGTGGAAGCCGGCGGAGAACCTGCTGGCAAGGTGGCGAACCGGCGGTGAACCGGCCGAACCGGAGTGAACCGGTGGTCTGAACCGGTCCGAACCGGACTGAACCGGTTCAGCCAAAAAGAGAAGGAAAAAGGAAGAAAAAGGGAAAAAGAAAAAGAGGAAAAATTGGAGAAAATTCCTGTGATGCAATCAAGCTTCGGCTCGACGATTGGCATCCACCGAGGACTCGAGACAGCCTCGATTTACGGACTAGCATGGAATCTCGGGTAAGTGACCCCTATTTACGACAATTACCTCGTTATGCGTGATATTGATTTAAATTCCGCATAAATTGAATTAAATTATGGAAATTAGTTAAATTATCGTAAATATTAAATTTAGGTATTCGAGAATTAGAACGAGGCCCGATAAATTATTGGTGGGCCCAATGAGCCCAATAGGCCTCGATAAAGTGAAAATTAAGTGGTAAACGGGCTTAAGACCGATCAAGGCCCATTAATGTGCAATCGGGCCCAATAGGGGTAAATGGGCCCAGCGATTTAAATTAACCCAGAAAAGATTAAGTACAATTAAATTATATGTTATCTGACCTGAGGAATGTTAATACGCAGTTCCGGGCATTGGATTGGGAACATATCGGACTGCGCGACGGGACTACATTGGAAAAGAAAAGGTCAGACTCGACAGGAAAATAAGGTAAGGGAATTCTGCGGACTGCTAGAGGTAACTTTACGCAATTTTAAATTCATACGCAGTCCTTTAAAATTAACTGAAGGGTCTAGAGGTCGAAGAACAATTTTAGTGCCCCGAATGGGCAAAATTACTAAAATACCCTTGTTAAGGGTAGAATCTAAAAATTTAGGAAAAATTGGGAGGAGCAAGGACAAGAGGTTCCTGCTCGTTCTGGAGGTATTTCAACGCATGCATGAGTAGGCTGGCTCACTTTTAAAGAAAAATGCATAGCATTGCATATCTTAATTGTTGTGATTTCTGTGAAAACTATTTGGAAATAACCGAGCCGCCTACATGTTTTTATTTACATGTGACGTGCTAGAGCTCAGCTCGCACGATATTTGATTTGTGTGATGCATGCATTAGTGCTGGAGCGAGAGCTCGCACTAGAGTTTTACATGCATAGGTGCTAGAGTATAACTCGCACCAGATTTCACATGCTTTTGCGTGACACGGTGCTAGAGTCTAACTCGCACCAGATTTTATAAGATTTTCATACAATTTATATACAGAGTGCTGAGCATAGCTCGCACTAGTTTTACTGGATTTGTGAAGTAGCGCTGTCTGCCCTTGGAGTCAGCCAAAAGGCCCAACAGGCTCAAAAGACCTCTTAAGTAGGGTGAGAGTGAGGGATGAGGTTGGCGGCCTTGTGGAGATGTAAAGCGGGCTCTGCCAAGTTTACTTGATTTGATGAGAGTGCTGAGCATCGCTCACACTGATTTTTATGAGAACATACGATGAGCCGTGCTTGGAGCATCGGGTAGACTGTCTGTCACCGACTTAATAGGCTCGCACGTGCGCTTTGAGACATGGCAACGAGTATTGAGTTATGAAAACCTCTGTGGGAAGCAGGCCATTGGGCTGGAGTACCTAGAGTGATATGGGTCCATGGAGTACGATGTACCGTGCAAGTAGCATGGAGTACGATGTACCGTGGGGTATCTTCGGATACGGTATCTTTGTGATACGGGGTATCTTTGTGATACGGTATCTTTGTGATACGGGGTATCTTCGGATACGGCATCTTCGGATGCGTGAGATCGGATAAGACTGACGGGTTGGATTGACCCACCTCCCGGGCAGTTCCCGATCAGGGTGAGACCTCGCACACTGGGATCCGTGAAGCTAGAGGGACTCACGAGGACATATTGGCCAGTCCTGGTTATTACCGATATACAGTATTGCCTAGTCTCGTATCTTGTATATATATATATATACGTATGTTTTCGATATCGATACTTTTGAGAAACTCAATTTCCATGGTTTTGTGTGAGTCAGGATCACCCGAAGGAGGGGTCGAGTCCTGACTTCATTGTGAAATTTTTAAAGAGAAAGAAATGATTTAAAATAATTGCATGTTGAGTTTTCCGTGCAAACTTGATTTACATAACATCATAACTTTCATATCATATGTTTTAAAATGTGTGGAGAAAGGGTGGTTTATGCATGGCACCACGTTCATGTAGGTAGTATGGTTACCTACTTGTTCGTAGGATTGCCTTACTGAGCTTGATGTGCTCACCCCTTTCATTTTCTCCCACAGATAATCTCCAGTTGAAGTCGCGACGACTCAGTGCTGCATTCCGGATATCCGCTGCTGCCCATCAACATAAGGTATATATACACTTGTACATATTGTATCTACATAAGCATAGCACAGTAACATGTTTGTAAGTGACTATAGGGGATGTATAAATAATATAAACAATTATAAATGACTGGAGAAGAAATAAGTTAGATGGTAATTGAATGGTGGGACTGGCATTGACGCACAGCCCAATTATTAGTGGAGTGTTGGTCACGATTCGAGGACAGGTAAGAATTTAAGTAAGAAAATAATAAAACGCGAAAAATTAACTCTGATTTTTGGGTAGTTTGGGTCGTGACAGTTGATGAAGGAGAAAACAGAGGGAAGAAAGGAGAAAACCGAGAGAAGAAAGGAGAAAGGAAAAAGAAAAAAAAAAGAGGAAAAGAGAGAAAGAAGAGAAAAGAGGTAAGAATCTAATGTATATATGTATATTTAATTGTACATGTATATATATTTATGTGATTGTGTATAAGTATGATAAGGTAAAGTATATATATGTATATACATGTATGTAAATTCAATGTACATGTAGATAAATGGGTAGTAGATACAAGCATGTTAGTGTGGGTTGAATTAGATTAAAAGTGGGAATGATGAGGAGTAGGTAAACATATATATATGTATGTTTGTGATATTGAATAATGAAAACTAATAATAATATATGTATATATATATATATATGTGTATATATATATATAGATATATATATTGGTGTATATACATGTGGGTGTATATAAGATAAAAGTGTATTTAAATGAATATATATATATATATATTTGGGTATATACATATAGGTGTATATAATGAATGGATATGTTAAGTATATGTACATACAAGAATATGTATGTTTATGTGATAAGGAAAAATGGAAAACAATAAATATATATATATGTATAGGAGTGTATATGTATGTATATATATATATATATATATATATATATATATATTTAGGTGTATATGTAAGGGATGTAATTTAATATGGTAATGGTATCCCTACCCTTAGACTCCGATTTAATTATGTGTTTTCGTGCCTTCTCGTGCAACCCTTGATTGTAAAACAAAACCCTACACCTATTAAACCTAAGTTTTATTTGGTCATGTTTTCGAATTAAAAAAAATGCCATATGAGATTAAATGCATAGTTTTAAACATGATTGCTGAATAAATGTCATAGTTTCGACTTATGTATAATTGCTTTCATGTTTCTGAATGAAATGAAATTTAGTATGTGAACTTATGCTTGAGAAATGAAATTTGTTTTTGAAAGGCGATTGTGGGGGCCACCTCTTGAGTTCTACCGGAACAAAGTGCCACACAGTCTTTCTATTTTATGAAAGAGTTTTCAAATTTCAAGAAATTCGATTTTATTACTCGATATGAGTTAATGAGCTATAAAAACCCAAGTAGGATTTTGAAAACTCTGTTTTGAGACAAAAAGGACATTGTATAGTGGAATTGTGGGGGTTACCTCTTGAGTCTGACAGGAGCAAAGTGCCACACAGTCTATGTTACTGTGGGGGTTACCTCTTGAGTTCTGTGGGAGCAAAGTGCCACGTAATTTCCACAATGACATGTGAACGTGGGGGTTACCTCTTGAGTCCGACGGGAGCAAAGTGCCACACAGTCTATGTTACTGTGGGGGTTACCTCTTGAGTTCTGTGAGAGTAAAGTGCCACACAGTCTATGTTACTGTGGGGGTTATCCCTTGAGTCCGACGGGAGCAAAGTGCCACGCGGTTCATAAAGACATGCGATCATGGGGGCCACTTCTTGAGTTATGTGGGAGCAAAGTACCACACAGTCTATATTACTGTGGGGGGTCACCTCTTGAGTCTTACAGATGCAAAGTTCCATACGGTCAATGCACTTTTGTCATGCGCGCCTTTGTGGCGTATATGAATGTATATGAATCCTGCCTTCGGGCATATTTATGATTTCCCTCTATAGGTTATCCAAGTCTCCATCCGATATGAACTATACTATATGATTTTGATCCTCCGATATATGTTTTTGCATCAGTTATGCTTTTGAGGTTCTATCGATTTTGAAGTATTCTGGAGTTTTGTATGTTTCGATAGATTGTGATGTAACTGAATAGATTTGTTCTTCGAAATTATATTTCTATCAATTATGTTATATAAATGCTCTTTGAAAGCTATGTGATATTTGTAAAGAAACGTATCTCTTGGTTTTATCATGCATTCAATGTGATTTAGCCACCATGATCATTTTAAATGCGTTTCTTACTAGGTTTTTTCCCGAAAGCTCACCCCTCTACCTTTCAGATTATTTGCAGTTATCTATAGACGCTATTTGCTGCGTACACGACGTAGGCTGGTGGGAAAGAGCTACCCTAGGCTACTTTTTGTACACGTAGTCAAGGTATACAATTACATTCCTTTACCAGACACATTTGTACGCACAAACATATATTGGGAATATTTTGTTGGGATGTAATTTGTAAGGAAACGATGTAAAGAATATGATTCTTAGGACTAGGTTGTAAGATGATTGGTATTAATCGATATGAATGTATTGAGTTGTAAATGTTGATTGGAAAGTATGCTTGGTAGTTGTGGATATCTAGGATTGTTAAAATAACTGAATTGCAGGTGGGTAGGCTCATATGTAAGCCATTATGCTGCCGAAATTTCTATCGACCATATAGGTCAAAATATGAAATTTAAATATAATTACGGATTAAGAATTAGGAAAAACGATTTGACACGAGCAGGAATGCAACCTAAGTGAATAAGGGAATAAGTGGGTAAATTAAATTTTAAAAAAAAATTTCCCCGATTTTCAAGGGTCAAGGGTCGTTACAACTTATGAAGAGGGACGGAGCTCTCATGGCTCAGTTAGTGACTATTTTGATAAAAAAAATAAAGAAATCCATTCCAACTGACTCGAAATTTTCATTAAGGGGAGCCATACCTGAATTGGTTAGAAGCAAGAGTGCAAAGCAACCAAAAGTAAATGATTCTTTTTTAAAGACATTGAGAAAGAAATTAGGTGAATCAGTATCTAAATTTTTGATATATGATCGACTCCCTTTTCAGTTAGCAAACTCTCCATGGTTGCACAATTTAGTTTCTGTAGCAGCAGAAATTGGGCAACATGTCAAACTCCCAACACCTTATGAGGTTTCTGATGTGTATTTGGAGTCAGAGTATAGACAAGTGAAAGAATGGGTTAATGGATTAAAGGTTCATTGGAGTGAATTAGGTGCTACACTGATGTGTGATGGTTGGACAAACAGTTTGAACCAAATGCATATAATTAATTTTCTCGTTTATTGTAGTAAAGGGACCATTTTTTGAAAATCTGTGGATGTCTCTAGTGCTCGAACTAGAGATACTAAATTTTACTACAAACTATTGGATCATGCTGTAGAAGAGATTGGAGAAGAATATATTGTCCAAATAGTCACTGACAATGAAGCAGCACTTAAGACTGCTGAAAAAAATTAATGGAAAAAAGGAAACATCTGTACTGGATGACCTGTTCAGCTCATTGCTTAGATTTATGCCTTGAAGATATTGAAAAAAAGTCAAGTGTGGAAAAAGTTTTGGATGAGGCGAAGAAAGTGATGTGTTTCATATACAATCACATATGGACGGTTGATTTAATGAAAAAAATATACTCAAGGAAGACAAATACTTCGTCCTGGTCTTACCCGATTTGCCACCCATTTCATCCAACTACAGGAGATAGTAAAACACAAACAAGGTTTAAGAGAAATGTTCAGTTCAAAGGTTAGTACTTAGTAATTGGTTTTTAGTTTTTAAATCTAACAATTTTTTTGTGATATTTTATTCATATTACTTTAAAAATTTATTCATGAATATATAAGAGTTCAAAGAGTCAATATGGGGACAACAAAAGTCGGGGCCTGCCTATGAAGCCTTTGGTAAAGGTTTTAGAAAAAGAATTTTGGCGAAGAGCACGTGACATAACAAAAGTTTATGAGCCTTTGGTAAAGGTATTGCGGCTTGTGGATAGTGATGAGAAACCAACCATGAGCTTTATTTATGAGACTATGGATAGAGCTAAACGGGCAATTCAGGCAGATTGTCGATACTCTGCTGATTATGAAAAGATTATTGACAACAGATGGATCTTCATGCATTCTGACTTGCATTCAGCTGTTAAGTAGACTAAAAATGTGGATGGTAATTAAAAACATTTTTATGTTTTATCATTATGTTTAAATTAGTTATATATTTATTTTTATTACTTTTAGATAATATTTTTCTGAATTATTTTTAGGTTACTATCTTAATCCTCAATTTCAATTTGGTGTGGAGCATTCTGAAAGTGTGTTAAAAGAAAGATTACAAGGGACAAAAGCAGTAATAAAAAGATTAGAACCTTCTATGGATACTCAAATCAGGATGATTAACCAGGTTAGTGTTTAATATTGTTTTATACTCTAAAATTTACTTTGTGTATTATAAATAGAATTACTTTTTGTATTTATTTATTTGATAAATTATATTTTTTATCAATATAGTTGATATTATTTCGACAAAAAAATGAGACGTTCGGTACACCTCAGGCATAGAGAGCTTGGAAGCAAATGAATCCAGGTAAACAGTTAATTTATTAAAATTTTATTTAATATTATTTAATTATTTTGGATGTTAAATTTATTTTAAATAGTTTTATACAGCTGAATGGTGGATGATATATGGCACATGTGTTCCTGAATTACAAAAATTGGCAATTAAAGTGCTTAGTCAAACAACTTCTGCATCAAATTGTGAAAGAAATTGGAGCACATTTAGCTATATACACACTAAGGCCAGAAATATATTGAAATATGAAAGACTTCAGAAGTTAGTATATATTTATTATAATATGAGGCTAAGGATGAAACATAAAAAAAGAATGAGTTCTGATGAGATAAACGATAGTTTCAATCCTATTAGCCTTGATCATATATTTGAAGATGAAGATCCCTTTCAAAATGGTTGCAAGAGAGAGAAAGATCTTTATTAGATGGTCAAAATTCTGATTGGTTGCCTGCAGATAATTCTGATGATGAAATGAACTATGAACAGTCATATCAATCGGAAGAAAATGTACATCAGTCAAGTGCAAATCCAACAGCAACTCAGAATGATGATGACGAGGGTTCAACTCCATCTGATGCTAGTGATGGTGGTGGTGATAGTGGTGGTGATGGTGGTGATCATGGTAGTAGTGCTGATTATAGTGGTGGTGCAAGAGAAAATAGACCTTTCAGTCCACTTGGAGGAGAATATGGGCTTGTTGCAACTGGTGGATTATTCATTGATATGTCAGATTATGGAGTAAATCCATCTGTTAGATCTAGTGGGGATGGAAGTCAAGATAGAGCTCGATCAAAGGGAAAAGCCAAGAAGCACCAACATGATACTTCTGGAGGCTCTTCGTCTAGAAGGTCAAGTTCTACTAATGAATCATTTGGTACTCAAGATCATTATCCATCGAGACCATCTTTACATTTTCAACCTCCTTACGGTTATTATCCCCTACCACAAGGTTATTATCCACCTCAACCATTTCCTAATTATCCTATGCCTTATTATCCTCATATGTATCCACCGCCACAAATGTATCCACCTCAACAAATGTATCCACCTCAAATGTATCCACCCTCGCAAATGTATCAAGAACAAGGATATGGTTTGACTTTGGAACAGAGATCACAAAGACCAAATCAACGTGGCTCTGAAAGTGAAGAGGGAGAATATGATCTTCCTCGTCATTCGACTATGTGGTAATATGTAAGATTTGAAATATATATAATTTTTATAGCGGATTGAATTTAATATGTTTTTATTCTGTTGATTATTAATTTTTGTAGAAATTCATATAGAAGAGAAAAAAAAGAGAAATGTTGACATAATTAATTTATATTAAAAAATAACAAAAATTTGGTGAAAGAATTCTTTAATATTTTAGATGAAAAATAGTTATATTAATAAGAATTAATTTAGTAATTATTGATCTCCATTTTCTACTTTTGTTATTTTTCAATTATTATAAGTAATTTTATTAAATTATAATGTTTTATTATAATCAAAAAATTATGACTAAATTTTTCACAAAAATATTAGATTTAAGATATCATAAATTACTTTAAAAATTATAAAATAAGACTAACTATGATTATAATTGCAAATATTGCATTTTGGGATAAGTTGTGCGGAAAAAAAAATCACGACCGCGATAGCCGTTATGACCGCGATGGTCTCCATTATATCCGTAACCGCGACAAACGCAACGCAATCGAAAACGAGGCATCGACCGCGTTTTAAATCCCCGATGCTGTGATTTGAACGTTTTTTATACGTGTCAAATTTAATTGTAAGCTATCTTAGTTTAGTGCTCGAAATGCCACCAAACTTTGCTTTTAAGGCTGTCCACATCTCTTTTGCATTATCATGCTTTCTGAACTCACGCATGATGTCATTCTCCATACTGCTTAGCAACGTAATGCGAGCTATGAAGTTTTTCTTTTTTCAGGCTTCATAAGCCTCTCGGTCCCTCATATGTTGTGCAGTATTTCCTTCCTCAGGCTCTTCCATGGCATTATTCAGAATTTCAAGAACCTCATGTTCTTTCAACACATACTAGATTTTCATACTCCAAATTTCATAGTTATCCTCATTCAGTTTCTCACCTTTGTTTAACTCAGCAACAATGGTTTTAGAAGCAGAAGCCATTTCAAAAGATATTCTACACAGATACATATATGCACTTAATTAATGCCTAGCATTACACAAATCCATTTTTGTCACAATTTCAAAATTAAATTAATGATAATTATTCACATGTCATGGAATCAAAAGTTCACCAAGTTTCACAATCATCCTCCAATTCGATGTATTTAATTATCACCAATTAATTTTATTGTGCAAAATTTATTATTCTAAGGTAATTACATTTTTTTATTAAAATACCTTAGAACTCCCACTGCAAATAAATCAATTATATATATACAAACAATAACATATATTGATTGCATAAAAATAATAAAAGTATTTACATAAACAAGTCTTTTAAAATAACAATATTTGTTCAAACATAGTCAAATAAAATAAAATAAAATAAAACTAGTTCCTACGAATTATTTTTCTAATTATTGGAATAGATTCTTTAAATTCTTTAGACACTTTAAACTCTAAATTTGAAAGCCATGGAGTACCAGGAACTTTGTATTTCCCTTTGCAAAAGTTAGTATTAATTGAGAGGGTTGCAGTCCTTCTTGCCCCTATCTTCATATATTCTTTCAAAAAATTTGTCACTAACATTGCATAATTAAGTTTTGGATTTAGCTTCCAAAGATCATCTAAAAGACTCTTTTGACTTGGAGTGATTAACGTACTCCTTAACATGAGGTATTTGTTATGGTCACTCCTCAAATGTAAACTGCCACTCCAGATAGACTATTGTGTTTTTTTATTAACAATAATGATATGTCTCTCCATATCATCATTGGGATCCATCCGATAATTGGCTAGTTCGTTTAGCAATTTCCTAGCTCTGCGATACTGAGGCCCTGTCCTAATAGCCCTAGGAATCCTCATCATGATCGACATAATTCTCTGTAACAAATACAGAAAAAATAATGAACACATATATATAACACAAACCTCGTAGCGATTAAAAACGAATTTTAATCATCCTTGTGTTATATGGACACCTCACGTTGGGAAATTCGCATGTTTATGATAGAAATCATAATTATCAATTCCTCAACTTTCTAACCAATAATATTTTCTTATTTGAAACATCCTATACACATCTGCAACAAATTCGAATAAATCACACACATTTGTGTGATCTCCAATGACATCGCATATTAATTACGTTTTTAGATTGTTCTACACGAAATAATAATAATTAAATATCATTTTCTTACATGCATTTAGTTTTTTTATATTTTTTTATACCATAAATCAAGTAACTTGGCTCTGATACCAATGTAGGAAAAATATCATATCATGCGTCAATCATATACCACGTACAATATCATATTCACAATCATCCTATCTTAAAACAATTATATATATGATTGAACATACAATTTACGAACAATAATTTGTGAAATTTAAACACTTACAGTTGCAAATGAAATCGTTTGCTTGATTCACTGGTTAGACACAAAATCACACAGCGAAAGTTGTACATGTTTCACAGTCTAAATCCTTAACAATTGCAGAGTACAAAAATGGAGAACAAAGAATACTTTTTCTTTTCTTCTTTCTCTCTTTATCTCTTTTTCTCTTTCTCTCTCGAATCTGTCTTCTTCTTTTTTTTCTTTTTTTGCTTTTTAAACTGGCGTCCCACGTCCAACATGGTAATGACTTCTTCTTTTCCAACAAGTAGTGACAAAGGCTATGCCAACATTAGTTGCAAGCATTATATTATAAAACCACCTTTTAGAAGTATCTATGTCAAATATTTTTTCTTTGCATAGAAATCTTTAGTCATAGAAAAAATGAGTTAGGAAAGGAATAAGAATTTTGAAAATGAGGGTTAAAAGCAAAGCATTTTATTGTACTTGGATTTTTGAAGAGTTGAAGGAAATCAACTATGTAATGGTAGTTGCTTTGATAGTCTATTGAGTTTTAGAGGACTCGGGTTTAACTTTAGCTAATAATATCTCGACATTCATGGGTTCATTGACGTATCTATTCAAAGAAAAAAAACATGTTAGTTTTATATAAATGTTTAAATGTTTAATAAAAAAAGAAATAGAGAACCTTCGTTTTAGTTGTTCTATCTCTTGTATAGGTAAATCAATATATATTTTTGTTGTGGAGCATGAGGAGATGAAAAGCTCATTTAAATATCAAATGAAAGTTCATGAACCATGTATAAATAGAACAAACCAAGATCAGAACAAATAATAAATATAAAGAATAAAAGAATGAGAATAAAATTAAGAAAAGCCTAAAAGAGAAAGGGACAAACCTTTGAAAGTTTTAACTATTGTACCAACAAATATTAGCACAGGATTAGTGGCATTGTTAAAGAGTTCTTGTTCTTTCAATTCATTCAATTTGTCATCCCAAATTGTCACTTTAACCGTGTGGTTACTATGGAAAAAATAAGAAAATGGAGCTTTAATAAGAAAAAGAAGATCATAAAAGAAGCTTAACTACTGAAATTGTTAATTTATTATCTTGAAATTTATCCAAGTTCCTTAATGAACTAATTACATTTTCTGAGCAAGAGGTTGGTTTTCTAAAGTTGAATTTCTATAATCGGGCCAATTGATTTTAATGTTCCAATTACATCTTACATTAACAAAAAAGAAACACGATGAAAGGATGAAAGGTTAGTTTTATTAAAGCGATAACAACTAAAAGTTAACAAGTAATAATAGGGAGTAAACCTGTCATGAAATTGTGATTGTTGATCCTGTCATTAAGTTCTTCATTTGAAGAAAACTTGAAATAATGTCAAGGATAGTTTTCAAGGTTTTTTTCAATTTTATTAGTGTCGGATCTTAAGGGACATGATGTGTCACGACCGTTATCGCTGACCTTTTTCCAATTCATTCCCAAGATTTGGTTGGGCTATGAGTCGATGTTACTCATTTCTATTCAATCATATGTATCAAATATTAAACATAATTGTACATCTATTTATATAATCGCTCTTTTTATACGTTACATCCCCAGTAATTTATACAGTACATGTCTGTGCGATTTAGTGTTCAGATACAAAATGTGTATATATATACCTTTGTGCAGCAAAGAGAGCTGTACAACAAAAGAACTAGCAGGGATGACCGCAAGATGCTCTAATGAGCCTTATCTGTGGAGTAAAAAAAAGGGGTGAGCTAATGCGCTCAGTAAGGAAAACATGACAGCAGGTAGATAACTATACTATCTACATGCTTATAATGCATGCTTAATATCATCACAAGGCAAATGCATTTTTATAAACCATAGCAATCTAATCAAAAATCATTAATTCGATAGAAAGCTTTTGTTTTCACTTTAACCACATTTCAAATCATCACTTTTCTCTCTGTTTTCATTTTCGAATTTAGTACTCCTCTGGTACTGGTAATAAGTGATTCCATCATAATCACAAATCATAGTTTTTAAACCATTTAAGATCATTTTGAGATCAATTTGAAATCGATTTGAGACTAGGTAGGGATATGTAATCATCTGTGGACATATGGCCATAGTCAGTGACCCCAAGCAATCGCTAGCTAGGCGTGCAAGGGTGTCGGTCGCCTAGGGAGGTGGGTCAATCCAACCCATCAGCTCATCTCTACTCTATCATCTGTCCGAAGACGCCAACACGGTACAAGGTACTCCATGTATCGTCTCACGGTACAACGTACTCCGTGGACAATCACACGGTACAACGTACTCCGTGGACCCTGTCCATACACCCTACGCCATGGACTATATCAATATGCTGTATGCTCGAGGCTACCTGAGAGTAGGCAGGCTTTTACGACCTCGGCATTAATCATCAACCATAACCTTGTCTCATAAACCAGTGCGAGCAATTCAGTGTGACACACAGTCGACACGAGGGCTCCAGCACAGTTTCATCATCAATAACATTTAAAATTTCGTGCAAGCATAATCGTGTAACCCGTTAGTTAACACGCAATTTCAGCACGATTTATTTCATTCACAAATCTGATAGATGGCTCTATTTTCATTGAAAATAACTCAAAATCAGAGTCAGTATAAATAGCATGCTGTCATGATGCAATTCATGTAAACAATAGCCCATCTATCCATATACTTGCTAAAAAGCAGAGTTTTATAGTGAAAAATATCAAAATATGCAATTTATGCAATTTTTCAAATCTTGCATTCCCGATGCTCAACGGTATGCATTTCCTTATAACAAGGGTAATATCGTAATTTACTTATCACTAGGCTCTTTCCTAGATTTTCAATCTCTATATATTTCATACTACTTATTCTTATACAGGGATTTATTAAAATACGTACAGCTATCTCTATAGCAATCATAAATCCCTTACCTCATTTATCTGTACATTCTGACCTTTCCTCTGATGACTCGTCACGCAGTCCGATTGGCTCTCAATCCAAATCAAATCTCCGGAACTGCGGATATACATTCATCAGGTCAAATACAATACAATTTAATGTATTTCATAATTTTCTGGGCTTAATTTTAAATCATTGGGCCCATTTACCCATATTGGGCCCGATTGCACCATAATGGGCCTTAATCGGCCTTAAGCCCTTTTACTACTCTTTATCGAGGCCTATTGGGCTCCTTGGGCCCTTCAGTAATTTATTTAGCCTCGTTTTAAATTTTCGGATATCTCAATTTAATATTTACGACAATTTATCTAATTTTTCAGAATTTAATTCATTTATGCGAAAATTAAATCCGAAATTTATGCGTTAAATATCAATCACGCATAACGATATAAAATTGTCGTAAATAAGGGTTACTTACCCGTTATTCTATGATCGTACTCAAATCGAGGCTGTCTCGAGCTCTCGGTTGATTCTAATTGTCGAGCTACACAATTAAATATATTTTCGGGTAAACTTTCAGTCGATTGTTTAACAAATTAAATATTTTGAAAATTAAATCGATCAATTCGACTGCTTACCGACTTACCCGAAGCTCGATTGCATCACTGAAATTTTTCTCAATTTTTTCTCTTTTTCTTTTTCCCTTTTTCTCCCTTTTTTTTCCCTCTCTTTTTGGCTGAACCGGTCCGGTCCGGTTCAACCCGGTTCGGACCGCCGGTTCGGTCTGGTCCGGTTCGGCCGGTTGAGTCCGGTTCGATCGGTCCAGGCAACAATTGGTCGTGCCGGCGCCGTCCGGCCGGTTCCCGGCGCGATTCCGGTGCCAATCGGCTCGCCTTCGCATGGGCTCCCTAAATCGGGCCTCGGTTGGGGTCGAATCGCGGCCATCGCCGGCGAATCGTGATTTCTTCCCCGCGGCTTCTCCTCCGTTTTTCGGCGTTTTCCGGCGACATCGGGGCGCGTCCTGGCCGCTGGTGGTTCGCCCAGTGCTGGGCTGCGTTCGCCGGTCCTCGTCGGCCCCTCAGCCCCGCCGGTGGTGGCCGTCCGACGAGTCTCCCTTCCTCGGGTCTTCCTTCGCGTTTTGCCTTTTGCTTTTGTTTCTTCTCTGTTTCTTTCTCCAGATTTCATTTCTGTTTCGTTTTTTTTTTTTTTTTTCATTTCATTTTTTTTAATTTATTTATAATTTATTTTTAATAATATTTTATTCATTAAAATATTATTAAAAATACAAAATATCTCAAAAATATTCTTAAAAATTTCTATTTAATTCATTAAATCAATAAATTAATTTCTCTGTATTATTTCGACTTTTCGGTATATTTTTTTTTGATTATTTTCGGGATTATTTTTCGATACGAAAATTTCGATTTATTCCAATAAATTCATATCTTGATCAATTTAACCCAAAATTTAATTATTTCTTCGTTATTGATCAAGAGTTCTCAATCTCATATTTTTAATTAAATTTTTTATCCCGATTAATACCGAATTTTGGTCATTTGACCATTTTGTCCTTGCACTATTTTCGAGAATACCATTTAAGTCCTTTTGTATTTTTAAATGCACTCGAAAATTTTGGGTCTTACAATCTCCCCCACTTAAGAAATTTGGTCCTCCAAATTAGAACCATGTAATATGAGTCCATAAATAACTCCGGTTACATCTATCGTATCATACACTGTCATCCTCAAGTGACTTTCTCCGGAGTATAATTCTATCCTCATACTTAACTAGGGAGATCATTTCAACCTCAACATTTTCTCTTTCCGTCTAATGCCCGAATCGATTTCTCCAATCATATGTTATACTTTCATTGAGCTAAGCCGTTAAAGCTCATATCCAATCACATATATCAGGTCCGGATATTATTTTCGAAGTATCAAAAGATGAGACACATTGTGGATGCCTGTTTATTCAAGTGGTAATGCCAACCTACAGGTCTTACCTTCCACTTGTCCAATCTCTTCCCGAATCTCGTTACGTCCTTATGACAAGTAACTGCCACGATACTGATTCACCATTGGTGAATTCCAATAGTTTTCTGTCTCTTGTCAGCATAGCTTTTCTGTTTGCTCTTCTGTTTGCTCTGAGGTGTTCTTAATCTCTCACAAATCAACTGAACATCTTCAGAGGTTTGTCTTACCAATTCGGGAACAACTCTCTAACTGTCACCCACTTTTCTTATCCAAATTAGGGAATAACTCCCTACGGCCATACTAAGCCTCATATCATGTTATCCCGATACTCGAGTGACAACTGTCATTATCGACGAATTTGATTAGTAGCAACTGATCATCCCAGGAGCTCATAAAATCAATGGCACATGCTCTCATCACATCCTCCAGAACCTGTACAGTCCTCTCTGACTGACTATCTGTCTGAGGGTGGAAGCTGTGCTAATACTCAATCAGGTTCCCATAGCTTCCTGAAAAACGTTCCCAGAAGTGGGAAGTGAAGCGGGAATCCTTATCTGATATCATGCTCCCTGGAACGCTATATATTATTCCATAATTTTTCATACACATAAATCCGCCTACACACTCAGAGTATCTGGGGATTGCATAACCAGAAGGTGGGTAGACTTAATCAATCTATCGACTATCACCCAGATAGCCTCGTGATTTATCCGAGTCCTCAGTAACCCATCACGAAATTCATGGTAACTTATTCCCATTTCCGTGTCAATATAGGTAGAGGCTGCAATAACCCTGCAACTTCTTTTACTCTACCTTAATCTGCTGACATACGAGACACTTCTCCACAATTCTCTACAATATCACTTTTCATACCTGACCACCAATATCCTTTTCAGAGATTTCTGATATATTTATTATTTCTCGGATGCACTGTATATCTCGAAGAGTGAGCTTCTGACAATAAAATTATATCATCAACTGTAGTCCTGGGGAGCACTTATACTGTGTCTGAACCTCTGTAAGTTATCATCATACACTGTGAACTTTGTCACTATACCCTTCTGAATCTGACCCACACTATCGACATCATGCCGATCATCACGCTAAGCCTAGCAAATCCGGTCAACTCAAATCCGGTTCTAACCTCAGGCTAGCTGTCACAAAATCACTGTCATCATCAGAAGGGATCACATCACTACTGAGGATCACAACTGCTCTAGTAGTTCACGCTCCCTGACCATCATATGTAATATCATCCCTAGGCTCTTTCTGCTCAAGGCATCAGCCATTACATTAGCCTTTCCTGGGTGGTAAAATGTTCACAATCATAATCTTTAGAAGCTCTAACCCTCTTGGTTATCTCATATTCTACTCTTTCTGTGAAAACAGATACTCGGGGCTTTTTATAATTAGTGCATATCCGAAATTTCTTACCATTTAAGTGGCGACGCCATACTTTTAGTGTAAACGTTACGGCTGCCACTCTAAATCATAGGTCGAATAGTTTCTCTTATGGTCCTTGAACTAACTAGATCCATAAACGACTATCTTCCCATTTTACATCAATACACAGCCCAATCCTTATTTGGAGGTATCCATACACACTGAACCTCTTGAGCTGTTGGTTATAGTAAGAATATTTACGGTGGTCAGTTCATTGCTTCAATATACCAAAACTCACTGAAGCTATTTTCATACTTATTATCCCACTCGTATGAAATCTTTTTCCAAACGAGACGTGTCAACTGAGCAACCCATTTCAAGAAACTCATTACACCTTGTCTGTAAGACAGTTTCTTGTTGCTACTCATGCTCTTCCCTAGACTTCGAATACATCAAAATATCATCACTCAAGATGACAACCAAACTGTCCAGGTAAGGTTTAAATACCTCATTATAGTTGAGTTTCCACTCAATATTTCAATAACTCATATTCTTGACCTATGTACGCATAAACGTATAATATCGTTTTCGTTCAAGATACTAACTCATGTCATTTCCTTCTTCTTATATTAACGACTTTTATAAAATTTTAATTTTTTTTTTTAAATCTTCATGATTAATCGAAATCTATACTTCTTTATCGTACCAGGGGAGGTACCCAAATTTTAAATGCATATATTACGACTATCGATTTCAATTTATAGGTTATGTGTGCGCTTATCAACGCTGTCAAATCTTTAGACATGAAATATTTTGAAATACCTTTATTAACCCGCAGACTTGACTGCATTTACTTTACGTATCAGTCCATGTGGTCACAATTCATATTTGCTACATATCAAAGATATCCTTCATCTTATCCTTGGTCGCAATTCATAGTCATAACATATCGCTTAATCCAATTTACTTTGCATATCAAGGACATCCTTACCTTGCATACGTCTCTTATTCCAATATATTTCGTATGCAGGATCTATCACATCTCCGAGTTCATCTCCTTTCATATATCACTTATAACCAACTCTTTCATTACGTGTTAAAACTTACATTACACCTTTCAGTGATGTTTTCATCCATATTTTCAACTTACAATCCCTATACCCATATTCAGTTAGTGAAAATCAGCTAACTAGCATCATCATGCCTAAGAGTACAGGCTTCACATTTTTCACTAACTTATAAGCAACTGAAGGCGGTATAAGTAAATGCGTGGCACCAGGATCAATTAAAATAATTATTTCATTATTCTTAACCAGTGTGGTATCTTCCACCACATCCTATGAAACATCAGTAGTGTCCTAGTCCAAAGCATACACTCGCCCTCGTCCAACATCTTACTTTTCGTGGTAACTACCACACATCTTACACTGTTCACATTGCTACACTGTACACACTGCTCTCACTGCTACAGAGCAGGTCGGGGTCCTCAAATCACAATACCCCTCAAAAGTATTGAAATTGAATACACTGGGGCTTTACCAATCATCTTACCCCGTGAATCATCAGCTCTAATCTTTTACCAAACTACCTTTTTTTTGTTTTGACATCTTTGTCATTCTTTATTCTCTTTTGTCTCTATTTCGGCCCTTACTACCTTTTTCAATCTCAGAGGCATGCAACTCATGATCTTATTTATACAACTGTAGTCTGTGTACTGCCTCTGCATAGGTAGTGATATCTCCGGCTAATCAGACTCTAATTGACAATCTGAGCCCCTTTTCATGAACTTTCAGACATCCCGACTCTCCCTGTTCATCGTGTCCGAGTCATATCTGCCCAAGAATATAAACTGAGCTTCATACTCGCAATAAACATGTTCCTCTGGGTCAGAGTAAAGAATATCATCTGTTATTTCCTTTAAACAATGTCCGGGATATTATGTCACCGGAATACATCAAGAATTACTTTTCCATGTCCATCTGGACGTCTAATTCTTAAGATGGGTCGAGCAGACTTCCACTAATGCTCCGACTCGCCCTCAAATACCATGCATACTCTGAGCAATTAGCTCTATAATATTCTCCACACTCCGCTCCAACCTTACAAAGCGTGTCTCAATACTGTCTGATTTCTCTGTCAGACTCTGTCCGATCTCTCTGTCAGACTCTGTCCGATCTCTCTGTCGGACTCTATGGGGCATGATCAACCAGCCTCCACGTCAATCTCATCTCGAGTCTCATGTGACGACTCAGTACAACTCTCGGGCCTACCTCAACGGCCTCGAGCTCGTGTACTCGCCTCTCAACCATAGCGGCTATTAGTTAATGAGTCTATTCTTGCATTTAAAACCAAATTCTTAGCTGCACTTCCATCTCGATATACACAATTGTATCTAAACAATGCACAGTATATGGGGATGTAAACTTCCTTAACTACTAACACCGACTCATATCAGGCCAACTCTGCTCTGATACCACTTCTGTCACGACCGTTATCGCTGACCTTTTTCCAATTCATTCCCAAGATTTGGTTGGGCTATGAGTCGATGTTACTCATTTCTATTCAATCATATGTATCAAATATTAAACATAATTGTACATCTATTTATATAATCGTTCTTTTTATACGTTACATCCCCAGTAATTTATACAGTACATGTCTGTGCGATTTAGTGTTCAGATACAAAATGTGTATATATATACCTTTGTGCAGCAAAGAGAGCTGTACAACAAAAGAACTAGCAGGGATGACCGCAAGATGCTCTAATGAGCCTTATCTGTGGAGTAAAAAAAAGGGGTGAGCTAATGCGCTCAGTAAGGAAAACATGACAGCAGGTAGATAACTATACTATCTACATGCTTATAATGCATGCTTAATATCATCACAAGGCAAATGCATTTTTATAAACCATAGCAATCTAATCAAAAATCATTAATTCGATAGAAAGCTTTTGTTTTCACTTTAACCACATTTCAAATCATCACTTTTCTCTCTGTTTTCATTTTCGAATTTAGTACTCCTCTGGTACTGGTAATAAGTGATTCCATCATAATCACAAATCATAGTTTTTAAACCATTTAAGATCATTTTGAGATCAATTTGAAATCGATTTGAGACTAGGTAGGGATATGTAATCATCTGTGGACATATGGCCATAGTCAGTGACCCCAAGCAATCGCTAGCTAGGCGTGCAAGGGTGTCGGTCGCCTAGGGAGGTGGGTCAATCCAACCCATCAGCTCATCTCTACTCTATCATCTGTCCGAAGACGCCAACACGGTACAAGGTACTCCATGTATTGTCTCACGGTACAACGTACTCCGTGGACAATCACACGGTACAACGTACTCCGTGGACCCTGTCCATACACCCTACGCCATGGACTATATCAATATGTTGTATGCTCGAGGCTACCTGAGAGTAGGCAGGCTTTTACGACCTCGGCATTAATCATCAACCATAACCTTATCTCATAAACCAGTGCGAGCAATTCAGTGTGACACACAGTCGACACGAGGGCTCCAGCACAGTTTCATCATCAATAACATTTAAAATTTCGTGCAAGCATAATCGTGTAACCCGTTAGTTAACACGCAATTTCAGCACGATTTATTTCATTCACAAATCTGATAGATGGCTCTATTTTCATTGAAAATAACTCAAAATCAGAGTCAGTATAAATAGCATGCTGTCATGATGCAATTCATGTAAACAATAGCCCATCTATCCATATACTTGCTAAAAAGCAGAGTTTTATAGTGAAAAATATCAAAATATGCAATTTATGCAATTTTTCAAATCTTGCATTCCCGATGCTCAACGGTATGCATTTCCTTATAACAAGGGTAATATCGTAATTTACTTATCACTAGGCTCTTTCCTAGATTTTCAATCTCTATATATTTCATACTACTTATTCTTATACAGGGATTTATTAAAATACGTACAGCTATCTCTATAGCAATCATAAATCCCTTACCTCATTTATCTGTACATTCTGACCTTTCCTCTGATGACTCGTCACGCAGTCCGATTGGCTCTCAATCCAAATCAAATCTCCGGAACTGCGGATATACATTCATCAGGTCAAATACAATACAATTTAATGTATTTCATAATTTTCTGGGCTTAATTTTAAATCATTGGGCCCATTTACCCATATTGGGCCCGATTGCACCATAATGGGCCTTAATCGGCCTTAAGCCCTTTTACTACTCTTTATCGAGGCCTATTGGGCTCATTGGGCCCTTCAGTAATTTATTTAGCCTCGTTTTAAATTTTCGGATATCTCAATTTAATATTTACGACAATTTATCTAATTTTTCAGAATTTAATTCATTTATGCGAAAATTAAATCCGAAATTTATGCGTTAAATATCAATCACGCATAACGATATAAAATTGTCGTAAATAAGGGTTACTTACCCGTTATTCTATGATCGTACTCAAATCGAGGCTGTCTCGAGCTCTCGGTTGATTCTAATTGTCGAGCTACACAATTAAATATATTTTCGGGTAAACTTTCAGTCGATTGTTTAACAAATTAAATATTTTGAAAATTAAATCGATCAATTCGACTGCTTACCGACTTACCCGAAGCTCGATTGCATCACTGAAATTTTTCTCAATTTTTTATCTTTTTCTTTTTCCCTTTTTCTCCCTTTTTTTTCCCTCTCTTTTTGGCTGAACCGGTCCGGTCCGGTTCAACCCGGTTCGGACCGCCGGTTCGGTCTGGTCCGGTTCGGCCGGTTGAGTCCGGTTCGATCGGTCCAGGCAATAATTGGTCGTGCCGGCGCCGTCCGGCCGGTTCCCGGCGCGATTCCGGTGCCAATCGGCTCGCCTTCGCATGGGCTCCCTAAATCGGGCCTCGGTTGGGGTCGAATCGCGGCCATCGCCGGCGAATCGTGATTTCTTCCCCGCGGCTTCTCCTCCGTTTTTCGGTGTTTTCCGGCGACATCGGGGCGCGTCCTGGCCGCTGGTGGTTCGCCCAGTGCTGGGCTGCGTTCGCCGGTCCTCGTCGGCCCCTCAACCCCGCCGGTGGTGGCCGTCCGACGAGTCTCCCTTCCTCGGGTCTTCCTTCGCGTTTTGCCTTTTGCTTTTGTTTCTTCTCTGTTTCTTTCTCCAGATTTCATTTCTGTTTCGGTTTTTTTTTTTTTTTCATTTCATTTTTTTTTATTTTATTTATAATTTATTTTTAATAATATTTTATTCATTAAAATATTATTAAAAATACAAAATATCTCAAAAATATTCTTAAAAATTTCTATTTAATTCATTAAATCAATAAATTAATTTCTCGGTATTATTTCGACTTTTCGGTATATTTTTTTTTGATTATTTTCGGGATTATTTTTCGATACGAAAATTTCGATTTATTCCAATAAATTCATATCTTGATCAATTTAACCCAAAATTTAATTATTTCTTCGTTATTGATCAAGAGTTCTCAATCTCATATTTTTAATTAAATTTTTTTATCCCGATTAATACCGAATTTTGGTCATTTGACCATTTTGTCCTTGCACTATTTTCGAGAATACCATTTAAGTCCTTTTGTATTTTTAAATGCACTCGAAAATTTTGGGTCTTACATGATGTCACATTGACTTATAGCGGAAAAATAACTATTTTGGCTCGTACTTATTAAGACAAATACTTAATTGTGTTGTGAGTCCAGTCCTTTAGTCATATTATGCTTTTAAGGAAGCATTTTCAGTTTAAGGCACTTTACTTAGGGTCCTAAGCAACTTCAAAATCGAATCGTATTTGTAAAACATCATAACTATACACAAGGCATGAGGGAATCGATCATATAAAGGTACGAGATCGGTCCCATGCAAGTCAGAATACAAATTTCTACAACAACCTATAGAGGGATCGATCCTAAAGCAAGAGGGGATCGATCCTTAAAACTAAGGATGCAAAAATTAACAATAAAGTCAATTGGGGATCGATCTTAAGCCTTATGGGATTGATCCTGGGTTTCTAGAATGCAAAGAAATAACGTTTTTCAAGCATAAGGATCAGTCATCCCATGTGGGGGATCGATCCTTAATTGGAGAATTGGTATCTTATACTAGAAGTTTATTTTGATACACATTTTGGAAGTAAAGTGTCAAAATACATGTCTACCTGGGAATTTATACAATTATATCCTATGCATTTCCCACCCTAAGTACTTTTACAAGTCTGTCGAAAAAGTTTCCAATAACAAAGCATTATACGACGATACAAGTAGCGAGAGATCCGAAGTCAAAGCCTTTAGAGCCAGAGACTTCCATAAACATATAAAATTCTATAGCTAACCTGTGATGAGAAAAGAAAGAAGGTGAGCTTGGGAAAAGCTCAGTAAGCTAATCACACAATGCAGGAATACTAGCTAAAGCAAAATACTTGCTTACAAAACACATTTTAAAACTGAAACACATTCAAAGAGTTTCCTCATATTGCAAAATCACATTGTTCGGGACTTTCAACTAGAACTGTGTCTAGATACTATCAAGTCTTCAGGTGCAGAGGTATTTTGAAATACCTTATTATAACATCAGGCCTGATCACCTAAAACCAAAACCTTAAACATATAGGGTTGAAACAAAGCCTTATAATGAAATGCACAAAACTGTAGTTTAATTCCATTTTTCAAAACATATAAGTATTTTTCATTTGAAATCACTTAAATCTAAACATATGTCCATAGTCGAAATCACATTTCATAGCTCACAACATGACTTCAAAATTCATATTTCACTCATTTCGAGATCCAAATCATACGAATATAAGCATAATTAATAATATGTCCCCATAAAGACTTACCTACTGTAACTATCAGTAAGTCGAAATTATTTCAAAAACAAAAGGATGTTATCCATGACCATAGACTGAAACTCTCCAACCCTAATGATTAGCTAGAACTGGAAAAATGTCAAGACTGTCATCTGATAATACATGTGCCCTACAAGAGTATGATTACTTGGGGCTACTCCATATGCTTTATCGGGTATATAAAATTAGTAACGCCCATAAACATCAAAACACTAAAACATAGTTCGAAGTTTATAAGTATTATTTAGATACAAAAAGCATTATATGCTTAAGTCTGAAATCATCGAGAATAAGCATCACCAGCTATATACTTCACATGTTCTTAATCATATCGAAATCATAAAGCTCATAGTTTACAAAAAGGAAAAAAAATGAACAAACTTTCTATAAGAGATCTGAGAATAATCACTTATTACCTAGCCCTGAAAGCAAAAGTAGTTTATGTTGTAAAACAATTATTTAGTTCATAAATCCACATTTAGAAAAATAAATGTAGTCACAAGTTCATGCCAATAGTTTAAACCAATCCTTTACACAACTCAAAAGCTTATTTCGAGGTACAAAATACTGGGTTGAGGTTAACCCACAACCTGAGCAATTGAACTTACCAAGCTTCAATAAGCTTAGCTAATCATAGCTTGTCAACTTGATAGCATACACCTCAGCGTTACTTCAACAGCATACAATAGGGTACAATTTACTTAGTAGGCAATTCAAAAAGTCCTTAGACTAACTTTAGGACCCATTTACACACTAGAGCTCAAATTACTAGAATACCCCTACGTAGGTCGAACCTACACAATAGCTTTAGGTTCATTTTTAAGCCACAAAAAACATTCATTTCATGCTTATTTTCATGATACATACTTCATATCATCATTTCTCCATGGAATTCTTTAGAATTTAACTTTCTCACACTAAAACCTTAGTTAATTACACTACATCATCATTAAACATAATTTATTTCTTCATAATGTGTTCATATAACATCTCTATATATCATATGAACCAACATATATTAATTGAAGCATGGATAACAACTTTACCCCCAAGAAGTTCAAGGTGGCCAAAAATGGTAGGATGTCTTGGAGGTGATGATTTTGCTTCAATATAAAAACATACAAATACTCCTCATAGTTCCTTAACAACATATCATAAGCCTATAGCTTGAAACAAACTAAATCCCTACAAATTTAGAGATTGCCAAAATTGGAAGGGCATTGGTGTGTAAGATTGGTTCTCACAAACCACTTGGATTTAACTTACCAAATTCAACTATGTTTGTAGAGGAAGTGATGAGGAACAACTTTGTAGAGGAAGCTAAGCTTAAAAATGGCTTGAAGATGAAGTGAAAGTGGCGGTAAAACTTGGAAGAAAAGGGTTATGATGTTTTTCTAGCTTGATTTTAAGGAGAATTATGTTGTTGGCCAACCATGCTTCTTGATATAGTCCAATTTATGAGTCATGTGCATGTCGCATGCTCATTTTTATGCATTAACCAATTAATTCACATGGTGTATAAGATAAGTCACCTAAATATCTTATTTTGCCTTAAGTTTCCACTAAACTAAACTTCTATTGGTCCACATGTTTATCGTATGAAATTTTCTATTAACTTCCTGTATATTACATGTACACAAGCGAAATAATTAGAAGAGTCGAGTTGTTTCACACCTCTTGATGAATTTCACTTGGTTTCGCCTATTACGGCCTCTTCTAGTAAATTCATTTAAAATCTTGGCAAAATGTGTGACATAATGAATTAAGGGCGTGAAATAACTGATTTCATACCCCTAAACCATGCCTTAGTGTCCATTTAATCACAATTGAAATTTTGACCTGTGAACAAAATCGTCATTTTAGCGATTGTTGCACATTAACCGAAAAATTCAAAAATTTAAAATTCGTAGATATGAGAATTTACCAAAATAAAATATCATCATTGGAAGATGATTCGAACATGTTTGCATATGTGCGTACTATTGTAAGGCCCACGAACTTCTCCGTGCGTAAGCAACCCTAACTCATCAAAATAGACAAAGAATGGCATTTTAGTCATTTTGCCCAATTCTAAAGTCACACATAGTCCAAAAGTACGAAAATACTAATTCTTCCAATTAAGTTGGCTTGTTTTTGTTAAAATGATTATGGTGTCTACAAGAAATGATCATGGTTGTATTTGGGATGACTAATCAAGAATTGTGATATATTGTATACTTTATTTTTTTTAAAGAATAGGTTTGAATGTATCTGGATAAAAGCTCTTTACAGGTTACTGTCTAAAGGGAGAAAGAGTTGAGAATAAAAGTCAAGTTAGAAAAAAAAAGATAAAGAAGCATGGAACAAACAAAATAATTAAAAGTTACCTTAGAATCAGTAGCAACAAAGTTAAGACTGAGAACATTATTTGTTTTTGGGTTTATGGATTCCCATAACCTAGCAACTTTGACTTTAATGACTTGCCTTGAATTGATAGATTGGAGAGTTTAGAAAGCAGTTGACATTTTCATGTTTGATGAGTTGGAATTTTATATGAATTTATTTAATTATTAAAAGTCAAATAAATAACTATAATAAATGTATCTTACATATCATTAGGAGAGGGTATTCATATTGCTTTTCTTATATTGTATGCATGTACCTTATAATAATATATATATATATATATATATATAAATATTATATATACACACACTAGATTTGTATTATATATGACAAACAACAAATTGACTTTTCAATTTTTTTTTCAATTATGTATATTTTTTATCAAAATTTTAACTTATATCATTTTCTTTATATTTTTTCGTATCATTTTTATATTATGTTTATAATTATTAAGCCTAACTAAAATAAACTTTTTTTTTTCTTTGCGATGAAAATATAAAAACAAATGCAAATGCAAATTGTTTATCATTATCTCTTTTTAGGGTTTGTTTGGATTCAACCATACCTCTGTGCGATGAAATTCAAACCTTTAAAATAAACCAAATGCACCGTGGAATGCATTTGGATATATCTTGTTTCCCCCTCCAGTGGGGGATTGAAGGGGAGGATCCAATAAAGGACCTAACCCTTCAGTGGAAGGGTAAATTTACCCTTCCACCCTTTTTATTTTAAAAATAAATTTTATTTTGTTTTATTTTTTATTAAATGTGGTTTATTTGTTTATATTAAATTTTAAAAATATTTTATTTTTAAACTAGTAAAATGCTTTTGAAAAATAATTTCAAAACATCTAATTCCAAAAGTATTATTTGATTTAAAATGATTTTATTAATTTTATAATAAACATAAAATATATATTATAAATTTTATTATATAAAAATTTTAGGATAAATTCCACCAAGCTCCTCAAAATTTTGTCATAATTCAATTCTAATCAATTAGTTTTGAAAATGGACACTTTGTCCTAAAATCCACAAATAATGTTAATATGTATCAATCAAAAACTAAAATTAAATTAATAATAGAATAATTATCCTATCCATTGTCAGATGAGTTTTTTTACTCCATAAGCGTGGTTAGGATGATGACACATATCTTTTAAATATATTTAAAAAATAAAAAATAAAGAAAATAAGACATGTGTCATCATCCTAATCTCGTTTGTGGAGTCAAAAAACTTCACAGGCGGTGGATAAGATAATTATTCTTAGTAATATTATATTCTTAGGTATCATCAATAAATTTTATTATTATTTACAAATTTTAAATTTTTTTATGTGGGATTTTTATTTTTTATACAAAAAATAAGCATTATGAACATTACATGAGACAAAATGTCTAAGTTCACAAAATTTTTATCAGTGATTTAACAGAATAATTTTAAACTGAAATGTCCAATTTTCAAATTAATGAACTAGTTTTAAATTAATATTAAAACTAAAGGCTTTTAGATAAAAATTATCTTTAATTTTAATATAATATTAATTTATTCTTTTCAATATAGTTATCTTACTGCCACCGCTTTACATATCACCATTTTACTATTAAATCTCATTATTGTAATAACTAATCTTACTACTATAATAACTAATCTTATCGTGTTTTAATTCTTATTTAAATCAATCTTATTATCCATCCAAACTAGTCATTATTGTTATTTTTAATCTTATCTGAACCAATTTCATTATCCATCCAAACTAGTTTTTAATAAAAAAGACACCTGTTCTTTAGTTAAAATTAGGCTAAATTCCATCTAAATATTTGAGGTTTGCAGTATAAAAAATTGACACTCAGTCCCAAACTTTTTTATTTCCTAAGATAATTAAGTCTTTCCGCTAATTAATTATTAAATAAATTGCTAAAAACTTAAGCTCGAGATCATTTTGCCCTTAAATCATTTGAAATACTTTAAATACTCAAAATCAAACAAAAATAAAAGAAAATGTTAAAGAACTATTAGATCTTAAAAGGTTTGTTTTCTTTTTCACTTCTAATTTATTTTTGTTTTATTTACTTATTTATTTTTACTTCTAATTTATTTTTTTATTTATTTACTTCTAATAAAAATGTAAATAATTTAATTTAAAACAACATAATATAAAATGATTTATATTTAAAATTAATTAAAATCAAAATAATTTAAAATTAGAAAATTTTGAAAAATTATTAAAATTTAAATCAAGTATAATTTTATATAAATAAAAAAATAAGATTAAATCTATGAATTATTATCTAATACACTGTCAGTGGAGTTCTTTTACTCCACAAATGAGGTTAATGTGATGACATATACTCCACTTTATTTATTTATATAAATTAAGTATAATTTTATATAAAAAAATAAGATTAAATCTATGGATTATTATTCAATTTCGTTTGTAGAGTTAAAAAATTTTAATATATTTGAGATAAAAAATCATAGATTGTATAATACTCGTAAAAAATAATGAGAAAATGAGAAAAAATGTAAAAAATGGTGAAAGATAGAAAAAAATAAAAAATAAAAAATATTTATATTAAAAAATTTAAATTTAAATAATTTTATAATTTTTCATATTTTATTAACTTTAAAATATATATTTTTAATACTAATAAATTAAAATTGAATTAGATTCGTATATAAATAAAATTTACCTCAAAACCTAATATTTACCACCGAGATATATTCTAATCGAACGGTGATAAGAGCGGCAGTGACTGGTACACCCAAAGTGAAGCCGTAGCAAAATACAACCACCTCCAACCCCCGTATTCCGTAACACGAAATCCAAAATCACCATTTTCTCTCTCTCAACCTTTCGCAATTTGCAGACTTTTTTTTCCTCGTTAACTTCTACACTCTCTCTCACTTGTTCTTCATTTTCTACCCGTTTATCCAAAATTTCAGTCTCACCTTCTTTATAAAATCCCTCTTTTTTAATCTTGATTCTAGGGTTTCTATCCTTTCTCGATTCTTCTCTGAAACCCTAGTTCTCCCATCGCTTTTTCATATCTTCCACGTTGAAGCTTACTTCTTTCACCACTTCAATTCCACTTTCAGGACATTAAATTTGTCATCTTTTCGCAGAAAATTTCAATTACATGGACCCGGAGGTTCTCGAATTCGACATAGGCTTAGGCGGAGGAGGTAGCAGCGGCCGCGACGGAGATGATGATGCTAACATTGGATTAGACGTGGACGAGGACATGGCGGATAGCCCTGCTCCTTCTTCAGTTCTTGCTTCTAATAACAATGGCGGGGGCTTTGGCAGCGGTGGCAGTGAAATTTATCTTCCAGAAGGGGACTTACTGGATCTCGAGCCTTATGAAGGTATGGAATTTGAGTCTGAAGAAGCCGCCAAGGCCTTCTACAATTCCTATGCTCGCCGTGTTGGTTTTAGTACGCGTGTAAGCTCTTCTCGTCGTTCCAGGCGTGATGGAGCAATTATTCAGAGACAGTTTGTTTGTGCTAAAGAAGGGTTTAGGAATTTGAATGAGAAAAGAACAAAAGATAGGGAGATCAAGCGTCCTCGTACTATTACTAGAGTCGGATGTAAGGCTTCTTTGTCTGTTAAAATGCAGGATTCTGGGAAATGGGTTGTGTCCGGATTTGTTAGAGAGCATAATCACGAGCTTGTCCCCCCTGATCAGGTTCATTGTCTTCGGTCTCACAGGCAAATATCTGGGCCTGCTAAGACTTTGATTGATACATTGCAGGCTGCTGGAATGGGTCCTCGTAGGATTATGTCTGCTTTGATAAAAGAATATGGTGGAATTAGTAAGGTTGGATTTACAGAAGTGGATTGTAGGAATTATATGAGGAATAATCGGCAGAGGAGTTTAGAAGGAGACATTCAATTGCTTTTGGATTATTTGAGGCAAATGCAAGCTGAGAACGCCAATTTCTTTTACGCTGTGCAGGGTGAGGAGGATCAAGCTCTGATGAGTAATGTGTTTTGGGCTGATCCAAAGTCTAGGATGAATTATACTTACTTTGGGGATACTGTTACCTTTGATACTACCTATAGGTCAAACAGGTATCGTCTACCTTTTGCACCTTTCACTGGAGTAAACCACCATGGGCAACCAGTTCTGTTTGGCTGTGCTTTCTTAATAAATGAATCTGAAGCTTCATTTGTTTGGCTGTTTAAGACTTGGCTTACGGCAATGTCTGGTCGCCCTCCTGTGTCCATCACCACAGATCATGATGCTGTTATTCGGTCAGCGGTTATGCAGGTTTTCCCTGAGAGTCGGCACCGTTTCTGCAAATGGCACATCTTCAAGAAATGCCAAGAGAAGTTGTCTCATGTGTTCCTCAAGCATCCAACTTTTGAGGCTGATTTCCATAAGTGTGTTAACTTGCCTGAATCTATTGAGGAATTTGAGTCTTTTTGGTTGTCACTTGTAGATCGATATGAGCTCAGGGATCATGAATGGCTTCAGGTGTTATACAATGAACGCAGGCAGTGGGTCCCTGTATATCTGCGAGACACTTTTTTTGCCGAAATGTCTATAACCCAAAGAAGTGATAGCATGAACTCATACTTTGATGGCTTTATTAATGCTTCAACCAATCTAAATCAGTTCTTTAAGCTCTATGAGAAAGCTCTGGAGAGTCGAAATGAGAAAGAAGTGAAAGCAGATTATGATACAATGAGCACTTCCCCTGCTCTGAAGACCCCATCTCCAATGGAGAAACAGGCATCAGAGCTTTATACGAGAAAACTGTTTAAGAGATTTCAGGAGGAGCTTGTTGGGACTTTGACATTCATGGCATCAAAATCAGATGATGATGCTGACATCATAACATATCAGGTGGCAAAGTTTGGGGAGGATCATAAAGCTTACCATGTTAAGTTCAATGTTTTAGAAATGAAAGCTACTTGTAGCTGCCGGATGTTTGAGTTCTCTGGTCTTCTTTGTAGACATGTATTGGCAGTTTTCAGAGTAACCAATGTCCTTACTCTCCCATCTCATTATATTTTGAAACGATGGACGAGAAATGCAAGGAGTAGTGTTATATTAGAAGAACGTGCTACCGATGTATATACAAATTATCTAGAATCTCATACAGTTCGGTATAATACCCTACGTCATGAGGCCTTCAAGTTTGTTGATGAAGGATCAAAGACTTTAGACACTTACAATGCGGCAATTGGTGCTCTCCAAGAGGCTGCAGAAAGAGTTGCACTTGCTATAAAGAATGATGGGAGGAGTATGATGGCTAATGGGCGTATCAGGGGGAACTCAGGACGTAATGCGAGTCAGGCAAATACTATTAATCACAAAATGCCCTGTCAAACTTTATCTGAGGTTAGAATTGTTATTCAATTATTGCTGTTGCTTGTTCTACATATGATGTATTGAATGAAAATTCTGTATATCAATTCTTTTAGGGTTCTTGGTTAAACTTTGCTGTAAATGTTTTGTTCTCATTTTCTTCAGACCTGACTTACTGTTTGTATTGGAATTTGTTGTTATTGTTGTAAGCTTTACCACTGAAAGGTTATTTCTGTTCAAACTTGCTTTACTCCATGGATGTGTCATATAACATTGTTTTTAGCTCTAGAAATTCTGTTGTAAAGTTTCTTATTGCATGTTCAACTTCAGGGGGACCACCCAAATTCTAATTTCATCAGAAATAGGAAAGGTGTAGAGTTGCCTCAGTGGGTTCAGGGCTTGAGACTTAAATACTAATACGTGGACTGTTTATTCATAATACATATACTTGGATGGTCTTTTAGTTCCGATACACCTGGTTTCGTCTTTCCTTATGATTTTGCCTTAATGATTCTTAAATTCTCTGTTCCCACATTGTATATATAAGTATATATATATATATATATGAGTTTATATATGATATATAAACTGTGGTGCAC
The DNA here is from genome assembly GCA_033439115.1 of Firmiana major. Taxonomy (NCBI): domain Eukaryota; kingdom Viridiplantae; phylum Streptophyta; class Magnoliopsida; order Malvales; family Malvaceae; genus Firmiana; species Firmiana major. The sequence goes on from CM065903.1 coordinate 7,563,574, forward strand.
TGACTGTATATAGAAATTACATTGTTAGTGCATCATATATAAACTCACTCTCTCTCTCTCTCTCTCTCTCTCTCTCTCTCTCTCTATATATATATATATATATATATATATATATATATATATATATATATATATATATATTCTTGTTCAGCAACAATTTGGTTATAAGTTGGGTCTAAGCGTAGTTTCTTTAATTTGCCCAAGGTGTACTGTTCCATGAGTAAGCAAGGCATTACATGTACATACTGAATGGTGATTGATTATGCAGCTTTCTTCTTTGTTGTCTAATTGTCATTTAGGTTTTGAGATATATGATGTGGACTATCTTCATGGATTTTGTTCTATGATTCTTAGGATGTGAACGATTTATTTTGACATATATCTTACTGCCACTTTCTTTATGCTAGAGTTAGACTTATAAAATAACAACTTTAAATATTACAAGATAAAGGGGGTAAAAAATGACACTGGTGCTTCATTGTTTTTCAGGATGATATGGACAAGAAGATCCAAGAACTTACAAATGAGCTGGAGTATGCTAGTCGAAAGTGTGAAGTTTACCGGGCTAACTTGCTTTCTGTTTTAAAAGACATTGAAGACCATAAGCTACAGCTGTCAATCAAAGTGCAAAATATAAAGATCAGTATGAAGGACGGCCTCTGATGGTGCAACACATTTCTACCATGTAATTTTGATTTATCTCAGCTGATTTTGTAGTCTTTGTCTTCAATCCTATCCTAGTAATTGGGCTAGGCCTTTCTTCACCTTTGAATGCTGTAGAGAAAGTAGGATAGGCTTCAGTCATGTTGCCATGTACAGTATAATTGATGTCTTTTAGGTGTATAATTTGTCAATTTGAGTGATTAGTTTCTTTTAGTAAACTCCATGGAGGTTGTTTGAGGGGAAAAAAAAATCTATGGAGATTGGTGACCGTGTCAATATTTTAGTCTGAAGACTTCTGGTTGCATCATAATTATGATTTGGATACACTCACAGCGGGGGAACACACAGCCTACGCAACATGGATCTCTGTTTAGCTCATTTCACTTGTTGCTGGCCGGAGCCTGGAGGTAAAACGTATTACCAAGCTTTGGGATGAATAATATTTTCTTTGCCATGATGCTTGATAATTTAGATGAAAACATTCTTTGACTAAATCAAGTTTGAAGAGTTAAAGTTGCCCTTCATAATGTTATGTAGGGTGAGGGAAAGTCACTCTCTGTTGCCATATGGCTGTCAACTAATTGATTTTGGTTTAAATCAAGGTTATGAGATTAATGGCTGGTTTAATGGCCAGAATTATTATTTTAATACATTGATAATGGAGTTTTTAGATTTTGCAATTATGGTAAATTTTATCTAGATCTTTAAAATTTGATCATAATTTAATTTTAATCTATTAATATAAAAAATAAACATTTCATCTTAAGCTTTTGTATTTCACACTATAAGATAGTTTTTTTATTAATTAATTATTAAATCAATCGTTAAAAATTTAATTTTGAAATTATTTTACTTCTTAAATCATGTAGAGTGTTTTGAAATATTCATGTCAATCAATAATGAATAAAAAAATAGTTAAGAGTTTTTAATTTTAAAATGTTAATTTTTTTAATTTATTTTTTTATTTATTAAATTAATATTTATTATTTATTATTTTTATTTGATAAGTACTGTATTAAGTAGCAAATAAACAACAATAACATGTTACTTAATTTAATACTTAATAAACAAAAAAATAAACAATAAATAATAAATAAATAAATAAACAAAAAATAAATTAAATAGAAAAATTAACATTTCAAAATCTAATATGTATTTTTTTCTTACAAAAGTTTAGTAATTTTTAGTATTTTTTATTCATTAATGACTGACTTAAGTATTTAAAGTATTTCGCATGGTTTAAAAAGTAAAATATTCTTAAAGTTAAATTTTTAATAGTTGACTTAACGTTTGACTAACGAAATGATTAACTTATAATGTAAAATAGAGAAGTTTAAAACAAAATGTCTATTTTTTTATATTAATGGATTAAAATTGAATTAAAATCTAACTTTAAAAATTTAAATAAAATTTACCTTATTTTGTAAAATTTCTCAAAAGATGCTTGCCTTAATATTTAACTTTTTTTTTTTGTGAAATTTAAAAATTTTGTAAGTAATGTATTAAATAATAATACTTAAATGATGCAGAATCCTTTTCCCGAAAAGTGGTTCAATGGTGAGTCATTCGATAACTCTGATCTCTTCAAAGGATTTTCTCACTTTTTCATCTTCTTGTGAGGATAGGATGGCTACAGCTTTTGATTACATATAACCTATTCAAGGGTAGCCATCCGTAACCTCTGATCTCAAATCGTTCGTTTATCAAAGCTTAGAGGCAGGCTTTCCCTAAGGTATCAATATTCTAGAATTTGATGGAGAATTGCTTGCTGGCAGTGTTGGACTCAACATTCTGGTATGCATACGTAATGTATGGTTTGATGTTTTTCCGTAGTTGCTTTATTAAGTTGCAGGTTCACTCTCAAAGCAAGAAAAGGAAAATCCCAGCTTCTCGGTGCTCAAATGACAAGTTGCTTCCTAAGATGGCACATGTTCCATGACAAGTTGTGTCGTTATGCTCTTCGCTGAAACGAAAGGTAGACGCTAGAAAGCTGCTATTACCCTTCACAAAACCTGACATTTATTTCATGCAATCTCGACTACATTGTTTTTATGGAAAATTGACCATACCAGTCATGATCAATTCTTCCCGAATCCTCCAAGGCTAATTACTATCAGCATGGAAGGACTCATTTTTACTGTTTCAAACTAAGCCTTGCATTTTGAACTTTTACAGACAGCTTTAACTTCTGTTCTTCCATATCCCTCAAAACAGCCAACAGATTTGCTCTATAAACTTCACATCGCTGGTTTGTGCTCTCCAACTCCATAGTCAATTCCTGAATTTTTTTCTCCTTCTCATCCTGTAATAGGAAAATAACAGAGATGCCAATCACAAAAATGACAGAAATTATGGATGAAAATGTGTCGCGTGAGTTCCTTATGAAAGTACTTTCTATGTATACATCATATTGTGGAAGATAAATGAACACATGCGTCATATAACACCATATTAATGACATGTGCCAACCTGATCCAGCAAGGAATTTCAGGAAGTACACACTTTATATTCCTCTCCGAAAGAGAGTGCAAAAAGTTCCAATATTAAAGTATGTATTTCAGGTTAAGTCTGAACAGTATCAACCTAGATTCTCCACACGTACACTCTCTCTCTCTCTCTCTCTCTCTCTCTTAGAAAATGCTAACTGTTTTCAAAATAAAAGACATTGTTATGCCAGAATAGTGGTGCAAGGCATAATTCATGAAGAAGTTTGTTGCTATTTACTGAAACACAGGACAGCTAAACCAGTCAGATAAGCCAGTCTCAAGATCAAGAGTTTCTTATTGAGCTGATGGACAAATTCAATCCCTTGTGAAAAGGGAAAGGCCTGGTTTTGGCGTTAGGCATTAGACAGTGATTGGCCCAATCAGTGGAGATTCTGGAGAAGATCATCGAAGATTCTTTCTTTTTTTTTTCTCTTTAATAAAGATTTTAAAGAAAAAAGAGAAAAGAATGGTAAAGTGAAATGTATGTAACTAGAATCCTTGGGGCAGTTATGTAAAAATTTACTCCTGATGATAATTATATTGGCATTTTAATTAAATTATACTCCAACAATTTACTATAAATGAGAGAGAGAGAGAGAGAGAGGGAAAATCATAAACAGGGAAATGAAGCTTGGTGGGAGACCAATCCGTTTTGAAATATCACTGTTATTGACAGATGAGAGTTGTTATACCAACAAAAGAACAGGATCAAATCAAAAAAATTGCCGGTTAACCGACCAAAGGGGAGATTATTATATTATCATTTTTTCCTGATACACCCTAAATGCAATTACCTAATTTGTTGATCAAATGGAAAAAAATAGACAAAATATTTAGAACCTCCACAGGGAAGACAAGCAAGCCTGGTTCTAAAATTGTTCATGCCTACATTTACTGACTTCATGATTATCTTTAAACAGCACAGATTCCTATTCTTGGTTGACCCTAGAAAGAAGCAAGAAATATTTCATCAAATAATGAAATCAAGTTGCAATATAGTCCATTTGAGAAGCTTAATAACAAGGGGACATTAACAAGCTAGATAATGTCCTGAGATAGGAAAAACTGACCGCAGATTGACATGCCACTGTCTGAGTATCTCCAGCTGCATGCAACTCTTGATTACCTCCATTGCTCAGCGCTCTATCTTCGGCGGCTGTAGGGCTTTGGTTTTTTACAGCAGCAACCTTTTTCAGTGCCTCTTGTAAAGCATCCATTGCTACACGGTAGATGTGGATAGATTTTGCTCCTTCTTCAACATACTTAATAACTTCTTGGCGTAGACTGTTATACCGAACTGTTGAGGACTCCTGAGAATTATTTGGCAATTCAGAAGCACGTTTCTCCAACAAAGCTCCACTTTTGGCATTTCTCGTCCATCGTTTTAGTACATATTGCGAAGGAAGTGTAAGAACATTTTTTGCTCTGAAAACTGCTAATATGTGCCTGCATATTACTCCAGAATTTTCAAACATCAGGCAGCTGCAACTAGCTTTCATCTCACAAGAATTGAAAATAACAGTGTGAGCTTTGTGGTCTTCTCCAAATTTGGCCACCCGATACGTTGTGACAGTTCCTGAGTCATCAATTTTAGTAGCAGGATTAGCAAGGGTCTCAACCAACTCTTCTTGGAACTTTATGAATACTCTTCTTGTATAGAGGTTAGCTGCTTGTTTTTCCATGGGAGATGGTGTCTTAAGAACCGGTGTAGTGTTGGCGCTGTCATAATCTGCCTTTAATTCTTTGTCATGCCAACTTGCTACGGCTTTCTCATACTGTTTAATCAGCATCTGTATGGTGGTTGATGCATTCACAAACTCTTCAAAGAATGAGTTTAAACCTCTGCTTCCATCAGTTATAGATAACTCCCCAAAGAAGGTATCTCGCGTATAAATAGGGACCCACTGTTGCCTTGCATTGTACATTGACTGAAGCCATTCATTATCCATGACAAAGTACCTTTCCAGAAGCGAAACCCAAGATGATTCGAACTCATCAATTGTCTCGGCCTCATTAATACATTTCTTAAATTCTTTTTCAAAAGTAGGATGTGATTGGTATATGTGAGCTAGCTTCTCTCGGGTTTCTCTGAAAATGCTCCATTGATTGAAACAAAGGCGTGTTTCTGGAAGAATCTGTGTTACAGCCATCTGTATGAGACGATCAGGGTTAGTTGTTATGGAGACAGGACAGCGGTCAGACATTGCACGAAGCCAAGTTTGTAATAGCCATGCAAACGAGGATTCAGACTCATTGAAAATTAGAGCACATCCAAACAACACTGGCTGCCCGTGGTGGTTTAGTCCTGTAAATGAGGCAAACGGCACCCCATAGCAATTTGTCCTATATGTTGTGTCAAATATGACTGCATCCCCAAAGTAAGTATAGTTCATCCTTGATGTCGCATCTGCCCAAAATATGCTTCCACCACTGTGGTCATTATCACCTTGGATTGCATAAAAGAATGAGGGATTCTCAGCTTGCATTCGTCTCAGATAGTCCAAAACATGCTGAAGCCCACCCCCTAGGGTCCTGTGTCTGGTGGCACTCATCTATCTCTGAAATCCCATGTAGCAAGCACAAGGAAGGAAAATGTTAACTTCTCATTGAAGTTCTTTGCTAACAAGACTAAACATAAAAATGAATACACACTTCAACAGGCTTAAGCAGTGGCTCACTGTCCAATCCTAAAAAAAGATTCAGGTTTTCTACTCTTGGCGCTGAATGAAGAATTAGTAATGTGGAGATTTGTTTATTTTAAAATGTCATCAGAATTCGGTTTGTTATGACAGCATGATCTATAAGTATTGCTTGGTGGCAATGATTGGAAAATTTTGAACGTAATAAAAGCAAGATTTAACCTTTAATGGTCTACTTAATATTCTTACATTTGTCTTTCTTTTATCCAAAACGAGCGTAAGAGATTTCAGAAATAGAAAGAATCTATATCCCAATTCTAGATAGATTTTGTAGAATGCTCTCAACAGGCAGTAGAATGAAATAAGTTTTTCCTTTCCTAAAACAATTTCCAAGTTTTCCTTTTTCTGCCTGGGTGATGACTTTTCAAGTAAAGGCAGGCTTGACATAAAAGATTTCATGTTAAGTCCCTAGTACAACAACCTAAACAAGCTTCTTAATCCAAAACATAAAAACATTCTAACCCAGAATCAAAAATATTCTCTTAATTATCTGCAACTTCACAACTGAAACAGTAAATTACAAGCATTGCATGAATTGGAAACAAAATATCAATTCACAGACAGCAGAAGAACAAAAATCAGAAGACCCCATATGGACAAATGATGAATTATGACAGGGCAAGAAGAGGAACTGACCCTAAGCCCCACTGTAGGTAAAAACTGAAAATTCCTCCGCTGTTCACTGGAAGTCGAGGATTAGACTAGCTCTTGATGAGCTTGAATCGAATTTCGAGGTGGGTAAGATTCACTTTTCTTTTTCGTTTAAAGTTCGGGTAGATTCAGATGACAATCGGGATTTGCCTACACTTTTTACAACTGCTGTTCTTCAGGAACTCGAGTTTGCAGAAACTAGATGCTCACGGCAGAAACTAGAATCCAGGCCGCAGGGCCGAGGATATTGAGCCCATTTGTTTTGGGTTGGGACTATGCATGAGATTTTTTTTTTTTTTTTTTAAGAAAAAAATTTACTAGATTTTGCACATCCATTACACGGCGAAAGAAATTTAAAATTGAACCCAAAAAAAAATTTATGTGACTAAGTTTCTTAGATATAAAAATTAATATTCTTAATTTTATACTATTTGGATATGTAATTTTTTAATTAAATTAAAGTTATTTAATTGGTAACATCAAATTTAGTTAAACATTTTATTCATTAAACAAATTGTTGACATATTCTTTGAGTAAAAAAATATTAACATTGAAACATCTGGAAATAATTTGAACATTGACGAGGACTTCAAATAGAGGGTAAATAAATTTAGTTATTTATGAGTTATTTGAGTTTGAGTTTGAGTTGATAATTTTTCGAATTCAGTTCTTTTATTTTTGAAACGAAATCGAGCTATTTGAATAATAAGTTAAGTCAAGTTTGAGATTCTAAATACTCGGTTCAAGCGGTTCACGAGTCTAATTAAATTTTTTAATATATATTTTAAATATTTTATTATTAAAACACTATTTTACCTAATAATATATAATTGAAAAATGATAAATCAAGTATAATAAATCGAGTTTAACCCTATCGAATTGATCTCTAGCAGCTTGAGTATTCTATTGAGTTTAACTCAAATTTAAAAAATTAAGTAAAACTGAGCTCAAACCGAACTTCGGATCTTCAGTTTTCGAGTCGAGACAAACACGATAAATTTTTTATTTTAAATGACATAAATATAATTTAACATACTGTAAACATAAAATATATACAAAAATAATAAAATCTAAGTAAAGGACAGAGCTAACCTTATGTGTATCTCTTTATGTATACATGACTTCAGCATTTAACTGCTGGTTTCTCATTAAAAAAAATTGACGAACTTTCTCACCTCGTATCAACATCTATGTTATTATCAATAGTGTTGGTGAAATAGAAGCTTTGAGACTATGAGTTGCCTAAATTCGCATGAATATTGAATAATGATTAGTTTGGATGAATAATTAAATTGGTTTCGATGAAGTGAGTTTAGCTCTGAAAAGATTAAATAAAAAGAAATGGTTATTTAAATTTAATAAAAAAAATAAAAAATTATAAAACAAAGGTAAGAGATAATTTTATATCCTGCCCCTTTTATCTTTTTTTGTCACGAACTGCCCCACTTCAGTGCTATTGGAACCGAAAGCTCTCCCAAACCAAACGTAAGTCCAAGATTTGAAGCTAGAATACAAGCAAGGTGGACCAATTCTACCACAGGCTTGTGACAAAGGGGAGGAGCCAACATTGCATTTGCCATGAGTTTGCCAGTTCCTACGAGGAAAGCTGTTGTATTGGTATCTAAAATGTTCTAGTTTTGTTTTTAGAGCTATCTCATTTATGTTTTAATTACATATTTGATCTTTTCAACTATGGATATATATATATATATATATATATATATATATATATACACACAAATTAATAATTGAATTTTCGAATATAACAATATTTGACCTATAAATTAACACCGTTAACTTAGTTTGTTCACATGAAATTCATCGATCAATTTTTAAAAACAAATGCATAAATTATAAAAATAAAATAAAATTGAGGAAAAAGAAGAGAGAAGAGGATATTATATTTGTAATAACATTGAATCCAAGTATTTGCCAAAAAAAAAAAAAAAGTTCTTTCCCATTAGATAAGTTCACTTGTAGATCATACTAACAACCCCTATATTTGTTGTAAACTACATTTTTTTATCATGTACATAATAATGTCACTTAATGCTCCCTATAAATTTGCTTGTTTAATAATTTCTCTATTTGCTTTGACTGTTGATGACAGTAATATTAAAAAAAAAAAAAAAATCAATGCACAAAACTTCTACATTATATAATATTTGAGAAGAGTCAATTGATGAATGATGACGTTGCAAGGTATCATCCTCCGACCAAGAATCAAGTACTTGATTTTGATTTTGTACATTTCAACCCACTTTAACAAAGCAAATTAGATCTTTCTTCTCATAATCTCTTGAAGACACCTAGAGAAGTTTGAATCATGCTTTCTATATTCTGCTTGTTACTTGTTAGTATTCTTTTGTGTCTTGCTAGCTTCTTAGAAGACAAACTTTTGCTTTATTCCTTCGTTAAACAGTGAAAAAGAGAAAAGAAAAAGGGATAGAAAATAAAGAGCAAATGAGATTAAAGGGAAGTGAAATAGAAGGTTTCTAAGTTCATTAGAACTTGGTGAAGAATCTCCGACACTAGACAAACGTCCTTGATTCCTCGATCTTCTTTTATTTGCCGTATGCTTCTTCATTCCGTATTTGACCATCACGATAGCATTGTATGACCGCATATCTTATAAATTAGACCATTGACCATGAACCTCATTTTTCTTTTGTATACCTTATTGTCTTGCTATTGGTACCATGAACCAGACCAGCCAAGGCCAAAATGCCTAAAATACTAGTCACAAGAAACCATTTCATGGATGATTTCACTGACACAAACATTTGCATTCTGTGAGTTGTTTTTACCTTGCATATCTCAACCAGCCTTCCACACCATTTGACAATATTAGGCTTTGCTCTTCTACTTGAATTAGAAACTCAGATGCCAGATGACATCAGCTTTTCAAAGAGCTGAAACCACCCCAGTGGGTGATGCCATCCGAATCATCCAGGCTGCTACTTTTTTTATTTTGTTGATTTCCCTTTGAATCATTAAAGACAAGAGTGGGACAATATATGACACATGAAACTCCTGTTGTTGGGGTCAGCTCAATCCATGGAACACTGCTTCCTTTATTCCCTTTTACATTTAAAGGAAGAGTATAAGAGAATTTAATCAAAGGAATAATCATTCTCTAAAACTAGCAACTTTTGAATTAACCTTACTCTGAATGCATTCATGTTTTGTAAAAAAAATTTTCCATTCCAAACCATCAGCTTCTAACTTACATTTTTGCTTTGTTGTGTGTCCTGTTACCAACCTTTTCAAGTTTATTTTTCCAAATTGAGATGAACTCTGCTTTTATTAACATCTATAATAATTAGACATTAAAATGTAGGACAGCATGGTCGAATTAGATGGTGATTTTTACTAATATTGAGTTATTAAACTCCTGAGATAGGATGCTTATGGTAATAATTTAAACCATTATTCAACCTGCAAGGTACCAGATTCCACTTAATGCTTTCTTGATTCCTCATTCAACTCTCCTTATCAGGAATTATAATCGTTGCATCAACTTAAACAAGTTATTCTCAACTTGTGAAACTTAAGCAAAGTATCTACCTTGAAGACTGTTCAACAATCCCTCTATAGATATTCAAAGACAAACCATATTAACCTATCCAGCTCCTTATATAAGCAATGGCTATCTTCCCACAGCTTGTTGAAGTAATAAAACCCAATGAAGATTGACAAAGAAATTCCCCACCCAATCCATCCACAGCACAAGCTAAAGCTTGAATACACAGAGATACCATTCAACTGTGATGGCTGTAAGGAAGCTGGCATTGGCCTCAAATACAGCTGCCAGCAATGTGAGTTCGACTTGCACAAGGCATGTGCTATGCCATCTCCTACCATTACTCATCCCTTTTATAATAAATGTGAGTTCCAATTCCACTATAGACCCCCTGGGGAACGGATGAGGATATGTGATGCATGTAGAAATGATGTTCAAGGCTTTGTCTACCACTGTAACGGATGTGACTTTGATCTTCATCCTTGTTGTGCAAACCTCCCACAAGTCTTGGATGATGGAGAGCACAATCTTTACCTGTGCCTCAAGCTGTCTAGCTCATGCCATCACTGCGGTGGCAAAGGACCTGGTTGGTCTTACAGGTCTCAACGCAAGAGTTATAATCTTCATGTCTCGTGTGTTAAAGAGTTGCTGGCTGAAAGTTGGGAAGCCATGTATTTCAGTGCTGACAAGAACAAGGTCAGAGAGATGCAGACCAGGATTCCGAGCCTCAAGGGGACACTGAAAGCCCATCATGGGGGAAGAGGGGGAAAGGTAAAGAAATGTTGCGAGATGGCTGGTGGGGCTGTTCGTCTTATTGTCTCTGCCATTCTTGGTGACCCTACTGCCATAATCGCTGCAGTTGTGGCTGGTTTTATGTCCAAATAATAAGTGCCAGAAGACCAAATTAGCAGTATGCTTAAAAATTTATACATCAACAAAACTTGTAAGCTTAAGTCTGAAGGGGTTCAGGTCAAGGATGTCAATTTATTGTGTCTTATAGTATATATGCATTAGAATACTAGCCCTAGATACAAACATGTGTGTAAGGTCTTGATTTGTAGTGCGTTTGTTACTAATAATGAGCAAGAAAATATTGCCTAGCTTTTCCCTGTCTGTTCTTAATTGGAATAATTGGAGCTTCAAATGACAGTTTTGAAGAAAAAGTCTTCATGGGAGTGTTGAGGAAAAAGTTCTAATCTCTCTAGATTGTATTTGAACGTCCCAATCCGAATTCGCTGTCAACTTGATCTCCTTAAAAGATAAGAGAGGACTTAATAATTCAAGCCAAAATGAGATTAAAAGTCTTCAAAAACAGAAAAGAGATAGAAGATAATGGAACATGGATTCCTAATGGCCAGTTGCGGAGAAGAGTTTGAATGCAACTTAAACTCTCCAAGATAAGATATATGACATATCAACAAAGAAAGAAGGAAACGTGGGCCGCAAAGGAGTTCTGCTTGAAAGGTCAATTCTTATAATTTTGAGCTTATAAATAGGCTTATTAAGGATTGGAAAAGTCGGTGGAATTGACATTTAATATTGTGATTGTTTTGTAAGCATGTTTTGCTGGTTTTCTAGTTTTCGATGAAATGAAATTTGAAACCCTTAGATGATCATTGGGAGACTTATTTGAGCTTGATATTATGTCTATTTTATAAATTGAGTATCTGGAGTTCTTCTGTGAATATGACCCTGATTATATTGTTTAGTTAATAAGAGCCTACTATGTAATTGAGTTTTATAATCTAATGCTAATATAAAACTCATGTCCGTAATTATTTACGTTTTAACAGTTAGTAGTAAATAGGTATTGACTATTATAACATATTTTCGTTCAATTTTTAGGAGAAAGTAAACAAAGATCAGTATAGCAGAGATTGCTTAAACATAAACCGTGTTTGCAAAAACATATACTTGGACAACTTGCAAAATCAATTCATAAAGCATTCTTACAAAGTTATATCGAAAACATGCTATTGTATATCATAACATATGAGACTCAGCTCGTGTCCCTAAAGTAATCATGTAGCGAATACTTATGTCCCTCAAAGAGAGTAACCTATGGCAATGGTGAGGTCCTCAATCTCAGTGATCAAGTGATGATTGGGATCTGTCAAAGAATATACATTGTTATGCTTCTATTTGCAAACACGCTTTATATATTCAATTGACTTTGCACCATTGTGGTGCATGTTGTGGCGGATGATGAGGATGGTGATGATGATAATTGAGGTTAATTGAGTATGATAATGAGCATAGTGTTTCCATGCAGAATTGAAGTAAATTATTGTAGGGACTTGTTGTTTGGTGGTGTTTAAGTATGGGGAGTATGTCATATGATAGGAATAAATGTAGATGTGGGATGCTTAATGTAGGACAAGGGTTCAGCCAATGGGTGAAATTAATCAACACTTTGCTCTTTGTCAGCTAAAAAAGAGAGTTTGGCAGCTAAATAGCAAGATCAGAAGTCTATCAGCTAGAAATAACATATTATTGTAGAGGTGAAATACCTGGTTCTGTTCAAAACGATTAGATAGAATTTTATGCTCAGAGCAAGGGCAAGGAACGGAATGCCTCCCACAAATTCCTACAATTGTGGTATCTTTTTCGACATTGACTTGGTCGTACATCTGATGATCCTGTTTTCAGATACATAATCATTACTGCAATACAGACACCTCTAGGTAGACGGAAAATGGCAAAGACAGGATAGAATCTTTTTTACTTGTTCTCTGACTATGTTGATCAAAGAAATGGAACTTCATATTGGGTAGCTAATGTGACATTGGATTTCAATGAGAAGTTTAAAGATGCCGATGCCAAGTCGCCTAGCAGTTCACTCAGGAATTTGCAGAGAGGGAAGGGTGTTATGTTTGTAAAAGATAACCTGGTATTCGGTGGGGAGCAGTAAGTACATTAATTTGATATTAACTTTGAAAGAACATTCAAATGGAGCTAACAACTCCTTTAAAATAGGGAGTTTGGAGACATAGTTGAAATTATAGGGTTTGGTTCGAAAGCATTTAATTATAATAGTAACTATAAGCTGCTAGTTAAAGCAGTAATCACAAGTAAATAGAACTACACCTACTGATTGCGGAATGAAACAAACCCAATCCGCTTGGATGCTCAAGTTTGTTAATCATAGATGAACATGCCAGATAATTGTGGAAACAGAACAGAGATTCTAAAGTTAAAGTATTCATTTGAAATATGATTTTTGTCTTATTTTCACATTCCCTATGATATCAGTTGACATGTTTTATTTTTATTGTAAAGGGATGCCAAAGTTTCTTTCAGTTAACAAATACTACATTAGATTCAATTTTGTATTGATTAAAGAACAGTAATTTTTAGCTACATCCCAGGCTTAAAACTATAACACTTGACTTACAACTCACTAATAAAGGACTGTATCACTGACTTTACTTCCAACAGGTACTTTGTTTTGGGAATAAGGTTAAAACCTGTGAGGCCCCATGCATAACAAATGTTGTTTCCAGTCATGAGAGATCTTTCATAATTACAGAATCAATTATCTCCCCCATACTTTCCAAAGTCTAAATTGAGCTGAAGATCCATCAATTCAACAGCATTAGAAAGAAAACACCAAGTTTAGCAAATGAATTACTTCCTCATAAAACTAATAACCCATTAAATCTAATAATCAACAATATAATTCCAATTTAGTTCTTTAATTCAATCTTAGAACAACATAAATGCCAATTTGTCAAACAGGAAGAGAATTAACATCAATATACTATTAGTCCATGAGACTAGGCTGCCCAAGAAATGTTCAAATACTTAATTAAAAGAGATTAAAAGCATAGAACAATACTTTATACTTCTTGGCTCATGATATTTCAAGGTGTTCTTCACGCATTTAAAAGAAAAGGATCAAACAAACCTAAACTGAATTGTATGTAACACTGATGACAAAAATCATGCTATGCTAATGGAACTTCTATGCAAGGGTTCATTGAATTATAAGAAAGTCAGTATTGGTAAATATACCTTTCGTAAGTGATAGTCATTATGAATTTAGTTGACAACAACTAAGCTGAACTGTGCACATCTACACCATCCATAAGGCAAAGTTGTTGAAACTGTAACATCAAGATACAAGGAAAAATTACTTTGAAACTTATCAAAACTCTTTCCCAATTCTTTAACTGCATTAACTCTAAAAAATTTGGGTCTAAAATTTAAATCTGATCAGATTAAATTAATATTCTATATTAATATGATAATTATAAGGAAAAAAAATCGGGAAATTGCTCTTGGTAATGGACTGCATAAGTTGAAGTTGAGGCTAGACGGGAAGGAAGGAAGGGAAGGGAAGGGAAAAAAGGAGCAGAACAACAGATGGATTCCAAGATGTCAATCCTTTTTATTTTCCTTAAACTCAGGTGAGTAGAATTCTTAAGTGAACAATTATTTTAGGGTTTACGGTTCAAAACCAATAATTAGAACAGCAACATAATTGCCAATTTGTCCAAGAGGTAGTGAATTAACATCAACATACAATTATTAGTCCAAAAGAATAGGCTACCCCAGAAATATTGAAGAACTGAATTAAAGAGATTAAAAGCATAGAACAGAACTTTTTAATGAAATCTGTAAAAGCAAAAAGAGCATCCAACATATGAAATTCCATAGAGAGTGTAATTACCTTCTCATCACCACTCAAAAGGGAAACTTTTGTGTCAAGTATATCGGCTTTGAAGTTATAACGACCAAGGAATCCCTTTATATCATAAATTCTCCAATCCTCTGCAACCTGTTCTACTGTCTGAGGCATTGTTTTATCCAAATCAAAAGCTTCAGCCTGCAAGAGTTGTTGATTAAATTAGTCAATTCAGGAGCTATTATAGCCAATGGCCAATGCAAAAGTGGCAAGTAAGAAAACTGAAACATTTTTTCCTAAACTAAACTCAACTCAACTCAATTATAGAAATAGGCTACAATAGAAAGGCCAAAAGGTATAAACATAGGGCAAATGCCTCCACTTCAGTTGTCGAAACCTCAACTTAGGCAAGTGTAAATCCATGGTTGTCCAGCACGGCATGCTTTTGCACCACCTTTTTAGTTCACCATTATGTTGTTTCAAACTGCATATCAAAGCTCAACATTTATGGGCTCAGTATCACTTATTTTGAGCCATTTTCTTATTGAAAGCGAAACCCATTTGCAAGAGAAATTAGAAAACATGATCAACTAAGAAATTTCTCAAGATCGATTTGGGTAGCCAAATTCCATTCTGAGATTCAAAAATATGAAAGGGACCAGAAATCTTAGGGTCAAAAGAATGTTCTAACAGACTGTAAATCCTTGCTCCGAGGACAATTAACTGAGCATAGGCAGTCCAAAGACCTGATTATTACAAACCAAATCCTAAATTAGCACTACAATCAAAATATCTAGAAAAAAAAAAAAAAAACCACAAAAGAATCAGGAATAGGGGGGTGATTATGAAAAACCAAATCCTAAATTAGCACTATTAATTATATTTACTTTAGATATTATCAGTTCACATGAACAAATATCTGTGTGTACTAAAGATAACAAACATTACATAAGTAAACCTCTGTTCCAAAAAAAAAAAATGATTCCTTAGCTACTGTCAGATATGAGAAGTATTGAATTTTAGCTCCCTTATCTCCATCCCCAAGAAGAAAGAAGAACAAAAAGTGAGAGAGATATTAGAGGTTTCTTTTGTAATTTGTTACAACTAAAACCAATCGGTTATAGTAACTCCATGGCAGTGGGCAAGGATGGAAATCTCCATATCATGAATCAGATGATCCATTTTGATGACAATGCTTATGCAAAAATGCCAGCTTCTAATGCCAAATCAAAGAAATCACTCAAAAGGTTTCTTTTTTACTTGTTCTCTGATTATGTTGATCAAGGAAATGGAACTTCAGATTTTGTAGCTAACATCACATTGGGTTTTAATGAGAAGTTTAAAGATGCCGATGCCAAGTTGCCTAGCACTTCACTCAGGAATTTGCAGAAAGGGAAGGGTGTTATGTTTGTAAAGACAATCTGGTTTTTGGTGGAGCAGTAAGTACATTAATTTGACATTAACCTTGAATGTACATTCAAATGGAGCTAACACCTCCTTTAAAATAGGGAGTTTGGAGACATAGTTGAAATTATAGGGTTTGGTTCACAAGCATTTACTTATGATAGGAACCATAAGCTGCTAGCTAAAGCAGTAATCACAAGTATATAGAACTAAACCTACCGATTGCGGAATGAAACAAACCCACATCGCCTTAGATGCTCACTTTTGTTATTCATTGTGAACCCATAGATCACTACTGCAAGCACCATGAAAACATTAATCAAGGTTTATTAACTATTAAATTTGCACATCCTGATAGTTTAGACATTTACTTTTAGTAAGTGAAATCAAGATCTAAAAAAAAAAGAAGCTTACAAATAACTGGGATAGACAAAAGCATTCACACAGCATTGCATCAGTAACCTCAAGACTAAGATCATCATCATCATCATAGCCTTTATCTTGATACTGGGTAGGCTACCTCAAGACTAAGATCCCCAACAAAAATGTTAAAGTGACCTGCACCAGTTATGATAGTATTGATAATTCTATTAAAATAAAATTATTTATACTTAATTTCTTAATTAATTATTTTAATTCTCATATTATTTTATTAATTATCATCTTAGTTTAATTAAAATTCTTTAATGTACAGGTAAAATAATTCCGGGAAACTCAATCGTTTTAGTTGAAAATAGGTTAAAAACGGGCTAAAAGGATATTGGACCACTCCCAATTCGTAGACCGAGTCACCATTCGTCTGGACACATGTAATGTTAGGTGTTCGTATTTTATTTGTCTCGAAAAGATAAGATCGACAGATACCGTGCTCACCTTATGGAAGACACACGTCGAGCCACATTGCACATCCAAGTGGATAAAAAGACAAGTGAAGTGAAAATATCTACTCTGCAGCGAATGGAATGAAGACAAGTGGTCAAACAATATCAATTCATTTAAAATTAAAAATTACCATTATACCTCTAAGTTTGTGTATAAATAGAATATGATGAGCAATTGAAAAAAAAAAGTAATTTTAAAATTGTTTTTTTATTTCTAGGTTAAAGTTTTTGTCTAGGATTAATTTTTTTTTTCTCTTGTTTTCTTTAAGATCTTCACGGTGGCAGCCACCCTGTTTACCATCTTTCCAAGTTGTTATTTTCTCTGATTTTGGCACAGTTAAGCATTGTGAATGAAAAGTTATTTTAGTTCCATTAGCTTCAGTTTACTATTCGTTTGGTCACCTTTTTATCTCTATTTCCATCTATTGTTCATTCAACTTTTGCTTGCCGATTTCTTAAAACAATACCTTGCTACCATTATCTTGTTTAGTTTTAACAACCTAGGACTATAAGATGGATCTGTGGCTGGTACAGAGAAGCTATAAGGGCTGAACCGAGGAGGCTGTATTACACAGTCAATCTTGCCCATGCTTTTCTTCCTCTCACATCTCGTTAAAAGCTGTCTAAATTCTGTTTTAGTTTTTTTTTTTAAATATATACATATATATTTTCCGTAACGGATTCTTAAAGCTCATTTCCTTACAGTTTCTCTCCATTAATTAACATTGAGCTTATGTTATGCATTTTCAGTTTTGAGTTTAATCTCTTTGTTAGTTTACATAATAGCTACTGGTTAGAGAAGCACAAAGTCCGTTGATGGTGGAAGTCTGAGGCAGAAGATGTTCCCAGTTCCCTCCCGACTGCCTAGATCACTGTGTTCTGTGCTTGGTGAATCTGTGTAGCCGTGAACTAGCTGAAGTAGTTGCTGGTTAGTGCTGAAGCTGGGTTGCTACTGCTGGACATGGCGCTGCTAAGATCGTGTAGTTTACTCCACTGCTCGGGAATGAAGCAGAAGAGCAATGCGGCAGAACTGAGCTTGCTGGTGTATTAGCTGAACCGGGCAGAGTAGACTTGGCCAGACCGTGAGCTTGGCTGTGGCAATGGCAAACAAACATTCATTCTCTGTTCTGCCCTGTTCTTGCATTTTGTTACTGTTCACCATAGTGTTACTTAGTATTATGCGTTAATCCATTGCTGTTGATGCTTCGGGTTTCTGCTGATGATATCTTCAGTTTATCTGCATTGATGGATCGGTGTTATTCGGAGGAGGGTAGCATGAAGGCTGTTGATGAGTGATGCCATTTACTTCTCTGCTTTACATGCATTTAATTTATTTTACAGCATTTTCAAGTCTCGGATTCACAGCAACTTCCTTCCAATTTTCTGTTAAATTCTCTGCATTATTTTAGTTCATTTTGCAACCTGTTTCTGTTGATTTTTTGTTGTTTATTTCAGGATTGCTGATGGTGCACAGGACAGAGGCATGGCTGTGCTGGATGTTCGTGTGGGTGGTTGCTGTTCTCGGTTGCTGGACATTCTCTGGCACACCCCAGTCTGCTGCATGATCGCAGGTGAAACACTGGTGCCCGGCTGCTGCTGCGTGCGTGTCCTGCTGCAGGTACCCGTATATAGCAGTTGCTGAGGGCACGGTATGGAGGATATGTGCTGATGGGAGCTTTAGCGTGAATAGCAGATGAATGGAGCAGGCGATGTACTGTTGACAGAGCAAGGCCATGTTTGACAGTTTTTATTTAATCTTCACAATTTATTTTTCATATTTTTCATGTTTTTCATGTTTTATATTAAACATTTTAGTTAAATGATCTTAGCTATTAATTTAAAAATCAGTTTTAACCATGTTGATAGTTAATTTTACACAATAGAATTTAAGACTTAATTCAAGTGTTTATGTCTTGCATTTAGAATTAGATTAAGGCTAGATTTATTTCATGCAATTTTTAGTTAGTTCTTATTTTAAATTTAAAAAAAATTCAAAAATATTTATTTCTCAAGCATCATTTAGATTTTATTATTATTTAGGCATTTTATTAAGTTAGTAATTAGTTATAATTAGGATTAATTTAAGATCACTATTTTAGACATTTAGATTTAGAAATTGTCTCGAATTTTTAGAATTTTATTTCATTAGATTTTAGGATAGTTTAATTTGCATTTTTATTTTTGGTAATTAGATTAATTGCATGCACATGTTATTTTTAGTTTTATTTGCATTGATTTTGTTTCCGTATTTTCATATTTGCATGCTAGTTTATTTGCATTAATTAATTTTAACTATGCTAATTATCTTTTGTAGGTTATTGTTTTTAATTGCTTGAAACTCTGTAAGTAATTTTAGCTCTGTTTTATGTATTTATTTTTAGTTTTCATTGTTTTCCAATAGTTTTAATTTTAAACTTAGTAGATCACCCACTAAATTCTCATAATTTGCTAGGATATACTAAAGGTAAAATTAATCAGTACTTAACTAGGCTAATTAGATTCTCTGAGAAACGATAATTCAGGATTCAAATCTCATTATTACTTGTACGACCTGTGCACTTGCGGTTAACACGTTTAAGTCACTTAGAGTGAGCGTAGTAGTCATACCAAGTTTTTGACGCCGTTGCCGGGGAATCACAATTAGCCATTAATTAATATCGGTAAAATTATGTTTAGATATAATTCTAGTTTTGTAAATACTTAAGTTGTAAATATTTAGAGCCTTAATTTAGATTAGTTAAAATTTCTCTCTCTATAAAAAAATTAAAAAAAATTCTTGAGAACTTTTAGATGTTTGCATGCGTAGAGCCAAGAGCTATGATTATTTTCATTTAGATCCTGAGATAGAACGAACACTTAAAAAAATCAAAAATGATTCTAGAAAATTAGTAGCTCTGCTGCAAAACATCATGGCGGAGAACAGAGAAATTAGGACCGTAGAAGATTATGCAGTACCTACCATAGGAGGTTATTATACTGGCATTAGGCCACCAGTTGCCCCTGCAAATAATTTCAAAATTAAGCCTTCAATTTTTCAGATGATCCAAATTTCGCTACAGTTCAGTAGGCTTCCTCATGACGATCCACATGCTCACTTAGGGCAATTCTTAGATCTGTGCAACGCCTTCAAGTATAACGGATTATCGGATGACGCACCGAGGCTTAGGTTATTTCCCTTCTCGCTTAGGGATAGGGTGAGACACTGGTTAACCTCAAGGATCCATTTTAACTTGGGACGAGTTAGCCCATCAATTTTTAGCTAAGTTCTTTCTTTCATCCAAAATGGCTAAACTCCGTAGTGACATATCTTTTTTTACCCAATTCGATTCTGAATCTCTTTATGAAGCTGGAGAATGATATAAAGACCTTCTTAGAAAGTGTTCACATTATGACCTACTCTTATGGCTGCAAGTCTAGACTTTTTATAACGGACTAACTAGTCAAAATAGGATCATCGTTGATGCTGCTGCGGGAGGAGCTTTAATGTGCAAGACGGAGGAAGAAGCTTACGGTCTCTTAGGTAAGATGGCAGCTAACAATTACCAATGGTTTTCGTAGAGGCAGTTGCCTAAGAAGTCGGCGGGTATCTATGAGTTAGACACACTGTCTACCTTGACTTCTCAAATAGCCAACCTTACGAAAAAGGTAGAGTCACTCAGTATCCAGCATAATTCTGCCACCAGTTCTAACCCTGTTCTAGCCATCCAAAGTCTTTTTCTTTCTTACAATCTGTATGGTGGTACACATTCTGTAGATAGGTATACGCTTAATTTAGAATCTGTTCAGTACGTTGCCCCACCTCAGAAGCAACAAAACAACTCATTTTCGAACACCTACAATCCAGGGTAGATGAACCATCCTAATTTTTTCTGAAGCCAAAATCAAGGGCAATCTTCTAATTCCAGACCTGTAAGACCACCTGATTTTCAAGGTCCACCAGTTCATGTACCACCACATCAGCAATTTTCTCATCATCCACCACCTCAATTTCAGCATTATCTGAGCAACAGAACAATTCCTTTTCGAACACCTACAATCTAGGGTGAAAGAATCATCTTAATTTTTTCTGGAGTCAAAATCAAGGACAATTTTCTAAAAAAGATGAAATTATTTTACCAAACAGAGAGAAAGAGAGAATGGAGGATGGGTGAAGGAGTGAACCAAGGTCAAAAATGTAATTTTTCGAAATTTATTTGATATATTTAGCAAGAGTACATTGATTTGTGGTAGAATCAGCAAAAAAAAAAAAGGGTCGACTTAGCAAGTCTCCATCCTTTGCCTTTTCAAAAAAAATTTCTCCCTTCTATTTTTCTATTTTTTCCTTTTCTCATCTATTTTCTTGTTTTCTCTGCGCTTATTTTTGTCAAGACTAAAGGCTCTGAAAAAAAAAAAATCAAATAGAGTTGTCGTCACAAAGAACCCGCATCAAAAGTAAAGAGATTGTCGTCCTACACATCAGCAAGTTGTGTGTGCCGACTGTCAGTTGAGTCGGCAATTTTTATCCTTTCCTGAAACTCTCTTATATAATATAAGTAAGACGCACACCATGCTACGTAATTAGATTCCGTAGTGGTTAAATAATAAAAAAACTGTTACTCTTACATACGCTATATAATAATAATAATAATAATAATAATAATAATAATAATAAATAGTTTAAGTGTAAAAATAATTAAAAGCTACACATAAAAACTGAAAAAACTGAAAAGGCCAAGTTTAATTTACCCATCACAGGCAACGTTATCATTCTTCTTAGAAGACATAAGCCTTGATTTTTGTTGGTTCCACTGTTTCGAAAAACGCAATTGGGTGTAAAGAAGCATAAAAAATGCAGCCTAGTCACGACAGATTCCAACCCCAAAAAAAACAAAAATTACGCAACTTTTTTTCTAAATGGTAGTACTAATTAAACGGATTAGGATATTCAAACAAAAAGAGCGGCTACCAGAGAAGACTGGAGAGGACATACCGTGTCAGCGAGCATGGAATTAATTTCGAAATTACGTTCAAACCGACTTCAAAATTGTAACCGACCAAACAACCCCAACATTCCCACGCGCCTCTCTTCCCGAATAGCCTTTCTTCATCATTCTTCTTTTTAAATGCATAACTCCACCGATCCGTTTCTTCCATCGGATCTCTAATCTCTCTGGTATCAACTCCGTCTGTCGGTTAAGGGCCCTCCTCTCATTTCTCTTCATTTATTATCCCTTAAAAAACTCACACAGTGGATGTATCAAATTCTAATTCTTCTATGTAAGTTATTTTTTAGGTAGAATAAAATAAGCTTTTCTGAACTAAATAAAGGTAGTTACCATGATCAATATAATTTAAGATTAAAATCGAGTAAATTTTATTTATCTTTATAAAGTTTAATTTTAATTTAATTTTACTTGATTATTTTAAAAAATGAACATTTCAATCCACATCTAAAAATAACTAATAGAAAATGAGTAATAGTAAAAATATTTAACTTAAAATTTTTTTAGATTTATCATTCTTTATCTTCATTCACCCTAAACTATTACTTGTGATAGAGGTAATTTACTCTCAGCCTAGTCACACGCTTGGGTTTCAGAATACAAAAGGCCTAAAATAATAAAATTTTAGGACCCACACAAATATGAGTCCTGAGCTTATCAAAGCAACTCAAAGATATCTATAAATACCCCCAGTTTTGATCAGAAAAACCCTAATCTCTATTTTACTTACTGAAACTCTGCTTAAACAGTTTTTTGACTTAAGCATCGGAGTGCGCGTGCAGGGACAGACCCCTGCGCCTCTCTGACCTTTACTGTTTTTGTAGAATCCTCAATACACGTGGAGAAGACAACAAAGAAGATCACATCAGCATCATTTCATTGTTGTTGAGAGCAACAACAATTGGCGCCGTCTATGGGAATCAGAACAAAAAGTCAGATATTTTATCAAAATGGTGAGAACACGTTCGACAGCATCAGTAAATTTGGGAGAAGAGAATTCTTTGAGTCCTCCTGCCAGACCGGAGAGAGGACAAGAGCAGAATGGAGAAGGCGGCAGAGTTGCCACTATTTCTCTTGACGAATTTGAGGCTTTGAAGGGTCAGAATGAGCAGACCACTACAGCGCTGAGGGCTATGGTGAATTTTTTCAAAAATGCTCTGCCGCAGTTTAGCTTGCCTCCAAAAATACAGCAGATGGCAGGAGAGAACGTCCCGAGGCAGACTTACGAGAGAGGTCAACCCTCTACAATGGTGAATGCCGGACAAGGAGATTGGGGACAGAATACTGTCGCTGACTTGATACAGAACTATACCGCTGAACTAGAGGACAACTCTGCCTCATCTCTGAGGGAGTATCTGGCCACGGAGATGCGAGAGATGAACCCTATCGCAGGTCTGAGGGTGAACCATGCCGCAACTCTGAGGATGAACCCTGCCGCAGGTCTAGAGGATAACCCTACTGTAGGTCTGAGGGTGAACCCTGTCACGGCTCTAAGGATGAACTCTGTCGCAGATCTGGAGGACAACCCTACCGCAGGTCTGAGGGTGAACTCTGCCGCAACTTTGAGGATGAACTATGCCGCAAGTCTGGAGGATAACCTTGCCGCAGGTCTAAGGATGAACACTGTCGCAGCTTTGAGAATGAACTCTGCCACAGGTCTGGAGGACACCCCTGTCGCGGCTTTGAGGAGGCACCCTGCCGCGAAGCTGCGAGAGGTGAATCCTGCTGCAGGTCTGAGACGGATGAATATTGCCACAGGTCTGACAAAGTCCAACCATGCAGCACGGATTCAGGAGCAATACCCTAGCGCAGAGTTAAGGAGGCAGATATCTACCGTAAAGTACAGGCGACAGACCTCTGCCGTGGAGATCAGGACTTCTGCCACAGAATTGGAGCATGACTTCAAAGACCACAAATCTGAGGAGTGGCAGAGATAGAATAGTCATGACCTCCAAGACTATTTTAAAGGTACAAGGTCGAATTACAGAATGGGAGGTGCAGGAAGAAAGGATACAGTGCAGGCTCCTAGAGGAAGGGAAGCTGTGAACGAGGAGATCTTTAGCCAGGGAGCGGACCGTGTGTAAAATCTTCCAAACAGAGGAAGAAGGGGTGCTTACTACTTAGACTCTTCTAGTGCTGAAGAGAGGGGAGCACACTCGACTCCAGGGTCAAAAAATATTGAGAAAGTTGTTGAGAGGATTCTAGAAAGGAAGAAGTTAGTATCTCCCGATGACAGTCAGAGAAGGAGAGTCCCTTTCAGTCCCGAGATTATGGACAAACTATTGCCGAAGAAGTTCAAGATGTCTTCTATGGCTACTTATGCCGACAAAGCAGACTCATACGACTATATACAGAGTTATGAGTCCCTCATGTTGCTCTATGGATAGGAAGATGAAATCATGTGCAGAGCCTTCTCGCTCACACTGTCAGGGCATGCGCTAAAATGGTTTAATGGGTTAAACGAGGGTTCTATCTCATCCTTCGACCAATTACGAAGTAAATTTTTGAGAGCCTTCATGATCACAGCCAGCGGAAGAAGGATGCTACTTATCTGCTCAGCCTTAAACAAGGGAACAAAGAATCATTGAAGAACTATGTAGATCGTTTCTGAGATTCAGCCTTAGAGGTGAACGATCTACCAGTGGGAGTAGCTATGGTTGCAATGCTGCAAGGGACAAAATCTGAGAAGTTACAAGAATCCCTCTCCCTTGATCAGCCAGCGACACTTTCTGATTTGTTTGCTAGAGCAAATAAATACGTGGCTTAAGAAGAAGTAATGAACATGGTACAGTCCCGAGAGGCAAGGGAAGAAAAAAAAAAGGGAGAGAAATGTACCTGAAAGAAGCTCTTCGAGACCCGTCGGATTAGACAAGGCTCCTAGGCTCAGGTATGAAAATTATACCAGACTAAATGAGCCCCGCACAACAATACTTGTCGCCATTGAAGGGACTGGACTGTTGGAATTCCCTAAAAAGAATATTGGAGATATGGGTCGAAATCTTGATGCTTATTGTGAATTTCATACCACTCATGGTCACCCTACTGAAAGATGCAGAGATCTGATGGATCGGTTAGAGAGGTTAGCTAGAGATGGGAAAATTAACCACTTCCTGTGGAGAAGTGAAAGGCCCCATTATCCTCCGCGAGATCGAAGGAATGATCGTCCGCGGAATATACAAAATCATGATAACGAAAGAAATAGGCCAAGAAATGAAGTAGCTAGGCCTGACCCCCGAGATAACTGGTTGGATAATGAACCCATTGGCCCGACTATAAATGTTATTGCAGGGGGAGAATCGATGGCAGGAAGTTCCTCTACTTCCCGTAAAAGTTACGCGAGACAAGCGTATCAAATTTATGCTGTAATGAAGGAAAAGGAAGATGAAGAATCCATTATGTTCACTCCGACAGACAGGGGTGATATCATCATGCCTCATGATGACCCAATGGTAATATCAGCGATGGTGGCAAAACATCCAGTGAGCAGAATCCTAGTCGACAATAGAAGTTCGATAAACTTAATCTATTGGAATTGCTTTGAGAAAATGAATGTATCCAATTATAGATTAAGACCTGTTGTAATGTCATTGTATGGATTTACCGACGAGAAGGTGAAGGTCACCGGGTCTATAGAGTTGCCTGTGACTTTAGGGGAAAGTCCAAAGGATGTGACTCGACAGGTATTATTCATGGTTATAAGGTTGACCTCAGTTGCTTACAACATGATCTCAGGAAGACCTATATTAAATGATATGAGGGCGGTGATACCTTCTTACTACTTACTAATGAAGTTCCCTACTCCCAACGGAGTCGGACAAGTACGAGAAGATCAAAAAAGGGCTCACACATGTTATATTGCCTCTACTGCCTACAAAGGAGTACAGAGAAAGGAGACTTTGTTTATAGATGACCCTCCTAAGCCTCAGCCTGTTGAGGAAACAGAAGCCATTGAGCTAGTTAAGGCAGATGAAGAGAATAGGGTATTCATAGGGACTCAACTGGATGAACAAATAAGAAGGGAGATAGTAGAATGCCTACACAGAAACTCGGATGTTTTTGCTTGGACCCTTGCTGATATGCCCGGGATTAATCCAAAAGTGATTTGCCATAGGCTTAATTTTTTACCCGAACATAAGCCCGTTAAACAAAAAAAAAAAAAGAAATTTTACCCCGAAAAGAAAAAAAGGCGATCCCTGAAGAAGTTAGTAAACTCTTAGAAGCCTGGTTTATTAGAGAGGTCTACTACCCTGAGTGGTTGGCCAATGTAGTAATGGTGAAGAAATCCAATGGGAAATGACGAATGTGTGTGGATTTCACTGATTTGAATAAAGCTTGCCCCAAATATTCGTACCCTCTGTCCCGAATTGATAGGCTCGTGGATGAAACGTCTGGGTATGAACTCCTCAATTTTTTAGATTCTTTCTCCGGGTATCATCAAATTATGCTTCATCCAGAAGATAAAGAGAAGACTTCTTTTATAACCGACGATGGAACATACTGTTATCGGGTAATGCCATTAGGTTTAAAGAATGCTGGAGCCACATATCAGCGGATGGTGAACAAAATATTCAAAGATCTTTTGGGAAACACTATAGAAGCTTATGTGTATGGTATGATTATCAAAAGCAGAGTAGGAAAGTCTCATGCTCATCAAATGTCCAGAGTGTTTGATGTATTGAGGGAATTCAATATGAAGCTAAATCCCAACAAATGCTCTTTCGGAGTTAAGTCAAGGAAGTTCTTGGGGTTCATGATCACCAACAGGGGTATTGAGGCAAACCCAGTAAAGGTACAGGCGATTGTAGACATGAAGCCACCAACCACAGTGAGAGAAGTCCAAAGATTGGCAGGCAGAATAGCAGCTTTGAACCGTTTCTTGTCAAAATTTGCAGAAAGGAGCTTGTCGTTCTTCAAAACTCTACGGGGCGGAAGAAATTTCGAGTGGACAGATGATTGTCAAAGAGCTTTGAAGACTTGAAAGAATATTTGAAGCAGTTACCTTTGTTAACAAGGCCTTCGGAAGGAGAACAGTTGTATATGTACTTAGGAGTCGGTGAATTCGCCGTCAGTGCGGTACTACTGAAGAAAGATGAAATAGTGGATCATCCCATATACTATGTGAGTAAGGTACTGCTAGATTCGAAGACCCGTTATCCGCTAGCTGAAAAGCTAGCACTAGCCCTTGTGATGGCCTCTCGTAAATTGCGTCCTTATTTTCAGGCGCACTCCATTTCTGTCCTGACGGATCAACCATTAAGGCAAATCTTTCAGAAGCCTGAACAATCAGGGAGATTGATCAAATGAGCAGTAGAACTTAGAGAGTATGATATCACGTTTCAGTCCAGGCAGGCTATCAAAGGCAAAGCTTTAGCAGATTTTATAGTAGAATGTGCTAGCCCAAGGGGCAACATTGAAAAAGAAACTCGACCGTGGTTACTGTATGTTGACGGAGCATCAAGTGCAAATGATAGTGGGGTCGGTATAATCTTAATATCACCAAAAGAGAGATCCTTAGAATATTCTTTATGGTTTGGGTTCTCTAGTTCAAACAATATAGCAGAGTATGAGGCTCTGGTTGCTGGAATAAAATTGGCAGAGAAGTTGCAAGTCCACCACCTAGTGGCGCATGGTGATTCTATATTAGTGGTAAACCAGTTCAATGGACAATATGAGATCCGAGAGCCAATAAGGTCCCTTATCTAAAGAAAGTCCAATCTCTGGCTCAAGCTTTCGAAAACTTCCAATTGATACAAATTAATCGGTCAGAAAACACACATGCAGATTCATTGTCTAAATTAGCTTCCTTTAATGAAATCGAAGGAAGAATTGTGAAGGTGGAGAAACTCAAGCGGCCTAGCATTGAAGAAGTCGAACTATGAGGCATTGAAGTGGGGGATGATTGGAGACCCCGTTCAAACAGTATCTCACTGAAGGTACGCTCTCGCAAGATAGGGAAGAGGCTCGTCGCTTAAAGATACAAGGGGTAAAATTCACATTGATAAACGGGGAACTATACAAAAGGGGGTATTCATTGCTTTTGTTAAAATGCCTAGGGCCAAAACATGCAAACTATGTCTTAGCTGAGGTGCATGAAGGTATTTATGGTGAGCACTTGGGAGCTGAGCCCTTGCCTCTAAGATATTGCGATTGGGATTCTATTGGCCGACGTTGAAAAAAGATGCGATGGATAAAGCCCGCAGGTGTGACAAGTGCCAAAGGTTTACACCGATAACAACGGCCCCAATGGCTCCATTCCAGAGTACGGTACAACCAACTCCTTTTGCACAATAGGGGTTAGACATTCTAAGGCCCTTCCCATTAGCTACGGGTCAAAGAAAGTTTCTATTGGTAGCTATCGATTACTTTACAAAATGGATTGAGGCAGAACCTTTAGCTACAATCACAGAGAAGAAAGTTAAAGCAATAGTGTGGAAAGATATTATCTGTCGGTTCGGGATCCCACGTATCTTAAATACTGACCACATAAATCAGTTTGATTGTGACGCCTTTCGTGAATTCTATAAGCGCCTTGACATTCAGCTAAGGATTTCTTCTGTACCATATCCTCAAGCTAACGGGTAAGCCGAAGTCAGCAATCGAACCATCCTTCATGGGTTGAAGACCAGACTGGACAAAGCTAATGGAGCATGGGTGGATGAGTTGCCTAGTGTCTTATAGGCATATCGTACTACAAGTCGAGTATCAACTGGAGAAACACCGTTTAGCCTTGTATACGGCACTGAAGCATTGATTCCCGTGGAAATTGGAGCACTGTCATCTAGGGTGGTACCTTTAGTGGAAGAAAAGAATTCATAAGGGCTAAGGGAAAACCTGGATCTGCTTGAGGAGCATAGACAGGTTGCAGCTATCCGACTGGCATCCTACCATCAAAGGGTGGCCAACTACTACAACAGTCGGGTAAAAGATAGATCGATGTCCGAAGAAGATTTGGTGCTTAGGAAGTCACACATCACCACTGCCTTGAGGGAAAACGGAAAGTTCAGAGCTAATTGGGAAGGTCCATATCGAATCAGATGAAGGATTGGGCCCAACACCTGTATCCTAGAAACTCTGCAAGGGAAGAAAATAGGAAAGACATGGAACTCAAATCATTTGAAATTGTATTTGAATTAACCATTATGTCTTCTTTCTTGATTTTTATATTCTCACATTATTATTTGTTTTCACTGTCACAAGATACTATTATCTGATCATTATGCAAATTATTTCTCTATTATATCTTCGGCTTTTATGAATATAAATCTTGTAACAGAAAACAGACGAGCCGTAAGAGCCTGAGGCCCAATAGAGTCACTATGGCCAGGCGTAAAAAGACAGACGAGCCGTAAGAGCCTGAGGCGTAATAGCGTCACTGTGACCAAGCGTAAAAAGACAGACGAGCCTTAAGAACCTGAGGCGTAATAGCGTCACTGTGGCCAGGCATAAAAAGATAGACGAGTCGTAAGAGCCTGAGGCGCAATAGCGTCACTGTGGCCAGGCGTTAAAAAACAGACGAGCCGTAAGAGCTTGAGGCGCAATAGCGTCACTGTGGCCAAGCGTAAAAAGACAGACGAGCGGTAAGAGCCTGAGGCATAATAGCGTCACTATGGCCAGGTGTTATAGATGAAGAGGCCGTAAGAGCCTCAGGCGCAATAGCGTCACTGTGGCCAGGCATGAAGAAGCCGTAAGAGCCTGAGGCGCAATAGCGTCACTGTGGCCAGGCGATGGAAACGTATTAGCCGTAAGAACTGAAGACGCACTAGCGTCATGGTGGTCAGGCATTAGAAAAAAGGTATGTTTATATATGTAATTCTTTCTAAAAGTATGTCTTTCCATCAAGAATTTGGGGAGCATACACAGATAAATAAACATACGAGTAAAACAAGTACACAAATAAGTGATAATAACAAAAGTAGATAAGTGATAATAGCAAAAGTTAAATAAACAAAGTTTCATAAGCAATATGAAGTATGAACAGATAAACTTTATTTATAAATTCAAGAAAAGCTTTATAAGCGAGAATAAATTCAAGAGTATGAATAAGTTAAATGACAAAATATTCAAAAAGAAAAATAAATCAATCTGCACGATCTGGTGGCTAGGGATCAGGCGCCGTCGGACCTTCGTGTTCTAGGGGCTGGTGACCAGGAAGGGATAGATCTTCTCCATCCAGGTCATCAAGGGCACCAATGGATTCAGGAACATTATCTGGGCTCACAGGCTCCCAAGGACCGGCTAGGTTCGAAAGATCATCCAGTGCAGCCTTCTTCAGGACCTCGTCAGCAGGCTCAGCATCAGGTTCATACTTGGTCCAATCAAGGGCTTCAAATAACATCACTTCAGGTGTATATAGATGTAAGACCCGTTTTTTTATCATAAGAGCAAAAAGGGAATGAATAGAAATTTTCGAGTGCATCTAAAAATGCAAAAGGATTGAAATGGTATTCCCGAACACGTGCAAGGGTAAAATGGTCAAAAGATCGAAACCCGGTAGAAAATCGACAAGAAAATTTAATTAAAAATAAGGGATTGAGAAATCTTGATCAATAACAAAGAAATAATTAAATTTCGGATTAAATTGATCAAGATATGAATTTATTAGAATTTATAAAAAAATTTATCTCGAAAAACGAGCTCAAAAATAATCGAAAAATATATCGAAAAGGTAAAATTGGATTGATAAATTCATTTACGGATTAAATGAATTTAATATAATTTTTTTTAGATATTTATGGATTTTTAATATATTTTAATGAATAAAATAATAATAAAATTTAATTACAAATAAAATAAAATAAAGTAAATGTAAAAAA
Organism: Firmiana major; assembly: GCA_033439115.1. Taxonomy (NCBI): domain Eukaryota; kingdom Viridiplantae; phylum Streptophyta; class Magnoliopsida; order Malvales; family Malvaceae; genus Firmiana; species Firmiana major. The sequence goes on from CM065903.1 coordinate 7,594,303, forward strand.
AATAGAAATTGGAAAACAGAAAAAATCGCGGAAGTCTGAAACGCGAGAATGAAACAGAGAAGCGAAGGCCAACCGAGGAAGAAGAGACTCACCGGCGAGCCACCGGCGGCCAGGAACCCCAAGCGAGGGTCGACGAAGGAGGCCAGACACCTGCGTAACCCATCGGCAGCCGCGACGCGCGGTGAGGTGGCTGAAATCTGCAGATCGACGGAGGGAGATGCCGCGAGAGAGAAAGGGAATCGGCGGCCATCGGCTCCAATTTGGTCCAACCCGAGGGTTGATTTTGGAAGCCCAGGCCGTGGCGCCCCGATTGGTGCCGGAATCGCACCGAGAACTGGTCAAACGACGTCGGAACGGCCAAATGATGACTGAACTGGCCGAACCGGACTGAACCGACCGAACCGAACTGAACCGACGTTCTGAACCAGGTTGAACCGGACCGAACCGGTTCAGCCAAAAAAAGAAAAGGAAAAAGGAAGAAAAAGGGAAAAAGAAAAAGAGAAAAAATTGAGAAAAATTCTAGTGATGCAATCGAGCTACAAGTAGGTCGGTAAGCGGTCGAAATGATCGATTTAAATTTTGAAATATTTAATTTGCTTAATATCCATCCGACTGAAAATTTACCTGAAAAAATATTAAATTGTGTAGCTCGACAACTGACGTAGAACGAGAGCTCGAGACAGCTTCGATTTGCGTATTATCAGGAAATCACGGGTAAGTAACCCTTATTTATGATAATTTTTCATCGTTATGCGTATTAAAATTTGCCGCATAAATTACGGATTTAATTTCTCATATAATGAATTAAATTTTGAAAAATTGGATAAGTTGTCGTAAATACTAAATTAAGTTATTCGAGAATTTAGAACGAGGTCCAATATATACTGATGGGCCCAATGAGCCCAATAGACCTCGATAATGTGAATAGTAAGTGAATAACGGGCTTAAGGCCGATTAAGGCCTACTATGGTGTAATCGGGCCCAATATGGGTAAACGGGCCCAATGATTTCAAATTAAGCCCAGAAAATATGAAATACAATTAATTGGATTGTATTTGACCTGATGTATATTTATACGCAGTTTCAAAGATTTGATTGAGAGCAAATCGGACTGCATGACGAGACATCAGTGAAAGGTCAAACTGTACAGAAAAATGAGGTAAGGGAATTGTGTGAGTAGCTAGAGGTAGCTACACTTATTTTAATAGCTTTTCTGTACACTGAATATGTATGTATACCCTGATTATGTATAAAGGTCCTAAAAATGGTTTAAAGATTTTAAGGACTCGAAATAGGTAAAAGTCTATTTTACCCCTATTGAGGGAAGTTCACCTAAGGATGGTGAAAGCATGACATGCATGAAATGCATGATTTAAGGAATTTTCCAAATTAAGGAATTTTATCGATTTTAATCAAAGCAAATCGGTAGATTGACCAGTAATTGTATAAATTTCACAAGATAACACTACGTAGGTGTTATTTGTATTTAAATGAAATTCTTTGGAAAACGGGTCAACTATCAAGTTTATATGGAAACAGATAGTGCTGGCATATAGTTCGCACTATATCTGCGTTTGTGAATGTGCATAAATGTGCTTGAGCGGTTGCTCGCACCAACTTGTGTGACATCATATGCATGAAATGTGCTAGAGCGGTTGCTCGCACTGATTTTTATTCTTGTGAAATGCATGAGAAGTGCTGGAGCCTAGCTCGCACTCTGTTTTGACATGATTTGACAGGTTTTGACTGTTTTGACGTGATATGCATAAAATGGTGCTAGAGCGATTGCTCGCATTAGTTTTTATGATTTGATATGCATGAGAGATGCTGGAGCTTAGCTCTCATCCAATTTTGATATTTAATTTCATAAAGCCGTGCTGGAATGTAACTCACACAAGATTTGATTTATTTATACATAAAGCCATACTGGAGCGTTGCTCGTACGAAATTTTGATTTACTTGAGCATTCATTCGTGCTGGAGCATTGCTCGCACGTGATTTTATATGGATTTATAACTCATTCATTTTTAAGTTGTGATAGAGCGCTGCTCGTACGCAGATTTCTTTAATTTCTATGAAACCGTGCTAGAGCTTCGCTCGCACGAGATTTTCTGATATCATGAATATGCATGGAGCCGTGCTAGAGCTTCGCTCGCACAGGAAATTATATGACATGCATATAGTCGTGTTGGAGCCTCCTGTAAACTGTGTGTCACAGTGAGATGATATGCTCACACGTGCATACTGAGATAGAGATGATATGGGTGGATAAGACCTATTGTAGGCACTCCGTACTGAGCTTGGGTTCACGGAGTACGTTGTATCGTGTATATCACGCGGAGTACGATGTACCTTGGGGATTATTGGAGTGGAATGGCTTTAGCCACGAGGCAGCAAGCCTTGCCCTCGCAATCTTGGTGTTATGTTGTTCGGCGGGTAGGACGACCCACCTCTCGTTTCAGGTGTGATACCTCGCACACTAGGTACCGTGTTACCAGGGATCATGAGGTTATGGCCATAATCCTATGTTGTTACTGATAGTCACCTACATGTCTCACATGATATAATTATTGGTCGATAGACCAGGGTAGACCCGAAGGAGGGGTCAGGCCCCCGATTTTATGATTTTATGATATGTGACCCTGAAAGAATGGTGGTTTTATAACCGAAGTTTTATAATGGATTTTAATGAATTGTTTTATGAGTTTGGAATTGAATTATGAGATGCTTAACCCCTTTGGGTTATTTTATACTGTGTTTTAAATGAAATGATTTAAATGCAGTAGCATGATGTGTTTTCCATACTTTAATGATAAATTCATGAAATGATTGTATCTCACGATTTGTTTTATATCGCATGAAACAATGCATGATTTTGATTAAATTCATGTTTCGTATGATTTAATGATGTCACATAAAATGCTATTGATGTATGAATTACATGATTTATATATGCACAAATAGTTTTGATAACTATGTCATAGATATATGCATGGTTTTGTGCTTGAGATTTTAATGAAAAGAAATGGATTTTAAGGGCATGGCATTATGAGCATGTAGATAGTGGAGCTATCTACTTACTTGCATAATTGCCTTACTGAGCGTGTGGTTTGCTCACCCCTCTTATTTTCTCATCTTTTCAGAGCACTCACAATAATTAGTAAGCGGTTGAGGACTTGCATGCTTGGTATCCGCTGCTTCCCATCGAGAGACAGATATACACATTTGTATAGTTTTGTATCTGAACATGTAAATGCATAGTACTGTAAACGGATATGATGTCGGGGATGTAGGGTTATAAATATCATTGCGTATGTATTTAATAAAGTCAAAGGATAGTAAACTCTGATATGTGAATGTGATTATGGAAATGGAATGGTAAATAGGTGAGAGGTGACTAACACCGAATCATAGCCCAACTGTTTGTAGGATGATCACGATGAGAGAAAGGTAAGAATTAAATAATAAATGAAATAACGAAAAAAATTTACTCTGATTTTTAGGTAATTTGGGTCGTGACAGGTTCAATGGTATCAGAGCGAGTTGGCCTGATATGAGTCGGTGTTAGTGATTAAGGAAGTTTACATCCCCAATTACTTTGCATTGTTTAGATACAATTGTGTCTATCGAGATGAAATTGCAGTTAAGAATTTGGTTTTGAATGCAAGAATAGACTCATTAACTGATAGCCGCTATGATTGAGGGGCGAGTTGTCGCGACCCAAATTTACAAAAAATCACTACAAATTTTTCGCGAACTTACCACATTTCAATTGTTGGGCTGTGAGTCAATATCCCTCACTCAGTTTTCATATATTATATATATATATGCATAACAGGCAATGCTTTCGTCCCAGGCACAAATATTGCGGAAGCTTATAAAATTATCATTTTAGAATTTAAAATTCGTTTACATTGCCTAACATATACATCCCCCATATAACATGACTACATCACTGTACACTATTATTCAGATACAAAAGTACATGTGTGCATACCTCGATGCTACTGGATAGCTGTGTGTAAAAGATCGCAGGATGGATGCAGCTTATACACTCTACTGAAATGCTCTGTAGAGGTGGGAAAAATAATGGGATGAGCATAACGCGCTCAGTAAGAAATATATGAAAGCAGGTAGATAACCACACTATCTACGATGCTCATAATGCATGTTTTATCAACTCGTAAAACAAATGCATTTACTTTTCAAAACACTCTCATTAATTTATAAAGCAAGTAGATAATCAAACTATCCACGATGCTCATGATGCATGGTTTATGCCGAAAAACTCATGGCATTTACAAAACCATCATAGTAAAACACATAGCAATTTAATGCCCAAAACCTAATATCAAAACTCATTCAGAGTAAAATCTTTCTGTGTTCAGTATTGAAACTCACTTTAAATTCATAATCTCATTTCAAACGGCTTCAACACAGAAATCAAATCAAAATTAGTTTCATCACCGAAACCAATAAAACAGATGAGACTAGGCAGGGATTTCAACACAAATCCAATGGAACATTTGGCCAAAGTCCGAGACCCACAAGCTATCACGGATCAGGTGTGCCAGGGTGTCTCTGAGTCCGAGGAGGGGATTAGTCTATCCATCGGCTCCTATCTAAGGACTATCACAAAACAGAGCAATGACAAAGCATGCCCGAGTCCAAAGACGCAATCCTCACACCCCATAGTTGCACGGTACAGTGTACTCCATGTTGTCTACACGGTACAGCGTACTCCGTGAACCAGGTACAATTACCACACAGTTGTAGGTGCCTGAGTCAACAGCTCACCACCCCAACCAAATAAATTATCAACCATAGCCTGTCGTCTCAGATCTAGTGCGAGCAAGTCAGTGTGACACACAGTCAACACAAGGCTCCAGCACGATCTCAATCACAAATCACAACAGAATCCAGTGCGAGCAGTGCTCCAGCATGGTCTGTACAGATGTAATACCAAAATCAAGTGGGAGCAGATCTGGATAAATCCACAGATCTCATCATGCTCCAGCACGATTTCACACACACAAAATAGACAGCTGGCTCTATTTCCCACCACAGTGGTACTCAAAACCGAGTGCAATATGCAAAACGGTACAAAACAAAGTGAGAGGGAAACATCCCATTAAATCACTCGTCAATCAAATCACTTTTTAGAAAAACGTGCAAGTTAATGCATACAGTCAAATCATAAGCCAGTCTATCATTTTAGCTTCACAAAAATCTCTTTTTCACAGAGAAAACATGGATTGCATGCACTTTATGCATTTACAAAAATTCCCGAGTCTAAGGGTATTTTCGTAATTTTTCCATATTCGGGTATTATCCAAAAATTTCATATCTATACGCTATACGAAATTTAATTGACTGTAAACAACGATGAAAATACGTACAGCTATCTCTAATAGCTCGCATAGATCCCTTACCTCGGATCACGTAGTGTGACCTCTCTTCCTCTGTGCTGTCCAAATCTCGCAGTCCGGTCAACTCTCAATATGACTCTGGAGCTGCATTTAACCATTCACTGGATTAATTACACGTTTCCTACTGTATTACACATTTAATACAGTTCATTTCACTTAATTGGGCCCGTTTACTCTAAATGGGCCTAATTACTTTAATCGAGCCTTAATCCGTATTAAGCCCGTTTTTCACGTATTATTTCCCTTCATCAGGGTCTATCGACTCTTTGGGTCTATCAATACCCATTGGGCTTCGTTCCAAACTCTTTGGATAGCCCGAATATCATTTACGACAGTTTATTCGAAATTCCGAATATAATTCACTAAATCCGAAATTTAATCCGAAATGCGTAAATTAAATCTTAAATACGCGTTAATCACATAAATTGTCGTAAATGAGCGTTACTTACCCGATATTGTGCGATGATGCGCGAATCGAAGTTCGATCGGGCTTCCGTTCGGAATTAATCGTCGAACTGCACAATTTCGTATTTTTCATTTCCGGGCCAATTTTCGATTAAATATAATTCAAATAAATTTATCGAAAATTAAATCGGTCACTTTTGACCTCGTATCGACTTACCCGAAGTCCGATGAAATCCCAAAAATTTTTTTTTTTTCTCTCTCTTCTTTCTCTCTCCTCCTGAACCGGTTCGGACCGGTTCAGTCCCTTTTCACACTGAACCGGTCCGAACCGGTTCAGTGGAAGTTTTGCCGTTGCCGGCGCTGCCGGCCGGTTCCCGGCGCGATTCCGCCGCCAATCGACTGGGCTCGGGCTGGGGAGGCTTCGGCTGGCTTGGCTCGGGCCAAATCGGCGCCGGCGCCACCGAATCTTCCTCTTCTCCCCGCGGCCTTCTCCCCCTCCGATCTGCTCACCGCCGGCGTTCCACCGCGCGTCATGGCCGCTGGCGAGTTCGCCCGGTGATGGGCTGCCTTCGCCGGCCCTCGCCGGCCCCTCAGCCTCGCCGGTGGCTCGCCGTCCGGTGGTTTCTTCTCTCCCTCGGTTTGCTTCCGTTTCTCTCACTTTCTCTCTCCCCGATTTCTAACTTTCCAATTCCGTTTTTTTTTTTTTTTTTTTTTTTTTTAACAGATTTTTTTTTTTTTTTTATAATATATTTTTATTATTATTTTATTATAAAATAATAATAAAAATCCCAAAAATATCCCATAAATATCCCAAAAATATCTAAAATATCTTAAAAATATCTCAAAAATTCTTATTAAATTCATTTAGTCCGTAAATGAATTTATCAGTCCGATTTTACCTTTTCGGTATATTTTTCACTATTTTTGGGCTCGTTTTTCGAGACAAAAATTTTGATAAATTCTGATAATTTATATCTTGATCAATTGGACTCGAAATTAAATTATTTCCTCGATTTTTGATCAAGATTACACTAATCCATATTTTTTTTTTAAATATCAATTTCTTAAAATGACACCGAATTTTCGGGTCTTACATTCCTCCCCACCTTAAGAAATTTGGTCCTCCAAATTAGAACCAAGTCAATTCTCGAATAACTGCGAATATTTCTCTCGCATAAGGCTCTCTAATTCCCACATAACTTCCTCTGAAGTGGGGTACTGCCCAAGAACCTTAACCAGAGAAATCGTTCTGGTCTGTAACACTTTATCTTTCCTATCCAATATCAAATTGACGTCTCACATACGATATATCCTCTTCGAGCTTCAATGGCTCATCTTGAATCACATGTGTCTGATTTAGATGATACTTCTGAAGCATCAATGTGTGGAAGACGTTATGAATGCCTGCTAACTCAGGTGTCAAGGCTAGCCTACAGGCCTTATTTCTCACTCGCTTCAGTATCTCATTATCCCTTTCGAGGGAAAAACTTTCAAGAATACCAATTCACCTACAGTGAATTTCAAAGGTTTACGCCTCATCTCAACGTAGCTTTTCTGTATACTCTGAGCTTACCTCAATTTCTCACATATAAATTGGACATTCTCAAAGGCTTGCTTCACTAATTCGGAGCAAACATCTTTCGGTCACTCACTTCTTCCCATCCAAATCGGAGATCGATACTTAAGACCATATAACACCTCATACGGTGCCATCCCAATACTCGAGTGATAACTGTTGTTATAGGCGAATTCAGCTAATGGCAAATGGTCATCCCAGGAGTCTCTGAAATCCACACACAAGCTCTCAACATATCCTCCAAAGTCTGGATGGTTTTTTTCACTGACCATCGGACTGAAGGTGGAAAGCTATACTGACACTCAATCGGGTTCCCATAGCTTCCTGAAAATGTTTCCAAAAGTGGAAAGTGAAGTGGGAATCCCTGTCAGACACAATACTCACTGGAATACCATGTAGCCTCACAATTTCCCGTACACACAGATTCGCCAATGCACTCAGAGTATCCGTAGCCTTCACGGCTAAGAAGTGAGCTGACTTCGTCAATCGATTCACAATTACCCAAATGGCATCATGGTTCCGTCGGGTCCTCGGTAACTCATGATGAAATCCATGGTGATGTGCTCTCATTTTCATATCGGTATAAGTAGAGGTTGCAATAATTTTGCATGTTTCTGATGCTCTACTTTAACCTCTTGACATGTAAGGCATTTAGCCCCAAATTCTGCAATATCTTTCTTCATGTCTGACCACCAAGATACTCTTTGGGGATTCTTATACATCTATTACTCCTCGTATGCACTACATACCTCGATGAGTGAGCTTCTGTCAAAATCAATTTCTTTAGCTGTGGGTCATCGGGAACGCAAATTCGACCTTTGAATCTCAGTAGGCCATCATCACAACTGTGCACTCAGTCACTCTACCCATCTGTATCTGACTATGCATATCAACACAAAAGCGATCAATACGCTGAGCTTGTCTGGTCCGGTCTATCAACTCCGGTTTCAATCTCAGACTTGCTATCACACAATATGCATTAGTATCAGAAGGGTCTATATCTAGACTGAGGCTAATAAACTGCTCTAACAGTTCATGTTCCCTGACCATCATGTACGATACCATCCTGAGGCTCTTTCTGCTCAAGGCATCAGCGACTATACTCGCTTTACCCGGATGATAAAGTATCTCACAATCATCGTCTTTCAGAAGCTCTACCCATCATCTTTGCCTCATATTCAATTCTTTCTGTTAAAAACATATATTTGAAGCTCTTATGATTAGTGAATTCTTGAAATTTCTCACCGTACAAATAATGGCACCATATCTTCAGTGCAAACACTACGACTGCCAACTCTAAATCATGGGTCAGATAGTTCTTCTCATGATCCTTAAGTTGTCTGGATCCATAAGCAACTATCTTCCCATTTGCATCAATACATAGCCCAGTCCTTGTTCCGAGGTGTCTGTATATACAGAGAAACCTTCTGAGCTGGTCAGAATAGTGAAAATCGACGTAGTGGTCAATCACTACTTTAGTTTCTGAAAACTATTCTCACATGCATTGTCTCACTTAAATGCAACATTCTTTCGAGTGAGACGTGTCAATATAGCAGCCAACTTAGAGAAAACTTTCTACAAATTGACGGTAATATCCAGCCAAACCCAAAAATGATATCAGTTCCTACCAGAAATCACACTTACTGAGCTTCACATATAGCTTTCTCTCTCTGAGGGTTTGTAGCACACTGCTTAGATGCTAGTCATGCTCTTCCCTAGACTTCAATACACCAGAATGTCATCTATAAACACTATGACAAATCGATCCAAGTATGGATTGAACACTCCATTCATCAATACTATAAAAGCTGTATGAGCATTCGTTAGCTTGAAAGGCATAACCAAGAATTCATAATGTCCATAACGGTTATGAAAACTGTCTTGGGTACATCTCCACTCCGGATTCTCAACTGATGGTACCCAGACCTCAGATCGATCTTGAAAAAGATCTGTGCTCCTTGAAGTTGATCCAATAGATCATCAATACTTGGAATATGGTACTTGTTCTTAATGATCGCCTTATTCAACAACCGGTAATCTCTTCACAGTCAGAGGTTTTCATCCTTCTTTTCAACTGTAGCCCTCCTCTTCTGGGCAGAAGTACTAGCTGTATCCTTCTCTGACTCTTTACCCTTCTGTGAGGCTATCTCAGCCAACTCTAGGCAATCTTTTATCATATGCCCCGTCTTGCCATATCTAAAATATGTTCCAATCAATACGTGGCATGACCTACTACCGTGGTATCTACCACATGCTCTACATTGTTCTGTAATCAGTAGGGGTCCTCCAATCATTATACCCCTAACTAGAGTCGAGACCTGATACACCGGGGGCTTAATCATCCTACCCCGTGACTCATTGACTCTCGGTCGTCTAACAAACGACTTCTTCCCACTCGGACATTACAATCCTCTGTTGATCTCTATTCCTGCCCTTCACGACTTTACCAAACTCAAGGACGTGCATCTCATAGTCTTGCCCACACAACTAAGCTCTACGCACAATCTTCTCGTAAGTCGTGACATCAAATAGGGCAAATCTGACTCTGATGGAAGGTCTCAATCCTTCCATAAACTTGTGAACTTTTCGCATCTCACCACTCACGGTATCGGGGTCATATCTTCCCAATGATGTAAATCGAGACTCATACTCGTCTATCGATCTATTCCCCTGGATCAAACCAAGAAATTTCCATATGTAATCTCCGTTGAGCAGTGGCTGGGATATACTGCCTCTTGAAGGCATCCAAAAAGATCTCTCAGTCAATCAACTGATATACATAACTTTCACGATGGGTCGGACAAATTTTCACAAATACTCTACTTCGCCTTCTAACATGAATGTAGCAAAGGCCACTCTCTCAGTAGTCGAACATCAGCAAAAGTCATATAACTTCTCTAACCGGTTGATCCAATCCTCTGCTACTGAAGGGTTCTTGACCCCACTGAACGATGGAGGCTTGAGCTTCGAAACTGCCTCAATCGGTCAAACTCACAATCAAACCCTGAATCCTCACCAGTTTGTCGTGGAACTACAAGTGGTACAGGGGTCTCACCAACACGTGGCATAGGTGCAGGTTATGTAGGCGCAAGTGTCTCAGGAGCAACTGCCGGCTCAGTATGAGTCGTCTGAGCAGCCGGACCATGCCTACTCTCTAACCTAGCCATAGTCAAGTTAGCCTCAGTGAACAACTTCATAAATGTGTTCCAACTCCGCTCTAATCTCGTAACACGAGCATCAATAGTCTCAGTGGACCTGATGGAACATAATCACATGATGATTCACAAGGTCTCACAGACCTATCACTGCGTCTCTCGAACCTCTCTCTATGGCCCCGAGAACGCGAACTCTCTCCTCTGCTGCGATGTCTGTCAGACATCTCAATCGTCCCGCATACAAAAATCAAAATTTTCAGTTTAACCACAGCTCGGTACACACAATTGTATCTAATAATGTACAGTGACATGGGGATGTATACTTTCTAACTACAGACACTGACTCACATCAGACCAACATTGCTCTGATACCACTTCTGTCGCGACCCAAATTTACAAAAAATCACTACAAATTTTTCGCGAACTTACCACATTTCAATTGTTGGGCTGTGAGTCAATATCCCTCACTCAGTTTTCATATATTATATATATATATGCATAACAGGCAATGCTTTCGTCCCAGGCACAAATATTGCGGAAGCTTATAAAATTATCATTTTAGAATTTAAAATTCGTTTACATTGCCTAACATATACATCCCCCATATAACATGACTACATCACTGTACACTATTATTCAGATACAAAAGTACATGTGTGCATACCTCGATGCTACTGGATAGCTGTGTGTAAAAGATCGCAGGATGGATGCAGCTTATACACTCTACTGAAATGCTCTGTAGAGGTGGGAAAAATAATGGGATGAGCATAACGCGCTCAGTAAGAAATATATGAAAGCAGGTAGATAACCACACTATCTACGATGCTCATAATGCATGTTTTATCAACTCGTAAAACAAATGCATTTACTTTTCAAAACACTCTCATTAATTTATAAAGCAAGTAGATAATCAAACTATCCACGATGCTCATGATGCATGGTTTATGCCGAAAAACTCATGGCATTTACAAAACCATCATAGTAAAACACATAGCAATTTAATGCCCAAAACCTAATATCAAAACTCATTCAGAGTAAAATCTTTCTGTGTTCAGTATTGAAACTCACTTTAAATTCATAATCTCATTTCAAACGGCTTCAACACAGAAATCAAATCAAAATTAGTTTCATCACCGAAACCAATAAAACAGATGAGACTAGGCAGGGATTTCAACACAAATCCAATGGAACATTTGGCCAAAGTCCGAGACCCACAAGCTATCACGGATCAGGTGTGCCAGGGTGTCTCTGAGTCCGAGGAGGGGATTAGTCTATCCATCGGCTCCTATCTAAGGACTATCACAAAACAGAGCAATGACAAAGCATGCCCGAGTCCAAAGACGCAATCCTCACACCCCATAGTTGCACGGTACAGTGTACTCCATGTTGTCTACACGGTACAGCGTACTCCGTGAACCAGGTACAATTACCACACAGTTGTAGGTGCCTGAGTCAACAGCTCACCACCCCAACCAAATAAATTATCAACCATAGCCTGTCGTCTCAGATCTAGTGCGAGCAAGTCAGTGTGACACACAGTCAACACAAGGCTCCAGCACGATCTCAATCACAAATCACAACAGAATCCAGTGCGAGCAGTGCTCCAGCATGGTCTGTACAGATGTAATACCAAAATCAAGTGGGAGCAGATCTGGATAAATCCACAGATCTCATCATGCTCCAGCACGATTTCACACACACAAAATAGACAGCTGGCTCTATTTCCCACCACAGTGGTACTCAAAACCGAGTGCAATATGCAAAACGGTACAAAACAAAGTGAGAGGGAAACATCCCATTAAATCACTCGTCAATCAAATCACTTTTTAGAAAAACGTGCAAGTTAATGCATACAGTCAAATCATAAGCCAGTCTATCATTTTAGCTTCACAAAAATCTCTTTTTCACAGAGAAAACATGGATTGCATGCACTTTATGCATTTACAAAAATTTCCGAGTCTAAGGGTATTTTCGTAATTTTTCCATATTCGGGTATTATCCAAAAATTTCATATCTATACGCTATACGAAATTTAATTGACTGTAAACAACGATGAAAATACGTACAGCTATCTCTAATAGCTCGCATAGATCCCTTACCTCGGATCACGTAGTGTGACCTCTCTTCCTCTGTGCTGTCCAAATCTCGCAGTCCGGTCAACTCTCAATATGACTCTGGAGCTGCATTTAACCATTCACTGGATTAATTACACGTTTCCTACTGTATTACACATTTAATACAGTTCATTTCACTTAATTGGGCCCGTTTACTCTAAATGGGCCTAATTACTTTAATCGAGCCTTAATCCGTATTAAGCCCGTTTTTCACGTATTATTTCCCTTCATCAGGGTCTATCGACTCTTTGGGTCTATCAATACCCATTGGGCTTCGTTCCAAACTCTTTGGATAGCCCGAATATCATTTACGACAGTTTATTCGAAATTCCGAATATAATTCACTAAATCCGAAATTTAATCCGAAATGCGTAAATTAAATCTTAAATACGCGTTAATCACATAAATTGTCGTAAATGAGCGTTACTTACCCGATATTGTGCGATGATGCGCGAATCGAAGTTCGATCGGGCTTCCGTTCGGAATTAATCGTCGAACTGCACAATTTCGTATTTTTCATTTCCGGGCCAATTTTCGATTAAATATAATTCAAATAAATTTATCGAAAATTAAATCGGCCACTTTTGACCTCGTATCGACTTACCCGAAGTCCGATGAAATCCCAAAAATTTTTTTTTTTCTCTCTCTTCTTTCTCTCTCCTCCTGAACCGGTTCGGACCGGTTCAGTCCCTTTTCACACTGAACCGGTCCGAACCGGTTCAGTGGAAGTTTTGCCGTTGCCGGCGCTGCCGGCCGGTTCCCGGCGCGATTCCGCCGCCAATCGACTGGGCTCGGGCTGGGGAGGCTTCGGCTGGCTTGGCTCGGGCCAAATCGGCGCCGGCGCCACCGAATCTTCCTCTTCTCCCCGCGGCCTTCTCCCCCTCCGATCTGCTCACCGCCGGCGTTCCACCGCGCGTCATGGCCGCTGGCGAGTTCGCCCGGTGATGGGCTGCCTTCGCCGGCCCTCGCCGGCCCCTCAGCCTCGCCGGTGGCTCGCCGTCCGGTGGTTTCTTCTCTCCCTCGGTTTGCTTCCGTTTCTCTCACTTTCTCTCTCCCCGATTTCTAACTTTCCAATTCCGTTTTTTTTTTTTTTTTTTTTTTAACAGATTTTTTTTTTTTTATAATATATTTTTATTATTATTTTATTATAAAATAATAATAAAAATCCCAAAAATATCCCAAAAATATCTAAAATATCTTAAAAATATCTCAAAAATTCTTATTAAATTCATTTAGTCCGTAAATGAATTTATCAGTCCGATTTTACCTTTTCGGTATATTTTTCACTATTTTTGGGCTCGTTTTTCGAGATAAAAATTTTGATAAATTCTGATAATTTATATCTTGATCAATTGGACTCGAAATTAAATTATTTCCTCGATTTTTGATCAAGATTACACTAATCCATATTTTTTTTTTAAATATCAATTTCTTAAAATGACACCGAATTTTCGGGTCTTACACGAGTACACGAGCTCGAGGCCGTAGAGATAGGCCTAAGAGTCGTATTGAGTCACCACATGAGACTCAAGATGAGATTGACGTGGAGGTTGGTATTGAGTATGCCCCACAGAGTCCGACAGAGAGATCGGATAGAGTCCGACAGAGAGATCGGACAATATTAAGATATGCTTCGTGAGGTTGGCGCGGAGTGTGGAGAATATTTTGCGTGCTAATTGCTCAGAGTATGCATGGGATTTGAGGGCGAGTCGAAACATTGGTGGAAGTCCGCTCGACCCATATTAAGAGTTAGACATCCAGAATGGACATGAAAAATAATTCTAGATGTATTCCGGTGACAGAATATCCCGGATATTGTTTAAAAGAAAATTACAGATAAAATTTCTACTCTGACCCAAAGGAACTGGTTGATTGACGAGTATGAAATTCAGTTTATATTCCTGGGCAGATATGACCCTATACTAAGAATAGTGAGAGTCGAAATGTCTGAAAGTTCAGGAAGGGCTCAAATTGTCAATTAGAGTTCGATTGGCCCCGTTAGATATCACTACCTATGTCGAGGCAGTGCGCAGACTACAGTGTGTGAATAAGATTATGAGTTGCACTCCTCTGAGATTGGAAAAGGTAGTAAGGACCAAAATAGAGACAAAAGAGAATAGATGATGACAAGGATGTCAGAACGAGAAAAGGTAGTTTGGTAAAAGCTTAGAGCTGATGAATCATGGGTTAGATGATTGGTCAAACCCCCCTGTGTATCCAAATACAACACTTTTGAGGGGTATTGTGATTGGAGGACCTTGACCTGCTACGGAGCAGTGTAGCAGTGTGAGCAGTGTAACAGTGTAGCAGTGTAAGCAGTGTAGCAGTGAGAGCAGTGTAGCAGTGTGAGCAATGTAACGATGTAAGCAATGTGAACAGTGTACGATGTGTGGTAGTTACCACGGAAAGTAGACTGTTTGTCACGACCCAAATTACCCAAATATCAGAGTTAATTTTTCGTGTTTTGTTATTTTTATTACTTAAATTATTACCTGTCCTCGAATCGTGACCACACTCCATTAATAATTGGGCTATGCGTCAATGCCAGTCCCACCATTCAATCACCATCTAACTTATTTCTTCTCCAGTCATTTATAATTGTTTACAATATTTATACATCCCCTAAAGTTACTTACAAATATGTTATTGTGCTATGCTTATGTAGATACAATATGTACAAGTGTATATACCTTATGTTGATGGGCAGCAGCGGATATCCGAAATGCAGTACTGAGTCGTCGCAACTTCAACTGGAGATTATCTGTGGCAGAAAATGAAAGGGGTGAGCACATCAAGCTCAGTAAGGCAATCCTACGAACAGGTAGGTAACCATACTACCTACATGAACGTGGTGCCATGCATAAACCACCCTTTCTCCACACATTTAAAACAGATGATATGAAAGTTATGATGTTATGTAAATCGAGTTTGCACAGAAAATTCAACATGCAATTATTTCAAATCATTTCTTTCTCAGTTAAAATTTCACAGTAAAGTCAGGACTCGACCCCTCCTTCGGGTGATCCTGACTCACACAAAATCATGAAAATTCGTTTACATCACATATGGGTTTTAAAAGCATGGAAGTAACCATCATGCACATTTAGTTTAAAAACCCAGTTTGATTTCATCAAAATCGTCGACATGCGAGACGAGGCAATATCTGTATAACGGCAATAACCAGGACTGGCCAATATGTGTCCTCGTGAGTCCCTCTAGCTTCACGGATCCCAGTGTGCGAGGTCTCACCCTGATCGGGAACCGCCCGGGAGGTAGGTCAATCCAACCCGTCAGTCTTATCCGATCTCACGCATCCGAAGATGCCGTATCCGAAGATACCCCGTATCACAAAGATACCGTATCCGAAGATACCCCGTATCACAAAGATACCGTATCCGAATATACCCCACGGTACATCGTACTCCATGCTACTTGCACGGTACATCGTACTCCATGGACCCATATCACTCTAGGTACTCCAGCCCAAATGGCCTGCTTCCCACAGAGAGGTTTTGTTTCTCAATACTCATGCCATGTCTCAAAACGCACATGCGAGCCTATTAAATCGGTGACACACAGTCTACCCGATGCTCCAAGCACGGCTCATCGCATGTTCTCATAAAATCAGTGCGAGCGATGCTCAGCACTCTCATCAAATCAAGTAAAATCGGCAAAGCCCGCTTTACATCCCCACAAGGCCGCCAACCTCATCCCTCACTCTCACCCTACTTAAGATGTCTTTTGAGCCTGTTGAGCCTTTTGGCTGACTCCAAGGGCAGACAGCGCTACTCCACAAATCCAGTAAATCTAGTGCGAGCTAAGCTCAGCACTCTGTATATAAATCACATGAAAATTTTATAAAATCTGGTGCGAGTTAAACTCCAGCACCCTGTCACGAAAATCATGTAAAATCTGGTGCGAGTTAGACTCTAGCACCATGTCACGAAACAAGCATGTGAAATCTGGTACGAGTTATACTCTAGCACCTATGCATGTAAAACTCTAGTGCGAGCTCTCGCTCCAGCACTAATGCATGCATCACACAAATCAAACATCGTGCGAGCTGAGCTCTAGCACGTCACATGTAAATAAAAACACGTAGGCGGCTCGGTTATCTCCAAATAGTTTTCACAGAAATTACATCGTTTAAGGTATGCAATGCTATGCATTTTTCTTTAAAAGTGAGCCAGCCTACTCATGCATGTGTTAAAATACCTCCAGAACGAGCAGAAACCTCTTGTCCTTGCTCCTCCCAATTTTTCCTAAAGTTGAAAACATTTACCCTTAACAAGGGTATTTCGATAATTTTGCCCATACGGGGCATTAAAATTATTCTTCGACCTCTAGACCCTCCAGAACATTTTTAAGGACTGCATATGAATTAAAAATTGCATAAAGTTTACCTCTAGCAGTCCGTAGAATTCCCTTACCTTATTTTCCTGTCGAGTCTGACCTTTTCTTTTCCACTGTTGTCTCGTCGCAGTTCGTTATGCTCCCAATCAAATGCCCGGAACTGCGTATCAATATTCCTCAGGTCAGATATTATACAATTTAATTGTATTTCCTATTTTCTGGGCTTAATTTAAATCATTGGGCCCGTTTACCCCTATTGGGCCCGATTGCACCTTAATGGGCCTCAATCGGCCTTAAGCCCGTTTTCCACTTAATTTTCGCTTTATCGAGGCCTATTGGGCTCATTGGGCCCACTAATAATTTATTGAGTCTCGTTCTAATTCTTGAATAACTAAATCGATTATTTACGACAATTTATCTAAATTTCCATAATTTAATTCAATTTATGCGAAAATCAAATCAATATCACTCATAACGAGGTAATTGTCGTAAATAAGGGTTACTTACCCGAGATTCCATGCTAGTTCGCAAATCGAGGCTATCTCGAGCTCTCGTTGGATGCCAATCGTCGAGCTACATAATTTCATAATTTTTCGGGTAAATTTTCAGTCGAAAATTAATTAAATAAAATATTCCAAAATTTAAATCGGTCAATTCGACCGCTTATCGACTTACCCGGAGCTCGATTGCATCACAGAAATTTTTCTCAATTTTTTCTCTTTTTCTTTTTCCTTTTTTTCTCCTTTTTTCCCCTCTTTTTGGCTGAACCGGTTCAGTCCGGTTCAGACCGCCGGTTCTCTCCGGTTCGACCGGTTCACCATCGGTTCACCGCCTTGCCGACCGGTTCTCCGTCGGTTCTCGCCACCAGTCGCTCCGCGAGGTTGTCCGCATCACGAATCCACCCTCGGTTTCGGTCGAGGTAGCCGGAAGGTCGCCGGTCCGACCGTTCTCTTTTCTGCCGTCGAAACCCATTTTCAGTTTTGGTCGTCGCCGGCGATTCCGGCCGTTTCGTCGGCAGCTACCGGTCTCAAAAGGACCGCCTCCTCCTCACGGTCACGCCGGTGGCCTCCGTTCACGTCCAGTCGCCGTGGATCGCCGGGACCGACTCGATTTCCCTCCCGACTTTCTCTTCCTCCGTTCGACGTCCTCAGACCACTACACGGTACGTCTCCGGTGCCATCTTGCTCGCCGGCCTCCCCTCTTCCTCCTCGGGGCTTCGTCGGGCTTGATGATCACCGGTAGTGGATTGTGGGTCGTCGGCTCTCGGCTTTCGTTTTCGTCTTCTGCTTTCTCGCGATTTCGTTTCAGTTTCTTTCCTTTTTTTTTTATTTCAGATTCACTTTTCTTTTTTTTTTATTATTATTTTTATTATTATTATTATTTATTTTAATTATTACACTATTCATTAAAATACTATAATTACCCAAAATATCTACACTTATATTATTTTTATTTTAATTTAATTTATTTAATTTAAATTTAATTTATTAAATATATTTTTCTCCAAATTTTCGATATTATTCCTTCACGCTTTTCGAGATATCGTTCCGGTAATTTTTCGATATTTTTAAAATTTCTGAATCTGGATCAATTGACCCAAATTGTATAATTTCCTCATTATCGATCAAGATATCTTACATCCTTATTTTAAATTAAAATTTTCTTATCGCCTTAATACCGGGTTTTGGTATTTTTACCATTTTACCCCTGCTCTTGTTTCGAAAATCAATTTTACCTGACCTTCCTTCATACATTCCCCCATCTTTTCTTATTTAATTTTCGTATTTTAATTAAATTCGGGTCTTACAACTCTCCCCCACTTAAGGAATTTGGTCCTCCAAATTAGAACCAAGTCATATGAGTCCATATACAACTCCGGGTACATCGATCGTATCATACTCTTAAATTCTTATGTGACCTTTTTCGGAGTGTATTACTACCAAAGGACTTTAATTAGGGAGATCGTCTTAAACCTCAATACTTTCTCTTTCTTGTTTAATGCCCGAATCAACTTATCAATATACTTATATTTTCACTAAACTGAACTTTTGGAGTTCATATCCTATCAACTCTGTTGGATCTGGATAGTATTTTCGAAGCATCAAAAGCTGGGACACATTGTGGGTGCCTGTTAATTCAGGTGATAACACCAACCTACAGGTCTTATCTCCCACTTGCCCAATCTCTCAAAATATTCCATCCAGCGCAACTCAATTTACCTTCTTCCAAAAGTTCGCTATGTCCTTATTTTCTTAGGACAAGAAATATTTCAACCATACTAATTCACCAAGGGTGAATTCCAATACTTGTCTATCTGCTCTGAGGTGTTCTAAATCTCTCATCCTTAACTAAACATCCTCAAAGACTTATTATCCAAGGTCGAATATAATTCTATCTGTCACCCACTTTTTCTTATCCAATTTTGGGGAACAACCCCTACAGCCATATACTGCCTCATATCTTGTTATCCCGATACTTAACTGCCAATTGTCGTTATTGACGAATTCAATTTGTAACAACTGATCATTCCAGGAGCTTATAAATCAAGGGCACACACTTTCATCGGATCCTCCAGAACTTGTACAATCTTCTCTGACTGACCATCTGTCTGAGGATGGAAAGCTGTGCTAATACTCAGTCGGGTTCCCATAGCTTCCTGAAAAATATACCCTGAAGTAAGAGGTGAAGCGGGAATCCCTATATGATACCATGCTCACTGGAACGCTACATCATGTTCCACAATCTTCCTTATACATAAATCCTCATATACACCCTGAGTATTTGGAGATTTCATAACCAGAAGGTGGGTAGACTTAGTCATTCTATCGACTATCATCTGAATAGCCTCGTAATTCACCTGGGTCCTCTGTAACCCATCACGACATTCATGGAGACTTGCCCTCATTTTTCGTGCCGTGTCGATATAGGTAGGTGCTGCAATAACTCTGCAGACTTTTAATACTCTACCTTACTTTGCTGACACACTAGGCACTTTTCTACAATTTCTACCATGTCTCTTTTCACATCTGACCACCAATACCCTTTTTCAGAGATTTCATATATATATTCATTACTTTCCGTATGCACTGTATATCCCGAAGAGTGAGCTTCTGACAATATTATTATCTCATCAACTGTGGTCCTGGTGAGCACTTATACTGTCTCTGAACCTCTCTGTAAATCATTATCATACACTATGAACTCTATCACTGTACCCTTCTGAATCTAACCCAAACTATCGACATCCTGCCGATCATCACGCTAAGACTATCAAATCCGGGCACTCTCATCCGGTTCTAGTCTCAGGCTAGCTGTCACACAATCACTGTCTTCATCAGAAGGGATCACATCAATACTGAGGTTCACAATTGCTCTAGCAGCTCACGCTCCCTGACCATCATGTGTGGTACCATCCCGAGGCTCTTTCTACTCAAAGCATCAGCCTTTCCTGGGTGGTACAATTTTCACAAATCAAAATCTCTCAGAAGCTCTAACCCACTATGTATTCTCATATTCGCCTCTTTCTATGAAAACATATACTTGGGACTTTTATGATCAGTGCATATCCATAATTCCTCATCGTGTACATAATAGTACCATATCCTCAGTACAAGTACTATCGCTGCCAACTTTAAATCATGGGTCAGATAGTTTATTTTATGATCAAGGAGTTGTTTGACTCCATACTTGACTATCTTCCCATTATACATCAATACATAGCTCATCATGATTTGAGGTATCCATACTCACTGAGAATCTCTTGAACTGTTGGGTATGGTGAAATTAATCACGGTAGTCAGTTCATACTTCACTACACCGAAATTCCTATCACGTCTATCATCTCACTTATCATCTCATTCAAAGACCACGTTTTCTTAGTTAAACGTGTCAACCAAGTAGACCATATTGAGAACTTGCAACAACCCATTTGTAAAAGCAATTTTCCAATTATTGCTTACAGTTTGCCCTAGACTTTAACTACACCCAACATATCATCGACAATGATGATTACAAATCGGTCTAATCCTTGACTTATCCACGCATAAGCGTATAAGATCCTTCAAAATCGCTTACGTTTTCAGGTACTAACCTGCGTCACTTCCTTTTCTTATCTTAACGGCTCTTATTAAATTTTTACTATGTTAACCTTTATGATTTGTCGAATTTTTTTATTCTTATCGTCTTAGTAAAGGTATCCTAACGCTAAAGGTATTTATTACAACGATCGATTTCACGTTATAGGTTATATATATATATATATATATATATATATATATACTTTTAAACGCTGTCAAGTCTTCAGGCGGGGAGGTATTTTGAAATACCTTTATTAACCTTTAGACTTAACCACAACTACGTTATATCTCAGTCTCTGTGGTCACAATTTATATTCGTTACTAATTGCTTTAATCCTAATGACTCCATATCGTAAGGATGTTCTTACCTAGCATATATCTCTTACTCCAATACATCTTGTATTCAGAATCTATCTTATCTTAAAGATTATCTCCTTCGTATGTCAATTATAACGAAACTCTTGTCATTATTCATTCCGCGAGTACAATCCTTTACTCCTTTAATTTCAACTGTTGCACCCCTTTTTATTACTTAAAATCTCTATATCCATATTTCGTTTATTTAATCCTCCTCTAATGGGGCACTCATTTATCAGTATTGTGCCCAATAATGTAGACATTCATGCCTTTTACTCACTTATATGCGAATGAAGGCGGTATAAATAAATATGTGGCACCAGGATCAATAAACATATGTACTTCATTATTCATAACAAGTGTGGTATATTACACCACATTCATGAAACATCAATAGTGTCCTGGTCCAAGACATCCTCTCGCCTTCGTCCAACAGCCTACTTTCCTTTTTCTTTTCTTTTCGGCTATTGCCTCCCTTTTCGTTGCAGCTATACCAACGAAGTTTTTTCTTTGTCTCTTTACTTTTCTGTGGGGCGATCTCGTCCAACTCTGTGTAATCAAAATCAATGGTCCGTCTTACCACACTTAACGGCCATTTTCATCAATACAGTGTAGGTATAGACCCTCCTTCCGTGGTATCCACCACACATCTCACACTGCTTACAGTGCTTACAGTGCTTACACTGCTACACTGCTTCGTAGCAGGTCGGGGTCCTCCAATCACAATGCCCCTCAACAGTGCCAAAATTGGATGCACTAGGGCCTTACCAATTATCTTACTCCATAACTCATCAAATCTAATCTTTAACCAATTACCATTTTCTCATTTTTAACATCTTTGTCATTTCTCGATTCTCTTTTCTGTCTCTATTTCAGCCCTCACTACCTTTCCCAATCTCAGAGGCGTGCAATTCATGTTCTTATTTACCCAACTGTAAATCTGCGCACTGCCTCGGTACTAGTAATATCTCACGGGACCAATCGGACTCTAGTTGAAAAGTTGAGCCCTTTCATGAGCTTCTAGACCTCTCGACTGTCACTTGTTTATAGTGTCGAGGTAATATCTGTCCAAGAATATAATTGAGTTGTATACTCATGAATTATACTCTTCAATAAATCAAATCCTCTGGATCAGAGTAAGGACTTTAATCCGAAATTTCCTTTAAATCATGTCCGAGATATCCTGTCACCGGAATACATCCATAATCATTTCTCATCTCAGCTCTGGATGTTTAACACTTAAGATGGGTCGAGCGGGTTTCCACCAATGCTCCGCTGCGCCCTTTGATCTTATTCATAATCTGAGCAATTAGCTCCTCAAAATAATCTCCACACTCCGCTCCAATCTCGCGAAGCGTCTCTCAATACTGTCCGATCTCTCTGTCGGACTCTGTGAGGCATTCTCAACATTCGCCTCTATTCCAATTTCATTCTGATTCTCATAGGTCAACTCAGCACGATTTAGCAAACTCAGGTCTACCTCTATGACCTCTGCCTCGTGCACTATCTCATCTAACGCGACTCATATTAGGCATTCCTGCATTCTCAACCATTTCTTAGTCAAAACCCATCTCGATATACACTATTGTATCTAACTAAGCACAGTAACACGGGGATGTAATTTCCTAATTACTGACACTGACACACATCAGACCAATTGTTGCTCTGATACCACCTTTATATGTCACGACCCAAATTACCCAAATATCAGAGTTAATTTTTCGCGTTTTGTTATTTTTATTACTTAAATTATTACCTGTCCTCGAATCGTGACCACACTCCATTAATAATTGGGCTGTGCGTCAATGCTAGTCCCACCATTCAATCACCATCTAACTTATTTCTTCTCTAGTCATTTATAATTGTTTACAATATTTATACATCCCCTAAAGTTACTTACAAACATGTTACTGTGCTATGCTTATGTAGATACAATATGTACAAGTGTATATACCTTATGTTGATGGGCAGCAGCGGATATCCGGAATGCAGTACTGAGTCGTCGCAACTTCAACTGGAGATTATCTGTGGGAGAAAATGAAAGGGGTGAGCACATCAAGCTCAGTAAGGCAATCCTACGAACAGGTAGGTAACCATACTACCTACATGAACGTGGTGCCATGCATAAACCACCCTTTCTCCACACATTTAAAACAGATGATATGAAAGTTATGATGTTATGTAAATCGAGTTTGCACAGAAAATTCAACATGCAATTATTTCAAATCATTTCTTTCTCAATTAAAATTTCACAGTAAAGTCAGGACTCGACCCCTCCTTCGGGTGATCCTGACTCACACAAAATCATGAAAATTCGTTTACATCACATATGGGTTTTAAAAGCATGGAAGTAACCATCATGCACATTTAGTTTAAAAACCCAGTTTGATTTCATCAAAATCGTTGACATGCGAGACGAGGCAATATCTGTATAACGACAATAACCAGGACTGGCCAATATGTGTCCTCATGAGTCCCTCTAGCTTCACGGATCCCAGTGTGTGAGGTTTCACCCTGATCGGGAACCGCCCGGGAGGTGGGTCAATCCAACCCGTCAGTCTTATCCGATCTCACGCATCCGAAGATGTCGTATCCGAAGATACCCCGTATCACAAAGATACCATATCCGAAGATACCCCACGGTACATCGTACTCCATGCTACTTGCACGGTACATCGTACTCCATGGACCCATATCACTCTAGGTACTCCAGCCCAAATGGCCTGCTTCCCACAGAGAGGTTTTGTTTCTCAATACTCATGCCATGTCTCAAAACGCACGTGCGAGCCTATTAAATCGGTGACACACAGTCTACCCGATGCTCCAAGCACGGCTCATCGCATGTTCTCATAAAATCAGTGCGAGCGATGCTCAGCACTCTCATCAAATCAAGTAAAATCGGCAAAGCCCGCTTTACATCCCCACAAGGCCGCCAACCTCATCCCTCACTCTCACCCTACTTAAGAGGTCTTTTGAGCCTGTTGGGCCTTTTGGCTGACTCCAAGGGCAGACAGCGCTACTCCACAAATCCAATAAATCTAGTGCGAGCTAAGCTCAGCACTCTGTATATAAATCACATGAAAATCTTATAAAATCTGGTGCGAGTTAAACTCCAGCACCCTGTCACGAAAATCATGTAAAATCTGGTGCGAGTTAGACTCTAGCACCATGTCACGAAACAAGCATGTGAAATCTGGTGCGAGTTATACTCTAGCACCTATGCATGTAAAACTCTAGTGCGAGCTCTCGCTCCAGCACTAATGCATGCATCACACAAATCAAACATCGTGCGAGCTGAGCTCTAGCACGTCACATGTAAATAAAAACACGTAGGTGGCTCGGTTATCTCCAAATAGTTTTCACAGAAATTACATCATTTAAGGTATGCAATGCTATGCATTTTTCTTTAAAAGTGAGCCAGCCTACTCATGCATGTGTTAAAATACCTCCAGAACGAGCAGGAACCTCTTGTCCTTGCTCCTCCCAATTTTTCCTAAAGTTGAAAACATTTACCCTTAACAAGGGTGTTTCGGTAATTTTACCCATACGGGGCATTAAAATTATTCTTCGACCTCTAGACCCTCCAGAACATTTTTAAGGACTGCATATGAATTTAAAATTGCGTAAAGTTTACCTCTAGCAGTCCGTAGAATTCCCTTAGCTTATTTTCCTGTCGAGTCTGACCTTTTCTTTTCCACTGTTGTCTCGTCGCAGTTCGTTATGCTCCCAATCAAATGCTCGGAACTGCGTATCAATATTCCTCAGGTCAGATATTATACAATTTAATTGTATTTCCTATTTTCTGGGCTTAATTTAAATCATTGGGCCCGTTTACCCCTATTGGGCCCGATTGCACCTTAATGGGGCTCAATTGGCCTTAAGCCCGTTTTTCACTTAATTTTTGCTTTATCGAGGCCTATTGGTCTCATTGGGCCCACTAATAATTTATTGGGCCTCGTTCTAATTCTTGAATAACTAAATCGATTATTTACGACAATTTATCTAAATTTCCATAATTTAATTCAATTTATGCGAAAATCAAATCAATATCACGCATAACGAGGTAATTATTGTAAATAAGGGTTACTTACCCGAGATTCCATGCTAGTCCGCAAATCGAGGCTATCTCGAGCTCTCGTTGGATGCCAATCGTCGAGCTACATAATTTCATAATTTTTCGGGTAAATTTTCAGTCGAAAATTAATTAAATAAAATATTTCAAAATTTAAATCGGTCAATTCGACCGCTTATCGACTTACCCGAAGCTCGATTGCATCACAGAAATTTTCTCCAATTTTTTCTCTTTTTCTTTTTCCCTTTTTTCTCCTTTTTTCCCCTCTTTTTGGCTGAACCGGTTTAGTCCGGTTCGGACCGGTTCAGACCGCCGGTTCTCTCCGGTTCAATCGGTTCACCGTCGGTTCACAGCCTTGCCAACCGGTTCTTCGCCGGTTCTCGCCACCAGTCGCTCCGCGAGGTTGTCCGCATCACGAATCCACCCTCGGTTTCGGTCGAGGTCGTCGGAAGGTAGCCGGTCCGGCCGTTCTCTTTTCTGCCGTCGAAACCCATTTTCAGTTTTGGTCGTCGTCGGCGATTTCGGCCGTTTCGCCGGCAGCTACAGGTCTCAAAAGGACCGCCTCCTCCTCACGGTCACGCCGGTGGCCTCCGTTCACGTCCAGTCGCCGTGGATCGCCGGGACCGACTCGATTTCCCTCCCGGCTTTCTCTTCCTCCGTTCGACGTCCTCAGGCCACTACACGGTACGTCTCCGGTGCCATCTTGCTCGCCGGCCTCCCCTCTTCCTCCTCGGAGCTTCGTCGGGCTTGATGATCGTCGGTGGTGGATTGTGGGTCGTCGGCTCTCGGCTTCCGTTTTCGTCTTCTGCTTTCTCGCGATTTCGTTTCAGTTTCTTTTCTTTTTTTTTTCTTTTTTTTTTCATATTCACTTTTTTTTTATTATTTTTATTATTATTATTATTTATTTTAATTATTACACTATTCATTAAAATACTATAATTACCCAAAATATCTACACTTATATTATTTTTATTTTTATTTAATTTATTTAATTTAAATTTAATTTATTAAATATATTTTTCTCCAAATTTTCGATATTATTCCTTCACCCTTTTCGAGATATCGTTCCGGTAATTTTTTGATATTTTTAAAATTTCTGAATCTTGATCAATTAACCCAAATTGTATAATTTCCTCATTATCGATCAACATATCTTACATCCTTATTTTAAATTAAAATTTTCTTATCGCCTTAATACCGGGTTTTGGTATTTTTACCATTTTACCCCTGCTCTTGTTTCGAAAATCAATTTTACCTGACCTTCATTCATACATTCCCCCATCTTTTCTTATTTAATTTTCGTATTTTAATTAAATTCGGGTCTTACACTGTTGGACGAGGGCGAGTGTATGCCTTGGACCAGGACATTACTGATGTTTCATTGATGTGATGGAAGATACCACACTGGTTGTGAATAATGAAATAATTATTTTAATTGATCCTGGTGCTACGCATTTATTTATACCGCCTTCATTTGCTTATAATCTAGTGAAAGATGTGAAGCCTGTACCCTTAGACAAGATGAGGATGATGGTTAGCTGATTATCACTAACTGAATATGGGTATAGAGATTGTAAGTTGAAAATAGGGGTAAAAACATCACTGAAAAGTGTACTGTAAGTTTGACAAGTAATGAAAGAGTTATAAGTGATATATGAAAGGAGATAAGCTTTGAGATGTAATAGATCCTGAATACGAGATATATTGGAATAGGAGGCGTATGCAAGGTAAGGATATCTTTGATATGTAAAGTAAATTGGATTGAGCGATATGTAGTGAATATGAATTGCAGACAAGTATAA
The DNA here is from genome assembly GCA_033439115.1 of Firmiana major. Lineage (NCBI taxonomy): Eukaryota > Viridiplantae > Streptophyta > Magnoliopsida > Malvales > Malvaceae > Firmiana > Firmiana major. Next base: position 7,621,642 of record CM065903.1, read on the forward strand.
GGGGTGGATATATCTACACCCAGTCTATGTGGTCAAATCTGAGGGTTAATAAAAGTATTTCAAAATACTTCCCAGCCTGAAGATTTGACAGCGTCTAGAAGCGCACACATAACCTATAAATTAAAATCGACAATCGTAATTTATACATTTAAAATTTGGGTACCTTTATTGATACGATAAAGAAATATAAAATTCGAGTAATCATGAAGGTTTAAAAATTAAAATTTTATAAAAGCCGTTAATATAAGAAAAAAGGAAATGACGATAGCTAGTATCTTGAACAGAAGCGATTTCGAATTGACGTTCTACTTTTATGCGTGCATAGGTCAAGTATATGGGTAATTGAAATATTTAATGGAACTCAACTACGATGAGGTATTTAAAGTTTACCTGGACCGATTAGTTGTCATATTTAGCGATGATATTTTGATGTATTCGAAGTCCAGGGAAGAGCATGAGTAGCAATTAGAAACTGTCTTATAGACGAGGTGTTGAGAGTTTCTCTAAATGGCTGCTCAGTTGACACGTCTCGTTTGGAAAAGATTTCATACGAGTGGTATGATAAATATGTAAATGGCTTCGGTGAGTTTTGATATATTGAAGTAATGAACTGACCAGTGTAAGTAATCTCACCATAACCAACAGTTTAAGAGGTTTCAGTGTGTATGGATACCTCAAAATAAGGATTGGGCTATGTATTGATGTAAAATGGAAAGATAGTCGTTTATGGATCCAGTTAGTTCAAGGATCATGACAGAAACTATCCGACCCATGATTTAGAGTTGGCAGCCATAGTGTTTACACTGAAGGTATGGCGCCACCACTTAAATGGTAAGAAACTTTGGGTATGCATTGATTGTAAAAGCCCCGAGTATCTATTTTCACAGAAAGAGTCGGAATATGAGATAACCAAGAGGGTTAGAGCTTATGAAGGATTATGATTGTGAACATTGTACCACCCAGGAAAGGCTAATGTAATGGCTGATGCCTTGTACAGAAAGGGCCTCGGGATGGTATCACATGTGATGGTCAGGGAGCGTGAGTTGCTAGAGCAGTTGTGAGCCTCAATAGTGATGTGATCCCTTCTGATGATGACGGTGATTTTGTGACTGCTAACCTGAGGTTAGAACCGAATTTATGTGACCGGATTTGTCAGGCTTAGCATGATGATCGGCAGGGTGTCGATAGTATGGGTCAGATTCAGAAGGGTATAGTGACAGAGTTCACAGTGAGTGATGATGACTTACAGGGAGACAGTATAAGTGCTCCCCAGGGCCACAGTTGATGAGATAGTGCTATTGATAGAAGTTCACTCTTTCGGATATACAGTACATCCGGGAACTAATAAATATATCAGAATCTCTGAAAGAGGGTATTAGTGGTCAGATATGAAAAGTGATGTTGTAGAGTTGTAGCAAGTGTCTCGTATGTCAGCAGATTAAGGTAGAGCAAAAGAAGTTGTAGGGGTTATCGCAGCCTCTACCTATATTGACACGAAAATGGGAACAAGTTACCATGAATTTTATGATGGGTTATAGAGGACTCGAATGAATCACGAGGCTATCTGGGTGATAGTCGAAAGATTGATTAAGTCTACCAACCTTCTGGTTATGAAATCCCCAGATACTCTGAGTGTGTAGGCGAAATTATGTGTATGAAAAATTGTGAACATTATGTAGCGTTCCAGTGAGCATGGTATCAGATAGGGATTCCCGCTTCACTTCCCACTTCTGGGAACGTTTTCAGGAAGCTATGGAAACCCGATTGTGTGTTAGCACAGCTTCGATCCTCAGACAGATGGTCAATCAGAGAGGACTGTACAGCATCTGTAGGATGTGATGAGAGCGTGTGCCATTGATTTGGTAAGCTCCTGGGATGATCAGTTGTTACAAATCAAATTCGCCAATAATGACAGTTGTCACTTGAGTATCGGTATAACATTTTATATGAGGCATAGTATGGCCGTAGGGAGTTGTTCCCCTACTTGGATAAGAAGAAGTGGGTGATAGATAGAGAATTATTCCCAAATTGGTAAGACAAACATCTGAGGATGGTCAGTTGATTTGTGAGAGATTAAGAACACCTCAGAGCAGACAGAAAGACTATGCTGACAAGAGACAGAAACTATTGAAAATTCACCGAGGGTGAATCATTATTGTTGGCAGTTACTTGTCTTAAGGACATAACGAGATTCAGAAAGAGAGATTGGACAAAGTGGAAGATAAGACCTATAGGTTAGCGTTACCACTTGAATAAACAGGCATCCACAATGTGCCATATCTTTTGATGCCTCGAAAATACTATCCGAACCCAGCATATGTAATCGGATATGAGCTCCAACAGTTTAGCTCAATGAAGTATAACGTATAAAATTGATTCGGGTATTAGACAGAAAGAGAAAGTGTTGAGGTTTAATATGATCTCCCTAGTTAAGTATGATGGTAGTATTACACTTCGAAAAAAAGTCACATGAGAATTAAAGAGTATTATGCGATAGACGTACCCGGAGTAGTATATGGACCCATTTGACTTGGTTATAATTTGGATGACCAAATTTCTTAAGTGGGGGAGATTGTAAGACTCGATTCTTTTATCGTAAGAGCAAAAAGGGAATGAATAGAAATTTTTGAGTGCATTTAAAAATGCAAAAGGATTGAAATGGTATTCCCGAACACGTGCAAGGGTAAAACGATCAAAAGATCGAAACCCGGTATAAAGTCGACAAGAAAATTTAATTAAAAATAAGGGATTGAGAAATCTTGATCAATGACGAAGAAATAATTAAATTTCGGATTAAATTTATCAAGATATGAATTTGTTAGAATTTATCAAAAATTTTACCTTGAAAAATGAGCCCAAAAATAATCGAAAAGGCAAAATCGGATTGATAAATTCATTTACGGATTAAATGAATTTAATATAAATTTTTTTAGATATTTGTGGATTTTTAATATATTTTAATAAATAAAATAATAATAAAATTTAATTATAAATAATAAAATAAAGTAAATGTAAAAAAAAGAAAAGAAATTGGAAAACAGAAAAAATCGCGGAAGTCTGAAACGCGAGAATGAAACAGAGAAGCGAAGGCCGACCGAGGAAGAAGAGACTCACCAGCGGCCAGGAACCCCAGGCGAGGGTCGGCGAAGGAGGCCCGACACCCGCACAACCAATCGGCAGCCGTGACGCTCGGTGAGGTGGCCGAAATCGGCAGATCTACGGAGGGAGATGCTGCGGGAGAGAAAAGGAATCGGCGGCCATCGGCGTCGATTTGGTTCAACCCAAGGGTCGATTTTAGAATCCCAGGTCGTGGCACGCCGATTGGTGTCGAAATCGCACCGGGAACCGGTCGAACGACGCCGGAACGACCAAATGATGACTGAACCGGCCGAACCGGTTGAACCAGCTGAACTGAACCGAACTGAGCCGACGGTCTGAACCGGGTTGAACCGGACCGAACCGGTTCAGCCAAAAAAAGAAAAGGAAAAAGGAAGAAAAAGAGAAAAAATTGAAAAAAATTCTAGTGATGCAATCGAGCTACAGGTAGGTCGGTAAGCGGTCGAATTGATCGATTTAAATTTCAAAATATTTAATTTGCTTAATATCCGACTGGAAATTTACCTGAAAAAATATTAAATTGTGTAGCTCGACAATTGACGTAGAACGAGAGCTCGAGACAGCTTCGATTTGCGTATTATCAGGGAATCACGGGTAAGTAACCCTTATTTACAATAATTTTTTATCGTTATGCATGTTAGAATTTACCGCATAAATTACGGATTTAATTTCGCATATAATGAATTAAATTCTGGAAAATTAGATAAGTTGTCGTAAATACTAAATTAAGCTATTTGAGAATTTAGAACGAGATCCAATATATACTGATGGGCCTAATGAGCCCAATAGGTCTCGATAATATGAATAGTAAGTGAATAACGGGCTTAAGGCCGATTAAGGCCCATTATGGTGCAATCGGGCCCAATATGGGTAAATGGACCCAATGATTTCAAATTAAGCCCAAAAAATATGAAATACAATTAATTGAATTGTATTTGACCTGATGTATATTTATACGTAATTTTGGAGATTTGATTGAGCAAATCGGACTACATGACGAGACATCAGTGAAAGGTCAAACTGTACAGAAAAATGAGGTAAGAGAATTGTGTGAGTAGCTAAACGTAGCTACGCGTATTTTAATAGCTTTTCTGTACACTGAATATGTATGTATACCCTGATTATGTATAAAGGTCCTAAAAATGGTTTAAAGATTTTAAGGACTCGGAATAGGTAAAAGTCTATTTTACCCCTATTGAGGGAAGTTCACCTAAGGATGGTGAAAGCATGACATGCATGACATGCATGATTTAAGAAATTTTCCAAATTAAAGAATTTTATCGATTTTAATCAAAGCAAATCGGTAGATTGGCCATTAATTGTATAAATTTCACAAGATAACACTACGTAGGTGTTATTTGTATTTAAATGAAATTCTTTGGAAAACGGGTCAACTATCAAGTTTATATGAAAACGGATAGTGCTGGCATATAGTTCGCACTATATCTGCGTTTGTGAATGTGCATAAATGTGCTTGAGCGGTTGCTCGCACCGACTTGTGTGACATCATATGCATGAAATGTGCTAGAGCGGTTGCTCGCATTGATTTTTATTCTTGTGAAATGCATGAGAAGTGTGGAGCCTAGCTCGCACTCTGTTTTGACATGATTTGACAGGTTTTGACTGTTTTGACATGATATGCATAAAATGGTGCTGGAGCGATTGCTCGCACTAGTTTTTATGATTTGATATGCATGAGAGATGCTGGAGCTTAGCTTGCATCCAATTTTGATATTTAATTGCATAAAGCCATACTGGAGCGTTGCTCATACGTGATTTAATCGATTTAATTTCATAAAGCCATACTGGAGTGTAACTCGCACGAGATTTGATTTATTTATGCATAAAGCCATACTGGAGCGTTGCTCGTAAGACGTTTTGATTTACTTGAGCATTCATTCGTGCTGGAGCATTGCTCGCACATGATTTTATATGGATTTATAACTCATTCATTTTTAAGTCGTACTGGAGCACTGCTCGTACGCAGATTTCATTGATTTCTATGAAACCGTGCTAGAGCTTCGCTCGCACGAAATTTTCTGATATCATGAATATGTATGGAGCCGTGCTAGAGTTTCGCTCGCACAGGGAATTATATGACATGCATATAGCCGTGTTGGAGCCTCCTGTAAACTGTGTGTCATAGTGAGATAATATGCTCACATGTGCATACTGAGACAGAGATGATATGGGTGGATAAGACCTATTGCAGGCACCCCTGACTGAGCTTGGGTTCACGGAGTACGTTGTATCGTGTATATCACGCGGAGTACGCTGTACCGTGGGGATTGTTGGAGTGGAGTGGCTTTAGCCACGAGGCAGCAAGCTTTGCCATCGCAATCCTGGTGTTATGCTGTTCTGGCGGGTAGGACGACCCACCTCCCGTTTCAAGTGTGATACCCCCCGCACACTAGGTACCGTGTTGCCAGGGATCATGAGGTTATGACCATAATCCTATGTTGTTACTGATGTCACCTACATGTCTCACATGATATAATTATTGGTCGATAGACCACGGTAGACCCGAGGGAGGGGTCAGGCCCCCGATTTTATGATTTTATGATATGTGACCTTGAAAGAATGGTGGTTTTATAACCGAAGTTTTATAATGGATTTTAATGAATTGTTTTATGAGTTTGGAATTGAATTATGAGATGCTTAACCCCTTTGGGTTATTTTATACTGCATTTTAAATGAAATGATTTAAATGCAGTAGCATGATGTGTTTTCCATGCTTTAATGATAAATTCATGAAATGATTGTATCTCACGATTTGTTTTATCTCGCATGAAACAATGCATGATTTTGATTAAATTCATGCTCAGTATGATTTAATGATGTCACATAAAATGCTATTGATGTATGAATTACATGATTTATATATGCACAAATAGTTTTGATAACTATGTCATGGATATATGCATGATTTTGTCCTTAAGATTTTAATGAAAAGAAATGGATTTTAAGGGCATGGCATTATGAGCATGTAGATAGTGGAGCTATCTACTTACTTGCATAATTGCCTTACTGAGCGTGTGGTTTGCTCACCCCCCCTTTTTCAGAGTACTCACAGTAATTAGTAAGCGGCTGAGGACTTGCATGCTTGGTATCCGCTGCTTCCCATCGAGAGACAGGTATACACATTTGTATAGTTTTGTATCTGAACATGTAAATGCATAGTACTGTAAACGGATATAATGTCGGGGATGTAGGGTTATACCATTACGTATGTATTTAATAAAGTCAAAGGATAATAAACTCTGATATATGAATGTGATTATGAAAATTGAATGGTAAATAGGTGAGAGGTGACTAACACCGAATCATAGCCCAACTGTTTGTAGGATGATCACGATGAGAGAAATGTAATAATTAAATAATAAATGAAAAAGCGAAAAAATTTACTCTCATTTTTAGGTAAATTGGGTCGTGACAATAGAAGCTCAGGGAACTCCTCACCTTCCCTATGCTTCTCCAACCAAGACCGGGCAAGGTAAAAACCATACTTCACATATGGCACCAGGAAATCTTCCTTCTGCCTCAAGCAGTCTTTAGAAAGTCTATACTCCTTCACAGCTTTAGCTCGGATACTATCAATCTCAACTTGATTTAGGGAAGGAGTGGCTCGACTCTCTAATTCAGCAATGTATTGTTCCAATTAAGGATTCCGATCTGCTAGGGAATCATACTTAGACTGCATATCATCTAGCTCTGTTTGCTTCTGCTAGGCATTAAGTTTGCTCCTCTAGATCTCGCACTACCCTCGACAGCCCAGATAATTGATTATTGGCATTCCTCAACTCCACATTGCTATCCCTTAATGCCTAGATCTCCTTTTCAGTTCGATCACGGTAAGTTCGATGCCGAGCATTATTGACTATAGTCCTCTGAGCAAGTTGAAAAGAAACACAAAAATTCAGACTGAAAATAAAATAAAGAGAATAAAATAAAAGAAAGTCTGCAAATTACCCTAATAGCTTCCACATTAGCAAAATCCTCTCCTTCCGAAAAATTTTGAAATAATCGATTCTTGTCCCTTGGAAGGATGGAGGCCCAGCCTAATCGAGATGCTACCCCGAGCGTCTCTAAAGTGTCATTATCTAGCACTCTCGGGTAGACTCAAAATTTCGCTTCCTTCATCTTATAGCCCCCATATACTTGATATAACCTCGTATCAACAGGACCTATCTTACGAAGGATAGGCCTGTTTGCCATAGTGGACTCCACATACAGGTGCCTTATGTTCTTCCGATGAGGCAAGGTCACATTACATTCAGCTCAGTCTCCCGACTGAGGTCGATCCGAGGAGCCTGAGGATCTCCTGAAATCTCTTGATTCCCCTTCATGTTGTTGAGTCGGGGCTAGAGGAGGGGTTGCTTGCCTAAGAGGAGGAGTCTGAGCTCGAGACACCTCTTCGAAAACAGCCACTGTGGAGCGAGGTTTCTTCTCAGCAGGTTCACTGGATGAACCTTCTTGGCCCCTTCGACGGACTAAAGCACGCCTAACACTGCTCATTTCTGCAAAACAAGAACCCACAAAATTGTTAAGATTGTTATCCAAACAAGTAATAATGAATTATAAAGCATAAATGGTTACCTTCAGGAGAGTTAAGAAACTCTTGAAGGGAATCTATTTCTAATGCTTCATCTCGGGGAGAACCATAAAAGTAGAACCAAACCCATCCTAATCACCCACATCCTCTAAGGGGTCACCTTCGGGGCTAAATTCCCTATCTCTAGGATTTGGTTCAAGAGGAACAGAAGGATTGACGACATTAGCGCTCCCTATGCCCCAACCAACAGAAGCTAAATTTTCAGATGATAAAAAGTCGTAGAGGTTGATTGGTCTATTAACTAATAGCTGGTTAATAGTTGAAGACAATTGTTTCCTCAAAGTAGTAATACGAGGGCCTTTGAGGACACTATGCTTAGCTCCCCATCTAGTAGGGAAGTTAAGACCTTCAGGCACTTCTACTACAAGCCATTCTAATTCGAACCTATGGAGTTTGTTGGGGAGTTTATCAAATAACCTATTTTCAAACCCGAGTTTGAACACTCTCTGAAGAGAATATGAGATTAAGCCAGAACTACCCCGAAACCTAAAAAAAATATAGAACAAAGATAGAGAAGGAAGAACATCTCATGTGGCAATGCATGTCAAAGCCAATTAATTACATCCAACTATGAGGATGTAGCTGGCTAGGGGCGATCCCTTGTTCCCTCAAAAAAGAAATCCCAAAATCAGAAATTGGGAAACGAAAACCTAGTTCTACATATATCCTAAAAATAGCCACTCCACTTGCTACACTACGTATACTTCTCTCTTCCGGACTAGGGAGCCTATAAAAATACCCTTCAGGTAATGGGTACCTATGCATAATATCTTGGAGATCAAACTCAGTCAAAGTTGATCTAGGCCCCAACTCCAAATGTTTTCCCACATCAGGACCAACCATTCTAGGGTTAGAAATGAGAAAGAAACAAACCTAAATGCGGCGGGTAAAACTGGAAAAGGAAAGACTCAAATTGGCGACAGAGTCTAGTATGGCAACAGAGTCTAGTATGGTGACAGAGTATAATGTGGCGACAGAGTCTAGTATGGCGACAGAGTATAATGTGGCGACAAAGTCTAGTATGACGACAGAGTATAATGTGGCTACAGAATCTAGTATGGCGACAAAGTCTAGTATAGTGACAGAATATAATGTGGCGACAGAATCCAATGTGACGACAGAGTTGTATATGAATATAACGTGAGTGGCGACAGAGTCTAATGTAGCAACGGAGTTGTATATTAATATAACGAGTTTGGCAACAGAGTTCCCTAAGGATTGCGACAGACGTGTCTAAGGGAAGCGACAGAGATTTGTGAGAGGTATCAGTGTTTCGGCAGACTTGTGGAAGAGTGTTGGATGAGGTACGACAGAGATTTTGAGAGAATTTTGCGACAGTGTTGTAGTTTCCTCAGTTATTCGGCGACACCTTACCTTTATACAGTAGCGGCAAAGAAGGCTGAAACATTGCGTTTTTACCGGAATTTAAAAATCTCTTGCAACTAAAACGTTTCGTCCTTAATAACTATCCAAGAAAGACATAATCCTCTTATTATACTCTTACATAGGGAAATTCCTTATGAAAGAGTGTGGAGCAATTGATAGATGTAATTTACTCCCAGCCCAATCGCGCGCCTGGGCTTTAAAATACAAAATGCTCAAAATAATAAAATTTTGGGGTCCACACAAATATGAGTCCTGAGCTCATCAAAGCAACTCAGAGATATATATAAATACTCCCAGGTATGATCAGAAAAACCCTAATCTCTATTTTGCTTACTGAAGCTCTACTTAAATAGTTTTCTGACTTAAGCATCGGAGTGCGCGTGCAGGGATGACCCCTGCGCCTCTCTGACCTTTACTGTTTTTGCAGAATCCTCAATACACGTGGAAAAGACAGCAAAGAAGATCATATCAACATCATTTCATTATTGTTGAGAGCAACAACAACTTGAAAAAAGTATAATAATATTTTTTAAATTTTTTTTGAATTCCTAGATCAAAATTTTTTCTAATAATTAAAATAATAAACAATAAATAAAACAAAAAAATTACAAAGAAAAAACCAACTTTTTAAAATCTAGTAGTTATTCTTAGTATTTTCATTATTGATTAATTTCAAAATTAAACTATTAATTGTTAACTTGACGAAGGACTAACTTATCTTGCGAAATAGAAAAGTTTGGGACGAAGTGTGCATTTTTAAAATTAATGGACTAAAGTTGAATTAGAATCAAACTTTAGGGAAGTAAATAAAATTTTCCTATTAAAATTTGATTGTTTGGTTTTCTTTTTCAATTTTGTATACAATCAGGATGATACTTACTAAAATCTTGAAAATTAAATATTACTATTAGCTAGTAATATACCCGAAATCCTATTGATTATTGTGTTTTGCCTTCAATAAAATTCCAAAAATAAAGTAAAAATATTAGGAATAAATCTAATTTTTTGCCGTAAGTAAATTGTCAAAGAACACTTGAATACAGATCTTTTATAATATTGAAAAGAGTAATTGAAAGTAATTGAGTAAAGTAAATGTTCACAAGATAAAATTGTTATTGTAACAATTTTTTAAAACATTTATTGAAATTAACTCCGAAAATAATTCAAAAAGTTGAGAAGGCTTTGAAAAGAAAGAAATTAAACGACTACATAAAAAATAATTAAAATTTATACTAAAAAACTAAATATGCAGGTTTTACAATTTTTTTTCATCTTAACTCAAATAAGCTTATTTGATAATTTGAGTTTTTTTTTTTTTAATCTTAGATTTATATTAATTTTGATAGTATGATATAAAAATTTAATATTTTATGAAATTATTTTATTTCATTTCGGAGTCATCTAATATATTTTATGATTTCATGTAGAGAAAATTCATTTAATTACCAAGTCTAAAGTGAATTTGGATAAAATTCTTTTGAAGTTTATAAAAAAAATCATTTCTAAAACAATTATATTTGAATGACAAGTTTAATTAAAGTAATTCGTATAATCATATTTAAAAGGCTATATTTAACAGGATTAAATAATAAGTCTAAAGTATAACCCCTTTTCCTATTCTCATTATTCAGTGTCCTTTAAACCAAATATATATATATATATATATATATATATATATATATATATATATATATATATATATATATATATAAACTCCTGAGGAGAGTTTTTTAATATAAAAATAATTTTGAACTTTTTAATTTTTATATAAATCTTTCATTATTTTATATTTTTCGAGGGGGTAAAACAGGTGTTTATTACAAAAGGAAAAATACTGCGGTGTAGACCAAGAATAGCAGAGCGAAAGCAACAGATATTGAAGGTGAGGTTATGAAGCTCTTGCATGATTATGGCACCAACTGCTGCAAGACTTGGAAGAAGAGAGGAGACCGCAGAAGAAAATTGCTAGCCTTTGGTTGAATGTCCATATCAAGAGAAGCGGTCCACCTTCTGAGCTTTCGACGTCTTTTCCGAACCTTGACCTTGTTTCAATAACATGCCAAAATCATTGACTCTGGAGTCTTTCTGCTACGCTTAAAGACTTCCACTGCAAGGAACTCATTCACGGTGTTAAATGAATTCTTTTGGATATTTCATGGAAAGCAGGTTTTCATAGAAAATAGAAATGAGTTGGTCAGTCTACTGACTACTGTATGGAAAGATAGTGCAAGAGTTAAGTAGTCAACACCAATGATAATCTTTAATATTTCATACTAAATGCTAAAAGGCACTCTTAAATATATAGTTGTTTATAATTTATATTTTACCGAATCATACCTAATCCCTAGTATGTATATATATAAAAACTCTTGAAGAGAGTTTTTTAATATAAAAATAATTTTTATATAAATCTTTTATTATTTTATATTTTTAGAATTATTGGACATTATGTGTTAATGAAATTTATTTTAAGTTATAAAAAAATAGTGTAAGCAAATATTTCTTCAGAATTTAAAAAAACTACAAAAAATATTTCGAATGAAAAAAATAAAAGACATTGAAATATACTCAAATTTTCATTTTAATAAAGATTAAAAAAAATAATTTGGATACAAATAATCATAAGAAATTTATATTTATGTGTTACTTAGTTCAAATTTACCAGAGAAAACAATGACAATGTTAATATATTTTGAAAACTAGGACAAGGGCTTTCACCATATAAAAAAGAAAAAGAAAAGATGATTGCAATATTCGTTGCCACGCGTCTCTCTCTAATGGCTCTGCTTCGGCCACAAGTAGTCTTAATATAAAAATAAATTTTTGCCACTTTATTTTTCACAAATCTTCCATATAAAGCACATTTGAGCCTTTCTTCCACTGCATCTTTCTAATCTCTCTGCTTCCAACGCGGTTCACTGCGTTACGATTCCTCCTCTCATTGCTCTCCTTCGCTCATTATCTGTTAATGAGTCTCTTTCTCTTTCATTCTTTCTGAACTTGTTTAGCTATTCAGAGTCAAGCCAAATTAACCTATAAGCAATTCCTGTCACCCAATGAAGACTCACACAATTCCCCACCCAATCCATCCACAGCACCCTCTAAAGCTTGAATATACACACAAACCATTCAGATGTGATGGCTGTAAGGAACTTGGCATTGGCTTCGTATACAGCTGCCAGAAATGTAATTTCGACTTGCACAAGGCATGCGCTATGCCATCTACCATTACTCCTCCCTTTTTTAAAAAATGTGAGTTCAAATTCCACAATAAACCCCCTGGGAGAAAGAGGAGGAGATGTGATGCATGTGGAAATGATGTTCAAGGCTTTGTCTACCACTGCGACGGATGTGACTATGATCTTCATCCTTCTTGTGCAAACCTCCCTCCAGTCTTGAATGATGGAAAACAAAATCTGTACCTGCGCCGCGAGTTGTCTAGATCTTGCCATTTCTGCGGAGGCAAAGGACCTTATTGGTCTTACCGGTCTGAATGCAAGAGTTATAATCTTCACGTCTCGTGTGTTAAAAAGTTGCTGGCTGAAAGTTGGGAAGCCAAGTATCTCAAAGCTGATATCAAAAAGGTCAAAGAGATGCAGACCAGGATTCCAGGCCTCAAGGGGACGCCGAAACCCCATCATACAGGAAGAGAGGGGAAGGTACAGAAATTTTGTAAGATAGCTGGTTGGGTTGTTCGTTGTATTGTCCCTGCCATTCTTGGTGATACTACTGCCATAATCGCTCCAGTTGTAGCAGGTTTTATGTCCGAAATAATACGTGCCAGAAGACCAAAAGCTCGTGTGCACGCTTAAGTCTGAATATTTATTTGGTGAAAAGGGCAGTCAATTTATTGTCTTGTTAGTAGATATGCATTAAAAGGTCTTGGTTCTTGATTTGTTGTGCATTTGTTACTAATTTTAACAAAGAAAATATTGCCTAGCTTTTCCCTGTTTGTTCTTAATTGGAATAGTCTATGAGAAGGAATATGATGTCTATGGAATCGATTGCAGACAAGTTTTATAATTTCCACATTCTGCAAACTACAGAAAATATCCTCAAGGAGCTGTCTTTAATGGAAGCCACCCAACAGCTGCTTGAGTAACCTATAGCCATGGCTATGCCCTCAGTCTCAGTGATCAAGTAACAACTGGGATCTGTCAACGTGATCAAGTGTCTGACAGAAAACATCTTTTAACCCACTTAGAGCAATTGCATGGGTACCATGCAGGCACGCAAATGCAGGCAAATAACAATACTGCCACTGAGGCAGGTGCATGGTACAAATTAGGTATTCGCCTGCAGGAAAACGAAAGAGGCAACATGCCAACTAGGCATGAGCCGTGGTGCCTCGTAAGCACGGCATTGCCACAGAGGCATATCATAGGGTGCCTTGCATCTTGAATACTTATCAAAATACTTTATCAACAAAGAGCATGATTTCCAAAACAAACTCGTTCTTAAGGTATAAGCATAGTATAGGTTAAAATCATGCAAACCTTAGTTCATAGTGTTTTGAAAAGCTAATTATGCATCATGCATTACTCTTTTCAAAACTACATGGACAACCCAAGCATAAAACACCATTTCATGCACATTTCCAAAACTATGGTGGAACCATTATTAAAAGCTCTTAAACATGAAATCATGCATAATTGACCATGTATGAGTTTTCAGGAAGTCAAAGGGGCTGTCCTCATGCTTTCAAACATGTAATGCACTTATAAAAGCTCTCCATGAGCTAAGCTTAGTCAAAGCATGATCAAGGTTGTATGTTATGCTTGAATGCCTATGCATGCATACTAACACCGCACACTTACCATCCCCAGACTTACTATACCAACCATGCTTAATTCTAATTACCACAATGCATAAAGAAAATGGCTGACATGAACATATTCACACATCAACGCCCATTGGCTGAACCCCTTTCCTACATTAAGCATCCCACATCAACATTTATTCCTATCATATCACATACTCATCATACTTATACACCACCAAACAGCAACTCCCTACAATAATTTACCTCAATTCTACATGGAAACACCATGATCATTATCATACTCAATTAGCCTCAATCATCATCATAATCCGTCAAGCAACATGCACTACAATGGGCCATTATGTCCTAATTACAGCAATAGAATACACAAGAATACTTATATATCACAATTTAGACATCGAACTCATCATATCAAAGTAGCTCTCAAACTGGCCAAATATCTCACCAATGCAACAAACACAATTTCAACTCATCAATATTATACCAATCCACAATTAGGCATTGTCCCTTACCAATAATTCACCTCAATCAGCAATTCATACGCTTATGCTCAACCAAGCACACTTAGGCCAATTTAGGAATGCCTTGGCTGAAACTAACCGCCCTTGCCCCCATGCTTATCCACATCATTCAAACACCGACCAACCAGTCATTACTCTCATTTTAATCTTAGAAATGAAATGAAACAGCAAGGAATCCACAGTTGCACACTTACCCTCAAATTACCTCAAGTGGCCATGAGCCACCCTTATGTACCCTTATCCTTCCTACATTAAAATTATACAATTCAGCCACTTTACATGCCAAGAACACTTAGACAATTCATATAATTCAGAAACACAATTATTTACCTTAGGTTTCTTAGGAAACCCTTTTATGGCCGTGGGTCACCCCTTTGTTTCCTTGGTGTTCTTGCTTAAATTTAATTACACTATAATTACTTATTGAACTGAAATGAAATCCATTTATTCAAACCGGCAATTTTCAAACATTCTTACCTTATATTTCCTCTTGCGGCTGAAACCCTTATTTGTATCTCCAATTATCTTTGCTGCAATGCAACACCAATTCTATGCTTAGAAACCACTGAAATATTACATATCTTAATTTCAGCCCAAAATAAGCAGTCTTACCTTATATTCTTTGTAATGGCAGAATTATTCTCCCTTGGTGTCTCCCCTTTTTCCAGCCTTCTACAGCCCACAATAACCCCTCAAATTAATATATATAGTGTAAGAAAGGTAGAAGATAATGAAAATGTGGAAGGTTTTTGTAGGCTTTCTTCTTTTCTTTTTCTTTCTTTTTCTCTTCTCACGTTTTGGCTTAAATTTCAGATCAGGTTCTTCTATGTTGCGGAAGCAAAATGGTGTGGAGATGAGCTATTAGGGACCAAAAAAATAATTTCTATTACCCCTCTTTGGCTTCCTTGAGAAGCTTCTTTTATTTTAGGCTTAGGGCTAATTTGGATGAGCATTGATATTGGCTTCAGTGAGATTAAAAAAAAAAAGAAATAATCATTAAAATTTAATAAAAAACCAAGAAAAACTATAAAGCAGGGGTAGGGGGTAATTTTACCCCTTGCCCCTTTTGTCCTTTTGTGTGCCACCAGACCACACTGGAGGTCTTCTTTTTTTGTTTTTTTATTAAATTTTAATGGTCATTTCATTTTTTTAACCTCATCGAAGCTAATCTCTCTATCTATCTAAACTAACCTTTATCCTCTTATTTCACTTGGTGTGTTTTTATGGAGGTGTACTTGGCTGAAAATTGCCAGCCATTCCCACTATTTTTTTTTTGCTTCATTTTGACTTTCCAAAGGTTGAAAAGTCTTCCCTCGTTCGTTGCTTATGTGGCCACCATGTCACCCTTGGTTTCCATAAACTTTTGTTTCCTATATTTTCGGTTTTCACTAATTTAATAGGGTTTGACTTGCCGGTTTATTTTTTGAGGTTTGACTACTCACTTAAGAGTTTGACCAAGTCACATTACTATTCAAAAGTCCAATCTCATTGTCCCCAAAGTTGACTTTATGGACAAAAATCATTATTTCGGGATATGTTGGCACTAACTCTTAGGTATACTGAATTGCACGTCACTGAAATCGAAATTCTTACCGCATATAAATTGTGTCCTGAATGTTGATATTTTACACTTTAGGATCGATTCTGACTTGTAGGGAATCCTGCAGAGCTAAGCGTCTGAACACTCATAACCCTACAAAGAATACCCATTGTTATCCTTCGATTTGCAAACAAACCTTATATATTCAATTGACTTTGCACCATTGTGGTGCATGTTGCTTGACGGATTATGATGATGAGGATGATGATTGAGGCTAACTGAGTATGACAATGATCATGGTGTTTCCATGTAGAATTGAGGTAAATTGTTGTAGGGAGTTGCTGTTTGGCAGTGCATAAGTATGGGGAGTATGTGATATGATAGGAATAAATGTTGATATGGGATGCTTAATGTAGGAAAAGGGTTTAGCCAATGGGTGAAATTAGTCAACACTTTGCTCTTTGTTAGCTAAAAAAGAGAGTTAAGCAGCTAAATAGCAAGAGCAGAAGTCTAACAGCTAGAAATAACATATTATTCTAGAGGTGAAATACCTGATTCTGCTCAAAATGATTTAATAGAATATTATGCTCAGAGTAAGAGAAAGGAACATAATGCCTTCTACAAATTCCTACAATTCCAGTATCTTTTTTGACATTGACTTGGTTGTACATCTGATGATCCTGTTTTTCAGATACATAATCATTATTGCAATACAGACGCCTCTAGGTAGGAGGAAAATGGCACAGAAAGGATAGAAGAATAAACTTGTGACAGTATTTCAAGAGGGGAAAAATTCAATCTTTTTTAGGAAAATTATAAAATGGTAGAGACAGGATCATTGGTTTCCCTAATATGAACTTATTAAAGTATTAAAGACTAAAAATACAAATCATAACTCAAAGTCAAACAAAAAAGTATAAAGTAAAAAATTGAATATCAATAGCTCTGGGAAAAAAAAAAAAACAGAGCAATGACAGAAAGAATTTCAAAACCTATAATTAGAACAACATAAATGCCAATTTGTTGAACAGGTAGTGAATTAACACGAATATACTATTGTTAGTTCATGAGAATAGGCTGCCCCAAAAATATTGAAGTACTGAATTTAAGAGATTAAAAGCATAGAACAATACTTTTTACTTCTTGGCTCATGCAATTTCAGGGTGGTGTTCATGTATTTAGAAGAAAATGATCAAACAAACCTAGACTGAATTGTGTGTGTAAAACTGATGACAAAATCATGCTATGCCAATAGAACTTCTATGCAAGGGTTCATTGAATTATAGGAATGTCAGTACTGGTAAATATACATTTTGTAATTGATTGTCATTATGAATTTGGTTGACAACAACTAAGCTGAACTGTGCATATCTACTCCATCCATAAGGCAAAGTTGTTGAAACTGTAACATCAAGGTACATCAAAAAATTTCTTCAAAACTTATCAAAACTCTTTTCCCATTTCTTTAACTGCATTAACTCTAAAAAATTTGGGTCTAAAATTTAAATCAGATCAGATTAAATTAACATTCTATTGTAATATGATAATTGTAAGAAAAAAAAAAAAACAAATTGGGAAATTACTCTTGGTAATCAATTGCATAAGTTGAAGTTGAGGCTAAGACGGGGAGGAAGGGAAGGGAAGGGAAGGGAAGGGAAGGGAAAAAGGGAGCAGAACAACAGATGAATTCCAAGATGTCAATCCTTTCTATTTTCTTTAAACTCAGGTGAGTAGAATTCTTAAGAGAACAATTATTTTAGGGTTTAGGGTTCAAAACCTATATTAGAACAGCAACATAATTGCCAATTTGTCCAAGAAGTAGTGAATTAACATCAATATACTATTATTAGTCCAGAAGAATAGGCTACCCCAGAAATATTGAAGTACTGAATTAAAGAGAAAAGCATAGAACATAACTTTTTAATGAAATCTGTAAAAGCAAAAAGAGCATCCAACTTATGAAATTCCATATAGAGTGTAATTACCTTCTCATCACCACTCAAAAGGGAAACTTTTCTGTCAAGCATATTGGCTTTGAAGTTATAACAATCAACGAATCCCTTAATATCATAAATTCTCCAGTCCTCCGCAACCTGTTCTACTGTCTGAGGCATTGTTTTATCCAAATCAAGAGCTTCAGCCAGCAAAAGTTGTTGATTAAATTTAAATTAGTCAATTCAGGAGCCATTATAGCCAATGGCCAATGCAAAAGCGGCAAGTAAGAAAAGTGAAACATTTTATCCTAAACTCAACTCAACTCAATTCATAGAAATAGGCTACAGTAGAAACGCCAAATGGTATAAACATAGGGCAAATACCTCCACTTCAGTCATCGATACCTCGTATTAGGCAAGTGTAAATCCATGGTTGTCCAGCACGGGATGGTTTTGCACCACCTTTTAGTTCACCATTACATTGTTTCAAACTGCATATCAAAGCTCAACTTATGGGCTCAGTTTAGCTCATTTTGAGCCGTATTCTTATGAAAAGCGAAACCCATTTGCAAGAGAAATTAAAAAACATGATGAACTAAGCAATTTTTTAGGATCAACTTGGGTAGCCAAATTCCATTGTGAGATTCAAAAATATGAAAGGGACCAGAAATCTTAGTATCAAAAGAATGTTCCAAAAGACTGTAAATCCTTGCTCCTAGGACAATTAACTGAGCATAGGCAGTCCAAACACACCTGATTATTACAAACCAAATCCTAAATTAGCACTACAATCAAAATATCTAGAAAAAAACCATAAAAGAATCAAGAATAGGGGGGTTGATTATGACAAATCAAATCCTAAATTAGCACTGCAATTAATTATATTTACTTTAGATATTATCAGTACACATGAGCAAATATCTGTGTGTACTAAAGATAACAAACATTAAATAAGTAAACCTCTGTTCCAAAAAAAAAAGATTCATTAGCTACAGTCAGATATGAGAAGTATTGAATTTTAGCCCCCCTCATCTCCATCCCCAAGAAGAAAGAAGAACAAAAAGTGAGAGAGATATTAGAGGTTTCTTTTGTAATTTGCTAAAACTAAGAACATACAGTTATAGTAACACCATGATGGTGGGCAAGGATGGAAATCTCCATATCATGAATCAGATGATCCATTTGGATTACAATGTTTATGCGAATATGCCAGCTTCTAATGCCAAATCAAAGAAATCACTCAAAAGGGTTCTTTTTTACTTTTTCTCTCACTATGTTGATCAAGGAAATGGAACTTCATATTTTGTAGCTAATGTCACATTGGATTTTAAAGATAATGATCCCAAGTTGCCAAGCAGTTAACTCAGGAATTTGCAGAAAGGGAAGGGTGTTATGTTTGTAAGAGACAACCTGGTTTTTGGTGGAGCAGTAAGTACATTAATTTGATATTAACTTTGAAAATACATCCAAATGGAGCTAACACCTTTAAAATAGGGAGTTTGGAAATGTAGTTGAAATTATAGGGTTTGGTTCAAAAGCATTTAATTATAACAGGAACTATAAGCTGCTAGTTAAAGCAGAAATCACAAGTACATAGAACTATACCTACAGATTGCGGAATGAAACAAACCCAAATCCCCTTAGATGCTCACTTTTGTTATTCATTGTGAACCCATAGATCACTACTGCAAGCAACATGAAAACATTAATCAAGGTTTACTAACTATTAAATTTGCACATCCTGATAATTTAGACATTTACTTTTAATAAGTGAAATCGAGATTGAAAAGAAAGATGCTTACAAACAACTGGGATAGACAAAAGCATTCACACAGCATTGCATAAGTAACCTTAAGACTAAGATCCCCAACAAAAATGTTGAAGTGACCTGCAACAGTTATGATAGTATCAAACAAAGCAATTAAAAACTAGTTGCCATTTAAAGCTGCATATATCATTTTTCATCAAGGGGATGATGAAAACCCATCATAGTGGAAGAGGGGGGAAGGTAAAGAAATTTTGTGAGATGGCTGGTGGGGCTGTTCGTCTTATTGTCTTAGCCATTTTTGGTGATCCTACTGCCGTAACCGCTGCAGTTGTGGTAGGTTTTATGTCCAAATAATACGTGCCAGAAGACCAAATTAGCAGTATACATGAACAAAGCTCATGTGTATGCTTAAGTCCGAAGGGGTTCGGGTCAAGGATGTCAATTTATTGTCGTATAGTATATATGCATTAAAATGCTAGCCCCATATACAAACATGTGTATAAAGTCTTGATTTGTTGTGAATTTGTTACTAATTGTGATAATGAAAATATTGCCTAGCTTTTCCCTGTCTGTTCTTAATTGGAATAGTCTATGAGAAGGAATATGATGTCTATGGAATCGATTGCAGACAACTTTAATAATTTCCACATTTTGCAATTTACAGAAATTATCCTCAAGGAGCTGTCTTTATTGGAAGCCGCCCAAAGAGCTGGTTGAGTGTCCCGATAACTAGTTTTTTTTTTTTAATTAATGACTCTGGTTTGGTTTGACATGAAATAGGAGTGTAATCACCGGAGTCAAGACAATCTGGTATCAACCTCGAGCTCGGCTCGACTCAATTCATAAACTCGAGGCTCGAAACTCAGCTTAAACTCGATCGAATTTAAATTTTGAAGCTTGAACTCGGCTTAACAGAATACTCGAGCCGCTCAAACTCGGTTTGATAGGCTCGAATTCAACTCGTTAGGCTTGATTTATCACTTTCGGACTATATATTATGGGGTAAAGTAGTAAATTAATAGTAAAATATTTATAATATTTATTAAAAAACTCGAGAAGGCTCGCGAGCTGCTTGAGTTTGGTGTTTAGAAGCTCTAACTTAGCTTGACTCATTACTCAAATAGCTCAAGCTCAGCTCGAAAATGAACGAGTCGAATTTGAGTAATCATTGAGCCTAGCTCAAGTAACTAGGTTTTTTTTTTTGATTATTGGCTCTGGTTTGGTTTGACATGAAATAGGAGTGTAATCACCCAAGTCAAGACAATCTGGTATCAACCTTGATCTCGGCTCGACTTGATTCATAAACTCGAGGCTCGAAACTTGGCTTAAGCTTGATCGAATTTAACTTTTGAAGCTTGAACTTGGCTTAACAGAATATTCGAGCCGCTCGAACTCGGTTTGATAAGTTCGAACTCAACTCGTTAGACTTGATTTATCATTTTCGGACTATATATTATGAGGTAAAGTAGTAAATTAATAGTAAAATATTTGTAATATATATATTAAAAAACTCGAGAAGGCTCGCGATCTGCTTGAGTCGGATGTTTAGAAGCTCTAACTCAGCTTGACTCGTTACTCAAATAGCTCAAGCTCAATTCGAAAATAAACGAGTAGAATTTGAGTAATCATTAAGTCTAACTCAAGTAACTCACGAGTAGTTTAACTCGTTTACACCCCTAATAGGAAATCAGACATTAAAATAAAATATATCAAGTGTCACCCTATCAACAAAGAATTTGACAGTGCAAAGAAAAATAAAAAGTCTCTAACGAAGCAGATCAGATAGGTAGACCTTAGAGAATGAAATAAAAAGCAAAATCTTAGGCATAGATAGGTAATTGTGGTAAAAGTCAAGGAGATACATAAAATGTCATTGATTTATATCCACATCACTGGAAAAGAAAGAATGAAATTCTACCTACTATCCAAATATCTCTTTAGAATTCATTTTTTTTTTTAATTATATGACAAAATACCTTGAAGAGAAACTAGTTTATTAACTCAATATAAATTTATTATTTCTTCTTTTCCATTCTCATCTTCTTTCTTTTTTTTTTCTTCCCACAATCTGATGGCCTTTACGTTGATTGTCACTCGCCAATGGCGGTTCATTTCATTAAAAAAATAGACCAAATTTTTGTCTTTTTTCCTCTTTCTACTTATAACTTTCATTTCTTTCAAAAATACCCAAAACGCAACAACATTAGGATTGAAATTGCAAGAAGCATTAGATCTAGTGCTTTTTGTATTTGTAAATGAGTTCTTTGTGAAGAGGAAACGTTGCAAACCAGTAGATCAAGATGTGCTGGGAGGTGGCAAAGAGGAAGACTGGAGCAGACTCTGCAGAATGAGTGAGGTGGCAGGCGGTGGTAAAAGGCTGAGCAAGGTTGAGTAGAGAAAGGAGAAGGCTGAACAAAGCTGAGTAGAGAGATCAGTGTAGAAAGGTTTTGAGAGAGTCTCTAAGTTGGATAACTAGCCCGAAAGTCCCCCTCCCAAGAATATTATGAGCCATATATAGATCTCTAGAATAGGAGTTACAAATCATGAGCATTAATAGGTATAATGGTAAGAATCACGAATACAAAAGAATTAATGTTTTGCTCTAATGGGAGTTTAGCTTTGGGAGAAGGTGTACTATGTTTCTAAAAGAGATAGGGAAAAGCACTCATATTTCCAAGAAAGGTTAAGAGAAGAACTTTTAACTTTCTCCATATCTGATCCACAAGCCAAGCTTTCCAAGACATCTCAATAGTGAAGTTAGCCCAAAAAATCCTGCCTATTCTAGGGTTATTTCCACTTCTTCCGATGAAAGTGTGATTCAATGAAGATGTTGATATTGTTCCATGAACGTGGTATCTGTGAAGATGTTATTTTGTATAATAGTTGTTCAGTGAAGGGCTATTCTGAGAAAAGGTTGTTTGTGAAAAAATTTTCCATGAGCAGCTGTTCTATGAGAAAACTAATCTAAGAAGAGCTATTTTGAGAAAAGCTGTTCCGTGAGGAGTTGTTCCATGAGAAACTATTCTGAAAAGAGCTGTTCTGATAAGACCTGTTCTGTGAGGAGCTGTTTTGTAAAGAGCTTTTTTGAGGGGAGTTGTTCGGTGAAGAGCTTTTCTGAGAAGACGTAATAACCTCTTCTGAGAAGAAGTTATTCTTGTGATAGAGTAATTTTAAGAATAGATTTTTTTTGCAACAACCTTGTTACTTATTCTGACTTTCCTTCATTATAAAATATTAGTTTCCAAAATCAAGTATCTATAATTACTTTTTGAAAAAGTAATAAATAGGAAGGAAAAAGAAGTAAAAACTAATGGCATCGAAACGGGTGCGATTGAATTTGCACATAGCTTGAGTAAATGATAGGACTATAAAATGCATTATCTCTTACATTTATATTTAGTCATAGTATGCTTTCCGCCTAAATGAACTTTGCTAATATTTATTTTGTTTTAGGTAGCAAATGGAGGCAATAGAACAACTGGGGCTTTAAATGACAGTTTTGAATTTTTTTTTTTACTAGTTGACGGTATTTTGGTAATTTCACCTCCTTGTAGTTGCTGTATGAGGAAGAAGTCTTCATGGGAGTTGAAGAAAAGTCCTAATCTCTCTAGATTGTGTTTGAAAGTCCCAATCCGAATTTGTTAAGGCTGTCAACTTGATCTCCTTCAAAAATAGGAGAGGACTTAATAATTTAGACCAAACGGGATTAAACGTCTTAAAAGGACTTGAAGTCTTCAAAAAATAAAGACACAGAAGATAATGGAACATGGACTCCTAATGGCTGGCTCTGGAGAAGAGTTTCAATGCAAATTAAACCCTCCAAGATAAGATATATGATAAATCAACAAAGAAGATTAAATAAAGAAGGAAATGTGGCAGCAAAGGAGTTTTACTTGAAGCTAATTTTTGTAATTTTTGAGCTTATAAATAGGCCTAATAGGGGCAGGGAAAGTCTGTAGAGGGTTAAAGTTATTTATTTTTAATATTGTAATTTTTTTGAAAGTATGTTTTGCTAGTTTTCTAATTTTCGATTCATTGAAACCCTTGGATGATCATTGTGAGACTTGTCTGAGCTTAATATTATGTCTATTTTATAAATAGAATATCTGAAGTTCTTCAGTGAATATGACCATGTTTATATTGTTTAGTTAATATGAGGCCTGAGTTATAATCTAATACTAGTTTAGAACTCAAGTCCGTAATTGCTTGATGTCTTTAACAGTTATTAGTAGGAATTGATGATTATGACATATTATTGTTCAATTTTTAGGAGAACCTAGGACCAAATTAAATGAACCGAGCTTGTGAGTTCATTATTTAGCTTCAACCTATCTTTCTAAATCTTAAAACTACTACAAATTAGATCTCGAGAGCTTGTTCTAGGTAGTTTAGTTGTTAGGGAGTAATTGGAGAGCTTGTTTCAATAAGCGATTAAGCAAGGAAAGATTAGTATAACAGAGCTTATTGGTATGTTAGGCTTGAATATTTCAATTCCAAGGGTGGGTAATCTCTTTTAGCTAATGCTTTATCATTCATCACTACTTGCAATTTAATCTATTTCTATTTTCTTTTGATTAGTATAAAGAAGCTTTAAAACCCCTTTTTCTTTATTCCTTAGTTCATTAGAATTTAAATCAATATCATATTAATAATTCTCAATTTCTGAGGGATCAATCTCTATTTACCTTATCTATAAGTTTGTTAAATAGAATTATAACTTGGTGCATTCGACACACATCACTAAACAGTGAAAATATATCAAGGAGGATTACATCTGAAAAAGCAACATGCATGGAATCATGGACATTCAGACAGACTCATCTACGTTATAACAAGTGATGCTGCACTATTCAGTGCAGAACTACAGGTATGACATCCTTTAGACAGGCCAAAGTTCTTATTTAGCAACACCAGCTGAAGCCAGACTCAGATAACAGGAAACATTCGATCAAATTATAAAGGAATTGGAAGTTAGGTTCACAGGCAATTTTAAAGTCAGCCAGGACTAAAGAATTAGCATAAGCTCAGATGAAGCTACAGTTGCTGATCTTAATTTCTCATTGATAAACTTAGAAACATATACAACCAAGGTGACAATCAAGCTACAATACAAAAATGATAATCATAGAGAACTGGAATGTAGCTCTATTACCTCAGGCAAACCCTTTAAGCAAACCAAACTTCAATAGAAACTTCTTCTGATTGCAGTCCAGCATTTCACTTAAGCTACAGCAGACATCCTTCTCTTTCAAAAGCCTGTGCCGCAACTCTAGTCTCTTCTTTAAACCATGCCGAAAAAAGTCAGGGTAATTAGCTACTTCATCGATTCGCCTCCCCATCACCTCAACCAAGAACCTAATCCTAGGTTCTAAAGAATTCTTGATGCTCTTGATAAGTATAGGAGGATAGCCAGTTACCAAGGCTGCTATCTGTCTATCTCCAAATCCACATCTTTTTAGATATGCAAAATTTGGTCCAAGAATCTTGCTCACATCTCTACACAAGACCTCAGGAAAGTTCATGGCCACTGATTGAATATCTGTCTCAGACAAACCTACTGATTTCAAAAACTCAGAGGTAGGGCGTAGCCTTTTGTCAATACTATAACCCATTATAAATGGGTATTTGGCCAGAACTTTACCAATTGTCCCTTCTCTGGTAAGGCCAAGTGTGGCAAGGAAGTCAACTATTTCTGTGAGTTTAGATTCAATGCTATAGCTGATGAGCCTTGGATTTAGCAATATCATTTTGCCTAGTTGCTTTTCAGGGACCCCCAATGCTTGAAAGAACGCCAAGAGTGGGCAAAGCTTCTCTTCCACGCTGTGAGAGACTATTTGAGGGAATCTAGAAATGGCTGAAGCAACTTCATGGCGTTTAGTTCCCAGAGTAGCAAGGCACTGTACCATGGGAACAAGCTTCTCGTTTAGACCAAGAGCAAGAATTTTGGGGCACCTGGAAACAACAGAAGGGAGCTTTCTCTCTTGAATACCAATGCTTTCCAGATAAGCCCAGTTTTCGGAGGCTCTTTCCATCTGGACACCCTGAAGGCGCTTACACTTTTTGAGCATTTCATTGATACTTTCATCATCAAAACCTTTGTCTCTGAAAAACCACATGATGCTACTACCATTTTGATTGCTGGCAACTTCCATTTCTGCAGCAAAGACGAACAGGACATTAACATCTAGCAATAATCATAATTTCACATTGATTTGCAAGAGCAAGCAGGTGGCTCTTTAAAATTACCGCTTAATTAAGATAAAATGTAAGAGCAAGCAGAGTAATTCATAAACGATACCAAGAAACAAAGCAAAGGTTTCCCATGAGAGCGTTTCTTTAAAAAAAAAAAGAACAGGAAATCACAACACAAAATAATTCTATAACGAAAAGGAACATGAAAACTACGCAATCTAGACAGAACATTGTACTCTGTGTTTCCAATTCAGTTGATGTTGCTTAACCAGTGAATGAAAAGTATTTCTGGGGTAATTGAAAGAGGCAACATCACCTATTGAAGTTGAATCAGAGAAAAACCAGAGGCAAAACCCAAAGTGCTCTCAGCTCAGCAAGTCATTGGATTGTGGGCATTAGGGCTGCATAAGCCACTGGGATGAAGTGGATTTCTGGGTAATGTAAACTGTAAAGCTAGAGTAAACAGAAAGCCTTATCCAATATCCAGTGTCCCATTGCCACTGGGTTTACCGCTGAAAGATTAGGATTTGCTGACTTCTTACTGATTAAATTACTTCTATACCCTTTTTGCTTGTACTTAATCATTGTTTTACCCTCAACAATGTTGGCTGCTCCCTGTCTGTCTATAACTCAGTTTTTCTTTGGCCCCAAAACCCTAACTTCCATAAGCTTAAACCCTCACTCCTTGTCAAAATCAAAAGCATTTTCTTTGAATTGAAGAAGAAAGCTAAACCCTTTGATACTAGAAATTTGTGTTAAAATATGGAATCGTCACAAGCTCGGGTTTTTACGAAGCTGATGAAGATTTTAACTTTGAAACCCCATCAGCCTATTTCAAGAGCACCGCCATCGCTCTATCTTTTCCAAACGCGCCTTTTCAGCGATATAAGACGACCCGTCAGGGACAGCGAACCTACCACTTTTAATAGCAATGGAGATGGTGATAAGGCTCCTGGGCATATTCCAAACAGACCCTTAAGGGATCAGAGGCCTTTCAATCCCTCTTTTAGAGACACCAATAATAGTAATGGTTCCGCTTTTCAATCCCCCAATACCAAATTTGCTTCTGATCCTGACAACAAGAGAGAGGTTTCTCAATCTGATGTAAATTTTCTGGAAAAATTCAAGCTTGGGCTTTACAACAAGAGAGAAAACCAGCCTTCAGACTCAGAAGCAGCAGCCCAGGTACGTGGAAAAGAACAAGAAGAAAAGCTTTCACCGCCACAGGATGCTAATGAGATCTTCAAGAAAATGAAGGAGACGGGTCTTATCCCCAATGCTGTAGCCATGCTTGATGGGCTCTGTAAAGATGGGCTTATCCAAGAAGCAATGAAGCTTTTCGGGTTGATGCGGGAGAAAGGTACAATCCCAGAAGTTGTTATATATACAGCTGTTGTTGATGGCTTCTGCAAAGCCCATAAGCTTGATGATGCAAAGAGAATTTTCAGGAAGATGCAATCGAAAGGTGTAACTCCTAATGCCTTTAGTTATACTGTCTTGATTCAAGGATTGTATAAATGTAACCAATTGGATGATGCCCTTGAGTTTTGTTTGGAAATGCTTGAAGCGGGACATTCTCCAAATGTTACTACGTTTGTGGGCTTGGTTGGTGGATTGTGTAAGGAGAAGGGTGTTGAAGAAGCACAGAATGTTATTGGAACTTTAAAACAAAAGGGATTTGTGGTCAATGATAAAGCTGTTAGACAGTTTCTGGACAAGAAGGCACCTTTCGCACCTTTGGTTTGGGAAGCAATATTTGGGAAGAAAAACTCTCAGAAACCCTTTTAAGTCTTTTTTCTTTTGTTAGGCTTATAACATCTGTAAGTCTCTCTGTCCTGCCTTTTTTCTTGGTTCCTGTCTTTTATTTCCCACTTATGTGGGACAATATGGAAAAATTAGATTTTATCAATGGATGTTACCTCTTCGTTTCTATACAACTTCTTATGTTTGTATTGTGCTGCCGTTGCATGTGTTGGTGGTATGTTTATCAACTGTGATCACAGCATGTTTGATCAAAACAATTAGCAGTGGTCCCTTATTTTAGGAGCTCTTACTACAATTGCTGGTAGGTTGAGTCACAATGCATTGAGTGAAAAACTAAAATGAGACTAAAAAAGTGTTGCAAAATGACTTGATAAATGAGTTACCCTTAAACTGCAAGAACAGAAAAAAAGAAAGAAAGAAAAACATGGAAACCATCATCAGTATTTAGTACAGAAGAAATGTTGACAAAGATGGGACCACTCTCCAGTTCCAGAAAAACTTATGCAATCCTACAATTTGTGGATTGAAAATCTATATGCTGATTTTGTATTTCACATCAGTTGATCCAGCGATAAGAATCACTGCAATGACTAAATGCCATTCACTTTTGAATTGAGTTTACTTTACTGCTTAAGCTATGCAAGCCATCACAAGTGACGATCCAAACTTTTTGGCCCCTGTACCCTCACGATAGCATTTGTACCTCATACGCAGCTGCTACTGTTTTTCCTACATTTTTGGTCTTATTAGACGAAAGTTGCTTGTCACAAGTTGCTATTTTTCAATAACAGTATGAAGACAGAATTTTTTTAGCTCAGGCTTGGTCAACTGATGTCTTAATGTGTATACTTTCTTTACTCTTCAAATAGGCGTTCAGTAATATCTTGATTAATTTCAGATAAACTAACTTCTCATATTATGTTGTTGCATAACAAATAGCTACAAAAATGTTAAGGTCTTGTGGATAGAATGACGACAACGTTGGCAATGGTAGAGGTAGCAGGGGTCATGGGATGACGGCTAGCTATGAGCAGATAGCAAAAGTGAGTAATGATTCAGAAGAGATGCATGACAAGGCCTTTGAGGGAATGGGAGCATCTCTTGAATGATTAGAGATGGAAATGCCGCAGCTGATCAAGCTAGTTGAGAAGCTCTTACTACAATTGCTGGTGTGTTGTGTCACAATCGAGGGAAAAATTAAAATCAGATAAAAAAATATGTTGGAAATGATTTGATAAATTACTTAGCGTTGAGTGCAAGAAGAGAAGAAACAAAAGGAAAGGGAAACATGGAAATCATCATGATTTTTTTTTCTTGGCAACTTTAGCATTTGGCACTGAAGAAATGTTGACAAAAGATGGAAGCACTCTCCAGTTCCAGAAAAACCTGTGCAATCAAATAGTTTGTCAAATTCACTTCAATTAAAAACCTATGTGCAGATATTGCATTTCATCAGTTAATCGAATAATAAGAATGCCTAAGTTTAGCCATTCACTTTGGAATTGTGTTTAAGATATGCAATCAATTAGAACTATAGATCCTGATACTTTTGGTCCCTGAAACAATTGCCCTAGTGCCTGCATAAGTAGCTACTACTGTTTTGCAAGTGTTGTTCATCCAATTAAAAGGAAGTTGTTTGTCACGAGTTTCCTCTTTAACAATTTGTATAAAGACTAACCTTTTATGTCAGTTTTGGTAAAGTGATATCTTAATTTGTATCATAGTTTCTCAAGACTTCAAATTTGCATTTCATAGTATCTTGACTATGCTTATATAACTTATTTTCTTATATTACTCTATCTTGTTGCGTTAGTTAGAAATCTGCAGTAATATTAAGTTATTGTTGGTAGGATGACAAACTGAGGGCAATGGTAGAGGTGGCAGGCCAGGGAATATGGCTTAGCTATGAGCAAACCTAAACAATAAGGAGTGATGATTCGGAAGAATATGACAAGGCCTTTGTGGTGGTGTAAGCAATCTCTAGAAAGAAAGGAGATGAAATTGCATAGCAGGTCAAATAAGTTCATGTGGATCAGTAATAGTAGTGCGTCGGATCAAGCAGAGAAAGCAAAGTCAGCAGTGAAGGCATTGAAAACATTAGGAGGCACCGTTGGTGGTGGTGGGGTTATTAGCTTTATCAATTCATGAATACGATTTTAAACTTTGTTGTTTCTTATGAACTGAAATTGACATATATTCGCCATTTTGAATCAAACAGCTGGTTTATCCACTGCCCTGGTCTAAATGTTGAATATTAATCTGGAGAAAAAGTGGATGTGCAAGTGCTTATTGTTAGTACTCTTAATTAAGTCCAGGGATCTTTCTAATTTTATTGTTTTATGAAATGAATTCACTTGAACATAAGAAGAGAATCCTCTAATGTTTCTGGGGTCTCTGTCATGAGAATATTAAAGTATTGAACTTGGAATGAATAGGAATCTCCAAGGGGCCTTAGCATTTGAGTGCTGTATGTTTCTTGGAAGACCCCAGCTTGAAGAACATATTGCTGTGCAATCCATCTGCCTTGTTGGCACCTACTGTCAAGAACCAAGATGCAACAACCTAAATGCTTTGTTAATCAGCAGGGTCGCCGATCGCCATCCAAACCTTTGTTGGAGGATCAGAATTTGACAGCCTTCAAAGCTGAAGACAGGTAGGATTGAATATGTACTTTCGCGGTATGTCCTGCGCTGGTTGTGCACAGCACGTTATGAGGCATTGTTTATATTTGAAAAGAGATTTTGAAATGAAAAAGATACGTCTCCTCTTTGATCCCAAGGTATCAAATAGTTAAAATGCGGAGCACAACTCACCAGTAGAATTCTCAATGCCTTATAAGATCTTTGTGATTTGGTCGGTCATATTTAGTTCCTCGTAACATAGTAAGATTGTCAGACCTTGGCTGGAGGGATTTCAGGCCAATTTTCTCCGGGTTTTCCCTGCTTCGTTTGTCCCCGTAATAAAACAGCACGTCTTGCCTTTCGAGTTTTCCTCCATTGCGAATCCAAGCTATGCCTATATATATATATATATATTTGAATATTTAAATGATCATATTTTTATTTTTTTAAAGTGTCTATTAACAGTGAAGACTCGTACATGACTTATGAAATATTGTTAATTTTGATTCAAAAGTTTTACGATTTTATCCCACAAAAGACACGTCATAAACATGAGTTTAAATCTCTATATATAGCATTACAGATTTTCATAGTATCCCAATATGAGATTAAGTATCACAAACTCCTTTGCTTTAAAGTTTGATGTTTTTGTCAAGCCTAACAAAAAAGCAAAATGTTGGGATTTTAGATGTAACTCATATCATGTAACACTTAACTTTCACAAGATTTTAAAAGTGATTTGCCTGACGTGGTATTTAATTTTCGTATTTTGATTGATAAATTGTTTTGATACTATTTGTGAAAATCTACACTCAACTTACAAAGTATTATCTATTTTGACTTGAAACTCTCGTAATTTTATTTTCATAAAAAAATATCTAATAAATATATAAAATTTAAATTTAAATTCAAATAATCTCATTTTTAATTTTTATAATTAAAAAAAAAAAACAAACAAGTTTAGCCTGAATTAAGGAGACGATTTCGGAGTTCGTTGGTTTTGAATGGGAAATGAACCTTTAAAGCTCGTCTAAAACTACGGGTCCCCCATACACAGGTTCGGTGGCTTTGGAAGTCTGGTTTAAGGAATTAATTAATGTTGCGGATAATAAGCTTGCTTTTCTTCCTTTGGCTGTAAGCGGGGGCCTCTAAGCGTGAATATGTTTTTGTTGTTGAACAGCACAACAGTGATGGATTGCTGACGTCAATACCTCGATCTTCTAACCACGTCACTCTTCTGCAAAAATCAGAATAGTCAAAGGAGCGCAGGGTCTTCCCTGCGTTAGCACTCCGATGCTTAAGTCAGAAAAAGATTTCGGCAGAGTTTCAGTGTATTCTGAAAGTAAAATCTCAATTAGGTTAAAAAGTCATACCTGAGCCCTATTTATAGGGAATAATTTAATCTTTAATGACGTATTTACCCAGTAATATTGACTGTAGGTATCTAGGGATAAAATTGTCCGGAGCTGAGCTGTAGATACAGAGTCTATGTTCATCTGTATTTGATTTCAGCGGAACACGTGGCGCTTCATCTGAATGACACGTCATATTATCATTTTTTATCTTATTTTGCCCATAACAATTGCTCCCCACTCTTTTGCGGATTATTAAACGCGGAAGAGTAACTGTTTTATCGTCGTCACTGGCGGCACATATATATAGCGTGAGAGTGGAGGCTCAGACTTCATTTTTCTCTCGAGCTCGGCGGATCTTAACGGTAAATTCTCTCGATCTAGTCTCACGGCAAACTCCTGCGGCGTAGTCTTGCGGCGTACTCCTGCGGCAATTTGATACTCACGGCAAGTGACTCTCCCACCTTTTAGACTCTCGCGGCACTTTTATCTTCACGGCATCCAGACCCTCACGACACTAGGACCCTCACGGCTTCCAGACCCTCACGGCACTAGGACCCTCGCGGCATTGAGACCCTCGCGGCACTAGAACCCTCACGGCACTAGAACCCTCGCGGCATTAGGACCCTCACGACATTAAGCACTCACGGCACTAGGACCCTCACAGCCTAGGACCCTCGCGGCACTAGGACCCTCGCGGCATTAGGACCCTGCGGCACTAGGACCCTCGCGGCCTATGGCCCTCGCGGCCTAGGACCCTCGCGGCACTAGGACCCTCGCGGCACCAGGACCCTCACGGCAATCCAGACCCTCACGGCACTAGGACCCTCACGGCCTAGGACCCTCGCGGCACTAGGACCCTCGCGGCATTAAGACCCTCACGACATTAAGGCACTCACGGCACTAGCTCTTCCTAATGGCTGGGCACGGTCGCGGAAAGGAAATAGTTTTAGATCCCTATTCTAGGCTTAGAGAGTCTGATCTTGAACAGTTTAGGAGTAATTTTCCTCTTCCGGAGGGTTATGTTTATAGGCTTCCAACTGCAACGGAGCGCGCTCCCCAATCCGTTAGTAGTGGTGTTCCTGTACATCGGGCTTCGTTGGAATTTGGGTTTCGTTTTCCTCTTCCTGAATTTGGAGTTGTTTTTCTTCGCCACTATGGCATAGTTCCCGCTCAACTTCATCCCAACGGGTGGGCCCAAGTAGTAGGGTTTACAGTCGTATGTCATAAACTGAGCGTCAGGCCTACTATCCCATTATTTAATTCTTTTTTCAGAGTCCGTAGTGT
The DNA here is from genome assembly GCA_033439115.1 of Firmiana major. Classification (NCBI taxonomy): domain Eukaryota; kingdom Viridiplantae; phylum Streptophyta; class Magnoliopsida; order Malvales; family Malvaceae; genus Firmiana; species Firmiana major. The sequence goes on from CM065903.1 coordinate 7,654,519, forward strand.
ACGCAATTCGACCCGTTTTTGTATTCAAAAAGTCTCTGGAAGGGGTCAGAGTACTAAGCTTTTCGGGAAACCTCCCTCTAAGCTTCACAATTATGCTTCCGATTGGTTCGTCGTTGAGGTTCCCCCATCTTTGAATATTCCTACTCGGTGGAGTTATTGCGGACCCAATAATCTTAGCCCGATTATTAATTTAAGAGACGCATATGGTCCCCTTATTTCTCAGCTTCAAGTAGAGGATGAGGGTGCCCTGTTGTTGGTATTAACCTCGGAGAACATAACTGCTGCGGGTTGGGGATGCGCTTCCGTTGACTCAGCTGGCACGCCCGGGCCCTCTTCTCCATCTGGTTTTCCCGAGGGAGGTCACGGCGTGGGTAATCCCACTGACCCTCCGGAGGTAGAGTCGGAGGAGGATCTAGATTGGGGCCAGGGCGAGGCATTTGGCAGCCCTTTTCTAGAATTGCCCACGGATGAGAGCTTAGCTAACATCCATTCTCTTGATGATTATTTAAATCCGGGTGATTTCATATCGCATTTCATTGCATAAATGTTTGTCCATCTTCTTTTTGTTTGTTTTAACTTTTGTTTTTTCTGTTTCTTTTCCAGGGATGGACCATCTTAGAGGCGCTTTCAGGCGACGCGGAGGTGATGAGGATGCTGCTAGAGTTACCCGTCCTCCCAAGCGTAGGCGTCAGCGAGATCAAACTCGTGAGTCCCGAAGCCATGCTCATGCTTCGGACCAGGATTCTCGAGGCGAGAGGTCGAGGACTCCTCAAGCTCCCCTTCCCACTCCTCCTGAGGGATCTGGTTCTCTCGATCGAGATAGGGGGAAACAGACAGCCATGGATCCTCAGCTTCCAGATTTTGAGATAGAGGAGCATCATCGGGTGAATCGGGCCGAGTGCAACACAACTCGTCCATCCCGAATTGGGAGACGATGTTTGTATATCGAGTCGTCCATGAGAGATACACCAGCGTTTCCCCCCGTTGCAGACCTTAACACTTCCAGATACGTGGTTGACGGGGGTGTGGCGGTTCACGGGCAAAATTTCGTGGTGTATCCGGGTGTCAATGACAACGACTCTGTTCACGACCCTGGCGTAGCAGCCCGGTTAGGCTGGTCGACCATACTCCCTAGAGACGAGGCGGAGTTGTTCAAGAGTTTCCCCCAATCCGAGGATCGAGCCGAATATTTGGCAATGATGGTATCTATTTAACCCGTTTTCCTTTTCTGCTTTCCTCTTTTTATTCTTTGCGGTATTTACTTGACTGATCTTTTGATTTTCCTTGTATTCTTAGACAGTTCAGCAAGTGATTGCGTGCAATGCACGCTATCGAGCTTACAGGACTCGGGCTGATGCTGATCTTCAGCAATTGAGGGGTGAGAAGGCTGAGTGGCTTACCGAGAGAAACCAATACAGGAGGCTTCCCGAGCAGCTCGACCAACTGAAGAAGGAAAATGAGGATCTAAATCTCAGTCATGTTCGCCTTCAGGAGGATTTTGCCAAGGAACAAGAGAGGTCCAAGGAATACCAGGAGTCCTTAACCGTAACTCAAGAGGAACTGGACTCAGTTTTACTGAAGCTCCAAGACCTCCAGACTAATTACGATGATCTGAAGTCCGACAACATGCAGTTGAAGGAAGAGGTCTCGAGCTTACGTAGAGGGCCTTCGTCTTCCTCCGTTAGCCAAGACGCGAGGAACGAGATTCGTTCCGAAGCTGCACGAGAGTATCGTTTATCGCAAGACTGTTATGACCGGAAGATGTTATTTGCCACTGGCTTTGCGAAGTACGGTTTTTATATGGCGCGTTCTTGGCTAGAGAAGGAGAGATCAGGGGAGACCTTTCCCGAGCTGCAGTGGTCGACGCGGTTGGAGGATTATACTGGCGTGTTTCGCGGTTGGGCAGAGTATGAGCCTGACAAGGAGGACTTCGAGACCTACCTTGAGAAGGGAGCCCATGACGATCTCTCCAACCTGTCGGGCCCTTGGGAGCCTCGCCCGCAATCAGGAGTGATTGATGCTCTGGGTGATTTAGAGGGCGATGAATCCGATGCGTCGGGCGAAGGCAATCCTCCACCAGCTAACGAATAGTTTTAGTTATTTTTCTTTTTTCTTTTGTTGTTAGTGTTCTTTGTATTGGAGACTTTGATAGCTTCTCATGTATAAAGTTTTTACCAAATTTAATAAATCAATTTGCTTTACAATATTATGTTTTAAATTCTCATTATTGCTTATTTGTTGCATATTCTTTTTTTATATTGGGGGGCTTACCTCGCTCATTTTTCGCTTCAAGCCCTTTATCTTGAGTGCGTGACTTACCTCGCGCATTTTTCGCTTCAAGCCCTTGCACGTTTTCTTCACGGCTTACTTCGCGCATTTTTCGCTTCAAGCCCTTTATCTTGAGTGCGTGGCTTACCTCGCGCATTTTTCGCTTCAAGCCCTTGCACGTTTTCTTCACGGCTTACTTCACGCATTTTTCGCTTCAAGCCCTTTTCACGCAACATAGCTGAAATTATTTAATAATTCATTGCTTAATTTCAATTCATAGTTTTGACAATAGAATAATAAAAAAATAAAGATAAAAATGAACATCTCATTGCCAATATGGCTTCAGGTGATTAGCATTCCATGTCTTTGCTATCTTCTTGCCTAGCAAACTTTTCAAGATGCAGGTACTAGGTCCGATCATCTTCCTGACTCTGTAAGGCCCTTCCCAATTTGCTCTGAACTTCCCATATTCTCTTGAGGCATTGGTGATAATTGACTTTCGCAGCACAAGATCTCCTTCATGTAGGGGTCTATCTTTTACACGGGAGTTATAATAACGAGCAACCCTTTGCTGGTAAGCGGCCAACCGTATAGCGGCAAGATCTCGCTGCTCGTCAAGCAGATCCAGATTCTCTCGTAACCCTTGAGAATTCACTTCTTGCACATAGGGAATTAACCTCGGTGAGCCAGCTCCGATTTCTACAGGTATCAACGCTTCAGTTCCATATACTAAGCTGAACGGTGTTTCCCCAGTCGGTACCCGACTCGTCGTTCTATATGCCCATAGAATACTTGGCAGCTCGTCCACCCAGGCCCCTTTTGCTTTGTCCAGGCGAGTCTTGAGGCCATGAAGTATGATCCTATTACTGATTTCTGCTTGGCCATTGGCTTGCGGATATGCTACAGAGAATATCCTGAGTTGAATCTTCAATCCCTCGCAGAAATTTCGGAATGCTTCGCAATCAAACTGCTTCCCATGATTTACGTTCAAGATCCTTGAGACTCCAAATCGGCAAATTATCTCCTTCCAAACCATTGCTTCGACCTTTTTCTCAGTAATTGTGGCTAGGGACTCTGCTTCGACCCATTTGGTAAAGTAATCCGTGGCTACTAACAAGTACTTTCGTTGACCCGTAGCCACTGGGAATGGTCCAAGTATATCCAAACCCCATTGGGCGAACGGCGTGGGCTGGAATGTACTTTGAAGGGCCGATACTGGGGTAGTCATCAGGGGGCGCACCTTTGACATTTGTCACATCTTCGCACCTTATCAAGTGCATCTTGCTTGAGTGTGGGCCAATAAAATCCTGCCCTGAGTATTTTTGTTGTCAAAGCTCGTGCTCCTAAGTGTTCTCCACATATCCCTTCGTGGACCTCAGCCAATGTGTAGTTGGCTTGTTCTGGTCCTAAACACTTCAGCAGCGGCGTGGTATATCCCCTTTTATAAAGTTTCCTGTTGATCAAAGTAAATTTCACACTCTGAGTCCTCATCTTCCGGGCTGCTTCCTTTTCACTAGGGAGCGTTCCCTCCATCAAATACTGTTTCATAGTCACTCTCCAGTCAGAACCGACGTCAATCTCTAACACCCCTTCTTCTTCTTCTATACTCGGCCTGACAAATCTTTCCACTTTTACGACTCTCCCAGTAGCTTCTTTAGAGGATGCCAACTTAGATAGAGCGTCGGCATGGCCGTTCTCAGATCGGTCAATTTGGGTTATCTGAAAATTTTTAAATAATTGAGCTAACCACCGAACCTTCTCTAAGTACGGAACAATGGTAGATTCTCGCACTTCATACTATCCTTTGAATTGGTTGACGACGAGTTGCGAGTCGCTATGGGCTAGCAAATTTTGAACTTGGAGCTCCCTTGCAAGTTTCATGCCACAAATTAATGCTTCATATTTGGCCACATTATTAGAACTAGGAAAATCGAAGCGTAGAGAGTATTCTATCATTTCTCCTTCAGGTGATATTAGCACGATGCCAGCTCCGCTCCCCCTGACATTTGACGCCCCGTCAACAAATAGCTTCCACCAGTTCAACTCTTCCTTCTTGGCATCATCTCGACACGTGCATTCAACGATAAAATCTGCCAAAGCTTGTGCTTTAATAGCCTGTCGAGGCTGAAAAGAAATATCGTGTTCCTCGAGCTCCACTGCCCACTTCACTAACCTTCCAGAATGTTCTGGCTTTTGGAGTATCTGTCTCAGTGGCTGATCTGTTAATACAATTATAGAATGTGCCTGAAAATAGGGGCGTAGTTTTCGAGCTGCTACAACAAGTGCTAACGCAACTCTCTCAATCTGGGGATATCTCGTCTCCGCTTCCAAGAACACTTTGCTTACATAATAAACAGGCCTATCTCCTTCTGCAGTTCTCCTCAGCAAAACTGCACTTACCGCTTTATCACCTATTCCGAGGTACACAAACAGCTGCTCCCCGGTTAGAGGCATTGACAGTAATGGGATCTCTTTCAAGTACTCCTTCAATTCCTCAAAGGCTGTTTGACATTCCTCGGTCCACTGAAAGTCCTTTCCGCCTCGGAGTGTTTTAAAGAAAGGCAAGCTCCTTTCGGCTGATTTTGACAGGAAGCGGTTTAGTGCGGCTATCCTCCCCGTCAACCTCTGTACCTCTTTAACTGTAACTGGAGGTTTCATATCCAGAATGGCTTGGACCTTCTCGGGATTAGCCTCGATCCCACGGTGGTTTATCATGAACCCCAAAAACTTCCCAGACTGGACTCCGAATGAACACTTGTTGGGATTCAGTCTCATGTGGTACTTCCTTAGGACCGAGAAGACTTTGGATAGTTGCAAAGCATAAGACTCCCCTTCTTTACTTTTCACAATCATGTCGTCCACATAAGCTTCCATTGTAACTCCGAGTAAGTCCTTAAAAACTCTATTTACCATACGCTGGTATGTGGCACCTGCGTTTTTTAGTCCAAACGGCATTACTCTATAACAGTAAGTTCCTTTATCAGTGATGAAAGACATCTTCTCCTCGTCTTTCGGGTGCATTAAGATTTGATGGTAGCCGGAGAAAGTGTCCAAGAAGCTAAGAAACTCGTATCCTGAAGTTTCATCCACGAGTTTGTCTATCCGAGGTAGTGGATATGAGTCTTTCGGACATGCCTTATTCAGATCCGTAAAGTCTACACACATTCTCCATTTTTCGGTGGCTTTCTTCACCATCACCACATTTTCTAACCATTCCGGATACAGGACTTCCCGAATGAACCCAGCCTCAAGCAACTTGTCTATCTCTTCTTCAATGATTTGGTGCCTCTCGGGGGCAAAATTTCTTTTTTTCTGTTTGATAGGCTTAGTTCCGGGTAGCACGTTAAGTTCATGACAAATGACCTTCGGATCTATTCCAGGCATATCAGCGGGGGTCCATGCAAAAATATCAGCATTATCCCTCAAGCATTTTATTATTTCTTCCTGCATTTCTGGTTTCAATCGGCTTCCGATATACACCTTCTTCTCTTCACCCTCAATCCCCAACTTCACTTCTTTCATTTCTTCAACCGGCTTTGGCTTCGATGGTTCCATGATAGTGAGGGTTTCCTTCCTTTGAATCCCCTTACATGTAGTCGATGCAACATTACATGTTCTTGCTCTCCTTTGGTCTCCTCTAACTTGTCCCACTCCTCTTGGAGTTGGGAACTTCATCAGCAAGTAACACGGGGAAAGTATGGCTCTCATATCGCTCAATAATGGACGCCCAAGGATAACGTTATAAGCCAGAGAGGCCGACCTGACCACCATAAATAGAACCTGTCTTGTAACACTCTTAGGTTCTTCACCCAGAGTAACATGTAGTTCGACTGACCCTGCCACCTTAACCTTTTCTCCTATGAAGCCAAAGAGGGGAGTAGTTACCGGCTTCAACCTGTCCTCGCTCAAATTCATTTTCTCGAAACAGTTCCAATAGATGAGGTTCACCGAGCTCCCATTGTCTATCAGGATTCGCCCTATCGGATGCTTGGCCACTACCGCTGATATAACCATTGGATCATCATATGGAACGATAACATCTCCTTGATCAGCGGGCGTGAAAGTAATCGTCTCTTCGTCCTCAGCTACTTTCATTACCGAATGAACCTGGTACGCTTGTCTAGCATAGGCCTTCCGTGAGGTAGATGAGGTGCCTGCTGTGTACTCTCCTCCCGAGATGACATTAATTGCGGGTCCTGTAGGCTCATTATCAATTTGCTGATTCCTACGTTCCCCCTGTCTTGCCACATTTCCTCTCTCCTCTATTCTTCTTCTGTTGAATCTACCGTCATTACGTCTATCCCGTGGTCTATTGTCCCTCTGACCATGAGCAGGATATTGATTCCTCTCGATTTTTTGAGTGTAGCGGTCCAACAGCCCTTCTCTAGCTAACTTCTCAAGTTGATTCATAAGATCGCGGCACCTTTCCGTTGAATGACCAAAGGCGGAGTGGAAACTACAATAGGATCTGAGATCTCCCCCCAGGTTTCCCTCACCTCTTCTAGGGAATTGGAGCATCCCGGTTCTCTCGATTGCTGCTAGGATCGAAGCGCGTGGTTCAGAAAGTCGTGTGTAGCTTGCATATTTCAACTTTGGGGCTTTGCCGGATCTGTCTGATCTCCCCATATTCCTCTCGTCGAGGTCTCTCTCCCGCTTCTTTCCTTCCTTGGAATCTCCCATCAGAATTGATTTCATCACCTCCTCTTGGGTAATGTACTTGTTGGGTCGAGAGAACAAGTCTGAGACTGTCGTTGGCTGATCCAAGGACAATTATTCTTGGAGTTTTTCAGACCGTGTTCCCTTGAGCATGGCTGTCACTGCTATCCCCACTTGCAGATCACGCACCTCCAGAGTAGCATCTCGAAATCGGTCTACATAGCTCTTCAGTGGTTCTTTGTTTCCTTGCTTTAGGGTGAGCAAATAGGTGGCCTCCTTTCTTCTCTGACTATTTATCCCAAAGGCTCTCAAAAATTCTCTTCTTAGCTGGTTGAAGGAAGAAATAGACCCTTCTGACAAACTGTTGAACCATTTCAATGCATGACCTGCCAAGGTTAGAGAGAACGCCCTGCACATTATCTCATCCTCCCAGCCATGTAGTAGCATTAATGACTCATAGCTTTCTACATGATCGGAAGGGTCTATTTTTCCTGCATACGCTGCTATTTGCGGCATTTTAAACTTTGGGGGTAATGGTTTCCCCATGATTGCTGCGCTGAATGGGACCTTCCGTCTCTGGTTCTCTTCAGTTGGAACCAATCTCTTTTCTTCTAAAATTTGTTCAACTATTCTCTTCATGTCCATAGCATCTTGGATCTTTCCGACATTACATGAATCAGCTTGATCACAATCGACAGTCTCTTTCCCCTTGCTGTATAGATTAGGGGCTTGATTCCTCTCGGTTCGAGATAAAAAGTTTGCTACTTCAGTAGGGGGTTCCATGTCGGATCTACCTCTGAGCCTCTCCTATTCATATGAGACCCTGTCATCCCAGCACCTCCTATACCATCCATAGCCAGATTTTCAATATTCGGGTGTCGAAGACCCCTAACAGTCTCCCGTGCCGCGCCTCTCGTCCCTGGACGCCTTGAACCTTCTCCAATTTCTTGTGAGGGGTTCTCCATGCGCGCGGGGTCCTGTATGCTCGGGCCACCCATTTCTCCGGTACCTTCCTCGATGCCTTGCAGTTCACTGCGTTCTCGCCCTCGTGTGCCCTGGCGTATCAGATCACCACTCGGCTCTCGCGCGTCCTGGCGGCAAACCTCCGGCGCACCATGGTGCACTAGTTCGTCCCCGGACTCTCTCGCACCCTGTCGGAGTGAGTCTCGAGCATTCTCACGAACTGAGTCTCTCGGAACCGGGCGGCCAGCTTCTGGCACGAATTGGCGCAGCAAATCCTCCATAGACCCTCGCGCATACTGGCGGCAGGAATCACGAACCGCGTCTCTCGCACCCTGGCGTAGGACCACCGAAGCATCCTGGCGCCCGACCGCTGGCGCACCCTGGCGCCCAACCGATGGCGCACCCTGGCGCCCGACCGCTGGAGCACCCTGCCGTCCAACCACTGGCGCACCCTGGCGATCGACCAATGGCGCATCCTGATGCCCAACCGCTGGCGCACCCTGGCACCCGACCGCTGGCGTACCTTGCCGTCCAACCACTGGCGCACCCTGGCGATCGACCAATGGCGCATCCTGATGCCCAACCTCTGGCGCGCCCTGACGCACGATGGCTACTGTCTCTCGCGCACTCTGGCGCATTAATGCCAATATCGACTCTCGCGCACACTGGTGCGCCACCCTGTCATCGGAGTCTCGCGGACCCTGGTGTAGCATCCTCCCGTCCGACTCTCTCACACCCTGGAAGAAGTCTCGCGACCCTGGTGTAGCATACTCCCGTCCGACTCTCTCGCACCCTGGAGGAGGTCTCGCAGACCCTGGTGCACTATTCTTCCATCTGATCCTCTCGCACCCTGGAGGCAGTCTCGCGGATCCGGGCGAAGAGACTCTTGCGCTTCTTGGTGCTCCGCGGCTTCACGTATAAGGTCTTCTGCGACCTCGCACAACAGGTCTTCCGCAGCCACACGCACCGGAGTTCCAGCACCCTGACGCCTTAAGTCTTTGGCAGTCTCGCCCCCAATCTCACCAGCCTCCGAAGCATTCCTTCTCTGCGTCCCCGGTTCAGCCCAGTTCTGGACAGCCGGTGGAAGATTTGTCTGCGGAAAGGCACCTTTGAACAGGTCTACCATCTCGCGCAGGGCTTGGGCAGTCTCCTCGCCCTGTTTCCTCATCGCCTCGAACTCTGCAACAGGGATAGTCATCATATGACTGTCCTCCCGAGCTTCTTCCCCACGGTCCAGAGGAGAACTGGCCGTGTCTTCATTCTCCGCATCCCTAATTGTCGTGGATCGTGTCCTCACCATCGTTGTAGAATCACAGCTTTTCTTTCGTTTCCCACAGACGGCGCCAATTGTTGTTGAACAGCACAACAGTGATGGATTGCTGACGTCAATACCTCGATCTTCTAACCACGTCACTCTTCTGCAAAAATCAGAATAGTCAAAGGAGCGCAGGGTCTTCCCTGCGTTAGCACTCCGATGCTTAAGTCAGAAAAAGATTTCGGCAGAGTTTCAGTGTATTCTGAAAGTAAAATCTCAATTAGGTTAAAAAGTCATACCTGAGCCCTATTTATAGGGAATAATTTAATCTTTAATGACGTATTTACCCAGTAATATTGACTGTAGGTATCTAGGGATAAAATTGTCCGGAGCTGAGCTGTAGATACAGAGTCTATGTTCATCTGTATTTGATTTCAGCGGAACACGTGGCGCTTCATCTGAATGACACGTCATATTATCATTTTTTATCTTATTTTGCCCATAACAGTTTTTATCCAAAATAAAATAAAGGGGAGACGGTGGGGATGCAGGGTCCGCGCCGGCCCTGCGCCCTCGTGGAATTCGGAGAACACGACGTCCATATTCAAACACTTTAATATTCATTTGCAGATATTAAACGAACCTCCCAAAAGAGTCAAAGCTTTGTTAGAATTGAAGCATTGGGGAACACTAGCATGTTATTGTTAAAGTCACTGGAGCACTTTGATTTGAGCTTCATATTCATTGCTATATGAGGAGATGCGTCCTTCCCAGTTTTCACGTCAAAAGTATACCAGGAAAAACTGTTTTGAGAGAGCTTTAGGAATGTGCTGATCGGACAAAAAGGGGGGAAAATGATTTCTCTAATATTGTGTTCTAACTCGCGCTTATTCACGGCTGCCCTTATTTTCTGCACTTGTGTGTGGATCCCATATCTTGAGTTGAAGAGAGCGCTTCTCAGCTGGATACTTGGCTTTGTGTGGTATCGAGCAGATGAGAGCTTCCAGTTGATCAATGTCTGCCTTCCGGCTGCAAGGTTTGAAGATTTGAAATCTTCAAAGTGCTGCAGCAGAGGAGGAACGTCGACTGGAAACAATGAAGAGGTAGAGGAGGAAGTGTGCTCCATTTGCTTCACGAAGTTCGAGAAGGAAGATGTGGTGAGCCAACTCCAGAAATGTGGACATGTCTTCCATGTGCAATGCATTGAGAGATGGGTGGACTGTTTCAGTTTACCTGCCCAGTTTGCAGGTGTTTCTTGTTTGCTAATGTAAATTCTTCTCAAGCAATTTGCGGAGCCACCTCCCACAGTGTTTCTTCTTGGCTTTCATTTTAATTTTCATTTTCATGGTTACAGCAAAATTCACGGTGGATATGCCCATTTCAAATACAAAAATTTTCAAATATCGAAATAGTTGAAATGCTTCTTTTATAGGATGCCTGACCTTGAGTTTACTGCTTGTGTTATGGCTAGGGTGTTGAATATTCTATTAAAACTGAATTAATTAACTGATCGAATTGATTTTTGAAAATAAATTTGATAATTTAATGAAAGAAATTTTAATAAAATTTTAGGTATCAATTAATTTGATTCGAAAATCAAAATTAATTGATTAATCAAAAAGTTGATACTTAACCCAAAGTAATTGTAATAATTTTGAGGTGTAAGAATTGAAATAAAATTATATAGATGCTTTGAGTACCACTGATTATATTCTATAGCTTTCAATAATTTTAGTTACAAATTTATGTTGATGCTCTTTGTAATTAATTTAAATTTTAATTAATTACAAATTCAAGTTAAATAATTTAAATAAAAATAATTTAATAAAATTTCGATTAATTAATCAATTAATTGAATTTTATTTCGATTCGATTAATTTAAAAATATAAACTATTATTCGATTAATAAAAGTGAAAATGTAAATTTCAATTAATGTAAAAAATATTTGAAATTAACCTAACCAACCGAATAAACGTCTTTAATTATGTCCTAGCTAGTCGAGAAAGATTAATTATGGCACAAAAAATCGGTAAATATCAAAGTCAACGTAGGATAGGGTCAAATTTGATTTGATATGAATAGCTTGGCATATAAATATAATAAAACTTATTAATATAGATTTTTTCTTAAAATCTATAACAGTAATAGAGAAATTAGATGTAAGACTTGTAATTTGTATTATTTCATGGTAAATATATAATTGTAAATATGCATTTGTGATATATTGATTTATAAAGAAGGAATGATACAATCTGAAGTTCATTTAAAATTAAGAAAATAAAGTCAAGTGATTTAAATTGAGAAATAAGAGTTTCGTGAGCTCGGGACAAACCGAATGAAATTTGACTAAATCGACTGAAAATATGGATTCAGAACGCTAAAATATAAAGAGTTTAAGAATGAAAGTTAGTTCAAAAATGATAACCCAAGAATTACCCCATATTGAGAATTTATCTCGAAAATATAAAAGAATATATTTTCAGAGAAATAATAAAATAGGATGGAAACAAAATTAAATAATATATATGTACATGTATGTGTAAATATTAATGTATAAAATATATTATGGGGATATAATATTATTATAATAATATAATTGGGATATTATTATTATTATTATAATATTATATTATAAGATATTTTATATATGGGGTATTATATTTTATTTAAGTATAATATAATATATATATATATATATATCTAAAAAAAAGGAAAGAATTGAAAAAAAAAAAAAGAAGTGAAAATGCGAGAGAACCCGAGACTCAAGAACCCAAGACCCAAGCACCCAACCCCTGCCTTTCGTCTCCGGTGAGCAACGACGGCAAGAGAGCGCAGGGAAGAGACCGACGAAGGACGACTGACCTCCAGGCAACTCGACGCGCTGCGGAACGTCGAAAAATGACATATCGGAGGGAAGACAACCGCGAGAGAGAAGAGGAGAATCGAATGGCACCGGCGTCGATTTGGCCCCAGCCCAGCCGATTGAAGACTCCCCTGGTGAAGCTGCATCAAACAGCGGCAGAATCGACCTGAGAACCGACCGGAAGCACCGACAACGGCGAAAAGAGCCCTAAACCGGTTCGTACCGGTTCAGTGTAAAAGGGGCTGAACCGGTCCGAACGGGGTCAGCAAGAGAGAGAAAAGGAGAGAGAAAAAAACTTTGGGAAAACATTCGGTGTCGACTCGGCTCAAAATTAGACTGGTAAGCGTCGGAATTGATCGATTTATTTTTCGAAATATTTATTTGAATTTATATTTGACCGAAATTGACCCGGTTCAAATTTATAAATGTGTAGCGCGACAATAGGCGACGAATGTGAGTTCCATCGATCCTCGAATTTGCGTGCCATCGTGGAATCTCGGATAAGTGAAGCTCCCTTACTATAACTGGTATAGTTATACGAGTTAGGAATTTATCGCATAAATTGCAGATTTAATCTGAATAAAATGTTTTAAGTTTTGGAATTGAAAACTGACCATCAAAAGTAAGAAATTAGTATATCGATGTGATTGATAACTATCTGCAACTCTCGGAGATATACACGGAACCGGATAGACCGAATTACGCGAAGTGAGAAAAGGAGAAAAAATACTTCAGCATGATTCGAGGTAAGAGAACTGTGTAGGCTATGGAGATAGCTACACATATTTTCATTGCCATTTACAGTCACTTAAAATTTGTGTAGAGTCTAGATATGGAGATTCTATATTTCTCTCGAGTAGGGGTAAAATTACCAAAATACCCCTAATTATGATAAAAATATGAAAACGTCTGAAAATGCATGAAATAGCATATCTCACTGTTTTCTTGGTGAAAAAGTGATTTCTGATGATTAAAATAATAGATAGGCTCTAGATTTGACTGATTGCATTAAATTGCATATTTTTCCTACGTGATGAGTGATTTGATGGGAAGTGGTCCCTCTCACTCTGTTTCACGTCGTTTTGTGTGGAACTCGATTTTGGGGTATCGGTCCATGAGAAATGAGCCGTCTATTGATTTTATATATGAAATAGTGTCGGAGCCTTACTTGCACTCGATTTTATATGATATGAATAAAACTGTGCTTAAGCCGTCGGGTTTACTGTGTGTTACGCCGACTTGCTCGCACTGAATTTTGAGACAGGCGACGGTTGATGATCCAAGTTGGCGTGGTAAGTTCCTGTGGCAGACACCCCCAGACTTGTGATTTTTAAATTGGGATCGACGGAGTACGTTGTACCATGTAAGTAACACGGAGTACGTTGTACCATTGCTGAGAGTAGTTGGACGACTGATTGACCGGTGGGTAGCATTTGACCTCCTCTCGCGGCAACGAGACACTCTTACACACCTAACTAGTGATGCTTGGGGTCTCTGACTATGGCCATACGTTCGTTATTTATTGTGACATCCCTGCCTAGTCTATGATATGGTTGATTTTATGTACCTGGAAGGTATTGGTGGGTGAATAGGGTTTCACCACACCGAATTGAAACTTATTTTATACCGGTGAGTGAATTGGGGTTTCACTACACTGAGTTGGAAACCTGTTTTGATTTCATACAGGAAAAATTTTTATACATAGCGGTGGTCGCTATTGATTTTACTGTTTTGGGTGCAGTATGTAAATCGGAAACAAGTTTTACACGGATGTGTTTTAATTATATATATGTATAGCGAATGTTACTATCTACTTATATTATAGTTTTGTTTCCAACAGAAATGTTTTCTACATAATGCATAGCATTATATTTATGTAGATAATGGGGTTATCTACTGCTTGCATACTTTCCTTACTGAGCCTGTGGTTGCTCACCCATTTACTTTCCTCTCTCCAGATTTTTGTCAGTAGTCTGAGAGTGTCGCGGTAGATCCTGCATTTTCTTGTGTCTGATGCCCTTTTTGTTTGCACAAAGGTATACACTCTTGTAGTCTTTTGTATCTAAACATTTCAAAGCACAGTATTATATATGTATAAGTACCAGGGGTGTAACGAATGTAAATTATTGTAAATTAATCTAAGTATAATTTCTTACCATGATAGTATATCTCATGTGCATGGATTGAAAAATAAGGAAATGTGATGGATTAACATCGACTCATAGCCCAACTATTGAATGTAAATGTAAGCGAAAAGGGTCGCGACAGAGATTGATATCAGAGTCAGGTTGGTCTGATATGAGTCGGTGTTAATGTTTAAGAAAGTTACATCCCCATGATATTGTGCGTTGTTTAGATACAATTGTGTATACCGAGTTGTTATGTCACTAGGAGTTGTGTCATATATGCAAAAAATTATCAAGATGTTTGATAGATACCGCAGTAAAGGGGAAGACTTTCGATCTCGAGGGCATAGAGACAGGCTCGAGAGACGCAAATTCTGGCAGAGGCCAGGACAAAACCGTGCGAGCCAGTGGCCCCAAAGAGGACAGTTCGGTTGAGTGAGTTCTCGCAGGCAATAGATATTGTGGGCCCATAGGTGGGTGGTCATGGCCGACTGGGCTCTGCGATCCATCACTACTGAAGCATGGATGGTGAGATTAGAGTGGACAGTAGAGAGCATGTCATGTTTGTTTGGTCAGGCCATGGCGAGATTAGAGAATCTGCAGGGTATGGGTGGCCCAGCAGTAGCCCCTGCCATGCCTGCACCACATACTACTGGACTATCTGGTTTTGCTCGTCCTGTACCGCCTCCACCTATACAGCCTGAGGCTGCACCTCCACATGTTCGACCTCTGGTACCACCAGCCCCAGCATAGCCTCAAAGGGGAGATTATCATGCAGGGTATGGTTACAATTTAGACCGTATGAGACATTTTCAAAAACTGAGACCGCAATCTTTTAATGGGGTCAAAGATCTGATAGTAGCAGAGGATTAGGTGAACAGGATGGAGAAGTTGTTTGGATATTTCGAGTGTTCTCCGACAGAGAGAGTAGCCTTTCCTACGTTTATGCTAGAGGGCGAGACAGAACATTGGTGGAAGTCCGCCCAGCTTATCTTGAGGGTTCAGAATCAGATCTTAACTTGGGAGATATTTTTGGATGCCTTCAGGAGGTAGTATATTTCGGAGACAACTAGGAGACAGTTACAGATGGAGTTTTTCAGTTTGACTTAGGGTAACCGATCTGTGGACAAGTATGAGTCCCGATTTATGTCTCTGGAGAGATATGATCCTGACATCATTAGTAATGAAGATAAGAAGTTCAGGAAGTTTATGAATGGGATGAGACCGTCTACTAGAGCTAGACTAGCTCCTTTGGATATTTTAACTTACAAGGAGGCAGTGCGCATAGCTCAGTTGTGTGAGCAGGATTTCGAGCGGCACGTCTATGAGTTTGGTCAGTTTGGGATAGGTGGTAAGGGCCGAGACAGAGGCAGAAAGAGAACAGGGGATGATAGAGTGATCAGAGAGGGAAAGAGGCCTTCTGGGAAGCGACAGAGATTCGAGGAGTCGCGAGGTAAGGCCAGTAAACCCCCTGTACATCCTACTGCAGCTCCCACTAGGGGTATTGTGATTGGTGAACCCCGACCTATTACCGAGCTATGTAAAATATGTGGGATATATCATAGAGGTAGGCACTGTTATGTGACGGTCGGAGCTTGCTTCAGATGTGGTAAGACAGGGCATCTGGTTAAAGATTGCCCAGAATTAGCTGAGATTGCTCCATAGAAGGGCAAAGAGCCAAAGAAAGCTCCACCTAGTACTTCTGCCCCGAGACGAAAGGCCACAGTCGAAGAGAAGGGGAAGCAGACTATTGGTCAGGGCAAAGTTTATGCGATAGACCAGGGCACTGCAGATGCTTCACCTGAGGTGCTTAAATGTTTTATTGCGTACGTGATTGATAAGGATAAGGCACGCCCGGAATTGATCGACATCCCCGTGGTTAGGGAATTTTTCGATGCCTTTCAGGATGATTTACCAAGGTTGCCACCAGACAGGGAGATGGAGTTCTGTATTGATGTGGTACCCGGTACTGAACCAATATCCAAACCACCGTACCGTATGGCTCCAATGGAATTGTAGGAGCTTAAGAAGCAATTACAGGAGCTTTTAGATAAGGGGTTTACCAAACCGAGCATCTCACCTTGGGGAGCCCCAGTTCTGTTTGTGAAGAAGAAGGATAGAAGCCTTCGACTGTGCATTGACTACAGATTGTTGAATAAGGCTACCATCAAGAATAAATACCCCTTGTCACGTATAGATGATCGTTGGATCAGCTTCGGGAGCACAAATCTTTTTCAAGATCGATATGAGATCTAGGTACCATCAGTTGAGAATTCGGAGCGAAGATGTACCCAAGACAGCTTTCTGCACCCGTTATGGTCATTATGAGTTCAGGGTTATGCCATTTGGGTTAACTAATACTCTTGCAGGTTTTATGGCTCTGATGAATGATGTATTCAAGTCATACCTGGACCGATCTGTTATCGTCTTTATCGATGACATTTTGATATATTCGAGATCCAAGGAAGATCATGAACATCATTTGAGGATTGTGTTACAGACCTTCCAAGAGAAGCAGTTGTATGCTAAACTCAGTAAGTGTGACTTCTAGTTGGAACAGATTTCATTTCCAAGTCATGTTGTATCGAGAGACGAGGTGCCAATGGATCCATCTAAGATCGAAGCTGTAGTCCAGTAGGACAGGCCCAAGACAGTTACAGAGATCAGAAATTTTTTGGGTTTAGCTAGGTATTACAGAAGGTTCGTTGAGGGTTTCTTGAAATTGGTTGCTCCTCTTACTCATCTCACTCGAAAGAATGTTGTATTTGAGTGAGATGATGCTTGTGAGAGAAGTTTTCAGCAGTTGAAACTTCAACTGACCACCGCACCTATTCTCACCATACCGACTAGCTCATGAGGTTTCTCTGTGTATACCGATGCGTCAGGACAGGGACTGAACTGTGTATTGATGCAAGATGAGAAGGTAGTTGCTTATGGATCTAGACAACTTAAGGACCATGAGAGGAACTATCCGACTCATGATTTAGAGTTGGCGGTCATAGTGTTTGCACTAAAAATATGGCGTCACTATTTGTACGGTGAGAAATTTCAGGTATACACTGATCATAAGTGCCTCAAATATCTGTTTTCACAAAAGGAATTGAATATGAGGCAACGAAGATGGTTAGAGCTTTTGAAGGATTACGATTGTGAGATCTTGTACCACCCGAGTAAGGCTAATGTGGTTGCTGATGCACTAAGCAGAAAGAGTCTTGGGATGACATCTTATATGATGATCAGGGAACATGAGCTGTTAGAGCAATTTACGAGCCTCGAGCCTCAGCTTGGATGTGACCCCTTCTGCTACTGACACCTATTGTATGATAGCTAGTCTGAAATTGGAATCGAATTTGGTCAACCGGATCAGACAAGCTCAGCGTGGTGATTGCTTATGTATCGATGTGGCTAGTCAGATTCAAATGAGCACGAGTACCGACTGGGAGTTGGGTGCCGATGATTTACTGAGGTTCAGGGGCAGAGTGTGTGTTCCCGATGATCCACAGTTGAGGAGGTTTATTTTTTTAGAAGCTCACTCTTCGAGGTATACTCTGCATCCGAGGAGTACTAAGATGTATCAGATTTTCGAAAAGTATAGTGGTGGTCAGGTATGAAGAAAGACATCGCTGAATTTATTACGAGATGTTTGGTATGCCAGTAGGTTAAGGTAGAGCATCAGAAGCCTGCAGGATTATTACAGCCTCTACCTATACCGACATGAAAATGAGAGCACATCACCATGGATTTCATTGTGGGTTTACAGAGGACCAGGAGAGACCATGATGCTATCTGGGTGATTGTGGATAGATTGACGAAGTCAGCTCACTTCTTGGCTATGAAATCCACAGATACTCTGAGTGCGTTGGCGGATTTGTATGTACGGGACATTGTGAGGCTACATGGTGTTCCAGTGAGCATTGTCTCTGACAGGGATTTTCGCTTCACTTCTCACTTTTGGGACACTTTTAGGAAGCCATGGGAACCCGATTAAGTTTTAGTGCAACTTTTCATCCTCAAACAGATGGTCAGTCGGAGAGGACCATCCAGACTCTGGAGGACATGTTGAGAGCTTGTGCGATAGATTTTAAAGGCTCCTGGGATGATTATTTACCATTAGCCGAATTCGCCTACAACAATAGTTACCACTCGAGTATTGGAATGGCACCGTATGAAGCACTGTATGGTCATAAGTGTCGTTCTCCCATATGTTGGGAAGAAGTGGGTGATCGGAAGATATTTGCTCCCGATTTGGTGAAGCAAGCCTCTGAGGATGTCTGGTTGATATGTGAGAGGTTGAGGACAGCTCAGAGTAGGCAGAAAAGCTACGCTGACATGAGACGATGACCATTAGAGTTTATGGTTGGTGAGTTGATGTTCCTGAAGGTTTCCCCCTCCAAGGGCATTATGAGGTTCGAAAAGAAGGGCAAGTTGAGTCCTCGTTACATCGGGTCTTTTGAGATTTTAGACCGAGTGGGAGATAAGGCCTACAGGCTAGCTTTGCCACCTGAGCTGGTAAGCATTCATAATGTCTTCCACGTATCGATGCTTCAGAAGTATCATCCAGATCTGACACATGTGATTGAGTATGAGCCTCTCAAGTTGAAAGAGGACATGTCATATGTAGAGAAACCGATTCAGATTTTGGATAGGAAGGAAAAGGTGCTTCAGTCTAAGACGATCCCTCTAGTTAAGGCCCTTTGGCAGTACCACACTTCTAAGGAAGCTACGTGGGAATTGAAGAATCTGATGTGTGAGAGGTATCCATACTTATTCGAGGGTCGACTTGGTTCTAATTTGGATGACCAAATTTCTTAAAGGAGGGAGGAAATGTAAGACCTGCAATTTGTATTATTCCATGGTAAATATATCATTGTAATTGTACATTTGTGATATATTGATTTATAAAAAAGGAATGATACAATCTAAAGTTCATTTAAAATTAAGAAAACAAAGCTAAGTGCTTTAAATTGAGAAATAAGAGTTTCAGTGAGCTCGGGACAAACCGAATGAAATTCGGTTAAACTGACTGAAAATATGGACTCAGAACGCTAAAATATAAGGAGTACAAGAAGGAAAGTTAGTCCGAAAATGATAACCCAAAAATTACCCCACATTAGGAATTTATCTCAGAAATATGAAAGAATATATTTTCAGAGAAATAATAAAATAGGATGTACATATATATTTGTGGAAACAAAATTAAATAATATATATGTACAGGTGTGTGTAAATATTAATGTATAAAATACATTATGGGGATATAATATTATTATAATAATATAATTGGGATATTATTATTATTATAATAATATTATATTATAAGATATTTTATATATGTGGTATTATATTTTATTTAAGTATAATATAATATATATATATATATATATCTAAAAAAAAGGAAAGAATTGAAAAAAAAAAGATAAACGGAAAAAAAAAGAAATAGAAGCGAAAACGCGAGAGAATCCGAGACCCAAGCACCCGACCCCTGCCTTTCGTCTTCAGCGAGCAACGATGGCGAGAGAGCACAGGGAAGAGACCGGTGAAGGACGATCGACCTCCAAGCAACCTCCAGGCAGCTCGATGCGCGACGGAACGCCGAAAAACGGCAGATCAAATGGAGGACAGTCGCGAGAGAGAAGAGGAGAATCGGACGACACCGACGTCGATTTGGCCCCAGCCCAGCCGATCGAAGACTCCCCTGGTGAAGCCGCGTCGAACGGCGGTAGAATCGGCCTGAGAATCGATCGAAAACATCGACAACGGGGAAAAGAGCCCTGAACCGGTTCGGATCGGTTCAGTGTAAAAGGGGCTAAACCGGTTCGGACCGGTTCAAAAAAAAATTTTGGGAAAACATTCGGTGTTGACTCAACTCAACATTAGACCGGTAAGCGGTCGGAATTGATCGATTTATTTTTTGGAATATTTATTTGAATTTATATTTGATCGAAATTGACCCTGTTCAAATATATAAATGTGTAGCCCGACAATAGGCGACGAACATAAGTTCGATCGAGCCTTGAATTTACGTGCCATTGCGGAATCTCAGGTAAGTGAAGCTCCCTTACTATAACTGGTATAGTTATACGAGTTAGGAATTTATCGCATAAATTGCAGATTTATTATGAATAAATATTTTAAGATTTGGAATTGGAAACTTGCTATTAAAAGTAAGAAATAAGTATATTGATGTGATTGGTAACTATCTGCAGCTCTCGGAGATATACACGGAGCTGGATAGACCGAATTACGCGAAGTGGAAAAAGGAAGAAAAATACTTCACCATGATTCAAGGTAAGGGAACTGTGTAGGCTATAGAGATAGCTACACGTATTTTCATCGCCATTTACAGTCACTTAAAATTTGTGTAGAGTCTAGATATGGAGATTCTAGATTTCTCCCGAGTAGGGGTAAAATTACCAAAATACCCCTAATTATGATAAAAATTTGAAAACGTCTGAAAATGCATGAAATAGCATATCTCACTGTTTTCATGGTGAAAAAGTGATTTTTGATGATTAAAATAATAGATGGGCTCTAGATTTGACTGATTGCATTAAATTGCATATTTTCCTACGTGATGAGTGATTTGATGGGAAATGGTCCCTCTCACTCTATTTGGCGTCGTTTTGTGTAGAACTCAATTTTGGGGTACCGGTCCACCAGAAATAAGTCGTCTATTGATTTTATATATGAAATAGTGCTGGAGCCTTGCTCGTACTCGATTTTATATGATATGAGTAAAACTGTGCTTGAGCCGTCGAGTTTACTATATGTTACGTCGACTTACTCACACTGAATTTTGAGACAGGTGATAGTTGATGATCCAAGTTGGGGCTGTAAGTTCTTGTGGTAGGCACCCCCAGACTTATGATTTTTAAATCGGGGTCGACGGAGTACGTTGTACCGTGTAAGTAACACGGAGTACGTTGTACCGTTGTTGAGAGTCGTTGGACGGCTGATTGACCGGTGAGTAGCATTTGACCTCCTCCCACAGCAACGAGACAGTTTTGCACACCTAGCTAGTGATGCTTGGGGTCTCCGACTATGGCCATAAGTCCATTCTTCATTGTGACATCCCTACCTAGTCTCCAATATGGTTGATTTTATGTACCTGGAGGGTACCGGTGGGTGAATAGGGTTTCACTACACCGAATTGAAACTTATTTTATACCAGTGAGTGAATTGGGGTTTCACTACACTGAGTTGAAAACCTATTTTGATTTTATACAAGGAAAATTTTTATACATCGCGGTGGTCGCTATTGATTTTACTGTTTTGGGTGCAGTGTGTAAATCGGAAACAAGTTTTATACGGATGTGTTTTAATTATATATATGTATAGCGAAGGTTGTTATCTACTTATATTATAGTTTTGTTTCTGACAGAAATGTTTTATGCATAATGCATAACATTATATTTATGTAGATAGTGGGGTTATCTACTGCTTGCATACTTTCCTTACTGAGCATGTGGTTGCTCACCCCTTTACTTTCCTTTCTCCAGATTTTTGTCAGTAGTCTGAGAGTGTCGCGATAGATCCTGCATTTTTTTGTATTCGCTGCCCTTTTTGTTTGCACAAAGGTATACACTCTTGTAGTCTTTTGTATCTAAACATTTCGAAACACAGTATTATATATGTATAAGTACCAGGGATGTAACGAATGTAAATGATTGTAAATTAATCTAAGTATAATTTCTTACCATGATAGTATATCTCATGTGCATGGATTGAAAAATAAGGAAATGTGATGGATTAACATCGACTCGTAGCCCAACTATTGAATGTAAATGTAAGCGAAAAGGGTCGCTACATTAGACCATGAATTTTTTTTTTTGTGTTATTAGAATTTTCTACTTAAATCACTTATTTACTGTATATTTTCTTTTTTGTTGTCTATTGTATTTGTTTCTTTAATACCAACATTATAGATAGACTTACTCAAAGGTCGAGTTACCCGTCTAAGCTCGAAGGTCAATCCGTTATTTGGTTGAGTTTGGACAAAAACGTCGAATGCAATAAACGAGTTTGGACAAAATTTTTAGATCCGATTAAAAATCAGGCTCAGGCATGGGTTGAACCCTTTGAAACCCGAGCACGGCCCAACCCCACCCGAACATTATTATATCTAAAATTTTTAAATTTATTTATTAAGTATAATGTAATTATATGTATATAAAATATTATTAATTAATAAACATGATTATGTATATTTAATATGAAAATTGATATGTAAATTGGAACAAATCAAATTAAATTTCAAAAGGACTAAAATAATAAGAACAAATAAACAAAAAATTAAAACATAAAAAATAAAAATATATTCGAAAGGGTTGAGCCGAGCCCTACAGTACAAAACAAAAAGAACCTGAACAAAAAGTCAAACCCAAATTTTTAAATCGGATCAAGTCGAATTTGAGCTTATATATAACTTATTGTTACATAGTCAGGGCTTCGAGCGACCCCATGAGCAAGTTTAATTATAGATAATTGTATTGCTAATTGCATAAAGTGTAAGGTTAATTAGCAGCTTATGTCAGTTGGTTATAAATCTATCGTATAGACTACGAGCGTTAGTGGCGTAGCTAGAATTTTGTGTTAATAAGGTCAATATTATAATATTATACACTATTATTTATTACGATATTGATGAAATTAAATATTTAAGACAATATTTCACAATATAATGTAATTTTTTAAAAATTAAGTTTTGTTAACAATGAAGTTACGTATTTTTTTTGTCAATAAAATTGTTAAAAAAATTATATAAGTAGATAAAATATAATTTTTTTCTTTTATAATGAAATTACATTTATACTAGCAAATTACATCGGTGAATTTTAGACACAACAAAATGACACAAAAAAGACACGAATATGATATAAGTTAAAATCTGACAAGTATTGTATATGAATTTAAAAAAAGATTATTATCTAATATATTGTCAGTGAAATTTTTAGATTCTATAAGCGGAATTAAAATAATAATATATATTCCTTAAGAATTATTGAAAAATAAATAAAGTAGAGGGAATGTGTCACCATTTTAATCTCATTTGTAAAATTTAAAAACTTCACTAGCTTTGTATTACGTAAAATATTTTTTTTAAAAAAAGCAAAATATATATATGTATATTTTTTGTTTGGCACTCAATGATTTTCATGTTTTACGGACACAAACACATATTGTCATCAACTAAGAATTAGTCAATATTTTTACTTTTTAAAAGACACTGGATGGTTTGATACTACAACAAGAAAAAGAAATTGAGTTTGTCTTGTTTGCTATACAAACCTTTTCATTTGTTTAGCAAAGATAAAAGAAATACCAATTTCTCACTCTTTTCTCTCTCCAAAAAACCTTAAATATGAGAATAAAGTCTTTTGAAAATACGATTGAAAGAAATAAAAGAACAAGATACACATAAGAAGCTATGGCCTAAATATAGCAAAGGAGCATAGGTATACAAGAGAACAATTTTCTAGCATAAACATTCATCATGGAGCCAAACTTATGCCTAAAAGGTACTTTGTTGTTAACATCAATCACATTTAAACCCATTTTTCATCTTAAAGAATCGTAGTTTATGATTAAAAAAAAAGGTAAGAAATAAGGGGAAATTAAAAAAAAATAAAGGAAATCATAGGGGGTACAAATAGGCCAAAGTTCCATAAAGAAACAATATATAATCAAGAAACTTGACGTGAATGCTATCAAAATACTTACATGATCGTTATTGTCGCAACCCAAATTTTTAAAAATCACTACAAATTTTTCGCGAACTTACCACATTTCAATTGTTGGGCTATGAGTCAATATCCATCACTCAGTTTCATATGTTATATATATATACATAACAGACAATACTTTCGTCCCAGGCACTAACATCGCGGAAGCTCATAAATTTATAATTTCATAATTAGAAACTCGGTTACATTGCCTAACATATACATCCCCCATATAACGTGACTACATCACTGTACACTATTATTCAAATACAAAAAGTACATGTGTGTATACCTCGATGCTGCTGGATAGCTGTGTGTAAAAGATCGCAAGATGGATGCAGCTTATATACTCTACTGAAATGCTCTGTAGATGTGGGAAAAATAAAAGGATGAGCATAACGCGCTCAGTAAGAAATATATGAAAGCAGGTAGATAACCACACTATCTACGATGCTCATAATGCATGTTTTATCATCTCCTAAAACAAATGCATTTGCTTTTCAAAACACTTGCATTAATATATGAAAGCAGGTAGATAATCATACTATTCACGATGCTCATGATGCATGTTTTATGCCGAAAATCCCATGGCATTCACAAAACCATTATAGTAAAACACATAGCAATTTACTGCCCAAAAATCGAATATCAAAACTCATTCAGCGTAAAATATTTCTGTGTTCAGTATTGAAACTCACATTTAAATCATATTATCATTTCAAATGGTTTCATCATAGAAATCAAATCATAATTAGTTTCATCACCGAAACCAATAAAACAGATGAGACTAGGCAGGGATTTCCACACAAATCCAAGGAACAATTGGCCAAAGTTCGAGACCCACAAGCTATCACGGATCAGGTGTGTCAGGGTGTCTCTGAGTCCGAAGAGGGGATTAGTCTATCCATTGGCTCCTATATAAGGACTATCACAAATCAGAGCCATGACACAGCATGCCTGAGTCCAAAGACGCAATCCTCACATCCCATAGTTGTATGGTACAGTGTACTCCATGTTGTCTACACGGTACGACGTACTCCGTGAACCACAGTACAATTACCACACAGTTGTAGGTGCCCAAGTCAAAAGCTCACCACCCAACCAAATAAATTATCAACCATAGCCTGTCGTTTCAGATCTAATGCGAGCAAGTCAGTGTGACACATAGTCAACACGAGGGCTCCAGCACGATCTCAATCACAAATCACAACAGCATCCAGTGCGAGCGGTGCTCCAACACGGTCTGTACATATGCAATACCAAAATCAAGTGGGAGCGGATCTGGATAAATCCACAGATCTCATCATAGCTCCAGCACGGTTTCACACACACAAAATAGACAGCTGACTCTATTTTTCACCACAGTGGTACTCAAAACCGAGTGCGATATGCTAAAACGGTACAAAACAGAGTGAGAGGGTAACATCCCATCAATTCACTCCTCAATCAAATCACACTTTAGAAAAACATGCAATTTAATGCATACTGTCAAATAATGAGTCAATCTATCATTTCAGCTTCACAAAATCTCTTTTTCACAAAGAAAACATGGATTTCATGCATTTTATGCATTTCCAAAAATTCTCAAGTCTAAGGGTATTTTTGTAACTTTTCCATATTTGGATACTATCCAGAAATTTCATATCTATACTCTATACGAAATTTAATTGACTGTAAACGACGATGAAAATACGTACAGCTATCTCTAATAGCTTGCATAGATCCCTTACCTCGGATCACGTAGTGTGACCTCTCTTCCTCTGTGCTGTCCAAATCTCGCAGTCCGGTCAACTCTCGATATGACTCTGGAGCTGCATTTAACCATTCACTGAATTAATTACACGTTTCCTACTGTATTACACATTTAATACAGTTTATTTCACTTAATTGGGCCCGTTTACTCTAAATGGGCCTAAATACTTTAATCGGACCTTAATCCGTATTAAGCTCGTTTTTCACGTATTAATTCCCTTCATCAGGGTTTATCGACTCATTGGGTCTATCAATATCCATTGGGCTTTATTCCAAACTCTTTAGATAGCCCGAATATCATTTACGACAGTTTATTCGAAATTTCGAATATAACTTACTAAATCCGAAATTTAATCCGAAATGCGTAAAATAAATCTTAAATACGCGTTAATCACATAAATTGTCGTAAATGAGCTTTACTTACCCGATATTATGCGATGGTGTGCGAATCGAAATTCGATCGGGCTCCCGTTCGGAATTAATCGTCGAACTGCACAATTGTATATTTCATTTTCGGGTCAATTTTTGATTAAATATAATTTAAATAAATTTATCGAAAATTAAATCGGTCACTTTTGACCTCGTATCGACTTACCCGAAGTCCGGTGAATTTTCAAAATTTTTTTTATCTCTCCCTTCTTTCTCTCTCCTCCTGAATCGATTCGGACCGGTTCAGTCCCTTTCACACTGAACCGGTCCGAACCGGTTCAGTGGAAATTTTGCCGTCGTCAGAGCTGGCGGCCGATTCCCGGCGCGATTCCACCGTCGTTCGACGCGTCTCGGGCTGGGGAGTCTTCTTTTGGCCTGGGCTGGGGTCGATCGGCGCCGGTGGCCGCTGAAATTCCCCTTCTCCCCCGCAGTCTCTCTCTCCTCCGATCTCCTCACCGCTGACGATCTGGGGCGCGTGGTGGCTGGCGAGCGTTCCCTCGGTGCCGGTCAACCCTTCTCCGGTCACCTCTCGCGCCATCTCCGCCTGTGTTGTTGCTGGTGAAGGAAAACAGGGAAGGATCAGTTTTCCGACCCTTCCTTCCCCTGTTTTCGCGTTTCTTTTTTTTTTCGTTTTCAGTTTTTTTTTTAATTCTTTTATTTTATAATATATTTTTTTATTATTATTTTATTCTTAAAATAATAATAAAAATCCTAAAATATCCCAAAATATCTCAAAAATTCATATTAAATTCATTTAGTCCGTAAAGAAATTTATCAGTCCGATTTTACTTTTTTGGTATATTTTTTCACTATTTTTGGGCTCGTTTTTTGAGACGAAAATTTTGAAAATATTAAATAACTTCATATTGATCAATTGGACCTGAAATTTAATTATTTCTTCTTTATTGATCAAGATTACATAAATTCAAGTTTACAAATAACAATTTCTTAAAAATGACATCGAATTTTCGGGTCTTACAGTTATTCTCTCAAAATTTCATCATCGATCAAGTTTCTGTTTATTCGAAATTTATAATTATTATTTTTTTACTAAACAAACATAAAAGAAATTGTATAAATTATTTTTCAAAAATCATTTTCAATGAATCTAACGGAGTCCAAAAATTATAATAAAAACACTTAATGAATTAATTTAATTAAATATTATATTAATAATAAACAACTTATAAATAGAATATATATAGAGTAGTTCATTACTCGAAACTTAACTGAACTCATGATGGGTGGAATTTTATTACATAGATCCGCTTATAAATTTTTTTTTGTTATAAGAGAAATATTTAATAACAAATAATGAAGATGTGGTTGTTTGGATTCGAACCCAAATTTTACATTATACTACAATATTTCTTTAATCACTCTATCAAAAAATTATTAACATTTATAAAATAACTTTATCCTACTTAATCAAATTAAATAATGTAAGATAATGTTAATAGGACATCCATTATCATGTACCAAAAAAATAAAAAAGCCAATGTCATATCCAATTTTATCATTGTCGCTATAAATGAATTGAGCTAGACAAATATTGGGCTATCCAGTGCTTCTAATTTTGGGTTGGATCATTATCTTTGCCCGACCCGCTTGGGATTTAATTGCTTATTTATTATTTATTTATTTTAAAGCAGGAATTAAATTGTTCAAATAACTATAAAATCGTAGCTGCAGAACTCCGAATCGGAATACCGGTTTCTGAGCTTTAGGACGGCCCAGATTTTTGTTTTGAATTCCCGGCCGGCCAAAATCAGCTATGGTAATCTCATAATGTGATCATGTTATTGAATTACTTCGTGAATTAATCGTATTTCGTCTTCATTTTCTCTTCAAAGCGTGGATCTGCTCTTCCTGCTTCTTGGCGCTGTTTAGATTCATGATTTGGCGATTCATGAATTTTATTATTAATTTTTTTGGTGATCTGAAATTCCCTTTCATACCCTAGTTGATTGAATCTAAGCTTTGCGCCTTCTCGTTTCCCTTTGGATCTGCTGCTTGGTTCGTTTGTTTATATTTTGATCGTTAGTTTATCGATTCCTACAGTTCACTGTAGTTGTTTCATTTGGGTAGGTCTTCTTATTTATTATTAGGTCCAACTTATTTCAGCTCATATGGTTTGAAATTTTGTCCTGCTATAGTACCTGATCCTACTTAAACATTTCAGTTTAATGTTTACTTTGGAATGTTTAAGGTTGACAAGTTAGTTGTTAGTTCTTGTGATTTTTATGAAAATTTTCTCATTTAATATTGTTTTAATGATTTCCCTGAGGCATTAACTTGTTACGCATATTGAAGATATCAATTTGCTCTTGTTTTTCCGCTAATAGTGGGATTGAAGTTATTGTTGATATAAAGGAAATGTCGTGATTTATACATTAATTGTTGAAAAAGTTAACTTGCCATGAAAATACAAGCTAAGAGGATGAGCAAAGCCATATGTTACTAACTTGAATGCTGTCTAGGCTCTAGAAATTCATATATTTTAGATTAGGTGCTTGACTTTAGGGTTTCTTGAAGATCTGCTAGGACTGCAAGGGTTTTATGATAATATTAGCGAAAGCTACTTATATAGGGTGACTCTTGGCTCTCATAGTGCTAGCAAAAAGTGCATCCATATTCAATTTTGGGATCTGATTATCACAGTGATATATATATATATATATATATATATATATATATATTCTTCTAGAATTATTCTGTTATAATTGTTTAATTTTACTTTAGAAACTTAAAATTAAGCTTCAGCTTTAGGTTGTTGGGTTAGTTCTATCTGTAATCTATACCGTTTTGTGTTTCAGATTCACTTTGTTCTTCTAATTAGTCGACAAGGGAAAGTTAGGTTGACAAAATGGTATTCTCCTTATACTCAGAAGGAAAGAGCGAAGGTATGTCTAGCATTTTTGATTAACTAAATTGACTATATATGCAAGGTTTGCACCTTAAAGGATAAAGTCATTCTAGTTACAAGATTCTGGTGCTTTCTTTATCAGCTCTTTGTCTTTCAGTACTTTGTTGATACTTTTTTGAGGCTGGTGTTGCCTTATTTGTATTAATGCTTTATACAATGCATTTTTTTGAAGGTTATTCGTGAGCTCAGTGGAGTGATTCTCACAAGAGGGCCCAAACTTTGTAACTTTGTGGAATGGAGAGGATTTAAAGTCGTGTATAAAAGGTAATGCTACAATATGTCAGTGAAAATTATTTTACTATGAATCTATTTGACCATTT
This sequence comes from Firmiana major, assembly GCA_033439115.1. NCBI lineage: Eukaryota > Viridiplantae > Streptophyta > Magnoliopsida > Malvales > Malvaceae > Firmiana > Firmiana major. Next base: position 7,683,800 of record CM065903.1, read on the forward strand.
CGGAGATTATCAGCTAATTTGGGATAAATTATGCAGATATGCTAGTCTTTACTTCTGCATGTGCGTTGACCAGGAAGACAACGAGTTGGAAATTCTTGAGATCATTCATCACTTTGTTGAGATTCTTGACCGATACTTTGGCAGTGTGAGTGAACTTAAACCTAACCTTTTGTTGGACTAATGGCACCACTATATTTCATCTGATTATGAATTAATTGATTTCCAGGTTTGTGAATTGGATTTGATCTTCAACTTTCATAAGGTATGTTTATTATGCTGTCACATCATGTACCTCTAGAGAATTTCTTTCACAGCAATTTGCAAGTGACCCCTTGAGTTTATGTTGAAATTGTGCTCTCTCATTTGTTTAATCTTTAGCAGCACTTACCACCCCGCTCCATGACCTCTCCATTCTTTGTCATCCCATAACAGACCCATCCATATCCTCCTTTCATTCCAGTGATATTTCTTTGAGTCATAGACTTTAAACTCTCGATACATACTCCCATACCAGAGTATCTCTTGATGTTCTCCACCTAACTTGCATCTTTCTGAGTTTCAACTGCATTTTCTTCCAGTTTTCTACTAAATCCCAAAAAAAGGATTGTGGTGTGTTAACCTTGCGGTTGAGGAATGGAATTATGTAGTTGAGATTTGTCTCGGCTGGCTGCTTCTGTGGAGAACTGCAGAATTTGATATCTCTGAGCAATAAGTTTTTTTTTCCCCCTAAAAAATGTAATACTTTGGCATCGGTGTTCTTCATGTTGCGATGGACTAGTATTTACATGAGGGTTCTTTTGGTCTTCCAAATGAGTTGTTTGTGTTAGGGCAGCTAGTGAATTCTGATCATGAAGTTAGCAAATTATTGGAATCCATATAATTGCATCCATTTTTAGAAGAAAATTTGTTTTCTGAGAACCAGAGGTACATGCGTAATTTTGATATAGATTTGAGGGTATTGTTTTTGTTGTTTTCTCATTTTCTTATACATGACTTATATGTTATAAATGGTCATTCCAAACGATTTCAGTATGTAAATAGCTTCATTTTCAAGGATTATAGATCATGGATGTTAAAATAGGGCTTTTGCTTATCCTTGCTGCTGTTTAACATTGAAGGCCTACTACATATTGGATGAAATCTTGATTGCTGGTGAACTTCAAGAGTCAAGCAAGAAAACTGTTGCACGATTAATAGCTGCGCAGGTAGAATTTTTTTCATTGTTAAAACGTCTTGATTTGTCATAATTTCTAAATTTCTGATTGAATTGTTTTGTTGAGTTGTAGGATTCACTGGTGGAGACTGCAAAAGAGCAGGCCAGTTCCATCAGCAATATAATTGCACAGGCCACGAAGTAGGTTATGGACGAATGATTGCCATTTGTCTTGGATTGATTATTGTGTCATCTGTACGAAAAATCTTTTTGAGAACTGAGTTGTATGCTATGAATGTTGATCTGAGAGATTTCGTAGAATCGACAGCTCTTCATATCAGACATTTTATTATGTATATGGTCATACATTTGTGTTTTAAGCGTGAATTTGTTGGCTAAAGCATGCAACAGGCCTTGTAGATTTTGTTCATTTCGAAGTTGATATTTTTATTGGCATCAGCCGATAGGTATTACCGAAATGATACTTTGGCCCTGTACTATGGTAAAAAGGGTGAACAAGTCGATTTTTTTTTAGTAGGTTCGATTTAAAAAATAAAAAATCAAATTAATCCATTTATCTGAAAAAAACGGATTGATTGATTTCATTTTATTAGTTAAAAAAATTGATCCGAAAATAAATTGGTTTGATGGCTAGTTAGTTTAGAAATTGAACTTTTTATCTTTATTTTTATTTTTCTGTTTTTACTGTTGCATTTTTTTTTGATCCTTAAATTTTTATTTAAATCCAATAATACATAACAAATTTTAGATATATTTAATTACTTATATTATATATACCAAATTTAGAAATATATGAAAAAAGTATCAGTAATTTTAAAAATTGAAAATCAATCGATTAAACCAACTAAATAATTTCTATAAACTTTTGACAAAAATCACATTTATCGAATTGAATTCTATTAATTTGATCGAGTTGAATTGTTTTTTATTCATCCCTAATGACCAAGTCCTATGTTGAAAGATAGGAGGCTTAAATATAATAAGTTAGGAAGGAATTGAAGAGGCATTTGGTGTACTGGTAATACCTTTTTTTTTTTTTTTTTAATAATAATACTACTAAAACCAGAAAGAATTAGGATAAGATTTGGGTAAAAAAAGTGGGGGTTGAATGCAATTCAGATGAACAAAATCACTTCTTCATTAATCCAAACCTCATCACACTTTTTATATAGAACATAAACCCCCCGGCATCGAGTCAAACGCACGCCTACAACAGCTTCACTATAGAATATTACACCACGCCCCATGGGGCTCATGACAAGGATATCTACTCTTCACCTCAACTGCTTGAGTTGAGTGTTTTCACCCGAAGTTGGTCGTCCTCCGATCAACCCAGCCAAAACAGTCTATTTGTTAATGAGGACCATTTTATCGCTCTGTTCAGCAAATGTGCAGGGCAGCCACCATGCTGGCTTCATTTTGGAATAGCACTTTGGAAGCATCTAAGTTTGTTGATGCACTGCATTATCCCATTTTAATAGTATACCTAGACCTGCTTATTCGATGAACATGAATGAGTAGAGTAGAATATAAAGATCACCCACTCTGCAAATATGCAAGCAAACAAGAGTAAACTCTACAATGAAGTCTCGAAAATTGCTACATAACAGAAATTTTAGAACTAAAAGACTGTTTATACCAACCTTTAGAAAGCATCCATGTCAACAGAATTAATGAGCACTCCATCATCTTCCCAATTTACATCTTTGGTGTTTTTATCTTTCCGGATTAGTCGAAGAGGTACCTCCAGTGGCGGTGGGCTCTGCAAGTTAAAAATTAATCCATATAACGTAGGCTGCAACATAGTGGCTTCCAGGAATTAAAAACAAGAATATTTTCTACCCATTAGTATGATTAGAAGTTATATTACCATGCAGCGTATAAGAGGCCAATTGATGCCACGGAAGAAAGGGTGTTGTCTGATTTCATTGGCACCTGTAGCCGACCCCAAACGGCTGGCAGGGTCTCGGTTCAACAATGCATTAATCAACTGCCTAGCTGCAAGACTAACCTGCATTACCAGGTACATAAGTAGCTACATGTTCAGTTCAGCAACTAGAAACAGAGAATTTAAATGATTAAACTGCATGAAGTAGACATTCTAGTTTAAAATCCATAAAGATTATGTTTGACAAACGTACCCGTTGAGCAGTTATGCTGGGTGGAGTTTGATACTCATGATATTAACCAGGATAATAGAATGAATGAATATACAAACAAATGCTGAAAGTTTTGTCATATTCTGCTATATTGCATGGTTGATGGGTTAGAAATTTATACCGGAATGCTGCTTGGGAACGTCAGGTCTTTGTGCAAGATGTTGGAGAATGTCTTCTGCCTGTTTTTACCCCTGAAAGGCGTACGGCCATAAAGCATCTCGTACAGCAAAATACCTATATTCCAAATATAAATCCATGTATGTCATGTTTGACAGAATATAGCAAAGGAGGAATTATTACTCAGATAAATGCAATTGCAAATTAGAAAAAAGTCTTCGGTTTCCCCATCTACTTACCAAGAGCCCACCAATCAATTGCACTACTGTGTCCTGCACCCGTAATAATTTCCTGAAACCAAGTAAAATACAAGTATGTTAAATAGAAACAGGAAGGGAACATCATTTTGTTGCATCTATGATAAATTCAGTTGAATATATGAACATTAAGCATGAACAGAATCATTGTACTGGAGCAATGTATTCTTCGGTTCCAACAAATGAATTTGACTGTGTAACTGGTTCTGCAACAAATGTTGGAGGTGGTTGACTCCTAGATTTCCTCCTCTTGCTAGGCAAGGGATGCTTTAAAACCTGTGAATCAATATAAACTTTAATCTCATGCAAAGCTATAGTTAGCTATCAAATATATCATCTAATCAAGTGCTAAGTAAAACAGAAATTAACATACTTGGGGTTTACATGAAGTCATAAATGATAAATCAAAGTCGGCTAATACAACATGCCCATCCTTATGGAGTAGAATATTTTCTGGCTTCAGGTCTCGATATATTATTCCTGTCATAAACCATCAACAATGACAGCACAGTGAGAAGAAAAGAAAAAGATACCTTTCTTGCAACTTTTTCTGATTAAACTCATAAATCACTCAAGCTTGCTGTACCATATTGCATTGAATTAGATAAAAGGTGCCTAAATCTAAGCAAAGAGGAATAAACAGGAAATCCTTAAATTTTGGAAACCCAGTTATCTCTGTCTTTCTGTCATTTCCTCCTTTTTATGATACAAGGAGTTTTTTCCCATTTTTGAAAAAAAAAAAAAAAGATGAAAATACTATTGACATATGTTTTTGTTCTGAGTTTACCAATATACCTAGACAATGAAGATATTCCAAACCAATGACAACCTCGGCTGCGTAGAACCTGGAAAAGAAAAACAATAACACAGCAGTAAGAGCTGAACACACAAGTAATGTCCAGATATCACAATGATTTAGACATTTCAGTAATTCAGTCATAAAGTGAAAAGATACATAAACTTGGAAAATACTAGTTGTCAATCTGCTTTGTTAACAAATAGTACAGTGATTAAAAAAATTCCATACCGGAACTCAGTATAGTGTATAGTGATCAAATTCTAATCATGTCATCCAAATGCATTTTACATTACTTTCTTTTTAAGTGGTAATTAAATTTCACAAGAAGAGAGTAAGGATTTTCAACTAGAAAGAATGTAATTTACATTTATTCTGATCATTAGGCAAGGAATAGCTGTACCTTGCAGATTCTTCTTTGAAAAGTTTCATAGGCTGCATATCAAGCAGGGCAAATAACTCTCCACCATGGCAAAAGTCTGTTATCAAACAAACATGTGTGGGAGTCTGAGGAGATAAGAAAACATTAGTACAACTTCAATTTATTTAGTAAATTAACTCAAGGTTTCAAACTAGAAAAGACATCTTTCATGCTAGCATCAATTTAGCATGTTAAGTAACATAACAACATGACATGTCATAAAATGGGAAATAGAAACATATATTTAGTATAATGCAAAAACAGTCACATCAATCGATTGTACATAAGCTGAGGACTCCTATAGACCCACTTAAGTATCCAGAAAACTTGTAAAATTGTTGGAGGAACGAGGAATGAGAATGAGAAACCTGAAAAGAAGAGTATAATGAGGGAAGGAAAGGATGATCCAGGAGCGAGATGATTTCCCTTTCAACGCATGCTCGATGAACCTGTAAGAGGAACTAAGTCAGGCACCCGGTCAAATGTGCATTTAAAATTTCAAAAACGTTTATTTGACTCAAAAGTGTTATCTGTATCAGACAATATCCATCACAAGTATAAATGCTTATATGAAAATAGAAAATGCATTTTGATCGGAACAATTAAAGCAATAAGCAGACCTTGTTACGATTCAACATAACTGACTTCTCCATTGCCTTCATGGCAAATAATTCTCCTGTACCTTTCAGTTCCACCAGATGAACACTGCAAGCAATACCCATAATTTAGATATGTAAAAGAACTAAGAAATCATATCGTAATGATTAAGGGCTAAACATCATCTGCATTGGCTAGGGGAAGCATTTCTAAACAGTTTTAGAAGCATTAGAGAAGCAATAAATCAGCAGCTGAAAACCATTCCTGAAAAGTAAAAGAGGTAAATGAACAGTGCCATGGAAGAATGAGTTGGTTTCTCAGCATATTAGTGAGTTCAAACATGCATTTGACTGACTACGGTGGTTATATTGACAGAACATCTGGTGTGTTGGAACAATCAACTTTAACAGAAGGGAGCATCGAGAAAGTCAGGAAAGAGCAGTACCTGCCAGTATCCCCACAGCCCAGAGGTTTTATGGGCTTAAAATGATGAAGACCAATTTTTTCACCACGAGAAGTGATCTATAAAAGACCCAGAAGGATCAATTAGAAAAAGAGAGGAAGGGAGAGAAAGAGGGAGAGCAATGAGAGGCATGCATTATCAGAGCCTGCTAGAAAACAAACTATGGTCCATTTTTATAATAGTTATAATGTCATAAATAATGGGTGTAAGTGACTTGGAAATTTCCACTTTGGAAAGCAGTACCTTCTGTATTGCTAGCCAAGAAGAACTATCTCTTTTGTGAGGCCGTGGGTAGACAGGCTGAGAATGGAGTGCCCACAAATCTTCTGGTCTCTGAATGTTTTGGCAATATAGAAGTCACATCAGCTAAGATCAAATGGCTCCTAGAAATAGGCAACTATGATGCTTTGTTAAAAGCACAGAAAATGGGAAGTTGGAAAACGAAGTCAAATTTGGATGACCCATATCATTATAGCGTAAGCTATTTGTTTTCAAATTAAATCATAAGTTGCAAATTTAAGTGATATTAAAAAATTGTAAAGATGGTGGTTATATGCATTCATGAAATGCTGAACATAAGGTTTTCCCTTTATCTGGTCAGAAATCAAACTTCTGATAAGTTTTATGGTAGAATAATATAAAACAAATGAATTCTTAACCAGCTTCATATGCAAGTGCTTTATATATTTTGATTTTGTTCTTTCAGCCATTGTCCTCCATTTTAACTGGAGCAGCTTTTGGTATATAGTTATCCAATCAACTTGAAACAACATTAACAATGTTCAGATATAGAGTTCTCAATGCATAGGGAACTAGGGTGGAACACATATTATCTTTTACATCAATGATTAAGACATTGCAAATCAATGATTCTAAGTGAAAGAAAGAATACCTTACCAAATTTGCATCAGGAAGTTCTCGAACAGCTTCATCAACATTTTCTGCTGTGGCTTTGACCTGATTAAAAAGTTGTCAACACATCGAATGACCTGAAGTTAAAAACATTGCAACTTGACTTGCATTTTTCGCCCTGTATATAATTAGAAAAGAAAGATTACAGACCAACTTAGCACTTTGTAGCTCCGTTTTCTCAGAGAGTCGATTTCGTAGTGGTTCAATATGACCACTTCCATCAAGTTGGACGCCAATGAAATATTGGAGCTCACCCTGTAAAATCACAAGGATTTAATGAGAAGAGTTCAAAACAGTGTTTGCAGGTTAATCACTTGAAATGGTAACTGTTCCTGCTTGAAGTAGTAACCACCTTTTGATCACGCATAGGTTGCAAGTGAAATAAATTCCAGAATTTCTTGCCTGCAAGTCCAAACATTACAACAATTAAGTTAAATGATGTTTCCGTCAGCATGCATGTTCTTTTTTCTTTTTTCTTTTTTTCTTCTTCATTTTACGAACCACTTTTTGTGTAGTTGATTAACTGAACAGTGATTTCCTTCTGTTCTCGAATAGCATCTCTTATCTTTGACACAGTTGCTTGATCAGTTTCTGGTCCTTGAAGAAACCTGTGAAAAAAAATGCTATGCTGGTTTTATATGATTCGTCTGACAAACGGATGGAAAACACCATTGGAAGTAGTTAGATATTGAAAGTAAACTAGTTCAAATAACATACCTGCAGTTCCTTCCCAGGATTTCCTCACGTGTATATTCCGTTAATTCAAGAAAACTATCAGATGCAAATATCTGCATACATTTAAACATTTACACTGATTTTCCAGATACAATCCTTGCCAGAAAGCTATTAGAGTTTCAAAACAGGCTATGAGTCTTTGACATGCACTAGATACTTTGGCAGAATGGAATTTTTTTTGCTAAGAAAAAGGCAACAATCTCTGACTTTTGAGTGTAAAAATTTTGTTCTCTATGTGGTTTACATGAAAATAGACTAACTAGAACATTGTCTTCTGAATTGAAATTAAGTTGTTGGGAAAAATAATATCAAATAGTCTTCCTTACAATGGGATTATCAGGGAGTCTAGGATCTGAGATCACAAAATTCTTTTCAATACGTTCCAATGTTGTTGCTAGATCGATCCCTTGGCGTATGTCCCTCTTTCTTTCAGCACGTTCCCAACTGTTAGTGCGTTCTATGTCTTTGGTCATTAATTCCTCTGGTTCAACAGTTGGTTGTTTTTCTTGCTTGGCTGCAGAGCTGGAAGAGCTTCCTTTAAACCTGGAGAAAGATATCATAAATCAGGAACATAATACTCATTTCAGTCACAATGGAGCTAGTTGTTAAATGTGTTTGAGTAGCAAAATTCTAAGAACAATCCTATTAGGCTTCAGCAAGATAAAATCCACAAGAAAAAGAATTACGCCGGCATAAACCTTTGGAATGTACTTAGCATCGGTCTAATAGGAGTAAAAGATGAAAACTTAAACCGAAAAGACTCACCCCATTAAAGAAATGCGAGCTGATTTTCTAGATTTCTTGCCAATTTCCTGCGTAGGACTAGCAGTACTGAAGTCTGAGCGGAGAGTATGTGAATATCTTCCAGGGGCACTAATGTTCTCAAGTTCAGCAGATTTAGGCAGAACGTAATCAAGGCTGAATTTATTCTTCTCTTCAATCTTGTTAGTGGCATCATTACTTATTGTCCGAATATGAGATTGAGGATGTTTCAAAGTTTGAACAACTTCTGTAATGGAATCTAAAGCCTCATCCTTCTGGCGTGCTGTTCCAAAATGTAGGATTATTACATACTAAAATTAAAGTCACACTGAGAATACCCCAACAAATAAACTGTAATTTACCATCATAACGAATTAACGACTTGGGCAGTCCATTAGGCCGCAGTGCCTTTTCATTGATACCTTCAGTGTATTTGCTGACTTCTACCTGCATTCTGCAGAAACAGCATTCACTAGCTGTGCATGCATTTGGGAAAAAAATAAATACAGTTTTGAATATCTACATGAAGATAATTATGAAGAAAAGAAAGGAAAACTAACCCAATGAATTTGATGACTTTTCCGGTATCATCTTTGATGGGAGTGATTGTGAGAAGATTCCAGAAAGGAGTTCCATCCTTCTTATAATTGAGAAGCCTACCGCAATAGCTTTTTCCATTCTTGACTGCATCTCTAATCTTGGCAATCTCTTTCCTGTCTGTTTCCGGTCCTTGCAGGAAGCGGCTGCATAGCACCCTCAACTCTCAGATTTTTTATAACTAATACTATTCACAATGAAAAGTTGCGTTTGCTTACTTGAACTCTTTTTTTTTTTAATAAAACAGCAAAACAAAAAATATTGGACGACAAGAGATTTGTTGATGTAACCAAAAAAAAAAAAGATTTGCAATGAATTTGGGCTGCAGAAAGATTGCAGTTTGTCCCCAGGGAACAGCTTTCACCAGTCTTTCTACGTACTTAAAAGCATGAACTTACCAGTTTCTTCCTATGACCTCCTTTGATGAATAACCAGTCATGCTGAAAAATCCGCTGCTGGCATACATTATAGGGCAGTCTGGTTTGGTGGCATCAGATACAACAAAAGTTTGCTGCAGGGTTGCCAAAGCATCCTTCAGCTCCTGTGACACCCTAGGAAACCCTCCTTGTTCTAATCCGTAACTTGATTCCTCCGATGTTCTTGCTGATTCCGCTGCAAATTTGTCTAATGAGTTTTTGTTCTGATCACCTTCTCCAGTTGTTCTACCAATCACTCTGAAAGTACCAACCCCAACATCTGACTTCACTGCAATACCCCATTCTGCAGTCCTTTCAGCTAAGCTAGCTTCAGTTAATATTTTATGAGAAGACTGTCCATTAGAATCTTTCCCTGCAGTGCTAGCCCCATTCAAGTTTTTGATGGAGTCATCATAGCTTAAAACCTTAGAATTGTTGGCAGTCTCTCCTCCAAAAGCCATCCACTTGTCCACAGGCTCTTTCTTAGTAGCAGAAGTGACATCCATCGATGATCCTTCCTCTTCTACTTGGGCTTGTGTATATTGTCCAACATTTTGAGTACCTGATGATTCAAAAGCCTCAATTGATTTCTCTTGTTCACTACCGTTTGATTGAGTATTTGCCGATGATGTTGAGGGAGTAAAACTTGATGGAGTTGACCCCTGGTGCCCCGCAGCCATTGGTTTCTCTGTTTCCAACTTCCCTCCGGTGAATGTAGGAGAGGCTGCAGTTATTTAACCAAGTCAGAAATGGTGTTTATGTCAAAGTAACTTAGAATCTAACATCATATCACTATAAATGACTCTCATAAAGATCTCCTATTTATTACTGATTCGATTTGCTTACAAATTCTAGCACGTCAGGAGTTACACAGTTACCATGATTTGAACAGCAAGAAAACTGTACTAGGAAAAAGGGCAGCTGAAATCGTTTGGATATACAAAAGATTTCAAGTCTGATGCGGCTTTCCGCAGTTCATAATTCTGGCCTACTTTTTAACTCTTAGCAACGATAAGCGTCAAACTCCAGAACAAGAAGTAGAATTCTGGTAAAACTCACTCGGAAGCTAACAATTGATTGAGCGCAAATAGTCAGAATCTACAGAAAAAAAAGAATTCAGTACAGTGTGGTACTGGAACAATTCAAAAGACTTTGCGACCCTTTAAGCACCAGGTTCAAAGATGTTCTGCTTCCAAGGTTAACAAGCAAAGAGAGACAGATGAGCACAATCATGGAAAGAAAACAAACTATGGTAAGGACCTTCTCAACAGAAATTTAGAGAGCAAGCGAGCTCCAATAGTTGGTGATCAAAATGAGTTCAAACTTGCAGCACTTTTAATGGCAATGGGTATAGTAGCAGTGCTCTTTCATGACGAGAATGAACGCACCAGAAGCTTCCAGGATCCTGTTAAAAAGCCGTCACTCTAACACGCTGTTTTCCTATACATCCAATCTAGCATGATAAAACACCTCCTTTAAGTTTCTGGTTCTGGTTTCTACTGGATATGGCGTAAAGAACAGAAAACAGGTAAACAGCAGGATAACGTTTCATAGATGGGACTTCCCAAGTTCCAACTGTAATAACATATCCCAAATGGTCCCATAGCTTCCCAGTTTCCATCAATGGCCTTAAGTTTTTCATTTACTATTTTGTACGGATGGATCAAAGTCGTTGATTCCCAGTCATTTTATTCAAACTTCACATTCCCGCAATTGTCAAAAGGAAGAAAATTTACCACCAAGTTCAAACGCAAATACAAGAAACACCATCAGATTTGTGAGGCTGAAAAGTTCCCAAATGTAGCAATTTTTTAAGATAAATTTCGCTTTCGCTTTTAAAATTTTGTTCTGTCATTTGACAAATATGAGCATGTATTCATATTATAATATTAAGTGACAGCCAAATAAACACATCAAGATCAAGGACCACACGGGCATAGTGGATACTGGTATGGTTTTATTAGCATCCACGTTTGATACCCTACCGTCATCAGATCATTTAGGCTATTTGCCACACATAAGCCTCAGTGAGTTGGCTTAATAATATAAGATTAAAATTTTTCGAGCGTCAATTGTAAAATATAAATAATAATTAATTTTATATTTAATATGATATAAAAATATTTTGAATGTTATATAAAAAAATTTTTTTTAGATAAAAAAAAAAGTAAATTGAATTTTAAATTTAATCTTTTTTTATAAAAGATAATAATATATAAATTAAATTAAACTTTCGTTGTTAACCTTTTATTCCTTGATCTATGAACATTTTGATACCGGATTAAAATCACAAAAATACCCTTTATTTTTCTCCCACAAAATTAATTCCCTGCTAATTTACTGGACAATCATGTCCATATTAGGTTATGACTGATGTTCCTAAAAACTGTTTGATTCATTGATGATTCAACTAAATACTAATTCATTTGCATTTCCTTTTGGGTCGTTTAGTTGACTTTTACCAATTTAAAAGAAGCCTCGATCTTATTGCATACTTTAGGCAAGAGCAGGCAAGGGCTCCCATTTCTTTTATTAGGCCGACAAACAGGGGCATTATAGATATGATACGCAGGATCCAGTGTCTCTTAATTCAACTTTATGTTGTTACGTTCAAAAATCACCTGCAAGTGTTTTTATGTAAAAACAAAAACAACAAAGACCCATTTTGGTGATTTTAAGGATGTAATCTTTCGGAGAAGTGGCAGAAATTGCAGCCACGCCAGCACTTATGCCAATGGATTCTTGTCCATTTGTAGGTTAATCTTGGTCTTTTGGGCTATTAAAGGCCTCCTGGACGTGGTGGCTGTGGTTCACCCACGTGACATTCCAGCGCTTCCTCTCCTCTCGCTCTAACTTGGTCTTGTACTCTTGTCCCTTTCGGCTTTTGGACACCAATAATCATGCCATAAATACGACAGCCTAGCGCACATAATTTTCACTTTGTAAGGTCAAAGCTTCCTTCTATATTAACAGATAAAATTTTTATTTAAATTTATAAATTTTAAATCATAAAAAAATAAATTTTTATTTTACACTAATTTTTTTTTCTATCAATAGTTATGTCATAGATAAAGAATTTAGGATTGATTTCAAAAGTGATAATCTAAAAAATTTATCAAATAAAATTGGGAAAAACAAAGAAGGAAAAGAAAAGACCTAGTGAAAGAGTGTTCATTCCTCAAAATAAAATGGACTTCTCTTATTACATTCCTCCCCATAAATAAAAGGGTTATTCATAAGTGGAATGCCAAACTTTGTTTCTCAAGACTTGTAACAACATCAAACTACAAGCTGGAGAAGTCATACCAAATTAAAATTGCTAACTTTAAACTAACAAAGTAGGCTTTGATAGGCTGATTAAACAAAGAGATGGCCTTGCTCCACTAGTGATTTAATGCAATCGTCGAACATATCCTCAATGGTCCTGAAATTGAATCCCAAACTCTTGATCTTGGAAGTGTTGAATTCATAGAATGGTCTGTTTAGGGGCTTAAACCTGAAAAATTCAACACTTGAATCATCAGCAATAGGTTAAATAGTGTTGACAATCTTTCAAAAGTAATAGTAATAATACTAACACTATAAGATTGACCAGTTTCATTATGATCCTTAGCTTTTTTCTGCAGTTAATGGTGAGTTGAGAAAAACAAACCTCTTTGGGATAGGGAGTGATGGATAACGTGCTGATAAGATTGACGCCAACTCCTCGTTGTCGATCACAGTTGAACTGCAAAGGTATCGACCATTTGCAGCTTCATGCTCGTAAACAAGGATGTGGCAAAGTGCAACATCATCAATGTGAACATATCCCATCCTCCCATGCCACTGAAATTGCTCTGTTTCCCCTGTTTGTATAGATCAATACATCCACCCAATCTTTATAATGAAACAAATGAAGCTACAATATCTGTGAAATTGAGAAGGACTATTCGAAGAAACCCTTTAATATATATGTTTATCTCTTAAAAATTAAATTCGATATTGATTTATTTTGCAATTTTAATATATATATATAAATTCCTATCCTTTTACAAAATTTAAAAAAGAATAGTTATTTTTTTAATATATTACACGAGTCAAATATGTAAATGTTTATATATATATATATATATATAAAAGATAAGGTTTTGTCTAGTTTCAATACCTTTCAGCAATGAAAGGACATCAGATGCAGTGGAACATAAACTAGATGGAAGACTCGGTCCAATAACGAAGCTGGGAATGATGGTTACCAGATCAATCTTGTTCTCATTGCAGAATTCCCATGCAGCCTTCTCAGCTTGGGTTTTTGCTAAAGCATACCAAATCTTTTGTAATGCACCCCATTTTCATGTTCAGGAAAAAAAAACTATCAGCTATTTATATATCTTAAGAAACGTTAACTGCAACTGTCAGTTACAGTTGATAATAGACAGAATTTTGTGCTGTGTATTGGCTTGCTTTGCTTTTCATCAAAGCATCAACCAGAGAACTTGATTCTAGAAGAGCCAAGGCACTCCGAATTTGAGGCAAACTCAGTGAACTACTTGTGAGACTAGAGTACATTATTAAAGGAATTAATGTTACCTGCAAACTCTCACAGAGTTTGAGGGAGCTCCAAGATGACTCATCAAGGGGTATTTTTGACTCAATATCATCTCTAGCCCTCACAGCTGCAGAAGATGACGTGAGAATTACACGCCTCAAAGATGGGTTCTTCTTACATGAACTTAGCACATTCACTGTGCCCTTCACAGCCGGTTCCAGAATTTCTACCTGATGTGGAAAATGAACACAATATTACAACCAGGAAAAAGTGAATTTAAATTGTTTTGCTACCGTGTAGGCTTACTTCATATTTGTTCTCTTTTCCTCATGTGATATAGAAAACTAGAACATAGTGTGGCCTAGCTTGCTACATGTATCTAATAAAATAGTGGTAAATATAAACTATATATGTTTCTCCAACCTTTCATTTTCCTTAAAGTATCTGTGCTCGAAACATATTCTACGACATGGTTTTAGAGTTTTACCTTCCAAATATATGAAAAAACTTGGAAAAAATTACGCGTACACGTGTTGGACACATCCGACACTCAACCGGAATCCAAGTAACATAGAATATATAGAGAGAACAAAATTGTTTTACAGTTGATATAACTTAATCCCTCTTCATATACATAGTTAGACCTGAATTCCCTGATGTTAAAAAGCCCTTACAAAAGGCAAGCAGAACTGATTATGGCTAACTAGCAACACAATATGCATAAATTGTACATATGCAAACATTACTATGCTGGTGTGGAAGTCGAGATTTGACAGCCCCAGGATAGGGAAAAAAAAAAAGCAATATTGCTGGTGCTAAAATTAGTCTGCAAAATTTGGTGCATTAAGTCAAAGCAATCCCACTCTTTTTGTCTCGCTGAATGTAAATATCATTGTTTTGGAAAATCAGGAGTACTTCATTAGGCCAAAAATGGAAGAACATGCCCTGGGATCAAATGAAGTTTTCATTACGGGGGAAGCAGTGTGGAAGACACCCTGACACCCCATGATTGCATCGTCAAAGCTGCCCTCTTCCAATAGTTCGGCCCTCACCAATTTGAGTCTCTCGTTGGCTCCTTCCAATCTCCAGAGGTGTGCTACTTTCTCCTCATTTCCTATCCCATGCACAGACAATTTATAGCTAGACAAGTTAAAATGAAGGCCAATGAATAAGGCATTAAGCAGTCGAAGAAGCATGTACCTGGATCTCTAACTGTTCCAATGACATGATAACCAGACATGAGAAGCCGCTTAACCAGCCAAGAAGCCAAGTAACCAGAAGCCCCTGTCACGCAGACTTTCCCTTTCACCTGATCCATCACTTTCTCAGTAAAGTTTGCAGTTTCGATGCTCTAACTTGATGGAGAGGCTACATTTTATACTTGACGAATTGTGAGGCTGAAAAGTTCCCAAATGTTGCAATTTTTTTAGATAAGATCAAGGACCACACCGGCATAGTGGAAACTGGTATGGTTTTATTAGCATCCACGTTTAAAACCCTTCCGTCATCAAATCATTTAGGCCGTCTGCGCATAATCTGCAAGTGAGTTGGCTTAATAGTGCAAGTTTTTGGTAGTAAAAAGTTTTGATCAAATTGTTTTGAGCGTCGGTTGTAAAGTACGAAGAATGATTAATTTTATACTTTATATGATATAAAGATATTTTGAAGGTTACTCACAAATAAATTTTTTTTTTAATAGATGAGAAGTAAATTGAATTTTGAATTTAATTCTTTTTATAGTGAGCAATAACATATAAACCAAATCAAACATTCATTGTTAATCTTTTGAGTTCTTTGATCTATAAACATTTTGATACCGGATAAGAATCACAAAAAAACCCTTTGATTTTCTCCCACAAGATTCATTCCTTTCTAATTTACTAGACAATCATGTCCATACTAGGTTATGAGTCATGTTCCTGAAAACTGTTTGATTCATTGATGATTCAACTAAATACTAATTCATTTGCATTTCCTTTTGGGTCGTTAAGTTTAGTTGACTTTTACCATTTTAAAAGAAGCCTCGATCTTATTGCATACTTTAGGCAAGAGCAGGCAAGCGCTTTTGCCAGTGATTGTACTGCTACTTCTTTTGTTAGGTCGACAAACGGGGCATTATAGATACCAGGGCAAACCCGCGTGTTGCGCAGGTTGATTAAATAAAGGTATTAATTTTGAAGTAAATGATGATTTGTAGGAATTTTCAAAGATATTGAAAAGAAGTGATAGCACATGTGTTGGTAGATGTAGGAATTATGGGCAAATTATATGGACGGATGTATTATTCTGTACTTTTTTTGTTTTGTGAAAGGAGCAAAATTTATTTATGTGCTTGTTAGTTATTCTGTTTACTTTTTGTTTTACAGTTGGTTTTCTGTTGCTCATTATGTATCGTGGATTGTGTTTGCATCGAAAATTTTATGGTTTCTTGTTGGGATCTTAAGCGGCGTTTGTGTTTTGTTGTTGTGCTTGATCAGGTCTGTCTTGTTTGTTTAGTGTAATGATGTTTGTAGGTTTTTGATTTCGCGTCCATTTCAGTTTTGTTTTGTAAATTTGAAATATAAATTTTGCGAAGTTATGGAAATGATGAAATTGTTTTTTAGCAATATTAAGAAGGGAAAGAAGTTAGAAAAGATAATCTCTGTTTTAACAACTTTTTGGTGTAATTGTATACAAAATTGTTGCACACATTTTGTTTTTTAATAAGCAATCTCGATCAAGGAAGGTTTATGGAAAAGGTTCTATTAAAACTGTGACATGAATGCAAACGATACTACAACTTATAGTGGAAAGACATGATAAAAGTAAGAAATAAAATGCATAACAGATTCTCCAAAAAAAAAAAAAAAAGTTCCAATGGTATTGATAAGAAGAAGTTTGAACAAAGGATGTTAAAAATGAAATTCTACTGAGATAGAGGTTTTGATGGAACTGGTAATGCAACAGAAATTAATTCTACATGTATGGGAATAAGTCAGCCTTGCATCTATAGATTTTGATCCTAAACAGTCCAGGTTCGATCATCAAGAATTTGCATCCATCTCCAACTCTAAAGTAATTATCTATGACGAACCTTCGCCATCCACTAAAAAATAATTTGTTGTGTTTCGATTGGATGTATCAAATCTGTCATCGTTGATGTTTTTTTGGGACAATGAAGGTCATGACGGTTGATTGTTTGGGCATACATTTTTCATGAAATTCTTTCAGCACATGCTGCAAAATAAGCATATGATTATAAAGTCTAGTTAGGAGGAATAAATATTGAGTAGAATACATGCATTACCAGCACACATGAGGTTTTCACATTGGTTTTTGTCATTTTGCATTCAAAATAGGGCGAATCAGATTCTGGGGAACAAATGTTGTCTGTGCAAGTGTTAACATAATAATGATCTTGTTCTTCAGGAACATCAGGTAAGTTTTCTTGTGATGTGGTTTGTTCGTCAACGTTAATAGGATCAGAAATGAGTGAAGCTGCAATTGCCAAGGGGAGATTATGCAACATGGAAATATAACATGAGAAAAATGAAATTTAACAAATATAAATAAATAATAGTCAGGTAAATGCATAGCTAAGAAAAATGCATTTACCTTTTTTCTGTTCAATCATCTGAATGGTGAGCAGAAAAGATGCATTGTCATAGAGATAAACAATGAAAGTCAAGTTTTCATTGTATTAAAAAAAAGTGAATATGTTAGGCACAATGCATGAGCCTCAACAAATATGTTCCAACCGTGTGCCAAGGTTAGAAATCCTTCTGTTTCGGTGATTTGCACTCTAATAGTTTTGGGTAGGATAGCTTTGATTTTGTAAACAACAGGTGTACAAAGTTGGGCAAAATAGTGATCGGCGAACGTTGATGGCAAAATATGGGTAATCAGCATATTATAGTTAGAGTTAGATATATAGTTTGTCAATATACTTAACAAAATTATGAGCAAATGGTCGAATAGGAGGAACAAATCTTTAAGCAGTGATGTATATCCATTTGTTTTATTTAAGCATGAAGCAGATTGCATCAGTCATGAAAACATGGAATCAAGCTCGAGTAAATAATATATATGTTTTTCTGTATAAATATGTTATGTTTCTTTCACAACATAAAGTTTGTTTTTCTTAAAAACTGTTATAAAGTTTAGTTTGTGCATATAAAAGAAGAAGGTATTTTTAAATTTATATACAATTATAATTGTTTCATTTTTATGTAAGAAATGATACTTGTTTTTGTTTAATAGATTGTGAATATAATTATTATACAATTTAAGCAAGAATCTTACGAACATTAACAATATATTTTATAGTTTTTAATTGAATGTGACAACTTAAATTTGTAGGATAGAGTATTAACGAAAGAGCAAATTGTGTAAAGCATAAATAGCAAAATTTTGGTAAATAGGTTTGGTTTTAAAAAATTGAACAACAGACAAATGAACAATTTTTTATTAAATTTAACGCGTTGAAATATATATATATATATATATATATATATATATATATATATATATATATATATATATATATATAATAGTTGGTAGACTTTAGACAAATGTTTATAATATTTTTAACAAATTTTGTATGTAAAATATTTGAGATAATAACAATTGAAGCAATTTTTATATGGTAACGGATCATTTTTAAAACAAAAAGTATAGAATGAAATGTAAATTTTTTTAATGTGTTTGGACAAAATTATATATGTTAAGCTTTTATAGTTACATGTGTTTAATGTAGCTTTACATGTGTAAAATTTGATAATTTTACTTAAGACCTGAACTTGGCATTTTTTTCTTATGAATATATCATTGTAATCGTGTAAATATGATATATTAATCAATAAAGAAGGAATGATGCAATTAAAAGTTCAATTTAATCAAAAAATAAAGCTGAGTGTTTTAAATTGTGAAATAAAAGCTCCAATGAGCTCGGGACAAACCGAAATAAAGTTTGGTTAAACGGATCGAAAATATGGATTCAGGATACCAAAATATAAGTAGTCCAAGAAGGGAAGTCAGTCCGAAAATGATAACCCAAAAATTTTCTCATTTTGGCAATTTATCT
Source organism: Firmiana major (assembly GCA_033439115.1). NCBI lineage: Eukaryota > Viridiplantae > Streptophyta > Magnoliopsida > Malvales > Malvaceae > Firmiana > Firmiana major. The sequence goes on from CM065903.1 coordinate 7,702,793, forward strand.
CGAAAATACAAAAAAAATACATTTCCGGAGAAATAAATAAATACGATAAAATAAAATAGAACGTACAAATATTTTTGTAGAAATAAATTAAATAAAATATATGTATAAGGATGTGTAAATATTAGTGTATAAAATATACTATGAGGATAAAATATTATATTTTAAGATATTTTTGTATTATATTATATTATATTAAAATATAATATAATATATATATAAAGAAATTGGAAAAAAAACTAGATTGCGTGACCTAGAAGAAGGGATCGTCGATCCCTCTGATTTCCTTCATTGGCGAGCCACGAAGGAAGAACAAGCACGTGAGAAGAAGAGAAGGACCGAGGCGACGTCGACAAGGAGAAATTCGACGAAGCGGAGTGACGATCGGCAACGAAAGAGAGGAAACTGGCCACGGAAAAGAAGAGAAGAAATCGTCGGCATTGGCACCGATCTACCCCAGACCAGGCTGATCGAAGGTTACCCAGGTGAAGGTGCGTTGATTGGCTGAACAAGCGACTGGAGAACAGGCCGACAACGTCGAAAACGATGAAGAAAAGGCTGAACCGGTCTAAAATCAGTTCAATAAAATAGATATAGGCTGAACTGGACCGGACCGGTTCAGCCAAGGAAAAAAAAAAGGGAGAAAAAATTTGGTGATGTCCCGAGTTTAAGGACAAGTTAGTAGTCAATCGGAATTGACCGATTTATTTCTCAAAAAATTAGTTTGAATTTATATTTGACTGAAAATGATCGGTTTAAATATATATATTAATGTGTAGTGCGACGGTAGGCGACAAACACGAGTTCGAGCGAGTCTCGATTTGTATGCCATCAAGAAAATTACGGTAAGTGATCCTCATATACTATAACTTGTATATTTATATGAAATTGGAATTAATCGTATGTGAATTAGAAATTGATCGCGCAAGTTACGGATTAATTTCATATAAATTGTTGTATGTGTGGAATTGAAAATCGACAATCGTAACTGAAATAGCGAACAATCCGAAAGACTATAAAAGACTTAAGATGACACAATGTTAGGGTGAGACCCATTAAAGAGAAATTGGGCCCAATATGTTAAATTATTTTTAAAAAAGTGAAAATAAGTATATTAAGGTGAATTGATATAATGTTAATTATTTGCAGCTCCCGAGGATACGTCCAGAGCCAAATAGACTGCATCATCCAGAGAGATCAAGAATTAAAATTTGCAGTCGACACATTTCGAGGTAAGGGATTTCGTAAGCTCTTAGAGATAACTATATGAATTTTTGTCTAAGGAGTCCGAATATGGACTTTCCCAAATTTACACTGGAAAGGACAAATTACTAAAATGTCCCCAGTTATGAAAAATATAAAAGTGGTCGAAATGGCCTATTTTGATGTGAATTGTATGAAAAAGTGATTTTTGTGTTTGAATAGTGATAGAATGGCTCTCAATTTGATTATCTGTATTAAATTGTATGTTTTCATAATAAAAAGTTTTTGATGACTGATTTGATGGAAAATGTTTCCTCTCACTCAAGTGGGTGCTATTTTTTGTATTTAATTTAATCATGAGCACCACTTTTATCAGAATTGAGCCATCTATCCGAATTGTGTGAAAAAAATAGTGTTGGAGTTTACTCGCACTAGATTTGATATGGTTTTCATATGACATAGTGCTGGAGCCTTGTTTTGCTTGTACTAGATTTGATATGGTTTTCACATGACATAGCGCTGGAGCCTTGTTTTGCTCACACTAGATTTGATATGGTTTTCACATGACATAGTGTTGGAGCTTTGCTCGCACTAAACTCTATATGTTTTATGCATGATAACGTTCTGGAGCTTTGCTCGCACTAGTTTGTGATTTTGTGATATGCATAAAACCGTGTTTGGAGACGTCGTGTAGGCTATATGAGTTTGCATTGATACTTGCACATGATTTGATAAAGTCGTGTTGGAGCCTCATGTTGACTGTGTGTCACACTGATTTGATATGCTCACACGTACATTTTTTGGAGACCTAGTATTGATACATCTGGAGATGGGATGATAAGACCCGGAGGACAGGCGCTCATAATCTGGCTGAATTATGATATTGGGGTTCACGGAGTACGATGTACCGTGTAGACGCACATGGAATATGATATACCCTGTTGTTGTATTTGTTGTCTGATGGGTAGACTAACCCCCTACTCTTAGCCATCCGGGGACAGTCATGCACACCTGATCAGTGATTGTATGGAGTCCAATGACTATGGCCATATGTCTACTTGTTTCCATATGCTCTGGTTTGTATCCATACTTATACGATTTTTTATTTAATTTTCGAGATTTTTTATTTGTTTCATATTTGATTTAAATCAGCTTTATAAGAACATATGTTTTGAGAAATTCGTTTATGATATGACATGGTTTTGAGGAAGCATATGTGTGTGGTTTTGTGATTTCGGTTGAGATTAAGAAAGAAAGGATTTTATGCATGACATGATTCACGAGCATGCAGGTAGTATAGTTATCTACTTGCTTGCGTGATTCCTTACTGAACGTGTTGTAGCTCACCCCCTTTTCCCCTCCATTCCACAGAGTTACCCAAGTCTTGAGTGTCATAACCCAAATTACCAAAAAATCAGAGTAAATTTTTCACTTTTTCATTTATTATTTAATTTTTACCTTTTTCTCATCGTGACCATCCTACAAATAGTTGGGCTATGATTTGGTATTAGTTCCCTTACACTAATTACCATTCCATTTCCATAATCACATTCATATATCATAATTTACTATCATTTGACTTTAACTACATACTCAATAGTATTTATAACTCTACATCCCCGACAATATATCCGTTTACAGTACTGTGCATTACATATTTAGATACAAAACCATACAAATGTGTATACCTGTCTTTCGATGGGAAGCAACGGATACCAAGCATGCAAGTCCTCAGCCACTCAACAACTATTGCGAGTGCTCTGAAAAGATGGGGAAAATAAGGGGGGTGAGCAATCCACACGCTCAGTAAGGCAATTATGTAAGTAAGTAGATAGCTCCACTATCTACATGCTCATAATGCCATGCCCTTAAATCCATTTCTTTTCATTTAAAATTTCACGCACAAAATCATGCATATTTCAATGCCATAATTTATCAAAACTATTTGTACATATAGAAATCATACTACTTATGCATCAATGGCATTTTACGTGACATCAGTAAATCATACTTAGCATGAATTTAATCAAAATCATGCATTCTTTCATGTTATGTAAGACAATTCATGAATTTGAAATGAAAGCATGGAAAACATCATCATGCTACTGCATTTAAATCATTTCATTAAAACTGCAGTATAAACTAACCCTTCCGGGTCAATAATCTCATAAAACAATTCATTAAAATTCATTATAAAACTTCGGTTATAAAACCACCCTTCTTTCAGGGTCACAAATCATAAAATCATTTGAAATCTCATATCACAGTATAAAATCATAAAATCGGGGGCCTGACCCCTCCCTCGGGTCTACCCTGATTTATCGACCAATAGTTATATCATGTGAGACATGTAAGTGACTATCAGTAACAATATAGGAATATGGCCATAATCTCGTGATCCCTGGTAACACAGTACCTAGTGTGCGGGGTATCACACCTGAAACGGGAGGTGGGTCGTCCTACCCGCCAGAACAGCATAACACCAGGATTGCGAGGGCAAGGCTTGCTGTCGTGGCTAATGCCACTCCACTCCAACAATCCCCACGGTACAACGTACTCCGCGTGACATACACGGTACAACGTACTCCGTGAACCCAAGTTCAATCAGGGGTGTCTGCAATAGGTCTTATCCACCCATATCATCTCTGTCTCAGTATGCACGTGTGAGTTTATCATATCACTGTGACACACAGTCTACAGGAGGCTCCAACACGGCTATATGCATGTAATATAAATCCCTGTGCGAGCGAAGCTCTAGCACGACTCCATGCATATTCATGATATCTGAAAACATCGTGCGAGCGAAGCTCTAGCACAGTTTCATAAAAATCAGTAAAATCTGCATACGAGCAGCGCTTCAGTACGACTTAAACTGATTATAAATTTAAGTAAAATCCATGTACGAGCAATGCTCAGGTACGAATATGTATAAAAACTCAGTGAAAACCTCGTACGAGAAAAACTCCAGTATGACTTTAAAATGAGTTATAAAACCATATAAAACTTCGTGCGAGTAACGCTCCAGCATGAATGAATGCTAAAATAAATCAAATCTCGTGCGAGTTACACTTCAGCACGACTTTATGCATAATTAAATCAAATCTCGTGCGAGTTACACTCCAGCACGGCTTTTATGCAATTATCATATCAAAATTGGATGCGAGCTAAGCTCCAGCACCTCTCATGCATATCAAATTAGTAAAACTAATGCGAGCAATCGCTCCAGCACCTTTTTATGCATATTAGATCAAAACAAGTCAAAACATGTCAAAACAATCAAAACAGAGTGCGAGCTAGGCTCCAGCACTTCTCATGCATTTCACCAGAATAAAAATCAGTGTGAGCAACCGCTCTAGCACATTTTATGCATATGATGTCACACAAATCGATGCGAGCAACCGCTCAAGCACATTTTATGCACACTCACAAACGCAGATATAGTGCGAGCTATGTGCCGACACTATCTGTTTCCATTTAAACTTGATAGTTGGCCGTTTTCCAAAGAAATTTCATTTAAATACAAATAACACCTACGTAGTGTTATCTTGTGAAATTTATACAATTACTAGCCAATCTACCGATTTGGTTTGATTAAAAACCAATAAGATTCCTTAATCATAAAAGTTCTTAAATCATGCATTTCATGCATGTCATACTTTCACCATCCTTAGGTGAACTTCCCTCAATAGGGGTAAAATAGACTTTTAGCTATTTCGAGTCCTTAAAATCTTTAAACCATTTTTAGGACCTTTATACATAATCAGGGTATACATACATAATCAGTGTACAGAAAAACTATTAAAATACGCGTAGCTACCTCTAGATACTCACACAATTCCCTAACCTCATTTTCTGTATAGTCTGACATTTTTTGCAGATGACTCATCACACAGTCCGATTTGCTCCCAATCCAATCTTCAAAACTGCGGATACATATTCATCAAGTCAAATAATATACAATTAATTGTATTTCATATTTTTTGGGCTTAATTTTAAATCATTGGGCCCGTTTACCCATATTGGGCCCGATTATACCATAAAGGGACTTAATCGGCCTTAAGCCCGTTTACCACACTTTATCGAGGCCTATTGGGCTCATTGGGCCCATCAGTATTTATTTAGCCTCGTTCTAAATTCTCCGATATCTCAATTTAGTATTTACGACAATTTATTTAAATTTTTAAAATTTAATTCATTTATGCGAAAATTAAATCCATAATTCATCAACACGCATAACGATGCAAAATTGTCGTAAATAAGGGTTACTTACCCGTGATTCCATGATAGTATGTAAATCGAGACTGTCTCGAGCTCTCGATTGATACCATTTGTCGAGCTACACAATTTAAATATCTTTTAAGGTAAATTTTCAGTCGGATATTAATTAAATTAAATATTTCAAAATTTAAATCGATCAATTCGACTACTTACCGACTTACCCGTAGCTCGATTGCATCACAGGAATTTTTTCCAATTTTTTTCTCTTTTTCTTTTTCCCTTTTTCTTCCTTTTTTCCTTTTCTTTTTGGCTTAACCGGTTCGGTCCGGTTCAACCCGGTTCAGACCGCCGGTTCAATCCAGTTCGGTTCGACCGGTTCAGTCCAATTCGACCGATTCAGGCAACATTTGGTCGTTCCGACGCCGTCCGGCAGGTTCCAGGCATGCCGCTGCCGCCGTTCGGCGCGCCTCAGCCTGGGGACCTCTCGGCTGGCCTCAGCCTGGGGACCTCTCGGCTGGCCTCAATCGGAGCCAAATCCTCACCGGTGGATGCTGTTTCTCTTCTCTTCTTTTCGACAATCCCTTCGTCCATCTGCTCCTGTCGACGCCGGTGGGGCGCGTCTCCGGTGGCTGGATGATCGCAAGGTGATTGGCTTCCTTTTTCGGTAGGCGTCGGGGCTCCTCAGTCGCCAGATGGTGGCTCGCCGGTGAGGGATCCTCGGTTCTCCCCTTTTGCTTTTCTGTTTCATTTCTTCCTCTTCCAAATCGCGTTTCTAGATTTCGTTTCTATTTTTTTTATAATATATTTATGATTTATTTTTAATAATATTTTATTCATTAAAATATTATTAAAAATCCAAAATATCCCAAAAAATTCTAAAAATTTTATTTTATTCATTTATTCCGTAAATGAATTTATCAGTCCGATTTTACCTTTTCGGTATAATTTTTTATTATTTTTTGGATTATTTTTCGATACGAAAATTTCGGTTTATTCCAATAAATTCATATCTTGATCAATTTAGCCCGAAATTTAATTATTTCTTCATTATTGATCAAGATTCTCAAATCTATTATTTTTAATTAAATTATTTTGTCTCGATTAATACCGAATTTTTATCTTTTGACCGTTTTACCCTTGCACGTGTTCGGTAATTCCATTTTAGTCCTTTTGCTTTTTTAAATGCACTCAAAAATTTCTATTCATTTCATTTGCTCTAACGATAAAAAATCGGGTCTTACATTGAGAGTTGCGGTAGTCTTGAGCAGTCGACAGCCCACACTCCATTGTGCACGAAGGTATATGTAAGACTCGATTTTTATCGTATTTCCTTATAATTCACATGATGTAAACATGGTATTATGTAAATTGAATCATAAGAAGAGTTGTACGTGAATGAAAAATGCAAATGGAATGAATAAAATTTTTCGAATGCATTTAAAGATAAAATGAAGGATTGAAATGGTCACATATTAAACGAATGAGATTCGGACCATTCGGATTAAAGATAAGAATTTAAAACATGAAATGAGAAAGGGTTCGAGAAGGAAAGTCGGTCTAAATTGGTCCCGAACACGTTGAAGGGTAAAACGGTCAAAAGATTGAAATTCAGTATTAATTTGACAAGAAAATTTCATTATAAATATGGATTTGAGAAATCTTGATCAATAACAAAGAAATAATTAAATTTTGAGTCCAGTTGATCAAGATATGAATTTATTGGAATAAACCGAAATTTTCACTTCGAGAAATTATCCCGAAAATATTGAAAAAATATACCGAAAAGATGAAATAAGACTGATAAATTCATTTAATTGATTTAATGAATAAAATATGATTTTTTTAGATATTTTGGCTGAAATATAATATTTTATTTGAATAAAATAATAATAAATAATAAATTATAAATAAATAAATAAAAAAGCAAAATCGCGAAAAATGTGATTCTGGAAAATGAAAGACAAACGGAAGTAAGGGAGCCGAGGGCCTCCCTTCTGCCTCACCGACGGAGGCGATCGGCAACGGGCCCAGACGAGAGACGACGAGGTAGCCGAGCCACCACCGGCACCAACGACCCGAAGAACAGCGAGAGAACACCGACGAAAGGAGAAACAAGAAGGGCCGAGACGAACCGAGAGAGGAAAAGAAGATTTTGCGGTCACCAGCGTCGATTAGCCCCGACCACCACCAGCTGAGCTTTCTCCAGGTAAAGACCGATCAATCGGTGGCTGAATTGGCCAGTGGAACAGACGACAGCGCCTTCAACGGCGGAAGAAAGGAAACGGCACCGATGCCGAAGGGAGAATAGGCCGAACCGACCACTTTTCAATCAGTCCTGGCGAAACCGACACCAGATCCGTGCACCAGACGACCCCGCGGATCTACTAGAGACGAAAGTTGACGAAGAACCGACTAGCGATTCTCTAAACGGCGAGGGTGAAAACAAAATCTGACTGAACCGGTTGAATCGAACCGGTCTGAACCAAGCTGAACCGGACCGAACTGGTTCAATCAGAAAAGAAGAAAAAGAAAGAAAAAAAGAGAAAAAGGGAAAAAGAAAAAGAGAAAAAATTGAAAAAAATTTCGGTGATGCACTCGAGTTGCAGGTAAGCCGATAAGTGGTCGAAATTAACCAATTTAAATTTTGAAATATTTAACTTGATTAATATTCGACTGAAAATTTACCCAAAAAAATATGTAATTGTGTAGCTCGACAATTGACGTCAAACGAGAGCTCGAGTCAGCCTCGATTTGCGAACTATCATGAAATCTCGAGTAAGTAATCCTTATTTACGATAATTTGCATAGTTATGCGTGTTAAAAATTTATCGCATATTTTTACGGATTAATTCCGTATAAAATGAATTAAATTCTAGAATTAGAGATAAATTGTCATAAATAATTAATTGAGCTATCCGAGAGTTTAGAACGAGACCCAATAAATACTAATGGGCCCAATGAGCCCAATAGGCCTCGACGATGTAAATAGTAAGTGGAAAATGGGCTTAAGGCCGGTTAAGGCTCATTATGGTGCAACCGGGCCCAATAGGGGTAAACGGGCTCAATGATTTAAATAAAGCCTAAAAAATATGAAATACCATTAATTATATTGTATTTGACCTGATGAATAATTATATGCAGTTTCGGAGATTGGATTGAGAGCAAATCGAACTGCGTGACGAGACATCAGTGAAAAAGTCAGACTGTACAAAAAAATGAGGTAAGGGAATTTTGCGAGTAGCTAGAGGTAGCTACCCGTATTTTTAACAGCTTTTACATACACTGAAATTGTATAAAGATCCTAGAAATGGATTAAAAATTTTAAAGACCTAGGATGGGTAAAAGACTATTTTACCCCTACTGAGGGAAAATTCACCTAAGGATGGTGAGAACATGACATGCATGAAATGCATGATTTGGAAGATTTTCATGAAATTTTAGTAAAGCAAATTGGTAGATTGGCCAGTATTTGCATAAATTTCACAAGATAACACTACGTAAGTGTTATTTAGATTTAAATGAAATTTCTTTGGAAAATGGGCCAACTATCAAGTTTATATAGAAATAGATGGTGCTCGAGCATTTTCTCGCACTATAGCTGAGTTTGTGAGTGTGCATAATGGTGCTGAAACAGTTACTCGTACCGATTTGTGTGACATCATATGCATGAAATGTGTTAGAGCGGTTGATCGCACTGATTTTTATTATTGTGAAATGCATGAGAGGTGTTGGAGCCTAGCTTGCACCTGTTTTAACTTGATATGCATAAAAAGGTGCTAGAGCGATTGCTCGCACTAGTTTTAATGATTTGACATGCATGAGAGGTGCTGGAGCTTAGCTCGTATCCTGTTTTGATATGATAATTGCATAAAAGCCGAACTGGAATCTTGTTCGTACGTGATTTAATCGATTTAATTGCATAAAAGTCGTGCTGGAGTGTACTCGCATTAGATTTGATTTCTTTATGCATGAAACTATGCTGGAGCATTGCTCGCATGAAGTTTTGATTTACTTGAGCATTCATTCGTGCTGGAGCATTACTCGCACGAAGTTTTGAATGATTTATGCATGATGCCGTGCTGGAGCATTGCTCGCACGAGGCTTTGATAGATTTTATGCATAAAACTGTGCTGGAGCTTGCTCGCACGTGATTTTATATGAATTTATAACTCTTTTTAAAGTCGTACTGGAGTGTTGCTCGTACGCAGATTTTACTGATTTTTATGAAAACTGTGCTAGAATTTCGCTCACACGAGGTTTTCAGATATCATGAATATGCATGGAGCCGTGCTGGAGCTTTGCTCGCATAGGGATTTATATGGCATGCATATAACCGGGCTTGAGCCTCCTGTAGACTGTGTGTCACAGTGAGATGATATGCCCACACATGCATACTGAGGCACCCCCTAACTATGATTTGGGTTCACAGAGTACGTTGTACCGTGTATGTCACGTGAAATACACTGTACCGTGGGGATTGTTGGAGTGAAGTGGTATTAGCCACGAGGTTGTAAGCTTTGTCTTCACAATCCTGGTATTTATGTTGTTCTGGCGGTAGGATTGACCCACCTCCCGTTTCAGGTGTGATACCCTGCACACTAGATACCGTGTAGCCAGTGATCACTAGGATATGACCATAGTCCTCGATGTTACTGATATAGTCAACTACATGTCTCACATGATATAACTTTTGATCTCGATAGACCAGGGTAGACCTGAGGGAAGGGTCAGGCCCCCGATTTTGTGATTTTTACTATGATGTGATTTTCTACTATGATGTTAGATTTTTCAGAGGATTTTATAACATGTGACCCTAAAAGAATGGTGATTTTATAACAGAATTTTGTAATGAATTTTTAATGAGTTTGAGATTGATTTATAAAATGATTGACCCGGAGGGGTTATTTTATACTAAGCTTTAATGAAGTGGTTTAAACGTAGTAGCATGAAGAGTTTTCCATGCTTTAATCACAAATTCATGAAAAGAATTGTCTCTCATGATTTGTTTTATATGTCATGAAATAATGCATGATCTTGATTTACTTCATACGAATTATGATTTTACATAAAATGTCATTAATGCATGAGTTGCATGATTTCTATATGCACGAATAGTTTTTATAAACTATGGCATTGATGTATGCATGATTTTGTGCGTGAGATTTAAACGAAAAGAAATGGATTTAATGGCATGGCATTATAAGCATGTAGATAGTGGAGCTATCTACTTACTTGCATGATTGCCTTACTGAGAGTGTGTTTTGCTCACTCCCCTTATTATCGCTTTTTTTTCAGAGCACTCGCAGTAATTAGTGAGCGACTGAGGACTTGCATTCTTGGTATCCGCTGCGTCCCATTGAGAGTGAGGTATACGCATTTGTATAGTTTTGTATCTAAATATGTAAATGCACAGTACTGTACACGGATATGATGTCGGGGATATAAGGTTATGTAAATACCTAGATTTAGTTAAAGTTAAAGGATAGTAAATCCTAATGTGTAAATGTAATATGACGATGGAATAGTAAGTAGTGTGGGGACTAACACCGAATCATAGCCCAACTGTTGGTAGGATGGTCACGATCAGAGAAAGGTAAGAATTAAATAACAAACGAAAAAATTTGTAGTGATTTTTAAGTAATTTGGGTCATGACAGTATACACCTCTTTTGATTTTGTATCTAGACTTGTAAAGCTAAAGCACGGTTAAGTATATAAAGAATTACTGGGATGTAAACGTACGTGTGTAAATATATATAAATAAAGAAATTCAATTATCATATATGATTTATATTTAAGTGTGTAAGGTCAATATCGGCTTGTATGCCCAACCATTAGCGTGTTGTTTGCTTCGTTATGTGTGTGTATGGATGAATAATAAGGATTTAAATGTGGAAACCGGGTGTGACATTTTATAATCTGGTAAAGTTTTTTGACAAGAGGCATTGAATTTATATTTACTATACTATTATATAATAATATTTGTAAGGTTTTTTTGACAAGAAGTATCTACTATATATATTTACTATGCTATTGTGTAATAACATTTATAAGACATAAGAAAATTTTACAAGAAAAAGTGCAAAAACGTTTAAGGAAATGGTAGTGGCGAAAGTTCTATCAGGTCTTTTTCATCATCGCTACATATCTAGCCATAATAAGGTTTGCGTTGTTTGCTCGACTGAGAAGTTGCGAATAATTGGTAATAATTTGATAGTCAAATATTCAGTCAAACCTTTGGAAAAACTTCTATGTTAGCACATGGAAATCATGTCATAAATAGGATGTTGATGTTGCTAAATGTATGTTTGTTGATATTTTTTTAGTTATTCTTATGTCAATACAAAAATATGTTGATCTTATGACAAGCAAAGTGTGTCCCAGAAAGTATCTGAACTATGTCATATAGTTATATGAGAATTTGAGATAATTCAAACAAGTAAATGTTGTCTTTTGTGCATGTTTTTATATGCATGTGTAGTTTTGTATAGTATTTATTATTATGATGACAATAATAATAAGTATATGATGATAACGAATTGGATGAGTGAAAATATAACCTGTAGAAGAAAAGATTTGAAAAGTTGTGGGGGCAGTCATTGTAAAAGTGCAAGTTTGTCCAACATTAATAGCATTATCAGTGATAAATTTTTTTCAGCCGGCAGAAAAAACTTTGTTTCGGTCAGTGGAAAGGTAGCGAACTTTCCATGTCTGCTCTTTTCCAGAGATAGTGAAGATGAAGTCGATAGATGACTTAGGAAGGTAGTTACTTGCAAATGAACGCAAGACATGCTGATAAAGAGAAAATGATCTTTAGCAGATTTTAAAACAATATTGATGAAATAAAGATTTACCAGATATAAGAAATATATATAATATGTTAATCAAACTCACCAGCATGAAAGAGCTTTGAACGTTAGTTCTCGTCATAGTAGTTTTAAAAAAAGGTGTGTTCGTATTTACATCATAAGTTGCATCAGATCGACTTCGGCGTTGCTGCGGTTAAGAAGAGGATGCGACCACCACATTTTGAGTTGTTGCATTGGGCGGAGCTAGACAAAATGTTGTTTATGCAGGATAATAAGTAGTGAAAAAAACAAATCATAAAAAGTTTGAAAGGGTCAAGATACTTACTAGTTCTTTTATGGATGTCTTTATGGGTCAAGATTAAACCTTCATATGTGTAACCAATGACATTGAAGTGTACATTCGAAATCAAGCTGAATATCAGTGTATCTCCACATAATAGACAATGAGCATCAACAAATTTGTTCCATCCATTTGTGAGATAGAACTCTCCATCGTGACATTCTAATTTAAGTTGGAATGGTCCAACAAGCTGGCTAAAGACCATGGTTTCTAATGAAGAAGAGAAGAAATCTGCATTTTGATCTATGAATTTTTTAGAAATAAGCTGCATATAATTATAGAGATTGATTAAGTACAGCACAAATAAAGACTAATATTTTTTCAGACGTTGAAAGCATTGATTTGTTCATTTTTTTACAAGGAAAAAAGAGGCCTGATTCAGACATAAGGAAATGGGAATCAAGATAAAAACAACAAGTTTGATCAAAGCCAAGTAAACGTCTTAAATCGCTAATGAAGCACAATGAGAAAATTATGCACAGTGATTTTCGCAAAGTATAATCAACAGCGAAACACATGAGGTAGTAAGCAAAGTATTGCGCGTTCATTTACTAGATTATTTCTGTTCATAGAATTGTAGCTAAGTGACTTACAGAAATTGGGCAGACACTGAAATAGCAGATTTTTACTCTCTTTGTGCAAAATAGAAGAAGACGAGGAAAAGGAGGAGTTTTTACCTTTGTTATGTTTTTTATTATTTTGTTGTTATAATAATTGTAATTATAAATTATAAATATAAATTAAAATTATTAATGATCAGGCAGTGGTTTAATGCTCGGAACAATTATCTACGCATAAGTCAGAAAGTTTATTACTTGACAAGACATATATGTGCATGCGTGGAGGGAGGTTGCAGTGCAGTCAGAGGGCCAGGTACAAAATCTAGTAAAGACATGTGAATGTTCAGGTAAGTTGTAGTTAAGGCAAAAAGTTATTTTTTTTTCAGCTGTTGACAAGAAATGTTAATAATTTTACATTGTAAATGGGAAAGGCTGATAGAGTTAGTATGTGATATAAATGCTTATACTATATATATCAGTGATGAACAGTTTTTTTTGTTTGTCTTTGTCAAAAAGTTGAACAACTTTTGATTGTTTACTAGTAAGCAGGTAGGTTTTTTGGCTTGTGTTTGGCTAAAAGTTTCGATCTGCAGTTGTAATCTTTCTAACTGATTTTGTGTTAGGTTATGATGTAATCATTAATTTTTCTGTTAGGTTTGTGTTCAAAGTTCTTAATTTCAAATAAAACATTTTTTTTTGTTTATTGTTTGTTGCTGATTTTTTTTAATGTGTTTATGATTTGTATTTAACTATGCAATTATTTGTTATTTTGTTGTTTTGTTAATTATGTTTTGATTTTCTAGATTTGTTAGCCAATTTCTTACAAGTTAAATGTAATGTCTGAATGAAATTTTTTTTATCAATTTTTTCGTGTATTCGTACATTTACAATAACATTTTTTTTTTATGTATAAAACATGTGTTATAATTTTTTGCTTTTGCATATGATAAAAATTTGTCAACAAAATTTGTCTACCGTGAATGACAAAATGGTAAGAAAAAGAAGTCAATTCAGAGAAGCATTAATGTGCAAAGTTTTGTACAGGGAATACACAAAAAGAAAAAGAATAGAAGAAATAAGAATAATTGTTTAGTAATGATTCATACAAATCTTTTTTTTTTTTCCATCAAAAGCATTTGTACTTTAATGTTTGATACACATGGTTGTTTTGCGTTGCCAACTTCTACAATCAAAAGGAAACAAGATAGAATGTAAAAATGACTTTTTTTTTACATTGGTACGACTGTGCCAAATGATTAAGCAAACATGTGAATTACAAAAGAAAGCAAGTATGATGACAATGATAGATTAATCAAAAGCCGCAACTACAGGTAAGGTATAAAGCGAATTTTTTGTATATTAGTGCAGCTGCGTCAAATGACAAACCAAACTACACAAAGATACAAAAAAGGCAAGATGATGATAAGTCAGACACGTGCATCCTAGCTCATATTTGGCTTTCATCAAAAGCTAGTGCTGCCAAAATCGATGTCGGACCTGCATGGTTGGAGTAAAATTTGGACAAGCGGGACATTTCATAATTGCAAAAATGCTTCTTTGCTTTTTTTTTCCCTCTATTCCCCTACAAGATAAAAACAGAAGGAATGATGATAATTTATGAACATTTTATCAATCAATAAATAACCAAGATTTGACAAGACAATTCAAAAATATATAGAATAACAACGTATGACAATAATTGAATTTGTAAATGTAAGACCCGATTTTAGTTAAAAACATGAAATTAAAAATGCAAAAGGACTGAAATGAAATTCTCGAATACGTGCTAGGGCAAAATGGTCAAAAGACCAAAAGTCGAAATAAATTCGACAAGAAAATTTAATTAAAAATAATGGATTGAGAAATCTTGGTCAATAAAGGTGAAATAAATGTATTCTGGGTTAAATTGATCAAGATATCAATTTATTGGAATTAATCGGGATTAATCAAAATTTTTACCTCGAAAAAATTATCCCGAAAATAATCGAAAAATATACCGAAAAGTCATTCGGGATAATATCCTGAAAATACGGAGAAATTATACCCGAAAAAGGTTAAAATATGATAAATAAATTAAATAAAATAAAATTAATTAATTTAGAATTAAATAATAATTTTTAGGATATTTTAAGAGATATTTGGGTATTTTTAATGTATTTTATTGATTAAAATAATAATAAATAAATTAATAAAAGAAATTAAAAAAAGAGAGAGAGAGAAAAAAAAGGAATCAGATTGAAATGTCGGGGAGAGAGAAGGAAGAGGGAAATGGAAACCCACCGAGGAAACCATCACCGACGAGCCACCATCGGCGCCAGGTGAGGGGCCACGACCACCAAAAAAAGGAAGAGGAGCTTCAGGCGATCTCCCTGGTACCGGCAGCACGACCCACCGACGCCGAAATCCAGCGAATCGGGGAGAGAAAGACTGACGGGAGAGAAGGGCTCGGTCTCGGCGATCCACGGTGGCTAGGCATCAACGGAGGCCACCGACCAGTTCAGGAGGAGGAGCCGATCATTTTGAGACCGGTAGCAGCCGACGAAAAGGCCGAAATCATCGGCGACGACCACGACCCGAAATAGGTTCCGACGACCGAGAGAGAGGAGGCCGGACCGGCGACCTTCCGGCGGTCTTGGGTGGAACCGACCCCAGATCTGAGATGCGGACGACCCAGTGGAGCTGCTGGCTGTGGAAACCGGTGGAGAACCGGTCGGCAATGCCCTGAACCGGAGTGAATCGGAGTGAACCGAGGTGAACCGGCGGTTCGAACCGGACCGAACCGGTTTAGCCAAGAAAGAAGGGAAAAAAGGAGAAAAAAGGGAAAAAGAAAAAGAAAAAAAATTGGGAAAAAATTTGAGTGATGCAATCGAGCTTCGGGTAAGTCGATAAGCGGTCAAAATTGATCGATTTGAATTTTGGAATATTTTATTTAATTAATTTTCGACTAAAAATTTACCCGAAAAATTCATGAAATTGTGTAGCTCGACAATTGGCATCCAACGAGAGCTCGAGATAGCCTCAATTTACTGACTAGCATGGAATCTCGGGTAAGTAACCATTATTTACGACAATTTACATCGTTATGCATGATATGAATTTAAATTCCGCATAAATTGAATTAAATTTTGGAAATTTAGATAAATTGTCGTAAATAATAAATTTACCTATTCGAGAGTTAGAATGAGGCCCAAGGAATTGTTAGTGGGCCCAATGAGCCTAATAGGCCTCGATAATGTAAAAATTAAGTGGAAAACGGGCTTAAGGCCGATTAAGGCCCATTAAGGTGTAATCGGGCCCAATAGGGATAAATGGGCCCAATGATTTAAATTAAGCCCAGAGAGTATTAAATACAATTAAGTTGTATAATATCTGACCTGAGGAATATTTACACGCAGTTTCGGACATTGGATTGGGAGCAGATCGGACTGCGCGACGTGACATCAGATGAAAGGTCAGACTCGACAGGAAAATAAGGTAAGGGAATTCTGCGGACTGCTAGAGGTAACTTTATGAAATTTTAAGTTCATTTGCAGTCCTTTAAAAATTATCTGAAGGGTCTAGAGGTCAAATAATAATTTTAGTGCCCCGAATGAGAAAATTACCAAAATACCCTTGTTAAGGGTAAAATTTACAATTTAGGAAAAAATTGAGAGGAGCAAGAACAAGAGATTTCTGCTCGTTCTGGAGACATTTTAATGCATGCATGAGTAGGCTGGCTAACCTTGAAAGAAAACGCACAATATTGCATACTTTCAACGATATAATTGTTTTGAAAACTGTTTTGAGGAAACAGAGCCACCTACGTGTTTTTATTGACATGTGACGTTCTAGAGCTTAGCTCGCACGATGTTTTGATTTGTGTGATGCATGCATTAGTGCTAGAGCGAGAGCTCGCACTAGAGTTTTACATGCATTGGTGCTGGAGTCCAACTCGCACCAGATTCTTTTTATATGATTTTCGTGACACTGTGCTAGAGTCTAACTCGCACCAGATTTTCACATGGTTTGCATACATAGTGCTAGAGCTTAGCTCGCACTAGTTTTACTTGATTTGATAAGAGTGCTGAGCATCTCTCACACTGATTTTTATGAGAACATGCGATGAGCCATGCTTAGAGCATCGAGTAGACTGTGTGTCACCGATTAAATAGGCTCGCACGTGCGTTTTGAGACATGGCATGAGTATTGAGATATGATATAAGAAACAAAACCTCTCTGTGGGAAGCAGGCCATTTGGGCTGGAGTACTTAGAGCGATATGGGTCCACGGAGTACGATGTACCGTGCAAATAGCATGGAGTACGATGTACCGTGTGGTATCTTCGGATACGGCATCTTCGAATGCGGCATCTTCGGATGCATGGGATCGGATAAGACCGACGAGATGGAGTGACCCACCTCCCAGGCGGTTCCCGATCATGGTGAGAACCCGCACACTAGGATCCGTGTAGCAGAGGAACTCCCGAGGACACATGGCCATAGTCCTAGTTATTACCGATATACAGACGTTGCCTAGTCTCGCATGTTGATGATCTTGACGATGATTGAAACTGAGTTTTAAACTATATTTGCATGATGTTATTTCCATGCTTTTTAAATCCATGTGTGATGTAAACTGATTTTCATGGTTTTGTGTGAGTCAGGATCACCCGAAGGAGGGGTTGAGTCCTGACTTTATTATGAAATTTTTAAATGAGAAAGAAATGATTTGAAATAATTGCATGTTGAATTTTTCGTGCAAACTTGTTTTACATGACATCATGAATCATAGCATCAGTTTTAAAATGTGTAGAGAAAGGGTGGTTTATGCATGGCACCACGTTCATGTAGGTAGTATGGTTACCTACTTGTTCGTAGGATTGCCTTACTGAGCTTGATGTGCTCACCCCTTTCATTTTCTCACACAGATAATCTCCAGTTGAAGTTGAGGTGACTCAGTACTGCATTTCGGATATCCGCTGCTGCCCATCATTTAAGGTATATGCACTTGTATGTATTGTATCTAAATAAGCATAGCACAGTAACATGTTTGTAAGTAACTTTAGGGGATGTATAAATATTGTAAACAATTACAAATGACTGGAGAAGAAATAAGTACTATGGTAAATGAATGGTGGGACTGGCATTGACGCACAACCCAACAGGTAAGAATTTAAGTAAGAAAATAACAAAATGCAAAAAATTAACTCTGATTTTTTTGTAGTTCGGGTCGTGACAGAAAAGATCAAAATGAATATAATTTTATGGTTAGGCATGTATGGAGAAGTATTTTAGTTGGTGCAGGTGTACATACAATGTTTATGAAGAGCTATTATTTTCATTTAAGAAATTAATTATGATTTATGCAATAATCTGTAAGACCTGAAAATTATATCGTAATTTCTTATAAAGAATTGAAAATGGTCCCAAATTAAATGAAACGGGATTCGGACAGGAGATAAGGATTTAAAATACGAAATGAATGAGTATTCGTGAAGGGAAGTCGGGTTAAATTTATCCCGAACACGTGCAAGGGCAAAACGGTCAAAAAATCGAAAGTTGAAATAAATTCGATAAGAAAATTTAATAAAAAATAATGGATTTGAGAATCTTGATCAATAACGAAGAAATAATTAAATTTCGAGTCCAATTGATCAAGATCCGAAATTTTTAGAAATACCGAAAAGTCACTCGGGACAATATCCCGAAAATACGAAGAAATTATACCCGAAAAAAATGATTAAAAATACAATAAATTAAATTAAATTAAATTAATTTATTTGGAATAAATTTATAGATTTTGTAGATATTTTAGAATATATTTGAATATTTTAATGAATATAATATTAATAAACTAAATTATAAATAATAATAAATAAAAATAATAATAATTGTAAAAAAAAAAGAGGAGAAATCAGAAAACTATCGGGGAGAGAGAAGAAAATGGAAATCGAGGAAGCTGCCCGCGCGTGGCCTGACTGATCCACGGCCACTGGCGACTGACGGCTCCGACGAAGGGCCGAGGAGGAAGAGGAGAGGCCGGCGAAGCTTTGGGCACCGGCGACGCGCGCCAAGGAGGCCGAAAATCGCCAAACGGAGGAAGAGATGCTCGCGGGGAAAACATGGTCGATACCGACGATCCACGGCTGCTGGGCGTGAACGGAGGCCACCGGTGTGATCTGGAGGACGAGCCGGTTCTTTTGAGATCGGTATTGGCCGACAAAACCGTCGAAATCCGACGGATCGAGGGAGAGAAGGCTGAGAGGGAGAAGAGAAGAACGGCGGCCACCGGCGGTGATTCGGCCCCGATCGAGGCCAGTCGAAGGTTGCCCGGCCAAAGACGAGTCGAATGAAGCCAAAACCATGCCGGGAACCGGTCAAAAACGTCGTGAACAGCGGCGGGAAGGTTTGAACCGGTATGGACCGGTTCAGCAAAGGGGTGAACCGGATTGAACCGACTGAACTGGACCGGTCTAAACCGGGTTGAACCGGTTCAGCCAAGAAAGAAGGGAAAAAAGGAGAAAAAGAAAAAAAGGAAAGAATTTTTGGGGATACATCGGACTTTGGGTAAGTCGATAAGTAGTCAAAAGTGACCGATTTGATTTTCAAAAAATTTATTTAAATTATATTTAATCAAAAAATTAACCCGAGATTAAATATAATAATTGTGCAGTTGTACGACAAAGCCCGAACGAGAGCCGATTGAGGTCTGATTTTCGTACCCCGCATCATCTTGGGTAAGTACATTTTAATTTCGACAATTAGAGTCCTTTAATACAGAGTTTCGATTATTTTACGGAATTATGGATTAATTTCGTATAGAAAGGAATATTTTTCGGAATTGTAATGTAATTTTCATAAATGGTATACGGGCTATCCAATGAGTTTGGAACGAAGCCTGATGATTATTGGTAAACTGAATAAGCCCAGTAAACCCGAATAAGGGATTTAATAAGTAGAAACGGGATGAAAATGGGTCGAGGCCCATTAAGATGCGATTGGGCCCAATAAGAGTAAATTGGCCCAATTAGTTAAATCGACTATAGTAAATAGGATAATTATATTTATTGGGTTAAATTGACGTGATAAATAATTATCTGCAGCCCCAGAGACTGGATTAGCAGCAAATCGGATCGGACGAGCCTCCGACAGTGGAATTTAGATACGCGCTCGACGAGAATCGAGGTAAGGGAATTTTGTAAGTGCAGAGAGATACCTATACGTAATTTTGAGGAGAATTACAGGGTCTAGAATTACTTAAAGTATTTAGAAAATGAAATGATAATTTTACGAAAATCGGGGCTTAGGTGAATAAAGAAAAAAGATGATTTTGCCCCTGAGAATAAAATTTACAAAAAGGGTAGTAAGGCAGATAAATTGCATGATTATCCTGTTTTAATGTTTTACATAAATGTATTGCTTTGATTTAAGCAGATATACACATAGGTTGGGTATTGATTTCGTGAATCTTACGAAAGGGTACCGGTTTGTACCGGTTACTATTTTAAAAGATGTTTTATTAAGATTGAGTCACCTATCGTATTTACATGAATAGAAAGAGTGCCAGAGTCTTTCTCGCACTCAAGTTTACTGATTTATTTCTCATGAAAAGTCGTACTGGAGCATTGCTCGTACGAAAAATTTGTGTGTGCACAAAACCGTGCTGGAGCTTCGCTCGCACGAGATTTTAGATATCATGATATGCATAGCGTGGTGCTGGAGCTTCGCTCGCACTAGACATGAGTTGACATGCATATAGTCGTGCAGAAGCCTCCTGTAGACTGTGTGTCACAGAGAGTTGAGATACTCGCACATATACTTTGAGACATGGGTTGGTTATTGACATAGTATTGGGGTGGATAAAACCTACGGCAGGCACCCCCAGACTATGATACGGTCTAGATAGACCAGGACAAACCCGAGGGAGGGGTAATGTCCCGATTTATGTTTTTAAAAGAGACGTGATTTAATGAATCAAGGTATTTCCGAGAGATGGGTTTGACCTTGATGAAGCTGTTTTATAATAAAACAAATAAGTTTTAACGAGAAGAGTTTGAAATGAAACAGATAAGTTTTTGAGTGTTGAGTATATGATGAAACAAATAAGTTTTAAATGTGACGACCATGAGATGACATACATGAGGATTTTTCCATGTTTGTTTTATATATGGATTTCATGATTTCTCTTATGTGATATATACATACATGTGGCATCGTTTTAGTCATACCTTATGCTCCAAATGTAAACGATTTTATATCACGACATTATCAGCATGTAGATAGTATAGTTATCTACCTGCTTACATTATTGCCTTACTGAGCTGTTTATGCTCACCCTTTCATTTTCCACCTCACAGTGTATATTTAGTAGAAGAGAACGACAGTAGTCATATCCGCTGCTTCTTATCAAGACCAGGTATACACATTTGTATAATTTTTGTATCTGAACATATAGAGGCACAGTACTGTACATGGATGTAATATTAGGGACGTATTTATTTAAAATAAATTGATATGTAAATGAAATATGAAAATGGAATGGTAAATAGGTGAGAGGTGACTAACACCGAATCATAGCCCAACTGTTTAGTAGTTTAACTGTTCACAACGGGTAAGAAAATTAAAAAGCAAAAAATTTACTCTGATTTTTAGGTACTTTAGATCATGACATAATCCATATCCATATATGTTGTAAATCAGACATTATGAATTTATTTTTCTCTTTTCATATGTATACATGCAAGCGCTTGAAAATTTCACGATATTTTGTGCATGAGAAATAGTGCAAGCCTACGAAAATTGCAAGACAACAGATGTTTTGCATAGAACTTGGTTCAAATAGATAGAATAGTAAAAAATTAGTAAAATATTAGCGTGTATTAGAAAGTAGATGCAGTACCTAGATTTCAGCTTTTTCAGGGGCACATAATAAATCATTGTTTGTTCTCTTGGATCAGTCGCAGATGCTGATTTATGTTCTCCCTTTTGAATGCTGCTAAATGCAAGGTGAACGGTCATAATTGATCTCAGTACATAGCAAGTAAGAATAAATGAATGAGCAATTCATACTTAGTTTTATTTGTTTAGTTAAGTTTTTACCTGAAAAGTTTTATTTTCAAACTGCTAGATCCACTTGTTTGTCGTGTTTGAATTGTTTGCTTGATTGATTCTTGAATCCTAAGCAAAAAAAAAAAGACAACAAAAATGGATACATACTTTGATAATAAATAATAAATTCATGTTTTTTTTCGATAATGATGAAACATAGCATTAGCAAACTTGATTCCCGTTTGTTGTGTAGGTGACTCAGCTAGGAATAGATATGGCGAAATTTCAAGGTTAGTATTCTGTGTTGGGACAATATTTGTGTTGAGCATTTCAAGATCTGGCAAGTCTTGCGCTGCAGTTGTTGGTCTCAGCATAGAATGTAGTTTGTCCATGAGAGGAACATTTTTGTCATCCAAGAAGAATGTTCTATTAACAACAACTATGAGCACACCAAATTCAAAAGATTGTCCTACAAGATTTACTTTAAAGATTCTTTCTTGATTGATCAATTCCTTAACAGATTCGGGCAAAACATGTTTATCAAGTTATTGTTCGGCAGCTAGTTCAGCAATAGGTTTCTGGATGAGTTGTTTAGTTGTTTTAGCAAACACCATGAAATCGACTTCACCAGTATCATCCTAGACATTGATGGAGATTTTGTAGCTTATTGTAGAGACACAAAATGTTAGAGCAGAAAATCAACAAATTTTAATGAATAAGAATGGTTTTTGTGCATGAATTTCAAAGATTGTTTTGGGAAAGTGTGAAAAAACATTTGTATCTCACCATGGTTTAGAAACTAGGTCAACTTGATTCTGAGCAAGACATCGTAGTTAATTTCTATACTTTTCAAAGCTTTGTTACAAATGTTGTAACATTATAGAACCAACCAGTAGAATGATCAATGTTGGAGATTTTTGTTTTGCATGTGAAGAAGAGATTCTGCATGAAGTAAGAACATTTAAACCACATATTTGTGTAACAATAGTAAGCATAAAACAGAAACATGTTGAATCAATTCAAGTTTTTTTACGCAACACAAGATAAAGAAACAACACCATTGAACGTGAGACATCCAGTTTCAAGAGTTGGTCAATTGTCATTCTATTCTCATGAATGTCATCTGCTGCTTCTCGTCTTGGTCGAACATATTCATCTAGCTGACCAATTGTGAGCGGTTGCTCAGAATACCTAATAGCAATAAAGATAATCAAAAAAAAGTATATGAACAAATTTGAACCAATTGGATTATAAATCAGCATTGAATCGTAACAAAGTATAAACCAACTTTTTAACAGCTTTGCTTCTAGAATGTCAGGTTCGATATAAACTTTTGAAGCGGTTGAAGTTGACAGAGTACAAGCCTAGCATACCAGAACAAATATTGGAAGCCTTATGGTATACATATAAAGAATGCAAAAAGAAAAATCAAAAGTGTTAGCTATTAACATGAGAATTTATGCACAATCATCCCAGCAAGCACAACAACAATGTTTGTTGTTGTGAAAAGATCATTAAAATTGTCAAAGACATGAGCAATTGTTGCCCATAATGTTGCTTCAAGTGTTTCACCATTGGGAAATAATAAAAGTATAAAGGAGAGGCACAAATATAATAAGTATTTCGATTGTTATTTACATGGATATATAAATAAGTTTAGATTATAAAATACAAACTTTTCATTTTGAATCCTGATATTCTTGCGATGAATAGGATTTGGGTTTTTTTTTGTAAATGCTTCAACGGTATTACCAACATTGGTCAATACACTGATCACATCTGAGGCTGAAACAATATGGACCAAAGATTTATGTGTAAATAATGGTTGCAAAAATGGTAACAAACTTCAATCAATCGTATTTGATCTCTGAGAGATATTTTCTTAAATTAAGCAACATTAATATCAGTAAATATAATAGGAAATAGATACACATCCTATAAGCAAATAGTTGGAATCAACTCGAGTTGCAAGCGAGGAAAATGGTTGGAGCTGAAAGTAATACAAAGGAAAAGAGCTTGCTAGATTAGGTATCTCTGTGAGTTTGGTACCATGGCCAAAGTTGATAACAGCTTTTGCAGAAAGTGCATTATATGAGCTTTTGACTTTTCCAACTTAGAAATTTGTAATCTCATAAACTAATCTTTCTAATAGTAATGGTTTTGAAAAGCTGCTCATCTTTTTTTAGATGATAATCTGCATGTCATTTCCCTGCATAATCAAAAAAGTTAAATTGATTAAAAAATGATGCAAAAACATAGGGTAAAAAATTGTACAAAAGTATTTGCAGAACAGCAAAAAAGTTTACTTTTTCATCGACAACCAACAAATCGACAGATAAGAATTTGTTTTCAAAGTTCGGAAGAATGTTGTTCTAAATTCTTAGAATGCGAACCCCAACTTTATTTGTAGGTTGAAAAGGTCGAAGCTCGTCAAGAAATTGGTAGTTCATAGTGCTGTCTAATAAATATCTGCAAACATTTAGCATAAATAATGTGCTGAATTAACTAACAAAAAAGATTATTTTATTGCAAACGGTAACAATTAAGTAGATACATAAGATTGATGATCAAAATAAATAACAATTTTTAAATATAAATAGCAGCAATGAGCAAACAAAATATAAACCAATTTGATTTGGTAAGCTGTTTGGCATAGTGTTTACCTGTACAGTTGCAAAAATTAGGATAAATAGAAATTTATTTTGGTCACATAATAATTCACATAACATTCACTTCTCATAGAGTGATAACAAAAAGAGATACAATAAATCAAAACGACAGCACCATTACTTATAAAAAGGGTTCAATTCGAACTGCATTGAACACAAAACATTCAAGCATTTGCAGGTTGCATTGCAATGGAAAGAAGAAGAATAAAACATGTTGTATGTAAAAAGATAGAAACAAAGGCATTCAAATGGAAATAGAGAACCTACTGATAAATCATCAAATATTTCAGTATAAACAATATTCTTTGTTAAATCAGGGGATTAAACATGTGAATTGTTAATTAAGATTTTCAAACATGTTCTATTCGTAACTAGGGAAATTGCAACATACAATTGGCCATGAGTGAAAACAGGTTTTGGTAAATATAGTCCAACAAATTTAAGAATTTGTCCCTGACTTCTATTGATGGTCATGACATCCGATAGGCGAAGAGGAAATTGTTTTCTTTTTAGCATAAATGGCCATTTTGGATCTTTAAGGACAAAACATGTTCAATGTATAAAAACTTTGTGATCAATATAGCTGCCAGTAATAATTTGGGCTTCAACAACATTGGCAGCTAATTGAGTGATAGTAAGTCTAGTTCCACTGCATAAGCCTGCAGTTTGGTTTATATTCCTAAGCAACATAACTACAAAACCTAATTTCAAGGACAACTTATTATTTGGAGCATTTGGGGATTTTAAGGAATTGAGGAACTCTGGGTGATACAGGATGTCTTTATCATGAAGATCACCATCGACATTAAAAATTGAATCAAAACTTAGATAAAGGTGTTCTTCACTTGGTATCATTAACAGAAACTGACCATTGATCAAATCAATTGTATCATTAAATGGAGTAATGATTGCACGATCTCTTAAATAAAGAGGATCAGAAAAGAATTTTTGCAAATTTGGAGAAATAACATTTATGATGGTAAGAATGGGTGCTCTTTTACCACGTAGCAATAAATCTGACGGTATTTGAGTTCATGTCTCGTCAGAATCAAAATCAATATGAGCAGCACTGACTTTACCATCACTAACATCCAAAATCCACTTTGCAAACTCTTGTGTTTGTTTTCTTGATCTTGGACTCAAATTTTCAAATCTCATATTCACATTTAGAGTGTAGACATGACAATATTTTCATAAAGCAGATTTGCTTATTGATGCATTCACAATTTGAGATCTTGTTCCTCCAGTAATTACAGGCAAGATTTGCCTGAAATCACCTCTGAGTAAAATTATCTTGCCTCCAAATGGACGATCTTCCTGTCCATGTATATCACATAACATGATATCATGCAACGTTCTCTCAAATGCTTCAAAACAATGTCTATGAACCATCAGAGCCTCATTCCAAATAGTCAAATCTACAATACGAATGAGATTTCCAAGTTCTAAATTACGTTTAATATGACATGTTAATATATTGTCAATATTCAAAGGTATTTTGAAGCGAGAGTGAGCCGTTCGACCTCCAGGTAATAACAAAGATGCAATTCCAGATGATGTTACAACCAACAAAATTTTTCGAGCTGAATGAAGAGCAGCTAAGATTGTTTTCCACAGAAAAGTTTTCCCTGTTCCACCTTGACCATAAACAAAGAACATTTTGCTCTCGTTTTCTCGGATTGATTTTAGAACAACATAATATACAATTTTTTGTCCATCATTCAGCATCAAAACAAATGATGCATATTGTCTTTGTAAATCATGAACATCATAATCCAAAATTTTATCTCATATCACATGCATGGAATTGATTGATAATGATCACAAGTTATGACTTGATAGTGATGATCCATTCTTATTGAAGATTTCTTCAAAGGAAAGCAAAATCTCATCTTTCAAATCCTATTCAGGCAAAAAACTTTGGTTCGTTGCTAAACCATTGCTTAATCGATATTGGATGTCTTCGGCTAAGAATTTCCAATGTTTGTTCCATAAAGTCATTGGATTTTGCACTTCACAGAAAAGTATCAGCGTAACAAATAGTTGTCTCAGTTCAGGTCCTGTTGCCCAAAATGAAGCTTATTCCAAAACATGATCCCACTACAGCAAGTGCACAGGTCAGTTTTCGAGTATAGAGTAAATATGAATATCGTCCCACAGAGAACTGTCTCTACCGCTAATCACTGTAATCAACAACCTTAAGCTTTATTTAGAAAATTAATGAATGTTAGTTAATATCCTATTTACTATTCTAACTGTTAACTACAGAACAAATTAATTAAAGCAAATCACAATAACTACGAATGAAAATATCAATAGCAAAATATTCCTGGAAACCAATTTCACCTAACTAGGGTTCATGCAACTCCTTTGATCAATTGTTCTTTTGATTTCAAATTGTTTATAGCTGAAACTATTTTCTGTTTATCTCTCTCGAGTTTTAAACAGTCATACCAAATTTACCTAATCCTAACCTCTCGATTCAGAATTAAATAATAGGGTTCATTAAGCAATAGTAATCTGTTTCTCTATGGCTCATAAGAATTGTCAACCTCTCGATCTAACAATGTCCTATGTTAATCTATCCTTGTGCATATAAAAAATCCCTTCTCTCGAGTGCCGGATTCTTATACTAATTTGTCTAATTGGTGGCCAATCAACTAGAGCATTAAGAACAAGTAGATTAAATAAACACAATTGAAATCATCCAAAACAACATCACAAAGTAATTAAAATATGCCCAAAGTTGGTTACATCGATTATAGGAAAAAGAAGTTTAGTTCCTAGACATCATAATAAACATCCAAGAAATCCAATTTAACATTCCAAGAACAAAAATAGTGAAAAAGATCAAAATGATGGAGTTTCAATGGAGCTAAATTAATCTTGAAGTCTTCCGCAGTAGCTTCCTTCGAAATTCCGATAAAAGACTATTTATAAGGTTTTCAAAAACTAAAATGCGGAAGGCCACGTAGCAAAACAGTGTCGCCCTAATCAGACTGCTATGCTGCGGCAATGGTATTAATTCCTCAAATCTCTACACTGTCCAGTTTCTTCTATTGCTACAGCATAAGTCACGATCAACACCCTGTAACTTCAATTCTTCATGAAATCATCAGAGCCAGCTCCAAAAGCCTTGACTTCTCCAAATTGTTCATTTTCCTGCACAAGTGCACAAAACACATAAAACATACCTAATATTGCAAAGAACAAATCAAATAACTAAGTAAAAATGGTCCTAAACATATATAAAATTCAGTGCTAACAAATACCCTCAAACTTAAAAATTTGCTTGTCCTCAAGCAAAGACCTACTAGACACAAAACAAATAAAGACTCTCAACCATACTCAGCTCACATGCTTGTTATACTAAATTGAGATTTTCCTTAAGAATTCACAAGGTTCTCAACTTAAGACAAATTTCAGATTTATATTGTTCAAGCCAACCAAAACAAACCAATCCCCCTTCACTCTTCACTTTTCACTTGTGTGTATATGTACAATCATTTACTTAAATTCATGCACTCAAGTGTTAATACAAAACCTAAATAAGAATTAAACACAAGACTTCATATGCTTGAATTAACCACTACTCTTTACTAAAAAAGATTCATGCATAACCAAGAATCAAAAGGACTTTTCAAGGGTTGTAACATAAGGCTCAGGTTTAGGTGGGATAAAGGATATAACATGAAGTTCAACCCACCTAAAGCACTATAATCACCCTTGGACTTAATTTGTTTTGAGCTCATGAATCACTACCTAACTTCATTCATTCTCGAGTTTGATTTTTTTTTAAACAGTGTCATACCCCTGAACTTAAGATTTTTCACTGCTTGTAACTTGAATATGACACAATTTACATCAAAACCCGAGAACAAACCCTTTTTTTTAACAAACCACCCCTATTTTTTTTGAGCTCATCCCCCAATCCAAAAACAATGATTAATAGCACTTCAAGTAAGGGACCAAAAGAAAAGGATAATCAAACAATTAGGTCATGGCTTGTAATATGGTTAGATAACAATAAAATAGAAAAATTAGGCTCAAAGGGTTTTTCAAAGGATTAATATAATTGGGTAGGCTTGAAAGGCTCAATCTCAAAATAAAAATGGCCTAGATCATTTTCCTAATTATGCATGGTCTATCAATTTCGCCTCAAGTAGTAAATAATCAAGTTCTAGAGTCTTTTTTTGGTTTCACAAATCAACACAATAAGTACATAGACTGAATATGATTAGTGCATAAATTTAAGTGAAAAGATTCAAGTGAAGCTTTCTATCCACATACCAATACTCAAATAATAAAATCATCCATTTAAGCCAAAGTTGATACTTTCTTGCAATATCCATCTTCGGCCATAATCTAGAAAACTAACCTTTAAAACCGAGTATAATTGTCACACAAACATAAAAACACGAAACAAATAACAACTACTAAAAATATTTAAACAGGCACACAAAGCACAAACTTAACTCCCCCAAACTTAATAATTTCATTGTCCTCAAAGAAAAGATTGGAAAAAGTGTCAAAGAGGACTTCCCTTAGAGTAGTCTAGCTGTCATCATCCTCCTCGGAGCCGACCTCAGCATCAGCGTCCTCGGGTGTATCTTCTTCCATCTCATCATCAGCTGCATCTGCTTGCTGTGGCATACACCATTCTGGTGGTAAGGGAAATTCCACCTCTCCTTGACGACCCCTCAGATTGAGGTATTATACCAATGACCGATTGTAAGTGGCAGCATACTTAAAGAAAGTCGGGTAATCTCGATCATTATTTCTCACCTCCATCCGTAATTTTTTAATCTCATGAAGCAAAGTCTCAATGGAACCTGGAGTGGTGGAAGGTTCAGCTGATAAGCTAGCAGAAGTGTCAACAGAAGGTGGTGGTGGTGCAACAGGAGTAGCAGCTTCTCACTGAATTAAAGGTACTCTTGGATTTCTAAAAGTGATAGGAGATTTCCTTGCCAATCTCAATTCAAGTTCAGTCCAATACACTCCATACTTCTTACAGAGTCCACAAACCAAGGAAGGGTGTGTAAACCCCTTCTATTCTCTCTATGTATGAGCTCTTTCATGGACCGAAAAATAATAGCTCCAAAATCAACAATCTTTCCTGTCAGAATACAATAAAGTAGAGCTGCTCTGTCCACATCGACACTACTTTTATGGGTGGTGGGCATGATTCTAGAACAGATAAAATCATACCATTCATGAAGACCGCATTGAAGTCGGTTGGACGGGAACGATATGGATTCAGCTTTCGGGCTCTTTTGCCAATGGGTGTATGGGACTGTCAAATCGTCAATGACACGGACCAGCTCATCATAATCAGTGTGTAGGGTTGCTACATAACTGGCGTACTCATCTTGCACCCCTTGCGAAAGGTCCAGATATAAATTAATGGCATTCGCAACACCCCTAACTTCTGAAGTAAAATGAGTGCTCTCTATGGCATTTGCATAAAATTCACGAATCACATCAAGGATAGCATCTTCTGGTTGCCCTACTAATTTCAACAAATCAAAATCTCACAGATATTCAGAATACATAGTCCAGCCACCAATCTCAGGCCTAAATCTCCTCTCAATAATCATGTTTTTATCCATGATTTTCTTAAAATTTGTTGTTGCCTGACTATTCACAAACCGAGAGGGATCATAATCGGTTACTATAGGCTCTTCCCTTTGTGGAGATGAGGCGAACTATCAATGGCCTGACTAGAACTCTCCAGGGTTCATCTAGCTCTGGTCTTAGGTGCCATTATCCACCAATTAGCTCACAAATCAACAAGTACAAATCTCAACGAGACCAAATCGGACTAACACAAAACAACCAAAAAAATTTTTTCACAAACCAAATCACTCCAGTAAAGATCAAACAAACTGAAAAGGGCTTCAAAATCCAAATTGTAAGAGCCAATAAAATAGCCTATAAAGGATCGAAAACTACTGTAGAAAGAAGAAAAATACCCGAAATTGAAGCCACGTAGGATTGATTTGGACCACTTCACGTCTTTATCACCTAAACAATCCGACAATAAAACACTTTCTTCCTTCCTCTACAGCTTTCGGGTCCACTAAGAGATTTAACCACCAAAATTCGTTGGAGAAACTTCCAAATCACCACAAAACAACAATATTGGAAGAGAAAAAATAATGGTTGTGGGGTTTGTCTTTATACTTTCAAGAGAGCAAAGAAAGAAAGATGAAAGAACAAGAAAAAGAGAGAGTCGAAAAGTGTGTAGTTCGACCGCCCTTTGCTATTTGTGTGGGTAGGGTTTTCAATTTAAAAGGATAAGGTAATCACATTCTCCAATAAACCTTGCCATGTGTATTCCACTCACCCCATCCTTTCTTTCTTTGACCGAATTTCTTCTCTTCCTTTTTCTTATTCTTGACTTTTTGACTTTGCAAATTTCTTTCTCTTACCATCCTTTACATCAATCGGCCCCCACTTCTTCAATTTAAAGTTTTTGTCTTCCAGCTTAGTTACTATTCACGTACCTCTTCAATTTCTTTCTTGAAAAACCATTTTCTTTTCTTTCCTTGACTTGGCCATCCACCCTTAAGCTACTATAGCCCTTGCAAAATTTTTCTTTTCTTTTCATCATTCACGCACCCATGCATTCTTTCTTGAAAAACCATGATAATTAAACTTCCAAACAGTGCTCTTCTTATGCATATGCTTGTAAAATAAAACACAACCTAATTAAATAAATTAAAAATAAAAATAAAAACACACTGCTAAAATCAAATAAAAATAAAAAGAACTTAAAAACTAAAAATCCTAAAAACAAAAATTTGGTTGCCTCCCAAAAGCGCTTAATTTTAAATCTTCAGCCAGACTTCTTCCACTCTCCTCAATTTGGTTCACCAAGGGGAATGCTTTCTAATTTATGCACCCCCTCTCCATAATAATGCTTCGAACGCTGCCCATTGACCTTGAACAAGCTCCCATCCGATTTCTTCAGCTCAATTGCTCCATATGGGAAACCTTGGTGTATCACAAATGGTCCTGACCACCTTGACTTCAACTTGCCAGGAAATAATTTGAGCCGTGAATTATACAAGAGAACTTGTTGTCACGACCCAATTCCATTCTCTTTAACCGAAATCACTGAAAATTTTTCGCGTTTTACTGTTACCTTACCTGGTCGCGAACTAAACTCACCACACACTGTTGGGCTGTGAGCCAATAATAATCACCACATCTCATTCATTCTCAATAAATTAAAACGGTGTCATACATGTGCATTTAATCGTGTACTTATACGAATACATGTTTTACTGACATCTACATCCCCCATAAGTACAACTCAAAAGAATACTGTGCTTTTACATTGTTTAGATACAAAAAGAATCACTGTGTATATACCTCTTAGCGATGGAGATGCAGCGGAGTCCAAAATAATACGCCTCAGTCCTCACTGGGCTACTATGCACGCTCTGTAAGGGGGAAAATAGAGTGGGATGAGCAACCACACGCTCAGTAAGGCAATAATGCAAGCATGGTAGATAACTACTCTATCTACATGCTGATAGTGTTATGCATAAATCATTTATAGTAGGAGCATGAGGAATAAAACTATACCATATGAGTATACATATATATCATGTATCAAAGTCATGTAACATTGGCATATAAAACATGGTAAGACATCATGTATAAATCATCTCATGCTCGATCTCATTTAAATTCATAAAAAGGGCAATTCATTAAGAAACCTCCTTTTTAAACCCACGTCATAAATCTCTTCCTCATCACATACAATCACATATCAATTCACAATCACAACCACGTTTTCATTTCACAATTCAAATCCACGAGGCTCGACCCCTCCTTTGGGTCTACCTTAAACAATCACAATCACACTTAGAGATTTAAAATCATGTGGTAGTAAGTAAATTAAGCAAGGAGACAGGTTACTATATCTCAAGTGACTACATTGGCCAATCGTCACATATCATCCCAGACCACACGGATTCCGGTGTGCGGGGTATCATGCTGGCACGAAGGTGGGTTAGTTCTCCGCCAGACTTTCTCAATCAAGTAACCACCACGCGGTATATCGTACTCCATGTGATATATACGGTACATCGTACTCCGCGGACCCATAACATGGTTGGGGGTGCCTGCCATAGGTCTTATCTACCCCATGTCAAGTGTAACCTTTTTAGTCTCAAGAGCGGTGGGAGTAGCCGCAATACCAGGTCCTAGCCCCTCATGGCCTTGCTCGCCCCTGTTGTGTTCCCTGATCCAGGTCCTAGCCCCTCACCCTCACCCCACCTAAGAGGTCTGTCAGGCCTGTTGGGTTCCCTGGATGGATTAAGTCAGGTCCTAGCCCCTCACCCTCACCTCACCTAAGAGGTCTGTCAGGCCTGTTGGGTTCCCTGAGTTAATCCGTATCTCTCACCACGGCCTCATACATACCACAGTGTGAAAACCAGCGCGAGCTACGCTCTAGCGCGAATTCATGCATCGAAACCAATCACTTCGTACTAGCAACGCTCTAGTACGGCATTTATGCATAAAAATATGAAGAAACCATGTACGAGCATAGCTCCAGTACGGTTATATGCATAAGAAAAACCACTCAAATCCACGTACGAGCATAAGCTCCAGTACGGTTTATAACATCATCACAATTCAAATTCAAAGTGCGAGCTAAGCTCAAGCACGTTTCACGCAAGTGAAAACATAGAAATCTCGCGCGAGCGAGGCTCTAACGCGAATTATATCACATACACGCGATAGGCGGCTCACATGAATTCAAAACATCTCATAATATGCTTAGTGCCTCATATGGGCTATTTCACAACATCATTCAAGTACTAGCCAGCCTATCCTTTTATTTGTTCAAATCAAAGCATTGTGTTTTGTAAAAGCATTCAAAACACATGATTTATGCAATTATTAGCCTTACTATCCCTTTTTCAATAACCATATCAAACAACCAAATCTCATACAAATACTCATACACCCTCAAAACACATTTCCATAAGTCCATGCACATTTCTAAAGCCCTATATATACCCACGAGTTCAAAATACGAGCAGCTACCTCTATATACTTACAACATTCCCTTACCTGGAATCGCGATGCGTGATTCCACCTCCTTAAGCTGCTTACTCGTACGGTTCGGTTCGCCTTCAACGAACTCTTCGGGACTGCATAAAATCGTATCCCGCATTATATTCGATCCATATATTGTAATCCTTGTGCTTGCTATAGTCACTTTAACCTATAGCCTTTATTAACGCTTATTTGGCCTCGTTTCATTACTTTACCCATAGCTCGAGTCTATGAATCTTCTTAGGCCTATTATCTTATTCAAAAATCGATATCAAATCGATATTAAGCTCATAGTGTTCATGCTTCATGAATTCCCTCACTATGGCATTTATCAAGCATATTCATACCCATTTCTACAATTCCTCCAAACTCACAATGTAATCTCATTTAACCATTTAAAATCATAAACATTACCCCAATGACAACTTTAGCATGCCATAAACCATAAGTTCATTCAATCCCACATATCCTCACATTATACCCATTTTAGGTTTCTAGGTCACACCAACTTCACAACATTCCTAAGTAGTTTATCCATCAATACTCCTATCAATCAACTCCAAAATCAATTTAAATAGCTAATACATTTGGATTGGAGGGTTAGAATCTTACCAATGTGATTTCGCTCCTTGCTCCAATTGGTAATGCCCTTAACTCCTTCAACTCCAAGAATGGGAAGATGCCCTCTCACTATGTTGTTCTTCTCTTTGATAGGAACAACTTTGCCTCTAATGATCTCTCTCCAAATCTCGCTGAAAATGGCTGATTTTAGAGAGGGAAAGTTAGGTTTTTGGGTTGAAATGGTAAGGTTTGGTGTTTTTCCGAGATTTCCAGATTTTCAGCTCTCCTTATATAGAAATGACTTGAGGAGATCGATCTGGTCCAAGAGGAGATCGATTTGGTCCCTTGAAATCCCTCTTTTTCACGGCATTTTTAAGCCTGAGATCGATCTGTCGAGCAATGAGATCGATCTGTTAAAGCATGAGATCGATCTGTCGAAGCAATCAGATCGATCTGGTCCCAAACAGAGAGCTAAGGAGATCGATCTGGGTGCTTGAGGATCGATCTTTCCACTACAGAATGCTTGAGAGATCGATCTGGCTCCATTGGAGATCGATCTGCTCAATTCTTTCGCCCAAATAAGAGCATTCTGGCTCTCCCAGATCGATCTCTCATCTTAGGAGATCGATCTGGACCTCATGTTTTCCAGATTTCCTGCAGTTTCATTGCTGCAACTCATACCAACACACCCTCAATCTATTGCCATGGCCATTTCCTCATCCATCCACCTTTATAACTTGAAAATGGCATCCATTCATACCTTATGCACATTGAAACTTGTGTGCATTCATTGTATATTCAAGGGTATGCAACATAAAAACCAAATGGGAGCATAACTCCATTCCATTTTACCACACTACTCATCTTGAGTCTCAATCACATCCATCACTTGGTAGAACACATTTCTCCGTATTCATACTCAATGAAACTTGTATGTACGTTACAATTTATATTACACATACATACATTGAATCTATGGACTTACATCAATCATATTTTACAGTACAAGTCCATTCATATTATTTAATCCAAGTACACACATTACCCTTTTACATATACGGGGTCTTACACTTGTTGTCCAGGATGAAATTCTCGTTTCATTATCATCTTGTCATGCCATCTCTTGGTCATATCCTTATAAATCCTTGCATTGTCATATGACTCATTCCTCAGCTCATCAAGCTCATTCAATTGGAGTAACCAATTTGTTCCAGCCTTGTCATAGTCAAAATTGAGCTTATTAATGGCCCAGTAAGCTCGATGCTCAAGCTCTACAAGTAGATGACATACCTTATCAAATACCAACCTATAGGGAGACATCCCAATTGGAGTCTTATAGGCTGTTTTGTATACCCAAAGTGCATCATCTAACTTGTTAGCCTAATCTTTTCTATTCAGATTTACAGTTTTCTCCAAGATCAACTTCGCTTCTCGGTTTGAAATTTTAGCTTGACCATTTGTCTGCGGATGATAACCAAGAGCTACTTTATGTCGAATTCCATACTTTGACATCAAACCATTAAAGACTTTGTTACAGAAATGAGTGCCTTCATCACTCAAGAGGGCCATTGGAGTACAGAACCTTGTCAAAATATTCTTGTGTAGAAATCGAATCACCACTTTTGCATCATTTATTGGTGTTGTTATTGCCTCTACCCACTTAGAGACATAATCAACAACAAAGAGAATGTATAGCTTCCCAAAAGATGGAGGAAACGGCCCCATAAAATCGATACCCTATACATCAAAGATTTTCACTTCTAGAATATTTGTCAAAGGTAATTCATGCCTTCTTGAAATGTTTCCAACCCTTTGACATCTTCCACATGTTTTTATAAACATGTAGCTATCTTTAAACACACTAGGCCAATAAGAAACTGATTGCAGCACCTTTGTTATTGTATATTCTGCACCAAAATGGCCTCCATATGCTGCAGCATGACAGTGACGCAGAATTTTTTGAACTTTGCCTTCTGGTACGTACCTTCTGGTAATCTGATCTAAACACTTCTTAAACAACAGAGGGTCATCCCAAAAATATGAGTTGACATCATGGAAGAATTTCTTCCTCTGTTGATAAGTTAAACCACTTGGCATTAATCCTCATGCTAAGTAATTCACTATGTTTGCAAACCAAGGCAGATTTGCATCAATCTTCATTATTGTTTCATCTGGAAACTCCTCTTGAATAAGCTGTTCTTGCTGAATTTCAGATTACTCCAACCTAGACAAATGATCAGCTACAACATTTTCGGATCCCTTTTTGTCCTTGATCTCAAAATCAAATTCTTACAAAAGCAAGATCCATCTAATAAGTTTGGGTTTGGCATCCTTCTTCGCAAATAGATACCGAATAGCGGCATGGTCTGTATAGACAATGACCTTGCCCTAAATTAAGTATGGTCTGAACTTGTCAAATGCATGTACAACTGTAAGCATCTCCTTCTCCATTGTTGTGTAATTTTTTTGAGCTTCATCTAAGGTCCTGCTTGAGTAATAGATAGCCCAAAAAATCTTGTCTCTTTTCTGCGCAAGGATTGTGTCATGACCCTCAACTTACCAAAATACGTATAAATTTTTTTTTGCATTTTCATGCATCATTTATCATTCGTCCTTACCTCAATCGTGAACAACAACTCTCCTCAATAGTTGGGCTGTGTGTCGACGTCTAACTCACTCCACCATACCAATCCAATTTGCATATTATTCATAAGTAAACACTTGTATAAATGTATATATATATATATCAAAGTTGTTACATGTGTTTACATTGTTTTACATCTCCAATAGTTACATACAAAATGCTACTGTGCTATCGTAAGTTTAGATACAAAATTTCAACAGTGTGTATACCTTTAGTGATGGGATGCAGCGGATTACCAAAAGGGAACACCTCCAGTCACGCTCAATCTATACTCAACACTCTTTAGAGAGGGGGAAAATAAGGGGGTGAGCAAACCACACGCTCAGTAAGGCAATCATACGAACAAGTAGATACTGCACTATCTACGTGATCGTGATGCCATACTCAAAAGCATTTAATTCATCATTTATCTCAAAACATAAGTGTATGATTGTGTTAATGGTATGTAAAGCATTCATGCTATTAAAATCCAGTGCACATTTCAACTCAAAGCATAGTATAAATCATCATGCATAATTCACATTAAAAGCATGGCATTACCCATCATACATTTTCTCAATAAAGCATGGCATTAAATATCATGCATTTTCACAATAAAGCATGGCATTAAACATCGTGCATCCGTGCACTTTAAAACCATTAACAAATCAATTCAACACTGGTCAGGTCTCAGCTCATCCCTCGGACTTTCCTGACCACAAATCATTTCAAATATGGATTTATTCTCAAAGCAATAGACATGTGAGATAGGCAGTTCAACAACAGGTAATAACCTCAAGGCCTATGTACATAACCTGTGATACCGGCTACACGGATCAGGTGTGCGGGATATCACCACCATCTGCTTCGACACGGGAGGTGGGCCAAATCCTACCCGCCGGTCCATAGCAGATCTCGTCCGAAGACGGCACATCACAACTCAACACGATACAATGTACTCCATGTTACCTGCACAGTACAACGTACTCCGTGGACCCAATTAACACATCATATCACGCCACATCTCAAATGCACGTGTGAGCCTATTTAATCGATACGACCTCTTGTCTACTCGAAGCTCCTAACATGGTTAATTAATCATGTCAAAACAATGCACGTGTGAGCCTATTTAATCGATGTGACACCCAGTCTACTCGAAACTCCAAACACGGTAACATGCAAGGTGGGCATCCAATGTGAGACAAACTCCAAGCACAATGCCAAAACAATTATGATTTCCATGTGAAAACTAGTGCCTCTTGCACTCATGTGTATAAAACACGTCAAATCTCGTGCGAGTCATACTCTAACACGCTTTCATACTCACGAAATCATGTAGGTGGCTCAAAACTTTGCAAAGTATGGTTAACAAAACCAAAACACACTCATTTCTTTTGCAAATCATTTCAATGTCAGCCAACCTACCAATCATTTGCTAAAAAGTAATAAAACATGATTTTCAAAGCAATATGCTTTTGTTTTCATGCACATTTCTCAAACTCCCAACTTTTGCCCTTCAATCACCCAACATCATTTACTAATCTCATGCATTCTAGCAAAACATTTAAGCACCCAAATTGCGCACAGATATCTCTAAGAGTCCACACAATTCCCTTACCTCGATTTACTTGGTGTGACTCCTTTCCTCTTAGCTTCTCACGCTTTTAGCTCAACTCGCCCCGGCGTATCCTCGAAAGCTGCGATTCATTCATTCAATAATTGAGTTAATGTTTTTAACCCATAATTGACCTCACTAGTCAATATTATTCACTTATGCATTTTACCAATGCCGTAATCCACATTTTACCTCTTTTAGGTAAATCTCATAATTTATCCACTAATAACATCTTAAAATCATACCCATAACACTATTATCACCTCTAGACATCCCATTTCTCATTAATCTCCATACATTCCACTTTCTCACACTAGATCATTTCTAGGTCATAATCATTCCAATGCATTTTAGATAGTTTCTAACCATCCATACTCATGCCAACAACTCCAAAATCACTTAAATAAACAATGTACCATAGTTGGAGTGTTAGAATCTTACCAAATTTGATTTCTCTTCTTACTCCAAATGACAATGCCCTTAACTCCTTCAATACCAACAATGGGAAAATGCCTTCCAACTATGTTGTTCTTCTCTTTGATAGGAACAACTTTGCCTCTAATGGTCTCTCTTCAAATCTTACTGAAAATGGCTGATTTTAGAGAGAGAAAGTTAGGTTTTTGGGTTGAAAGTGGAAGGTTAGTATTTTTCCCGAAATTTTTTGATTTTCAGCATTCTTTTTATAGAAATAGCTTGAGGAGATCGATCTGTTCCAAGAGGAGATCGATCTGGTCCCCTTAAATCCCTCTTTTTCACGGCATTTTAAGCATGAGATCGATCTGTCGAAGCATGAGATCGATCTGCTCCTAAACAGAGAGCTAAGGAGATCGATCTAGGTGCTTGAGGATCGATCTTTTCATTACAGAATGCTTAGGAGATCGATCTGGCTCCATTGGAGATCGATCTGCTCTATTCCATTGCCCAAATAAGAGCATTCTAGCTCTTCCAAATCAATCTCTCATCCCATGAGATCGATCTGCCCTTCATAGTTTTCAGATTTTCTGCAGTTCTTCTGCAGCAACTCATACTCAAACCTCCTTCTTAATTTGCTACCATGATCATTTTCCTATTTATTCATCTTTGAGACTTGAAAATGGTATCCATCCACACTTCATACACATTAAAACTTGTGTAGAATCTTTGTATGACCAATGGTACTTAGTATAAACAAATGGAAGTGCATACTCATGCAAATCTTCATTCCATTTACCACATTACTCATAATCCATTCCATTCACATTCTCCACATATTTCAGTCCATTTCTTTACATTCATTCATAATGTAACTTGTATGTACAATCACAACTCTTACTACATGTGTGTACATTAACTTATGGACTTACATCACGTATACTTCACATTACAATTGTATCATTAAACTTATGACTTCATAATACAACTTCATTTACATTTCTTTGTACATATATACCATTATACATATACGGGGCCTTACATTCTCCCCCACTTAGAAAATTTGGTCCTCCAAATTAGAACCAATTATTCTGTGAACAACTCGGGATACTTCTCCCACATCAAACTCTCCAATTCCCATGTGGCTTCTTCCACAGTGTGATGTTGCCAAAGTACTTTCACCAAGGGAATTGTCTTTGTCCTCAGCACTTTCTCTTTGTTGTCCAATACTCGAATTAGCTTCTCAACATAGGTCATACCTTCATTGAGCTCCAAAGGCTTATACCTTATCACATGTGTCGGGTCCGGGTGATACTTCCTCAACATGGATACGTGGAAGACGTTATGCACACTTGCCAACTCTGGTGGCAATGCCAATCTATAAGCCTTATCTCTCACCTTATCAAGTATCTCAAATGGCCCTATATATCGAGGGCTCAACTTTCCCTTCTTCCCAAATCTCATAATTCCCTTCGAAGGGGAAACTTTCAAAAACACTGACTCACCCACATCAAACTCTAGTGGTCTCCGTCTCCTGTCAGCATAACTCTTTTGCCTGCTCTGAGCTGTCCGTAACCTCTCACATATCAATTGGACATCCTCAGAGGCTTGTCTAACCAAGTCGGGAGTAAAGATCTGTCTGTCACCAACCTCTTCCCATCCAATAGGGGAACGGCATCTACGCCCATACAATGCCTCATATGGTGCCATCCCGATACTCGCATGAAAACTGTTATTATAGGCGAACTCTGCGAGTGGCAAATGGTCATTCTAGGAGCCTCCAAAATCCAATGCACACGCTCTCAACATATCCTCCAGGGTCTGTATAGTCCTCTCTGACTGACCATCTGTCTGGGTCCCCATCGTTTCCTGAAAACGTTCCCAAAAGTGGGAAGTGAAGCGGGCATCCCTATCAGAAACAACGCTCACTGGAATTCCATATAGCCTCACTATCTCGCGCACATATAGGTTCGCTAATTGGCTCAAAGTATCGGTAGCTCTCATAGCTAAAAAATGGACTGATTTCGTCAACCTATCCACAATCACCCATATGGCATCATGACCTCTCCGGGTCCTCGGTAATCCCATCACAAAATCCATGGTGACATGCTCCCACTTCCAAGTCTGTATCGGTAGAGGCTGCAATAACCCTGCAGGCTTCTGATGCTCTACCTTCACCTGCTGACAAATGAGACACTTAGCAACATATTCAGCAATGTGCTTTTTTATCCCAGACCACCAATAAACCTTTCGAAGGTTTTGATACATCTTAGTACCCCCTAGATGTATCGTATATTTCGATGAGTGAGCCTCTGTCAAGATCAACCTTCTGATCTCTGCGTCATTAGGAACACATATCCTACCTCTGAACCTCAACAATCCATCCGAACTCAACCCAAAGTCCGTGTCTGTACCCCTCTGTATCTGCCCGACAATATCACTACATTGCTGATCAACTCGCTGAGCCTGTCAGATTCGATCTACCAGATTCGGTTCTAACTGCAGGCTAGCTATCATAAATTCTCTATCAGCGTCAAGCGGGGTCATATCCAAACTGAGGTTCGTGTACTGTTCCAACAGCTCGTGTTCCCTAACCATAATGAATGATACCATCCCTAGATGCTTTCTACTCAATGCATCAGCAACCACATTTGCTTTACCCGGGTGGTACAGGATTTCACAATCATAATCCTTTAACAGCTCGAGCCATCTCCTCTGTCTCATCTTCAACTCTTTCTGTGAGAATAGGTACTTAAGGCTCTTATGATCTATATAAACCTGAAATCTCTCACCATAAAGGTAGTGGCGCCATATCTTCAGCGCAAACACCACCGCTGCCAACTCCAAGTCGTGAGTCAGGTAGTTCCTCTCATGATCCTTTAACTGTCTTGATCCATAGGCTACTACATTCCCATCCTGCATCAATACACAGCACAGTCCTAGATGTGAAGCATCTGTATACATCGAAAAACCTCCTGAGCTAGTAGGAATGGTGAGTATTGGAGCTGTAGTTAATCTCATTTTCAACTCCTCAAAGCTTTCCTCACACTTATCGTCCCACACAAACTCCACATTCTTTCTTGTGAGACGTGTCAAAGGAGCAGCTAACCTTGAAAATCCCACCACAAACCTTCGATAATACCCAGCTAAACCTAGGAAACTCCTGATCTCTATCACTGTTTGGGGTCTCTGCCACTGAACTACGGCCTTAATCTTAGATGGATCCACTGATACTCCATCCTTCGATACTATGTGACCCAGAAAAGAGATCTGTTCCAACCAAAAGTCGCACTTACTGAGTTTAGCGTACAACTTCTTCTCTCGAAGGGTCTGTAGCACTATCCTTAGATGCCTCTCATGCTCCTCTCTAGACCTTGAATCCACCAGTATATCATCAATAAACACGATCACAAATCGGTCCAAATACTGGTGGAATACCTCATTCATCAACGACATAAAAGCTGCGGGAGCATTCGTCAACCCGAATGGCATAACCATAAACTCATAATGTCCATACCGGGTGCGAAAAGCTGTCTTGGGTACATCTCCACCTCGTATCTTCAACTGATGGGACCCTGATCTTAGATCTCTCTTGGAAAAGACCTACGCTCCCTTAAGCTGATCCAACAAATCATTGATGCGTGGAAGGGGATAATTATTCTTGATGGTGGCCTTATTCAACAACCGGTAATCTATACACAGTCGGAGGCTTCCATCCTTCTTCCTTACAAACAGAACCGGTGCTCCCCAAGGTGAGACGCTTGGTTTGATGAACCCCTTCTCCAGCAACTCCTGTAACTGTTTCCTTAGTTCTTCCAACTCAACTTGAGCCATACTGTATGGTGGCTTGGACATCGGCTCTGTACCAGGTGCCAAATCTATACCAAACTCCATCTCCCTATCTGGAAGTAACCCTGGTAACTCATCCGAAAAGACATCTGAAAATTCCATAACCACTGGTATGTCTCCCAATTCCGGACGTGCCTTATCCGTCTCAATCACATAAGCGATGAACCCTTCACATTATTCTTTCCACCATTAGTAAACATAAATCATCATATTCACACACAAAATTGATAAACAAATTTATCTTTCATACATCATATATCGGGATTGTACTCATCACAATAACAAAAATCATGTTCTTTAACTTCATTTCACAAAATTTACTACAAGATTGTCTATCTTTGGAAACATCAAAGTTTTTGCATGACAATCTATAACAACATGATTGGTAGCCAACCAATCCATTCCTAGGATCACATCAAAATCACTCATATTTAATAAAATTAAATCGGCTGCCATCTCTTTACCTCCTATTTTCATCTTACAATCCCTATATATATGCTCAGTCAACTGACTATCATTCATAGGAGTAGATATCAACAACATCTTATCAAGCAGCATGGGTTTTACGTGCTTCAACAATTTACATGCAAAGGATGGCGAAATAAAGGAATGCGTGGCACCAGGATCAAACAGTACATGAGCTTCTAAATCAAAGATTTGGATGGTACATTTTACCACATCTGATGACTGATCTGCAGTGTCTTGGTCCAGTGCGTGCACTCGTCCTCTGCTTACACCCACTGCTTGCTTCCCCTTTTCCTCGGTTGTAGCCCTCCTCCTCGGAGCAGCTGTACCAACTGGAGCTCTCTCTGGCTCTTTGCCCTTCTGTGGGGCTCTCTCTATCATCTCTGGGCAATCTCTTATTATATGCCCTGGCTTCCCACATCTGAAGCATACTACAGGAGATCCATAGCATGGTCGAGTACCATGGTACCTGCCACACTTGCCAGACTGTTCCGTAGTAGGCCGTGGTCCTCCAATCACGATTCCCTTAGCTGGAGCAATGGCCAGATACATGGGAGTATTAACTGTCCTCTCTCGGATCTCATCAGTTCTCGACCTCTTTCCAGAGAATCTCTTGCTTCCCTTATAGCTGAAGCCTCTATCCATCATAAGTCTCTTCTTATCTCTGTCCCTCATCTTACCAACCTTTCCAAACTCTGAGGCGATTCTATCAACATCTTGTTCACATAATTGCGCCCTGCGCACTGCCTCCTCATAGGTCGGTATATCCAGAGGGACCAATCTAGACCTGATGGTCGGTCTCAAACCATCCATAAACTTTTGGATTTTCTTGACCTCATTACTCATAGTGTTGGGATCATATCTGCCTAGGGATATAAAAGCAGTCTCATACTCATCCACAGTCCTGCTCCCTTGGGTCAGTCCCAAAAATGCCATCTTTAGCTTTCGTTGTGCGGTATCCAAAACGTACTGTCTCCTAAAGGCCTCCAAAAATATATCCCAGCTGATCTTAGTATGTCGGGCTCTCAAGATAGGCCTGGTGGACTTCAACCAATGTTCTGCTGATCCTTTCAGCATAAAAGCGACAAATGCTACCATCTCGGTAGTAGTGCACTCAAAGAACC
Organism: Firmiana major; assembly: GCA_033439115.1. Classification (NCBI taxonomy): domain Eukaryota; kingdom Viridiplantae; phylum Streptophyta; class Magnoliopsida; order Malvales; family Malvaceae; genus Firmiana; species Firmiana major. The sequence continues at coordinate 7,747,337 of CM065903.1, forward strand.
CATATAATTTCTCGATCTCATTGATCCAATCCTCAGCCGCTACTGGATCCTTCACTCCACTGAAAGACGACGCTCCAAACTTCTGGAACTGCCGCAATCTATCCAAATCGTAACCATGTCCCCAACCTCTACTGCCTGGTGTGGCAACCGGCGTAGGCACATCCTGTGTGGCTGGGGTATCTCTCGTCTGTAGCCTCTGGGCTTCCCTTGCTCGTGCCTCAGGAGCTGCTGCCTGCTCAGCATCACCCTGTATAGCGGGACTTTGTCTACCGCCAACTCCAGACAAAGATTGGGTGACCAACTCCACAATCATCTCAATGCTCCGCTCAATCCTCACGAAGAGAGCCTCAGTACTCTCGGGTCTCTCCTCTAGACCCTGTGGAGCGTGCTCAACATCAGCCTCCACCTCAACATCATCCTGAGCCTCGTGTGTTTTTGGCTCAACACGACCCCTAGGCCTACCTCTACGGCCTCGAGCCTGTGCTCTCATCCCTCTACCGCGACTGGTATTAGGCATACTTACTCAATTCCCTACATTCATAACCAATTACTTAGTCAACCCATCGACACACACACAATTGTATCTAAACAGCACAGTAACATGGGGATGTAATTTTCCAACTTATTAAGTATTTTAGACACGACACACATCAGACCAACTCAGCTCTGATACCAACTTCTGTCACGACCCTCAACTTACCAAAATACGTACAAATTTTTTTTGCATTTTCATGCATCATTTATCATTTGTCCTTACCTTAATCGTGAACAACAACTCTCCTCAATAGTTGGGCTGTGTGTCGACGTCTAACTCACTCCACCATACTAATCCAATTTGCATATTATTCATAAGTAAACACTTGTATAAATGTATATATATATATATATCAAAGTTGTTACATGTGTTTACATTGTTTTACATCTCCAATAGTTACATACAAAATGCTACTGTGCTATCGTAAGTTTAAATACAAAATTTCAACAGTGTGTATACCTTTAGCGATGGGATGCAACGGATTACCAAAAGGGAACACCTCCAATCACGCTCAATCTATACTCAACACTCTGTAGAGAGGCAGAAAATAAGGGGGGTTAGCAAACCACATGCTCCGTAAGGCAATCATGCGAACAGGTAGATACTGCACTATCTACGTGATCGTGATGCCATGCTCAAAAGCATTTAATTCATCGTTTATCTCAAAACATGAGTGTATGATTGTGTTAATGGTATGTAAAGCATTCATACTATTAAAATCCAGTGCACATTTCAACTCAAAGCATGGTATAAATCATCATGCATAATTCACATTAAAAGCATGGCATTACCCATCATGCATTTTATCAATAAAGCATGGCATTAAATATCATGCATTTTCATAATAAAGCATGGCATTAAACATCATGCATCCGTGCACTTTAAAACCATTAACAAATCAATTCAACACTGGTCAGGTCTCAGCCCATCCCTCGGACTTTCCTGACCACAAATCATTTCAAATATGGATTTATTCTCAAAGCAATAGACATGTGAGATAGGCAGTTTAACAACAGGTAATAACCTCAAGGCCTATGTACATAACCTGTGATACCGGCTACATGGATCAGGTGTGCGGGATATCACCACCATCTGCTTTCACACGGGAGGTGGGTCAAATCCTACCCGTCGGTCCATAGCAGATCTCGTCCGAAGACGGCACATCACAACTCAACACGGTACAATGTACTCCATGCTACCTGCACGGTACAACGTACTCCGTGGACCCAATCAACACATCATATCACGCCACATCTCAAACGCATGTGTGAGCCTATTTAATCGGTACGACCTCTTGTCTACCCGAAGCTCCTAACACAGCTAATTAATCATGTCAAAACAATGCACGTGTGAGCCTATTTAATCGATGTGACACCCAGTCTACTCGAAGCTCCAAACACGGCAACATACAAGGTGGGCATCCAGTGCAAGACAAACTCCAAGCACAATGCCAAAACAATTATGATTTCCATGTGAAAACTAGTGCCTCTTGCACTCATGTGTATAAAACACGTCAAATCTCGTGCGAGTCATACTCTAGCACGCTTTCATACTCACGAAATCATGTAGGTGGCTCAAAACTTTGCAAAGTATGGTTAACAAAACCAAAACATACTCATTTCTTTTGTAAATCATTTCAATGCCAGCCAACCTACCAATCATTTGCTAAAAAGCAATAAAACATGATTTTCAAAGCAATATGCTTTTGTTTTCATGCACATTTCTCAAACTTCCAACTTTTGCCCTTCAATCACCCAACATTATTTCCTAATCTCATGCATTCTAGCAAAATATTTAAGCGCCCAAATTGCGCACAGATATCTCTAAGAGTCCACACAATTCCCTTACCTCGATTTACTTGGTGTGACTCTTTTCCTCTTAGCTTCTCACGCTCTTGGCTCAACTCGCCCCAGCGTATCCTCGGAAGCTGCGATTCATTCATTCAATTAATTGAGTTAATGTTTTTAACCCATAATTGACCTCACTAGTCAATATTATTCACTTATGCATTTTACCAATACCTTAATCCACATTTTACCTCTTTTAGGTAAATCTCATAATTTATCCACTAATAACATCTTAAAATCATACACATAACACTATTGTCACCTCTAGACATCCCATTTCTCATTAATCTCCATACATTCCACTTTCTCAAACTAGACCATTTCTAGGTCATAATCATTCCAATGCATTTTAGATAGTCTCTAACCATCCATACTCATGCCAACAACTCCAAAATCACTTAAATAAACAATGTACCATAGTTGAAGTGTTAGAATCTTACCAAATTTGATTTCTCTTCTTGCTCCAAATGGCAATGCCCTTAACTCCTTCAATACCAATAATGGGAAAATGCCTTCAAACTATGTTGTTCTTCTCCTTGATAGGAACAAATTTGCCTCTAATGGTCTCTCTTCAAATCTTACTGAAAATGACTGATTTTAGAGAGAGAAAGTTAGGTTTTTGGGTTGAAAGTGGAAGGTTAGTGTTTTTCCCAAAAATTTCTGATTTTCAGCACTCCTTTTATAGAAATAGCTTGAGGAGATCGATCTGGTCCAAGAGGAGATCAATCTGGTCCCCTTAAATCCCTCTTTTTCACGGTATTTTAAGCATGAGATCGATCTGTCGAAGCATGAGATCGATCTGCTCCTAAACCGAGAGCTAAGGAGATCGATCTGGGTGCTTGAGGATCGATCTTTTCACTACAGAATGCTTAGGAGATCGATCTGGCTCCATTGGAGATCAATCTGCTCTATTTCATTGCCTAAATAAGAGCATTCTAGCTCTTCCAGATCGATCTCTCATCCCATGAGATCGATCTGCCCTTCATAGTTTCCAGATTTTCTGCAGTTCTTCTACAGCAACTCATACTCAAACCTCCTTAATTTGCTACCATGATCATTTTTCCATTTATTCATCTTAGAGACTTGAAAATGGTATCCATCCACACTTCATACACATTAAAAGTTGTGTAGAATCTTTGTATGACCAATGGTACTTAGTATAAATAAATGGAAGTGCATACTCATGCAAATCTTCATTCCATTTACCATATTACTCATAATCCATTCCATTCACATTCTTCACATATTTTAGTCCATTTCTTTACATTTATTCATAATGTAACTTGTATGTACAATCACAACTCTTATTACATGTGTGTACATTAACTTATGGACTTATATCATGTATACTTCACGTTACAATTGTATCATCAAACTTATGACTTCATAATACAACTTCATTTACATTTCTTTGTACATATATACCATTATACATATACGGGGCCTCACAGATTGCTCCAATTGCAAAATCACTCGCGTCGCACATCAGTTCAAACGGTTCTGTCTAATCAGATGCGATCATAATAGGTGCAGAAATAAGCTCCTTCTTGATCTTTTCAAATGCCTGCAAGCAAAGATCATCAAAGATAAAATCAGCATCTTTTTCTAAGAAATTACATAAAGGTTTTGAGATTTTCGAAAAGTCCTTGATAAATTTATGATAGAAGCTTGCATATCCCAAAAAGCTCCTCACGGCTTTGACTGATTTTGGAGGGGGAAGCTTTTCAATAGCAGCGACTTTAGTTCTGTCCACCTCAATGCCGTGAGCTGAAATTTTATGTCCAAGGATGATTCCTTCTTACACCATAAAATGACACTTCTCCCAATTTAAGACTAGATTCGTCTCTTCGCATCTCTGCAAAACAAGTGCATAAACATTGGTCAAAAGTATTACCAAATATCGAGAAGTCATCCATGAAGACTTCCATTATCTCTTCAACCATGTCAGTGAAGATCGACATCATGTATCTCTGGAAGGTTGTTGGGGCGTTACACAAACTGAAAGGCATCCTCCTATATGCGAAAGTTCCATATGGGCAAGTGAAGGTTGTTTCCTCTTGATCTTCTGGGGCTATCGCAATCTGGTTATAGCCCGAGTAGCCGCTTAAAAAGCAATAATAACTGTATCCAGCTAGTCTGTCTAACATTTGGTCAATGAATGGAAGCGGGAAGTGGTCTTTCCTAGTAGCTTTGTTCAGCTTCCTATAATCGATGCATACTCTCCAACCCGTTACCATTCTGGTGGATATGATTTCATCGTTGATGTCACAAACTACTGTCATTGCAACCTTTTAAGGTACAACCTGCACAGGACTCACCCAAGAACTATCAGATATCGCATATATAATACCAGCATTTAATAATTTTAAAATCTCAGCTCTAACAACTTCTTTCATTGCTGGATTCAGTCTTCTCTGTGGTTCAATAGAGGGTTTATGATTTTCCTCCAACCGAATTTTATGCATCACAACAGAGGGACTAATTCCTTTTATGTTAGCAATGGACCATCCAATTGTCGATTTGTGCTCTCTTAAGATTCTAAGCAACTTGTCTCCCTCTGCAGCAGATAAAGATGATGAAATAATCACAGGAAAAGTACTATCATCACCTAAGAAAGCATACCTCAAATGGCTTGGTAATTATTTCAATTCGATTTTGCCCTCTTTTTTCTCACTTACCTGCGACTTGTCAATCTTTTCCTTAGTTGTTGTAGTCGCACTTTCTAATGGGTTGGCTTCCAAAGTAGCAACACAACTTTTGATTTCATCAATTAATAATTCATCATCTAAATTAAAAATTGAATTTACCAGACACTGAGCCATAGGATCGGTTGGTGCTTCCTTTGTTCCAACTTCCCATACACAACTCTGCACCACTTCAATCAACTTACAAGTCTCTGGCTTATCAGCGAATTTCATCGCCTTATAGATGTTGAACATAACCGATTCATCATTCATCCTTAAGGTTAATTGCCCTCTCTGAACACCGATTAGTGCTCTCCCAGTGGCAAGGAATGATCTCCTAAGTATAAGCAAAATTTCTCTGTCCTCTTCATAATTTAAGACTATAAAATCGACATGAAAAATTAGCTTATCAACTTTAACAAGTACATCTTCTACTATACCTCTGGGATAAGTAATCGATCTATCCGCTAGTTGCAGTGTTATGGTGGTCGACTTCACATCTCCAAGACCTAGGCTCCTAAAAATAGATAAAGGCATTAAATTTATGCTAGCACCTAAATCACACAATGCTTTACCCACTTTCGATCCTCCAATCTCGCACGGAATAGTAAAGCTTCCAGGGTCTTTCAATTTTTGCGATAACTTCTGCTGCAAAATCGCACTGCATTCCTCTATCAAGTTGACAATTTCATAATCCTCAAGTCTCCGTTTCTTTGACAGCATCTCTTTCATGAATTTCGCATAATGCGGCATTTACTGCAAGACATCAACAAACAGAATGTTAATATGTAATTTCTTAAATATATCTAGAAATTTCTTAAACTCAGATTCAATCTTCCTTTTATACAAAGCTTGAGGATAAGAAATAGATGGTTTCAACAAAGGAGGATTATCAGGAAAAAAGTTTACTAAAAGGTTTAGAATCAACTCCTTGTAGAACCGTTTTTGATTCAGCATCCTTTGACACAACAGGTTCGGCCTACTTCTTCTGCACCTCAGTGATTGGCACAGTTTCTTCTTTCTCTACTACCTTTGGCGGCTCATAGGTTTTTCCACTTCTCAAAGATATAGCATTGCAGTGTTCTTTCAGATTTAGCATTGTATCACTAGGGAACTTACCTCTTTCATTCAAAGAACTGACAACTGTAGTTAACTGTCCCAAAGTAGTGTCAACAGACTTCATCTGCGCACCTAGACTAGTATTCATCTCTGAAATTTTAGCTTCCATAGTGTTTAACCGCGCATCAGTTTTAGTAAATCGTGTTCTAGTTTCAACCATGAACTCCTCATATTTGTTCCTTCTAACTCCACCATAACCTTAGGGATTTCCTTGGTTATTGAATCTTGTATTGTTGTTTCTTGCTGCTGGTGGGTTTAGAACATTCTTAGAATTACCATAAGATAGATTCTCATGGTTTTTGAATCCTGGCTGGTAATAGTTTGGAACCCGATTTCCCTGAAAACCAAAGTTACGATTATTAACATAATTCACCTGCTCCAAATTCATCCCCATCAAGTTAGGATTTGCGTTGTCAGAATGAATCATAGCTTGCAGCCCTTGTATACCCATTGAAGTAATTTGTGTCAAAATCTGCTCAAGTCTTGCTAGAATGGTTGTCTGCGTATCTAACTCATGCATACCTGCTACTCTTCTGACATTAGCTCTTTCACCTGACCATTGGCTGTTGTTTATAGCCATCTCCTCAAGTAACTGTATAGCCTGATCAGGTGTCTTAGACCATAGTGAACCTCCTGCTGAGACGTCTACAGTAGCTCTTGTCTGCGGAGTCATGCCTTTGTAGAAAACCTGTATCTAGTTTCCTTCATCATATCCATGCTGAGGGCATCTACGCAATAACTCTTTAAATCGCTCTCATGCCTCATGTAATGGCTCTTGGTCTAACTGTGTGAACTGGGCAATCTCTAATCTTATCTGCATAGTCTTTCCTGGTGGGAAATACTTTGCCAAGAATTTTTGTGCCATCACTGCCCATGTCGGAATGCTTCCTGCTGGTAGATTTTGATACCAACTCAGGGCTTTATCCCGAAGAAAGAAAGGAAATAACCTTAGCCGAATAGCATTGTCAGAGGCTCCATTAATCTTAATGGTGCTACAAATCTCTAGAAAACTTGTCAAATGTGTATTAGGATCCTCCATAGCCGAACCTCCAAATTGGTTTTGCATAACCATGTTGATCAATGCCGGCTTCAATTCAAAGTTGTTACAGTTCACAGGAATCTCTCTTATAGCAGCGAAATTCTAATTCACAACTAGAGTGAAATAATTGTGTATAGCTCGCTGCTGCTGATTATTATCTACCATGATTAAATTTCGGTCTTTCTCTTCAAATCTGTTCTGGCGAATTTGTCTGATAGTTCTCTCAAGCTCTGGATCTAACTCTTCTTTTATATCTGCACTTCCATTGCTGCGAGTTTTTACCATTCACTAAAAAAATCTTAGATAATAGATAAAAACAAAAATAGAAATAAAAATCTAAATTAAAGGCTATTAGGGAACAGTGTCAACGAGAAACTAGACGACAGTTCCCGGGCAACGGCGCCAGAAAACCTGTTGTCCTAAATGGGACACTACTGCAAGTGCACAGGTCAGTTTTCGAGTATAGAGTAAATATGAATATCGTCCCACAGAGAACTATGTCTACCGCTAATCACTGTAATCAACAACCTTGAGCTTTATTTATAAAATTAATGAATATTGGTTAAAATCATATTTATTATTCTAACTATTAACTACGGAACAAATTAATTAAAGCAAATCACAATAATTATGAATGAAAATATCAATAGCAAAATATTCCTAGAAATCAATTTCACCTAACTAGGGTTCATGCAACTCCTTTGATCAATTGTTCTTTTGATTTCAAATTGTTTATAGCCGAAACTATTTCTTGTTTATCTCTCTTGAGTTTTAAATAGTCATACCAAATTTACCTAATCCTAACCTCTCGATTCAGAATTAAATAATAGGGTTCATTAAGCAATAGTAATCCGTTTCTCTATGGCTCATAAGAATTGTCAACCTCTCGATCTAACAATGTCCTATGTTAATCTACCCTTGTGCATATAAATAATCCCCTCTCAAGTGTCGGATTCTTATACTAATTCATCTAATTGGTGGCCAATCAACTAGAGCATTAAGAACAAGTAGATTAAATAAACACAATTGAAATCATCCAAACAACATCACAAAGTAACTGAAATATGCCCAAAGTTGGTTACATCTATTCTAGGAAAAAGAAGTTTAGTTCCTAGACATCATAATAAACATCTAAGAAATCTAATTTAACATTCCAAGAACAAAAATGGTGAAAAAGATCAAAAAGATGGGTTTCAATGGAGCTAAATTAATCTTAAAGTTTTCCGCAGCAGCCTCCTTCGAAATTCTGATAAAAGACTATTTATAAGGTTTCTAAAAACTAAAACGCGGAAGGCCACGTGGCAAAACAATGTTGCCCTAATCAGACTGTTATGCTGCGACAATGGTATTAATTCCTCAAATCTACTCTACACTGTCCAGTTTCTTCTATTTCTGCAGCATGAGTCATGATCAACACCCTGTAACTTCAATTCTTCACGAAATCATCAGAACCAACTCCAAAAGCCTTGACTTCTCCAAATTATTCTTTTTCCTGCACAAGTGCATAAAACACATAAAACATACCTAATATTGCAAAGAACAAATCAAATAACTATGTAAAAAGGGTCCTAAACATATATAAAATTAAGTGCTAACAATAAATTTGGCTGCCCAAATTTTCTGCGAATTGCCATTGCATCTTGATAATTTTGAAATAGAAACCGAGGGCTCGAGGCAAAACTTGATGGCAAAATATGCGTTTACCTATAACACAGCTGTCAACATCTCCTCAAGTGACAGCATCATGTACCCCTCGATATATTTCAGATCTTAACTGGTGTTGGTTATCTTGAATCCACTGCAAACGCATGCGCTCAACACAAAGATAAGCATCGACAATAAACTGCTGAAATAACTTACCTTCTCTAAGTATTGTATGGCCAGTTGAAGGTCGTTGCTGAATAAGGTATGCATAATATTCCATCATTGTAACAGTTTTTCGTTCCTTGGCTTTTTTTTTCCATTTGAATGTCTATATTTGATGCCTAATTGAAAACCATTGTCACCAGAAGGAAAAAGTATTGATATTGCATTGCCATGAAAGCAAAATGAAGTTCGTTTATTCATTTTAAACCATCAGACCTGTGTTCAACAATAATATCTTGATCATCTTGAGGTCCATCATCATCACTAACAACTAAACCAGTTATTTCCATGTTTGATGGAAAATCATAGTGGCGATCATGATAACCTTTACCTTGATGGAAAATCATAGTGGCAATCATGATGACCTTTACCACCAATCAACCGAAGCGAAAGAGGGGCATAATTTTGTTCTACAAATCTATCTCTCCATCCTAAAAACTTTGACAATTACATTAATTTGATCAAGCATCTGAATCAATCCTTGAACAATAGTAGGATCAATATCATCAGTGGAAGCAGAGCGTTGAAAAGCTTTGATTCGATTAGTTACTTCATTTTTGGTATCACATATGTACAGCTGTTAGGAGATTAACCGACAGCAGGCAGTAAAGATCCTATGTGATGATGAACCTATCTACCTATTTTAAAAACATAAGGGCCTGGATGATTATTGATACTGCTATGCACTTTTCCTCCAATCGACGTAAACTAGAACATCGAATTGTAGGCTCTAATATTATTCCTGAATTTTCTCGCTCTCTGTCCACCGTGATAATCCAATAGACAATCAAGAAAAAGAGGAGTTATCCTGATTGAAGGTAAAGCAACTGTTCCTTCTTTGCAACACAAAGTAAAAACCCGATATATTGTGGCACTGCCCTTTTTAACCCTTTCACCATACCACATCATCGCTGAACAATATGGACACTGATAGTCCAAGCCACCTAAATCTAGAGGTTCAAAATATTTACCTGTATCAAATATATGATATTTCTTCTTCTTCTTTTTCATCAATCAAAATATAACTAAACAAGTTAAACCGCTTACAACAACATAAATAATATACAGAGTCAATAACAGTGAAATTAGAAGAGCAAATGACAATCTTACGATGCAATGATTGAGGTCCACATACACTATCCACATGACCTACAAATTAGTTATGAACCATGGAAAATAATGTTAACACAGAATGCAGCAGAGTTCAAACCAATGAATGACAAAGGCCGAATAAAAATTGCTAGTAAAAGTAACTTTGATCAAAGATCAACTCAAATGATCACCAAGAGAATAAGGTTCAACACCAATTGGAATTGATTGGCATAGATTGATAAGATGTTTTGGGTCAAAATCAGCAGGGTAAGCTCGTTCATTTGCATAAGTAGAATCTGGAAAAAACATAGAGTAACATTTAATGAGATCACAATTGATGTTGGAGAAACGTGAGCAATGAATTTTAATAAAAGCCAAAATTTAGCTCTGCAAAGAGATGAAAGCATGCAATAAGCAATTGCTAAGTTATCAAGCTGACTAATCGAAGTGCATCTAGAAGCAAGCCTACCAGTTGCGTGCATGGTCGCATACAAATCTGATTGCAAAACGGAGTAACCTATAGATTTGCTACTGGAACCAGGATCATAAACATAATGAACAGGCAAACGACAAACAAAGGAAGACAAATCACAATTGACATAGCGAATTCTTTTAACACAAGAGAGAGTTTCCAAGTCGCCATCAGAATTAGCTCTACAATGCAATCTGAGTAAATTCATCACATTGCAGCGTGTGTAATCAGATTGTACAATATCTGAAACCAAATAAGACAAATTATGAGACGATGTTGATTCAGTTGAACCAGGCAAATATAAAAAATAAAACAATGACAAATCATAGGGATCCAAAAAGCAGAAGCCATTAAATAAAGAACGTTAAGTACAAAATACAAAGGAAGGAAAAGAAATTGAAAAAAAGTAAACGAAAACCAGAGTAACACAAAGATTGTTCACCAGGTTAAAAAGAAGAACGACCAGAACAATGTATGTCGGTTTGAATATCAGAGTAAAAAAAAAAAGATGAACACAAAGTAACAAAATCAATCAATCTGCAATTTTCAAAAGCAATAAAACTCATTAATAGGGGAAAAATATGGCATATGCTGAGATTTAATCTTAGTTTATACATAATGCAAGCTTGATCAATGCATAATTTTCTTGTTGTTGCTCAACAATAGCAGCCACTCTAGGTCTTTTGCCTGTTTTCAAATCTTGATCAGATTGATGAATATCTAGGACAACAACAGGAGACCTATCAGATGAAATAGACAGAAGTGGTTTATGGTGGCAGCGGAAGCAATTAGCTAACAATGGATGTTATCAACACACTATAAATGCTGGTCCAAAGAGAAAACAGTCCTGAACATTTTCGCAACATCCGTCAGAGAGTAAGAGAAGAAACAAATCAATAAAAAAATGAGCACACAAAGCAAAATAAAGGAAACAATTTCATTTGAACAACAACGTAAATAAATGTGGAATGAAGTGAAGGAGAACAAAACACTCACCAAGTGCTTAACAAATTGATCGAGCATGACACTTGCCTCTTGACGGGAATGAATGTTGTCCGACAGTTTGTTGAGCAGAGTTAGCATAAAACGCACTGTCTTAAAAAGGCTCAAAAGGGAGATGGGAATCCTTTGCATGAAATGTGCCACTATACACCAATGAACCGCATCTCGGGTAACAGCAACAGTCAGATCGATTGAACGTATAGGAGTGGAGGACATCACAAGGGAACTTTCCATTGGTCGAGAAGGACATAACAAAGTTTGGTCTATATTTGTGTTACCATTAAGAGTGCTCTTATAAGTTCTATTTTTAGACCGTTGATTCCTAAGATAATGACTTCGCTCTAACCTACGTTTTTTTACTCGATTCCTTATCAATCATTGAGAAGTTTTTGACAATGAAACTTGATACCAAAATAACACAAAAAAGAGACAGGCAAGGAATAACTTGAAAATACACAATGAAAGCCATACGTTCAGAAAGCATATGAAATTAAAAAAAAAAAAGCCTCAAACAGTGAAAAGACAAGATGGCCAACAAAAGAAACACATGAGATTGTCAAAAGCACATCAAAAGGGGAAAAAGAAATGCATCAAATTCCCATGTTAGATCATAAAAATACAAATCAAATTCAATAAATGACAAACACTAATTAATCAAGAGAAGCTAGAACAACAATAGAAAACAAAAGAATAAAGATATAAAAATAAAGAAAAATGAAGATCCAAAATACTAAACAAAGCAAGCGAAAAAAACATGAACACCAAGATAGGATAAGAATGGCACAAAGCAGATGAAGTATATTTGCGTTACCATTAAGAGTGCTTTTATAAGTTCTGTTTTTAGACCTTTGATTCCTCTGACAATGACTTCACTCTAACCTATGTTTTTTACTCAATTCCTTATCAATCATCGACAAGTATTTGACAACGAAACATGATACCAAAATAACACAAAATAGATACAAGCAAGGAACAACATGAAAATACATAATGCAAACCATACATTCAGAAAGCAGAGGAAATAAAAAAAGCATCAAACAATGAAAAGACAATATGACCAACAAAAAAAACATAGGAGATTGTTGCACATCAAAAGGGGAAAAAGAAACGCACCAAATTCTCATGTTAGATCATAAAAATGCAAGTCAAATTCAATAAACGACAAACACCAATTAATCAATAGAAGCTGAAACAATAGCAGAAAACAAAATAATAAAGATGTAAAAATAAAGAAAAATGAAGCTCCAGAATACCAAACAAAGCAAGCGAAAAAAAACATGAACACCAAGATAAGATAAGAATGGTACAAATCAGACAAAGCGGCCAACTTTCACGAGGATGGAAAACAAAAGGAAGGAAAAACATATACCTTGAAAACAACAACACCTATCAAATCTTGGAGAACCAATCCAAAGTTGATAATCTATAAGAATAAAAAAGATAAAAATCACAATCGAGGTAAAACACATGAAACACAGAAAATGGTAAAAATAGAAATCACAATCATTGACCAGCTGTGACAAAACTTAGCAACCAAAATGTACAAAAATATGCTTCGAGAATAACCCACCCGGCCAAAGCAAAATCAATTACCTAGAACAATAACAAACGCTAAGAAATAAACAATATAGAGTAATAAATATGCAAAAAACGTAATAGATAATTACAGCATAAATATGCAAAAGCAATAAAATTTAACATCTGAACGATCATCAGGGCAGGAGCAAAGCTAATATGCATGATCCTACAAAGGCATGAAATAAAAAAATGTCAAACATCAGCGAAGCACTTGGCACAAAACAGGACGCAAAAAATAGAGCGACAAAGAAAGCATTATAGAACAGTAAAAAACTTAAACAAAGACAAAACCAAAATCGAACAAACATCACCACACTGAACAAAGAACATAGACCTGATCCAACAGAATAACAAATCGCAAATGAAAGAATAAAACCAAACAAAAGCGCCACTCGAAATCCTAAGAAGAAACGACAAGATTTCAAATGCAAGAAGAATACATAATACATAATGAGCGAGACGAAACCAACCCCAAAAGAAAAAGTAAACAGAATGAGGACCAAGCACATGGATAAATTTGGCTACTTCCACAAAACAAAGAATGTCCAAAATAGTACAACTACCCATAATATTGACCAAAAAAAAGAAAAAATTTGACAGACGAAATGGAAGGAGAGATAAGAAAGAGAACAAAAAGCAAAAGAAGATAAACAAACGAAGACAAGGGACACAAACCATAATAAGCTGGCCTAGGAAACATGAGTTGCAGAGGACAGTGTAAGCAAAATGACACCATGGCCAAAGAGAAAACATTAAAAAACAACCCAACAACAAATGACCAATCCCCAATGGAAATAAAAACAACCAAGCAAAAATGAGTCATTAACCATGCAGTCAGCAGCAACAGAACAAAGAAAAAAAAATCAATCATGAATAAGAGCCACCAAGAAGGACAACGAGACAACTCTGGAAGTAGGTATCCTAAACCCTGAAGGAAAAAAAACAAAGAACACAAAAAGGTTATGACACACTCCTCGACCTGATCAACCCCAAGAACCCGTCCATTTTCTTACATGGTGATACATAGAGTCATCGACTGCTAAAAGAGCAAAAGAGACAGATCACCACCAATTTCGAACAACCACACACTTCTCTGTTTGTAATTGCGCTCTGTGAGAAAAGAAACTTGAAAGAAAAAGCACAGTCATCTGTTTGTGCTGCGCGAGAGAAGCCATTGAAGAGACAGAATGGAGGGTCACAGATCCCTTCACCGGGAAACCGCTACAGAGAGACAAGATGGAGCAACAACCATTTCTTTGTTGGGGAGCCACGACAAAGAAAGACAACAGAGAACTAAAGCAGTCCAAAGAGAGAATTTCTCTGTTCCCACCGTTTGAGGGAGACAATGAAAGCACTGCAGGAAGAGAAAACAGATGATGCACGGGGAAAGGGGTGTTTTATTTGCATTATGCAAAGGAGAAGATAGCTCTGCAACAGGCTTACTGTAGAAGGAGAGAACGCGATGACTACACTGTACAAGGGAGATAACACAGCAAGAGAGACAACACACGGAGGGTCACAAATCCCTTAGCTGAGAAGCCGATGCAGAGACACAAAACAGAAGAACATGTATTTCTTTGTTGGGGAACCACGGTAGAGAGAGATAACAAAGAATCAGAATAGTAGAATGAGAGGATTTCTCTGTTCTAACCGTTCAAGGGAAACAAGCAAGGCACTGTAGGGAGAGAGAATAGAGGACACACGGGGAAAGCGGTGATCTGTTCGCACTGTGCAAGGGGAAGATAGCTTCGCAACTGGGTTATTGTAGACAGAGAGAACGCGTTGACCGCATTGTGCAAGGGAGATAACACACAACAAGAGAGACAACACACGAAGGGTCACAGATCCCTTCACCGGGAAGCTGTCGCAAAGACACAGAATGGAGGAACAAGTATTTATTTGTTGGGGAACGACAGTAGAGAGAGACAATGGAGAACCAGAACACACTACAAGAAAACATATTTTCAGCGACGAAATTTTACAGACGAAATAATTCCGTTGGTAAAAAAATAAATTAGCGACGGATTTGCGACGAAATTTCGTCGCCATACGTCTCAAATATATAATTTACATTTTTCAACGGATTTTGCTACTGAATTCCTTCGCTGAAGACGATCGAATTCGCTGAAATTTAAGTTTCCTATCATTCCGTCGCTGAAACTTCTCAGCGACGAAATTTCGTGGGTGATGAATTCCGTCGCTGATAAGATTCAGCGACGGAATTCCGTCGCGAATTTAAACAATTTTTTTTTATTTTTTTGAATATTTTATTCCGTCGCTGAAATTTATCAGCGACGGAATTCCGTAGGTGATGAATTCGATCGCTGATAAGATTCAGCGACGGAATTTCGTCGCGAATTTAAACAATTTTTTTTATTTTTTCTAATATTTTATTCCTTCGCTGAAACTTCTCAGCGACGGAATTCCGTAGGTGATGAATTCCGTCGCTGATAAGATTCAGCGACGAAATTCCGTCGTGAATTTAAACAATTTTTTTTTATTTTTTTGAATATTTTATTCCGTCGCTGAAATTTATCAGCGACGGAATTCCGTAGGTGATGAATTTCGTCGCTGATAAGATTCAGCGACGGAATTTCGTCGCGAATTTAAACAATTTTTTTTATTTTTTTTAATATTTTATTCCGTCGCTGAAACTTCTCAGCGACGGAATTCCGTAGGTGATGAATTTCGTCGCTGATAAGATTCAGCGACGGAATTTCGTCGCGAATTTAAACAAATTTTTTTTATTTTTTTGAATATTTTATTCCGTCGCTGAAATTTATCAGCGACGGAATTCCGTAGGTGATTAATTCCGTCGCTGATAAGATTCAGCGACGGAATTTCGTCGCTAATTTAAACAAATTTTTTTTATTTTTTTGAATATTTTATTCCGTCGCTGAAATTTATCAGCGACGGAATTCCGTAGGTGATGAATTTCGTCGCTGATAAGATTCAGCGACGGAATTTCGTCGCGAATTTAAACAAATTTTTTTATTTTTTTGAATATTTTATTCCATCGCTGAAACTTATCAGCGACGGAATTCCGTAGGTGATGAATTCCGTCGCTGATAAGATTCAGCGACGAAATTCCGTCGCTAATTTAAACCATCTTTTTTTTTATTTTTTTGAATATTTTATTCCGTCGCTGAAACTTATCAGCGACGAAATTCCGTGGGTGATGAATTCTGTCGCTGATAAGTTTCAGAGACGGAATTCCGTCGCTAATTTAAACCATCTTTTTTTTTATTTTTTTAATATTTTATTCCGTCGCTGAAACTTATCAGCGACGGAAGTCCGTCGGTAAATCTTTTTTAAGTTCCCAGATTTCTCTTCTTCACCCGATTTCCCCCCTCTCCTCACCCGATTTCTCCTCTGCTTCTCTCGCCTGTCCAGCCCCGATCTCCGCCCTCTGTGTTGTTTGTCTTCACCGGCGACAACAACCCAGCTCCACCGAACGTCTGGATCTCCCTATCTTCCTCACCGCCGACGATCTCCCCTCTCTCCTCACGCGATTTCTCCTCTGCTTCACCCGATCTCTCGCCTGTCCAGCCCCGATCTCTGCCCTCTGTGCTGTTTGTCTTCACCGGCGGCAACAACCCACCTCCACCGAACGTCTGGATCTCCCTCTCTTCCTCACCGCCGACGATCTCCCCCCTCCCTGGCGTGAATCGAATTCAGGTCAAAAAGGTTAGGTTTACCTTTTTTTATCATTTATAATTTCTCTACATATTCAATGTAATGTTTATGATCACTCCTAGCTTGTAATTTTGCATGCTGACCTACATATTAGACATGAGATTCATTCATAGTAGCAGTAGACAATTATATTACATGTATGAAAGTAAATAAAATTTTATGAATTATTTACAGAAGTATTATATTAACTTTTATAAAATTTCATTAACTTTTATAAATGAATATTTTTTATAAAATGTTAGTTGCGGGCTTAAGCCCTTGGTAATGACCAATGTAATGACCTCCATTACATGTTTGACAATCATGTATAAAACTTTTGTAAATTCTATAGAATTGTGCTTCTATGAAGGATTAGTAAGTCATGGGGTATGGTGTTTTAAAGCTCAATGGTGTGTAAGTAATCTGTCGTGGGAATCAGTCTCCGGTTGAGCAATGCAGCACCCGTACCAAATTGAATTGACAAGCTGATCTTCGAATAGTTATATTGTTAAAATGTCCCAATTTCTTATGATATATGGTATAGCTTTCCAGAGAGGAACCCCTTTTACTTCTGTAAATAATTCAGTTATTTTTCTGGAAAATTTCCTCTTTTGTTACAATTATAAAAGTTAATATAATTTTAAAAATGATATTTTATAAAATTTTATGCATTATTTAGCTTTGAAAGTGACATTTTTTTTCAAAGGTATCCAAATGGGTATTCCAAAAGATTAGTTCTTTTTTAAAAAAAAAAAATTATTTTTATTTCAGCAATATTACCATTAAGGAGAGGCAATAATTCATTTAGAAGACAAAAATTGTCAAGAGAACAATCATACAAAAATTGATTTATGATATTGTGGTTGTTGATGTGATTGTAAAACCTTAGTTATTAGTTGTGGATAACTAAGGTTGTTGAGATGATTTAATATGCATGATTTGTATTGATGATTTGGACTGCTATATAGTATTATTTGTAGGTTGGGTAGAGACAAATTACAGTCGTTATGCTGCCGAATTTTCTAAGGAACTTAGGACTTTAAATAAAATACTCCACACATTCAGTTCGAATATTTAAGCCTAAATATATGTATGTTACCTAATTTGATTTATTTTGTAATAAGGATGGATTTATCCTTTTCAATTATTTATTTTGTTAGTGTAGATGTTAAATTTTCTTATATGCATGTTACAAATTAAATTGATTTTACTTAATTGGAAAAATTTATTTGGTGAAAGAGTGTAATTGTTATTCTATTTTTTCAGATACTATATTCTGTGTGAAAAATGGATAAGGATACTCCTGGTGTGATGGGTACTCCTGACACAAATTCAGAGGTGCAACAAGTGAAAGAGGATGTCAGAGTCATTTCAAACAAGATTGATAATCTGGAAGAAAAGTTGTCTGATTTTATGGATCAGATGATGAACATGATGGCAAGGAATGCCAATAACACTGGAGCACCTGGATCTGGACCGTCTGGATCTGGAGGTCACCCTAATCAGTGAGAGTACACATTTTATTTTATTTTCTTATGAATTCTGGATGATATTTGTGATTATGATTTAATCGGACTGTATATGATGATGATTTGCAATTAATAGTTGATGTTAGTTTTGACATATAATTGTAATATATATTTTATGTTTGTTTTTATCGATTTCTACAGCTTTGTTTCATTATTTTAGGTATACGGATTTAAGAGAAAAAATATTAAAAAATATATAGTTAAATTAGCTACGGAAATCCGTCGCTAAATCCTATTAGCGACGGAAAATTTAATTAATTAACAAAAATAAATATATAAATTAGCGACGAAAATCTGTCGCTAAAACATTTTAGCGACGAAAATTTTATTAAAAATCAGCGACGGATTTCCGTCTCTAAAATGTTTCAGAGACGAAATTATTAGCGACGGAATTTTCCGTCGCTGAAACACTTTACCGACGGATCAAATTATAATATCAGCGACGGATTTTCCGTCGCTGATACATATCAGCGACGGAAATATTACCGACGGATTTCTGTCTCTGATTATTTTACCGACGAAACAATATCCGTCTCTGATTCTTTTTACCGACGGAATTATTAGTGACAGAAGTCTGTCGCGGATTTTATTTAGCGACGGAAAAATAGCGTCGGAATTCCGTCGACAAAATTTTTCACTGACGAAATTTATTTCCGACGGAATTAGCGACGAAAATTTTCCTTCAGCGACGGAAGACTTTCAGCGACTTCAAATTTAGCGACGGAATTAGCGACGAAAAATTCCGTCGCTAATTCCGTCGCAAAAACTTATTTGCAACGGAAAGCTAGAATTAGCGACGAAAATTCCGTCGCTAATTTCGTCGCTGTTGCCTCTTTTTCTTGTAGTGACAGTAGCATAAGAGGATTTCTATATTCCGACCATTCAAGGGAAATAAGCCAGGCACTGCAAGGAGAGAGAACAGAGGATGCACGGGGAAAGGGGTGATCTGTTCGCACTGTGCAAGAGGATGATAGCTCTATAGCAGGGTTACTGTAGAGAGAGAACGCGATGACGTGTCGCTCAAAGACAGTCAAAACGTGGTCCAATGATATTTAGCGTTTGTGACCAATTTTTATTGTTATGATGATGATGACATGTAGGATCTACTGTCTCTTAATTCAACTTTATGTTGTTACGTTCACAAATCACTTGCAAGTCTGTCTGTCATTTCTTCCTACTTTTACATTGAAAGTAGAAACAACAAAGATTGATTTTGGTGATTTTTAGGATGTGATCTTCTGAAGAAGTGGAAGAAATTGCAGCCACACCAACACTTATGCCAAATGGATTCTTGTCCATTTGTAGGTTAGTCTTGGCCTTTTGGGCTATTCAAGGCCTCCTGGACGTGGTGGTTGTGGCTCACCCACATGACACTCCAACATTTCCTCTCCTCTTGCTCCAACTTGTTCTTCTATTCTTATCTATTTTGGCTTTTGGATACCAATAGCCATGCCATAAAAACGATACCTAACGCACATAACTTCCACATTGTAAGAATGTAGCTTTATCCTACATTAATAGATAGAGTTTTTATTTGAATTCATAAACTTCAAATCACAAAAGAGCAATTTTTATTTTTGCATCAAAATTTTTCTCTATCAATAATCACGCCATAGATAAAAATTTTGGATTGAATTCAAAGGTGATAATCTAAAAGGTTTATCAAATAAAATTGAGAAAAACAAAAAAGAAAAAGAAAAGACCTAGTGAAAGAGTGTTCATTCCTGAAAATAAAATGGACTTCTTTTATTACATTCCTCCCTATAAATAAAAAGGTTATTAATAAGTGGAATGCCAAGCTTTGTTTCTTAAGACTTGTAACAACATCAAACTACAAGCTGGATAAGTCACAGCAAATTAAAATTGCTAACTTTAAGCTAACAAAATAGGCTTGGATAGGCATATTAAAGAGAGAGATGGTCTTGCTTCACTAGTGATTTAATGCAATCGTCGAACATATCCTCAATGGACCTGAAATTGAATCCCAAACTCTTGATCTTGGAAGTATTAAACTCATAGAATGGTCTATTTAGGAGCTTAAACCTGAAAAATTCAACACTTGAATCATAAGCAATAGGTTAAATAGTGCTAGCAGTCTTTCAAAAGTAATATTAATCATAATAACTATAAGACTAGCCAATTTCATTATGATCCTTAGCTTTTTTTGCAGTTAATGGTGAGTTGAGAAAAACAAACCTCTTTGGGATAGGGAGTGATGGATAACGTGCTGATAAGATTGATGCCAACTCTTTGTTATCGATCACAGTCGAACTACAAAGGTATCGACCATTTGCAGCTTCGTGCTCGTAAACAAGGATGTGGCAAAGTGCTACATCATCAATGTGAACATATCCCATTCTCCCATGCCATTGAAATTGCTCTGTTTCCCCTATTTGTATAGATAATACATCCACCCAAACTTTATAATGAAACAAATGAAACTACAATATCTGTAAGAATTGAGAATGATTATTTGAAGAAACCCTTTTAAAGAAATGAAGTTCTTAGAATTAAGAATGATTATTTGAAGAAACCCTTTTGAAGAAATGAAGTTCTTAGAAGTTAGGCTTCAAAAAGGTCCAAATGCACTCAGTTTTATTATAACTAGATCTAAACCTATGCGAT
The DNA here is from genome assembly GCA_033439115.1 of Firmiana major. Classification (NCBI taxonomy): domain Eukaryota; kingdom Viridiplantae; phylum Streptophyta; class Magnoliopsida; order Malvales; family Malvaceae; genus Firmiana; species Firmiana major. The sequence goes on from CM065903.1 coordinate 7,768,400, forward strand.
ACACGGTAATAATTTTAATTTATAATGAAATACATAATAAAATATAAGAAATTATTTTTAAATATATGTTAAATAATTTATTAAAAACTTGATGCATTTATAGAATACATAAATAAAAAATAATTTGAAATCAAATACCAATAAGAAAAATTATAGAAAAAATTGAATATAACAAATCTTAAATATTAAAAATAAATAAATTAAATAGTTAAAACCTTAATGAAAACAATTCATACTATATTAATCATTAATAAATTATTAGTTAATTTTTCATATTTGAAATTGATTTATTTTTAAAATTAGAATTTAAATGACTCTATTAAAGTTTAAAACTCTATTTTTAGGATTTTGAAAAAAAAAAAACTTTATTTATAATAGTCTCAGACATAAAAGCTAAATAAAGTAAAAATGTAAGTAAAAATACAAATAATTTAAATTTTTTAAATTTTAAATTAATTTAAAATAATTAAATATAATATTTAAGATAATACACATTAAAGGAACAGATATTTCATATGGATATTTTCATTTCTTTTTACAAAAGAAAATGATTGAAAAAATAAATAAATAAAATAATTGAACAAATAAATCCGAAAAAAGGATGAAATGAAAATTTAAAAAAATGTGGATGTTTAATTTAATGATTAAATATATAGACTCAAATGCTTAATTTTAATTTATTTTTTAGAAAAGATTTAGCAAAAGAAAAATTCATCTTGCCACATATGCCACTATTGATATGAAATATATTTTTTCTTAAAAAAATGCATCCAAGTAAAAAATTTATACCAAAAATTAATTATTTCTATAAATATGCTTTTAATGTATATAAAGAGCAATAATACATGAATTAATATCCTATACACGCCAATGAACTTTTTTGACTCTACAAGTATAGTTAGGATAATGACATGTGTCTTATTTTATTTATTTTTTATTTTTTGAATATATTTAAATGACATATTTATAGAAATATAGTTATGATCATCTTAACCTCACTTGTGAAATCAAAAAATTCACTGACGGTGGATAGAAGAATTTTTCGTAACAGAAATATATATTGATAGAAGATAAAGATGAGTAAAGAAATTGATAAATAATATTTGATTTTTTTTAATTTTAAATATATATATATATGTTTATCTTTTAAAAATTAAATTAGATAATTGATTTATTTTGTAATTTTAATATATATATATATATATTTTTATTTTTTAGAAAATTTAAAAATAATAATTATTTTTTAAGATATTACATGTGTCAGGTATATAAATGTTTTAGTTTATATATATATATATATATATATATATATATATATATATATATATATATATGTTTATCTTTTAAAAATTAAATTAGATAATTGATTTATTTTGTAATTTTAATATATATATATATAGATTTTTATTTGTAATTTTAATATATATATATATATATAGATTTTTATTTTTTTAGAAAATTTAAAAATAATAATTACTTTTTAAGATGTTACATATTTAGTTTATATATATATATATATATATATATATATATATATATATATATATAACGTTTTGTCTAGTTTCAATACCTTTCAGCAATGCGAGGACATCAGATGCAGTTGAACATAAACTAGATGGCAGACTCGGTCCAATAACGAAGCTGGGAAGGATGGTTACCAGATCAATCTTGTTCTCATTGCAGAATTCCCATGCAGCCTTCTCAGCTTGGGTTTTTGCTAAAGCATACCAAATCTTTTGTAATGCACCCCATTTTCATGTTCAGGAAAAAAACTGTCAGCTATTTATATATCTTAAGAAACGTTGGCTGCAACTGTTGGTTACAGTTGATAATAGACAGAATTTTGTGCTGTCTATTGGCTTGCTTTGCTTTTCATCAAAGCATCAACCAGAGAACTTGATTCTAGAAGAGCCAAGGCACTCCGAATTTGAGGCAAACTCAGTGAACTACTTGTGAGACTAGAGTACATTATTAAAGGAATTAATGTTACCTGCAAACTCTCACAGAGTTTGAGGGAGCTCCAAGATGACTCATCAAGGGGTATTTTTGACTCAATATCATCTCTAGCCCTCACAGCTGCAGAAGACGACGTGAGAATTACACGCCTCAAAGATGGGTTCTTCTTACATGAACTTAGCACATTCACTGTGCCCTTCACAGCCGGTTCCAGAATTTCTACCTGACGTGGAAAATGAACACAATATTATAACCAGGAAAAAGTGAATTTAAATTGTTTTGCTACAGTGTAGGCTTACTTCATATCTGTTCTCTTTTCCTCATGTGATATAGAAAACTAGAACATAGTGGCCTAGCTTGCTACATGTATCTAATAAAATAGTGGTAAACATAAACTATGTATGTTTCTCCGACCTTTCATTTTCCTTAAAGTATCTGTACTCAGAACAAATTCAACGGACATGGTTTTAGAGTTTTACCTTCCAAATATATGAAAAACTAGGAAAAAATTACGCGTACACGTGTTGGACACATATCCGACACTCAACCGGAATCCAGGTAACATAGAATATATAGAGAAAACAAAATTGTTTTACAGTTGATATAACTTAATCCCTCTTCATTTACATACATATATATATATATATAGTCTAGACCTGAATTCCTTGATGTTAATAAGCCCTTATTAAAGGCAAGTAGAACTGATTATGGCTAGCTAGCAACACACTATGCAAATATTGTAAATATGCAAACATTGCTGGTGTGGAAGTCGAGATTAGATTGGACAGTCCCAGGGTAGGAGAAAAAAAAAAGCAATATTGCTGGTGCTAAAATTAGTTTGCAAAATTTGGTGCATTAATTCAAAGCAATCCCTAGTCTTTTTGTCCCACTGAATGTAAATATCATTGTTTTGGAAAATCAGGAGTACTTCATTAGGCCAAAAAATGGAAGAACATGCCTTGGGATCAAATGAAGGCTTTATTACGGGGGAAGCAGTGTGGAAGACACCCTCGCACCCTATGATTGCATCGTCAAAGCTGCCCTCTTCCAATAGTTCGGCCCTCACCAATTTGAGTCTCTCGTTGGCTCCTTCCAATCTCCAGAGGTGTGCTACTTTCTTCTCATTTCCTATCCCATGCACAGACAATTTATAGCTAGACAAGTTAAAATGAAGGCCAATGAATAAGGCATTAAGCAGTCGAAGAAGCATGTACCTGGATCTCTAACTGTTCCAATGACATGATAACCAGACATGAGAAGCCGCTTAACCAGCCAAGAAGCCAAGAAACCAGAAGCCCCTGTCACGCAGACTTTCCCTTTCACCTGATCCATCACCTTCTCAGTAAAGTTTGCAGTTTCGATGCTCAAATTTGACGGAGGGGCTATTTTTTATACTTGCACCAAGGCACCCACGAATGTTCTCCCCTGATAGTTGAGAATTGAGCTTGGAGAAGGTAAGCCATTCCATGCTCGTGAGTTATGAACATCATTTTAGGTATTGAACAAGATTGATTTACTTACCTACTCATAATTTTATTGTTGAAATGCCCAAATATATATATATATATATATATACACACACAAAGAGAGGTGGGATCCATTTATTGGACTAAGTTTAACAGTAAGCCTTTTTGTTTATAGTTTAGTCCAACAGTTGACCTAAAACTACAACGTTTATCTCTTTGGATTTATCAAAATAATTTATCTAAAGAATACTCTAATTGTTTTACAACTTATTGTTAGAATTTTTCAATTAATGGACTACTATTAGTTGGTAATTTTGAATTTTAATAGCCGATAATTTGTCTTGGTATGAAAATATACAAGTGAGTTCAATTAGTTAATTGTGATCGGTAAATATGAGTTTTTGTACATTTTATTGGGTTAGTGTAGTATGGTGATTATGTAAGCCTTAAACTTAATAGTCTTTGATGAAAGATTATTAGATTTGATTATAAATATATGACTATTTTTCTTTTTTACTTCTCAACATACTGGTATCTACCCATTGAGAACCACTCTAAAAAAAAGAAGAGGGGCATTAGAGCTAGACTTGTGTGAAATTAGGACCCAAAAGAAAACTTTTCAATAAATTTAGAAATTCAAAACGATTTTTAAAGCTAAACTTTGTGCATCTCAAATTTTATGCTTAGGATGAAATTTCTTGAACAAAACATTTGGACTTTTGTTACCCATGAAATAAGGTTTAAAAACATATAATCAATTTTGGTAATTTGTTTTGTTGAAGAAGTAATCGAGATTCAAAGTTTATGAAGAAAGTTTTAACAAACTCAAAATTAAATTAAAACCTTGATATTTTATGTGTATTGGTTTGATTTAATCACTAATAATGGTTTATTATGTGCTATAAACATGAAATAAAGGTTTTAATTGCATAAATTTTGGTATAAATTTTAAGAAAACCCTAAGGGGTGGTGCATAGGTTTGTGATTAAAGTTGTTTGATCAAATTGATTTTAATTTGTATTGTTTTTCATGAGATTTATCGAATGACTTTTACAAAATGATAATTTAAGTAAGTATTTGATACTTCAATTTGATAAAAACACCAAGAAAAGGGGTACAAATTAAAAATCAATTTTCTTTTGCATAAAAAAGACTCAAACAAGTCGGGCCTACTCTTCCTGGGTCGGGTTAACGTAGCTAAAGTTTGTAGGAGATGGAATAGTTACAAGTAATGCAAGGCCCGCTCTCGGCATGTGTGGGCTCATTTAGTAGCGTTTTGACCTCTGTTTTTCTGACATGCTTAAAATTTTATTTTTGAATTTTTTATTATTTTATGTAATTTTTTAACGACATTAAATATTTTTATTTAATTATTATGATTATTTTGGTAATTATCATATATTAAGCACATGTGCTTTGAAATTTTATTACATGATAAAATATTTGGCACTTTTTAGAGTCTATTAACAAAATTTACTCTCCCTAGTATTACGTACTTTCGGTGTATGTTTTTGTACATAATTGGTTAAACTTGTTAGGAATCGAATTTATTAAGTTTAAGATTCAAAGTTTTAAAGCAACCTACATTTTTTAAAAGATAAGTTAGATTTAAACTCCATGAGGTTTTGGTATAACTAATATCTAACTAGTAATTTATTTAGTGATTAAATAATTATTTAATAATTAGTTATTTGAAATAATTGGAGCTTAACATTTGTCCGAATTAGTTTTCCCATAACTATATTGTTATGTATCATCATTAATTTTTAAAATTTGTATAGTTGGTAGATGATATATTTGTATGCATTATGCATTATTAAATATTGATGTATTCATAAATCTCAAAAGACACTTGGTTCTGAATGCAATAATTATTTGATAATCAAAAGAGACATGTTTGGTTTTGAATATCTCACAAGGATCCAAGGAGATATATGTAAATCCCCAAATTTTCATTGTACAAGTTTATTTTTATATTGAATAAGTTGATTTTGTAATGAATGAATATTATAAATTATTGGACATAATTGTATGAGTTATGGATACCTTATGAATAAATGTTTTATGATGATTATGGATTGAGATGGTTTATGTTAATTTACTTTATGTGTGTTTGAGGTATTAAATATAAGTTATGAATTTGGATTTTATGAGATGTGTGAATATGTTATGGATGATTTAAATGTGTTTATAGATGTATTGAGAATTGATTTTGAATTGATTGATGATTTGTATGAGTTTAGGAGTTTAAAGTTAGGTGTTTTTAGGGTTAGAACATCAAAATAATGAAGTTTCAGGTCAAGGGATCAATCCTTTATTCTAAAAGAATCAATTTCCAATTTACAAAAGGTAAAATTCAACAATAAGGGAGCAAGGATTGGTCCCGTATGCCTAAGGGATTGATTCCTTCACAAACGGAATGCAAAAATGAACAACGAAGTACAGGGGGACCGATCCCCTCCCTAAAGGGATCGATCATCTCAAACCAAAACACTATTTTATGATATTTTTAAGAGAGATGACCGGTCCACTCCATAAAAGGATCAATCACCTAGCGCCCTAATAACTTAAAATTGAGTTTTAAGACTCGAGAAGCCGAAGGAAAAAAATAAAAAAACTGAGATGGAGAAAGGAAAAAGAAAAAATAAAAATAAAAAAAGGAAACGAAAGGGAAAAAAGAAGAGGGAAAGCCACATAACTCTAGCCATCTCCATTTCCACCTCCCAAAAAATCCATATTCTAGAGTGAGATTAGAGTGACAGGAAGGAAGGAAGAGAATAAAAAAAAAATGATTCTTTGCTCAAAAAAGGAAACCTATTAGAATAAATATATGTTGATTTGTGATTGTGTTATGTTGAGTTACTTTAAATAAAACTTTGATATAAAATTTATGGAGTTATGATTTAAGGTTTGAAGTGATTAATTGGGGATTTTTACGTATGGGTGTTGGCATTGATAAATTAACGATGGTATGATATTGAGGATAAATGTAAAATGTGTATGATATTACTTGTGAAAAAAATGACTTAAATTAACTTATATGAATTTGTAATTTCAAATTTCTAAGTTTAAGGTTTAAAAAAGCTATTAACGTACTGTTTGGTTGGTTGAAAAGATTTTTTTTTTAATGCTTTTGTTATGCATGATAAAAATAATAATAAATAATAAAGTGCGTCACATAGCACACGAAAAATGTGCCACATGGCGCACGAAAAAAACAGGTGAAAAATCGGATCTATCGCATTGGAAACAATATAACGGGAGACATAAATAAGACAAAAAATGACATTTAGTCCAAGAATACATACGTAATTACTGACAAAATAAATCGCTATAAATATGGTTCAGATATGACTCAAAAACTTAAGTCTCTATTTTCTCTAAAAAACTCTGTCAAATTTTCTTTCTACCTTAAGTATCGGAGTACTTACGCATGAAAAAATTTTGTATTTATCTGATATTTTTTTCTTATAAAATCTCTAATAATACATTATACAAAAATTAAAATAAAAACACCAATAATATATCATTATATTATTTGATAACAATAATTTTATTTCGCATGCCCCACTTTTCTCCGCTTTGGTACATCACCAACTCAGAATCCCGCTTTCATGGAATCGCGCCATTTCGGAAATATGAGGAATTGAAAATCTGAATAATTGTTTTTCTGATTTGCAAGGAATTAGTTAATGAATTTTCTTGTTCCAAGCGTGTCCTTGCACTTTTGCCGAAATTACAAGCTCTTACCAGATTTTTCGCCGTCTGTTCTCTTCCCATTTTTGTTGTTTCTTCTTCTCAACATTCCTCATCTCTGCTCTGAATCCAAGAAAACCTCCCCTAATCTTTGGTTTCGTGTTTTAATTGGAATAAACACAATATAAATATACAAATTACTAAATTTACAGGACATTTGGATATTGAAATAAATCTAATTTTTAAAAAAAATAATATATGTAAATTTTTTAAATGAAATTTAAATTTTAAAATTTTTAATTCAAAGATTTTAAGGAAATTATTATTCATTTAAAGGTATTTATGGGTAAGATTGGATTTTGGTGAAATATTAAGAGATTAAAAGTAAATTTGAACTGTGTTTGACTTAAATTTTTTAGTTTAATTTTTTGTTCAAATTTATTTTTACAAATATTGAGTTAGTCCAATTTCATCCAATCGCGTCCAAAAATTATTTAATTTAATGTTTTAAAAAATAAAATATATATGAAACATAAAATACACATAATAATTAATAAATATAACAAAAAATTTCAAATAAATTTGTAGAAAAATACAAAAAATTAAAATCTAAATTAATTTAAAAAAAACACAAGCTTAAATTGAATTACACAAAAAAAAAAACTAAGTTAATTAATAATGCATTATAATATACTTTTTTGAGTGTATTATATATATTCTCATCCGTTTTGCTGTCTGAGACTATTTGTATTCGAATCGATAGTAATATTTATATAAAACCTTCTCAAAAGTGTAAAGAAAAACTCTAATTTTGTTTTTTCCAATCAATCGTTAGTGTATTGGTATGTATTTTAATACATTTTTTTACTTGATATCTTTTGACAATCATTTTGAATTTTATCAAAATATAACATCATATTTAATCAAATTTTAAATTAACTAAATTATATAAAATAAAATAAAAATTATAATAGGGTGGACAGATTGGACATAGACTTCAAATGAAAAATTAAACCAATCCGACTTTTTATTGTGTTGATCAATTCTCAAATCTGAGAAGCGGATTTATCCAATAAATTTAATATTTTTTTGTTTCAACTCGCATACAAATTGAATCGGATTGATCCAACCTACCGAAAGCTCTATTAATCACCCCAGATACTAAAACACATCAACTTTCTTGGAAGCCTCAGCAGCGAATTGTTTTGGACCTTTGGACGAAATAAAAAGGACTCTTTCTTAACTTGAAAACTGTTCTGTCTTTGTCAACTATCTCTACTTCTATCTTATTTATTTTCTTAACAATGCAATAGCAGCAGACGTTGTTTTGAAGCAGAGAAGCGGAAAAACCTTTCCACCTCTTTTCTATAGATAAAATAACATTTTGAAATTTACGAAATATAACATTATAACATTATATTTCAATCAAATTTCAAATTAACTAAATTATATAAAATAATAAAAATATTATTACAAATTAGACAGATCTGATTTAGATTTTAAATTGTTTCCCGTGCGATGTACATATTAATTTTATTTATTTAAATATGTAGTGATATATATATATATATATATATATATATATATATATATATATATATATATATATATCTAACCAGTTTTTTCTGTCTTTTTATTTAAGATGAATACTAATAATAATAATAATTATTATTATTAAAAAAAAAGGGCATGAGTAATAATATTACAGAAGTAAATGGGGATGGAATCGTTATTGAGAATAACTGCTTTTATTGATTATACTACTTCTATAATTTGGATGAATGTTCTTTGTCTAAAGGAAAGGGTTGTTGCTTAAAATGTTTTAAATATTTTGTTTTACTCTGATTGGTTCTTGATTGATATTTTGAGTAACTTGCAATATTCAAATATTAATATTTCGAATAACTTGCAACATTCGCTGTAAAATGCAGTGTTTAAAATCTATTTTCAATTTATTTAGACGAGGTAATATGCTTTGAATATTACTTTTGAGTTAGAAATGTCTTTTTTTTAAAAAAAATTATTTAATAGAATGTCCATACTCTCTCTATATAATCCTTATTAAATAATCAATAAACTATAAATAATTTATTAAAGGTTATTATTTAGTACTCTGTCAATATAATTTTTTTGACTATACAAACAAGTTAAAATTATAATATATACTCCACTTGAAATATTAATAAAATAAAAAAAATAAAGTGAGGTATTTGTCATTACCTTATTTCTATTTACAAAGTCAAAAAACTCCACTGATAATGTATTAGATAATAATCTTTAAATAATCAATATAAAAATACAAATAACTATCTTTATATAAAAGATTTTGTAATGTTATTACGAAGATGTCATACTTTAAGCTTCCTAATAAAAAAATAATATAATATTTACATGTAAAATATGCTAACAATGAAAAATCAACTTTAAAAATAATATTTATTTTGATTTTATTCATATTTTTCTTAGTGAGTTGTCTAAAATATTTTATTTGATAGTTTTTTTTTTTTAAAAAAAAAACCACCATTCAAAATTTCAATTTATTTTTAATAAAAAAAATTTATTTTTAAATTACTAAACATATTGAGAAGTTTATTATTCAAACCGTTAGTAAAATGATTATTTTATATATTAAATTAGTTATTATATGATACAATCATTATACGTGTTATCCAAATACCTTCTGAGGTTGCTTGTATCTTGTAATAATAATAATAATAATTTTATATATATACAACTAAAATATCTTATTTGGATAGTTTATATATCTACATGTGTGATATCATAAGAAAATAATTATTTTTTAAATTTTCTAAAAGATAGGAATATATATATTAAAATTATAAAATAAATCAATTATATTTTTTAAATCAATTATCTATTTTAATTTTTAAAAAATTAACATCTATATTTATATATTAAAGTTAAAAAAATAAAATATTATTTATGAATTTCTTCACACATCTTTTATCAATATATATGTATTGTTGCTCTTTATATACGAAAAACATATTTATAAAAATAATTAATTTTGATATAAATTTTTTACTTGGATGCATCATTTTAAAAAATACATATATATTTATTTTATATGAACAGTGGTATGTATAGTAAGATTAATTTTCTTGATAAATCATTTCTCATATATTTTATTATTGAATTAAATTTCCATATATTTTTTTTTCAATTTTCATTTCATCTTTTTTCCCTTTTATTTGTTCAATTATTTTGTTTATTTATTTGTTTAATCATTTTCTTTGTTAAAATGAAAATATTCATATGAATTATCTATTCTATTGAAATCTGCATTGTCTTCTTGGATTAATATCTAATATATAGTCAGTGAAGTTTTTTATTCCACAAACCATATTAAAATGACAACACATGTCCTTTAAAAAATTAAAAAAATTAAAAAATGAATAAAATAAGACATGTGTCATCATCCTAACCCCGTTTATAGAGTAAAAAATCTCACTAATGGTATGTAAGATAATTATCCTATCTTAAATATTGTATTTATTTATATTGAATTGATTTAAATTTTAAGAATGTAAATAATAAATTATTTGTATCTTTACTTACATTTTAGTTTATTTAATTATTTTGAATTATTGTATGTTCGAGGTTATTATAAATAAAGCTTTTTTTTTTTCAAAATCCTAAAAATGGAGTTTTTAACTTTAATAGAGTCATTTGAATTCAAAATTTAAAAACAAATCAATTTCAAATATAAAATATTAACCAATAATTTAGTAATCACTAATGTAGTGTGAATTGTTTTTATTAAGGTTGTAACTATTCAATTTATTTTATTTAATATTGAAGATTTGTTATATTTAAATTTTTTCGATAATTTTTTCGATTGGTATTTGATTTCAAATTATTTTCTTATTTATGTATTTTATATATGCATCAAATTTTTAATACATTATTCAACATATGTTTTAATTTTTTTATAATTTTATTTTATATTTAAAAATTATTATAAATTAAAATTCTTACTATGCATCGCACAAGTTTAAATTTACTAGTAATAATAATATATATGGAATGATTTCATTTCATTTCAGCATATGTGAAATGGTATTTCCTCCCATATTTTATATCAATTGTCTGAAATTGCATATGATTTCAAAGATAAATATCACATATATATTTATGGGAATGATATCAACAACACTATAGTAATTTATTTATACTTGTATGATTACCGTATAAGAATAGATCATTAACAATTTAATAATTATCATACAATAACATGGCATTAACTCATTATATAAATAAAATTTATTTATAGCTTACTTCATCATTAAATAGAATAGCTCTTCCATCTAAATAGCTTCATTCATGAACAAATAATATTTATATACTATAATAATTTATCATGTCACTTAAAGGTCATGGTATTTCCAAGTAAGTTCGAGTTTAAAAAATTTATTATACCACAAATCAATGTACACATATAGATATAGTAATTAAGAATATAATTAAGAAATAGTTGTGGCATATTGTAATACTTGTATTGAAATCCAAGCAACCATACGTCATCCAAATATTAAATATTTTTCTTGTAATAAAAAAAGTGAAGTTCAATGATCAATTTAAAAAGACAATAAGATCTAAAAAGAAAAGAGAATAAAATGCATAATGATTTTATTTATTTGTACTATTTTAATTATTATATACATGATATCATATATATTTATGAGAATAAATATATTTTTAACTATTTAAAGTATAATAATTACCACAAAAATAGGTAATTAACTCATTATATAAATAGAAATTATTTATAATGTAATAATTACCATATACAAAAAAATTTAAAATTGATTTAGACAAATGATATTTAAAAATATCTAGAAAGAAAATAGAATAAAATACATAATAATTTTAATTACTTATACTATTTTAATTACCATATATATATATATATATGATATCATACATATTTATGGAGATGATATATTTATAATTATTTAAAATATAATAATTACCATAAAAAATTTAAAAATGATTTAGATTATTGATATTTAATTCGCAAATCAGGAAAACAGATTTATCCAATAAATTTATTAAATTTATCTAATGGATTTAATATTTTTATCATAAAACGGAACTCTTTCTCAACGTAAAGACTGTTTCCTATTCAGGGTTTTGTTTAAAATTATTTATATCTTTCGTTTCAAGCAATTTTTCAAGCGTCTTTCTTCGAAACCTTGAATGACTTCTTGCACATTTGTTTAGTTTGTAAATACTGGTCAACGGCTATCGCGATAGGCAAAAGTTCCGGCTTTATTCTCGGTAAATATGTGAGCTTCATCTTTGTTTAATTGTGATTACGAAGCAAACTTTGCTTCATTAATCTGTTCTTCATTGTTAATTTTGATTGTTATTGTTGAAAATCTAGTAAATGAGTTTTTTCCCAGGTAAATCTCGTAAATGTTAGGGTTTATAATTTGTGGTGATTGTATGCGTGAAAAGATAAATATATTTTTTAAAATCTTCCGTGGAGCGGAATGAGCCTCGTTCTTCTTCAATTCGTTGAATCTAATTATGATTATTCTTGAAAGCAGATAAAAAGAGGAAACTGAGATCCTAACCTTATTAATTAATGGATACCGGAGGGAATTCGTTGCCTTCGGGAGCCGATGGGGTGAAGAGGAAGGTGTGCTATTTCTATGACCCGGAGGTGGGGAATTACTATTACGGACAAGGTCACCCTATGAAGCCTCACAGAATTCGAATGACCCATGCCCTTCTAGCTCACTATGGGCTGCTTCAGCACATGCAACTTCACAAGCCCTTGCCTGCCAGAGAGAGGGATCTTTGCCGCTTCCATGCTGATGACTATGTGAACTTTCTTCGCACCATAACCCCTGAAACGCAGCAAGATCAGCTCAGGCAGCTCAAGCGCTTTAATGTTGGTGAAGACTGTCCTGTCTTTGATGGCCTTTACTCCTACTGTCAAACATATGCAGGTGGATCAGTTGGTGGTGCTGTCAAAATAAATCATGGTCTCTGTGATATTGCCATTAATTGGGCTGGTGGCTTGCATCATGCAAAGAAGTGTGAGGCTTCAGGATTTTGCTATGTCAATGATATTGTCCTTGCAATATTGGAACTTCTTAAACAACATGAGGCATGTTTTTGATACCTTAATTCCTCATTAGCTTTCTATCCAGCTTTTCTCCTCCTGATTTACACATTATTTAGCTAAATCTTCATGTCTGCAATTGCAATATCTAATTCTTTTCTGCTTGTGTTGATCTTATGTAGTCCAATATTGATATGTGTTATGGCTTGTTTGTAATTTGTCCTGCAATATTGTATTGAATGCAAATCTGATGTATCTTTGACAACTGCTACTATTTTAGATTGTTGTTATAGTAGGCATGAAATGATCAACAGTTGCTATAGTAGGCATGACAAAATAATTATTTGACCTGAATTACTGGTTTAATTTTTTCAATTCATACATTTACTCCTAAGTTGTAAAGATTTATGTTTTTGCTCAAGTAATAACTTTATGTTGTATAGTTTGTTATTGATAATGCTTTTCCTTTCTCTTTGTTGCAGCGTGTTCTATATGTTGATATTGATATCCACCATGGAGATGGAGTGGAGGAGGCATTTTATACAACTGACAGGGTCATGACTGTTTCATTTCACAAATTTGGAGATTATTTTCCGGGTACAGGAGATATACGTGATATTGGATATTCAAGAGGGAAATACTATTCCCTTAATGTTCCTTTGAATGATGGAATTGACGATGAGAGTTACCAGAACTTGTTTAAGCCAATTGTCAGTAAAGTTATGGAAGTTTTTAAGCCTGGTGCTGTGGTCCTTCAATGTGGTGCTGACTCCCTATCTGGAGATAGGTTGGGTTGTTTCAATCTTTCGATCAAGGGTCATGCAGAGTGTGTTAGATTTATGAGATCATTCAATGTTCCCTTGTTGCTAGTGGGTGGTGGTGGTTATACCATTCGGAATGTTGCTCGCTGTTGGTGCTATGAGGTAACTGACGTATCACAGTTTAAATTGAATAATATATACTGATTGGTTTAAGTGATTGGCTTGGTGACTGTCATCTAATGGTTAATATTTGATAAAGGTGACTTTCAGGTCAACTTTTTGTCTTCCCTCCTCTCCCCTCTTTTCTTTTTTTCTTGTTGTTTGAGTCATGTCGAAATCATAGTGCTTATATAAAAGCTCTGTAGTTTGATTTCTAGATGATAAAGCTAGGACTAGTAATTTCATTGAAGATAAAGGTCTTTTGTGTTTAATTTATTGAATAATATTGGTCCTTTCTGTTTCTCAAGTCATGTACACCCTTCAGAAGAACTTTTATCATTAGGTGCAACTAGACACTCTTCTCCTTATTCTTTTTAGTAATGCCTATGTGGTGTATATTTCATCAAACAACGCTTAAGTTGATTCTTTTTTCTACTTTGACCATATTGTAGTTGTGTTCTGAAACTTGGAAGAGCTATTTGTAATTTGCTTGTGGTGGATTACTTTATTAATATTGATGCCAATGTGAGCAGACTGGAGTTGCACTAGGAATAGAAGTTAATGACAAGATGCCTCAACACGAGTATTATGAATATTTTGGTCCAGATTATACACTTTATGTTGCCCCTAGTAACATGGAAAACAAGAATTCACGCCAGTTTCTTGAAGACATACGGAATAAGGTACTTGACAATCTCTCAAAGCTTCAGCATGCACCTAGTGTTCCATTTCAAGAAAGACCACCAGACACTGAGCTTCCTGAGGTGTGTTCTACTGCTACTTTATTTTATCTGCTTATTTTTTTCCCCGGCTTCCTTTAGCTTCTGGTATCGACCAAAGTCTGTTTTCAATCTTTTCCATACTTGTATGTGCTTTTATGCATCCATTTTTTGGCATAGCACATTTTATGCTTAAATATTATTTTTAAAGGATTTTTTATTGTTAAATAATATCCTAATAGGCAATTAAAAATATCTATTATGGATTTTTCTTATCCATTTACATGAGAAGCTGTTCAGGACATAGCTATTCACAGCTTCCTGCATAAAAAAATTCAAGCGTTTCGCAAAATAGGTTCTTTGGCTCATTTCTTACAAAACAATTAGGTTGCGATTGGTAACTTACATTAAAACAGAGGGATTTGAATTTCAAAATTAGTATAAATTATGTGATAAGGCACATGTAAGTATGAATTTCATGATTATTTTCAAATTCATGGATTTGTTGGATCCCTGAATTTGAAGTTCATCTTCCTATAACCTTTGAAATATATAGGTATATTGAATCTTAACTAATTTGTGCATAATGCGTGCATTTCATCCTCAAAATTTTCTTGCAAACTTAATCCAAATCAACTGTATCAATTCATCTTCCTAAACATAAGAGAGACGAGAAAACAGCTATGTGCTATATTTATTTTTGGAGCAGAAATCCTTTTTTTTGCCTACTTATTCTGCTCATCTAGTGCAACTGGGTGGTAGTTTGCTCGGTACATTTCTTACATTTTACTAACATGTTAGCCCCTTATTTCCTGGCCCTTATACTTGTTGCTTTTTATTGATAATATCAGGCCGATGAAGATCAGGATGATGGAGATGAGAGATGGGATGCAGATTCAGACATGGAGGTTGTTTATGAACGGTAGTTACCTTTCTTTCTATTTTTAACTTCTTTTGGGTTTTACACCCGTAAGTGATTTTGATTGTGTTCTATTTTTATCTTTGCCTTTCACTCATCATATTCATTCCGTAATCTTATTCCTAGCAGAGTAAAGAGAGAAGCAGTTGAACCTGAGACAAAGGATTTGGTAATGCTTTATGCTATAAATGTTAGAATTTGTGATTGTGATGTTTATAAAAAAATGTTTGGTTTGACGGAAATTTTTCATACTGGCTTATATTCTCTCAGGAGGCCTCAAAAGGAAACGCTGAACAAGCTAGAGGGTTTGGCACTGCAATAGATGAGACTGCAAGTACAAAGGTAATGTTTTGCAACGCAAGCACCAGGATGAAATAAACTCTTGCATTTGTATTGTGTGTGTGTATGTATATATATATATATATACACACACAACCATAATCAGAAAGTGGTACAGATCTCTGAAAAGTTGTGTTGATTCTATTTCCGCAGGCTGTAGATGTCAGCCCTATGAATATTGATGAACCGACTCCGAAAGTTGAGCAAGAAACATTGAGCAGAGCATCCGATCAGATGTACCCAAAGTCCTAAGCAAAAACCTCTCAAATGGATACTGGATGTAATTTGTGCATTAGCATTTTGTCAAACATTACAGGCCCTTAAGTTTATAGATTCATCTAAATTTGCACAAGTCGTGAAAACCTAAAACGATTTTGCTCTTCAAATTGTAACAATAGTTTAAATATTTAATGACTCAAACATCAAAGTTTGAACTTGAAGCTCAAAAAAGCCTTAAGATTAGTGTAAAGATTGTCTTGCCCCTGCACTTTTTGTTGAAAACATAAAGGTAAAAATGGAAGATCACGATCATATTATCATCAATATGGGTATACAAATAATTCTGTTGTTTTGCTGTTCTTACTACCAATTAAAAAAAAAAGAGTAAATCATTTGATAATGGAACCAACTTCTATTTTGTGCTCGAAGAAATGCTTCGTACAAAGGATTGAGAGAAGAATGTCATGCATTAAAGATTTGCAGTGATTGGTAGTGCTGCTGTTGGAGCTGGTAATATTGGATGTTTGATATAAACTCTCAATTAGCTCATGTTGTACAGGCATGGAACAAGAAGTCGGAATCTCTTCCCCGTTTTGCCAAGTCCTTTGAGAAGATATAAAAGGAAAAACTAAAATGTATGTGTATGCCTTTTGGAGTATAATTGCCTTCGCCAAGTGTACCGTAAGGCAGAGAAATCACAAGCGAAGAGTTTTACATAAGAACAAAAATTTCGGAACAAAACTAAGGAACCTGATGTAACACTCCTATTTGAACTATTCTCTTTTCTTGTTTGTCAGCGGTACCACTTTGGAAAATCTTCCATCTTCAGGGCTGTTCAACTGTGAAATTTTCAACAGTATTAAAGATCCTAAGGTGGCTATGCAGGCTAGTCTTCTCCCTGCCTGAAAGAAAGAAGTATAACAGAGCCCTCCCGGATGTTCTATCCATGCTCAGGATCAGCTGGACCAAAATCTCAGCTCCCAATGGTTCTCTGGGGTGATTTAGCTTCCTTACAACTGATGAGGCTCTTTAAGAAAGAAGCTTGATCCATGGATTGCCAAATTACGTTTGCCAGGGTTATATTTTGAGGATCACCATTCACCAAAAGTAGAAATCAAAATAGGATAAAATCTGTCATGTCAATCAGTCTTTGTTTTATTGTATCAGGTGTGAGGGCAGGCTTCATCTTCAATCCACAATTGCCTTTACCGTGTCAAAATCAAGAGATTCTTTTGTAGCCAAGGCACTGTAATAGAGAAAAACCACCCGCCAGCCATCAGCCCATAAAAGACATAAAATAAAACAGGCGAAAAAAAAACCAAGTCAGTAGTGAAAATAAGAAATTGAAAGTGGAAACATAAAGGCCTCCAAATCAATGGTGACAGTTTTAGCATACAAAACGAGTTTTGAAACCCCAACTTTAAATACTCTCCTTTCGTTTTAAGGGTTTGATTTTGTTATACATGATTGTGTTTCCATCTAGATATAAAATTTAAAACTAGCAATTTACGGATATAATAGCCCATATCATTGCCAAAGGTCAAAGTATGGGAAAGAAAAGGTTATGTTATGAATGTGCTAAAAGTCATGGCCATATGCAGATCATAGAGGCTAATTTATGAATGTTTAAGGTTTAGCCTATTAGAACAAGAAGATAATGTCATAGTTAAAAAAGACACATCAGAAGCATACCAAAGATTTACTTACAAACCTGCAAGTTAGACTGATACATTCTCTATCTAGAAGACCAACTGGCTGTCCTCTGCAGTCTTTGACGTGCTCAGATATAACTGGAACTTGAATTAGACCAAGTTTATTCATGATCATTTTGGCAGATAGAATATCCATAGTAGGTGTTGCTGTCCATGGCAATTTGCATTTTTCACCATCTGGTGAACACATTTCAGCTACCAAAAGCACCTGTTGCAGGGATTACTAATTAGTCAAGGGTTGCACCTTCAGTGCAGGGCAATGGGGGGAGGCAATTGTTGGTGTAAGAACCACAGAAATGAACTGGAATCCATCAGGTTTACAAAGTATACAAATAGTGTCTGACTTTAACACACGTATCTTTGGTATGGATGTCCATCTAAAATAGTGATTTCAAGATATAGTGAAGAATGCAGCTTCATATATATCTCAGAAAACAGACTGTAAAGATGACCCAGCCTATTTTTCATGTAGGGACTGAGTAAATCTTTACGTGTTTTTCTTTATTCCCCCTTGCATCATGGGCAACATGCCATTGTATAAGTTGTTAAAGCACTAGATTCATGAAACTTGAACAAGAAAAATCTATAAAATTTGTGCTGCCATTACCATTAATAGTTTAAACTTTAAAGTAAAGAGTGCATAATACCTTGGAGTCTAAGCTTTTGTCTTTAGCAAATTTACTGAACTCATGAATATCTGTAAGCGTCAATAAACCCATTAAGAGGTTGTCATTGTCAACAATGATTGCACAAGATTGCTTTTCCGCAAGCATAAGAGTCACCGCTTCTGTAAGTAAAGTATTCATCGTTACTGTCACATATCTTGTCCTCATGGCTTCCGAAACAAAAATTCTCCTCTCTAAATCGTTGGTCCTAATATTGGAGTCATCAATGCAGAGTGAACTTTCAACTTCACAAAGGTTATTGAAATAAGGTTCCTTCTCAGGTGGTGCATCAATAGAAGATAGACCAGTTGTACTATCTGATGCTTCAGGCCGTTGATTTATAGTCAAGTTTCCATCTTTGAGTGCTTTGGTCCCTTTGACATCCTTTCTTTTCATCTGTCCAGATGTAACCCATGAAGAAAGTCCAACAGCTCCTAGTAAAGGTAAAACTATCCGATAATCCTGTGTCAACTCAAAAAGAAGCAGTACTGCAGTAAGAGGTACCTGACAGACCCCTGCAAGGGTTGCAGCCATGCCAACCTGCAAAAGGAGCTCCATGGTGGTCAACCACATCATGGTTTATTGCTTTATTCTGATCTATGAGATTGGTGAACATAATCTCCACATAATGATGTGTTTTAAGGAAAAATATTCTTTTTGCAAGTTTTCATTCCAGTATTTGCAATTCATCTCAATTTAAACATCTTTTAATCATTGCATAGATCCATTCACTACTTGATTTAAAAATTAAACAATTTTGAAAACTTCCACGCCATGTGCATTTGATAGTTTGCAACAAAAGACGCACGATACCATAATCTATCAGAAACTACTCAAGTATTGATGGCTTTCCTGAGCATCCTGTGATCTAGTAGACCCCAATTAATCACCCCTGGCGTTTTATATTTCACCTTTTGCATCTTACATTGACATAAAACATGATGAAAAGATTTCCATGTTCACCCCATTCATTTTCACTTTTCTAACTTTTGGTGCTATATTCTACATTCTCGGTCTTAGTTACAGAAAATATTCTTAGTTTGCTTTTTTTTTTGGAAAGAATAAAGCCCCCTTAATGATATGCATATTCTGACTCAAATAGAAATGAATTAACAAAAACTCGACCAACAACATAATAATCTCATTCAAAAACAACCTTTTAGCTTCTATTTGATTTATGCATTTACAAATAGCAATACATCTAACCATTATTTATAGAAAATTACCAGGCCATACGCTTGTGGTGATGCCACTTCCAAGATGGAAAGGTGAATAGCTGGATTAGACTGAGCAATTACAAAGCTAATGAATTTCCCATATGCCATTCCAGTTGCTGCACCAATAAAAAGTGATGGGGCATAATACCCTCCTACTAACCCAGAGGCTCGACACAAAGAGGTTGCGATAATCTTGACGGCCACCAGCTGAAACAAGAGCTCACCAGAGAGACCTTTCACGAACGGCCGAGATTCTAACAAAATGTCCACATTCTCGAAACCCCAGTAAAGAATTTCAGGATATGCCAAGGCTATTACACCAACAGTTAGTCCTCCAGCTACAGGAAACACAGGCTTTGGTATCCCAACATCTTTGTTAAGATTGTCCACAACACCCAACAAGTAAGATGTCAATTTGGAAAAGGTCAATGAAACCAAGCCACAAAGTATACCCAGTAGCAGATAAAGTGGAAGTTCTGAAAATAAAGGAAAAAAAAAAAAAACTCTTTATCCAATTACCATGAGAAACATGAAGAAACAAAGGTCATATATTTGCAAATGAGGAAGATAATTTATGAAATTTACCACCAGGGGACCGGAAATCATAGTCAGGAACCTTAAAGGCAGGTTCAGAACCAAGACCAACTTCAGAGATAACAGAAGCTATAACCGCGCTGAGAATAACCATAGAAGTTGTGTTAGTAACAGACACCGATGAATCCGCCGGCGATGATGGCCATAAAACCGACTCGACAGCGAAAAAGCAACCCGCAACGGCGGCATTGAAACCTGAAGATGCACACCGAACATAGTCATTAAATTAAAGAGATTCAATTCAATCAAATTACTGTTGAAAATCCAATAAGAAAAAAGAAAACGAACCAGATGAGATTCCAGCAGCTGAGCCAGCAGCCAAAAGAGAGAGCTTGGTCTGAGGATTTTTATCCAAAATAGAATGAACTTCTTTGGCAATGGAAGAACCAATCTCGACGCTTGGACCTTCGGGTCCTAAGGAATTACCAGTCCCCAGCGTGACACAAGCCGCTATTGCTTTCAAAAAAGAGCCCAACGCTCCTTTGGCATTATAACTAGCTTTCGAAACGACATCTCTGGCAGCGTTCAAGACGCTGACGATGACACCGCCGCAAGCAGGCACTAAAATTACACGTGTCCAAACGGAGTCCAGAGGCTCCTCTCGCAACCAGGAAGCACCTCTATAAGGAATCCCGTCCCAGAAAAAGTCGCGAATCTCATGGACACCATTGTTAAATAAAACGACACCTAATCCAGTAAAGACGCCGACCAAGCACGCCAATATGATCACCTTTGAACTGTCGAAATTATCCTCAACGGCGACATCATCGGCGGTGCGACCCACAAGGCTTTGCTTGTCTGCGGAGTCGGGTAGGGCAGCAGGAGGAGCGGGGATGAATCTGGAGCGTTTATATGGAGAGGGAACAGTGATGGAAGAGAGGGAGAGAGAGAGGCGGTTGGTGTAAAAAGGAAAAGGCGGGGATTTGTGGAGTGGAAATGGGGAGAAGTGGGAGAAGAGGAGAGGAGAAAGGCCAGGTGACGTGGACAACTGAAGCGCGCAATCCATGTTCTTTCCTCATCCAAAATCGTAACATGGATAATAGATAGCTAGCTGTTCTTAACTTGTACGACTTTTGCTTAATAAAATAATTCAGTTAATTAGTACTTCACCTGCCAAGCTCAGAAGTAACTAACAAATTATTATTATTATTATATAGCCAACTAAAAACATCTTTCTCTGTTTTATGCTGTTTCTGTGACTCTCGGACGACTCCTCGAGGTCATCTAAGGCCACTTTATAATATTTATTATTGGCAGCGATGGATGAGTATCTTATAAATGGACATTTCGTTGGTTTGAAATAAAATTAAGGTATTATATAATTACAAAAAAAAATTATTATATAATTGGGTTTAAGGTTAAGAAAAAATTTGAGAAAATCGAAAAATGGACTTAATTGGAAGTTTTTGATGTATCCACTTTGGATAATAATAGAATTCATTTTCGATTTAGATCATGACATCATTTAATCAAATTCATTCGGATCGATTCTAATATAGATTATATCCAAATATTTGTTATTTAATATATTTGTAATTTTTACCATTTATATCAAAAGCCAAAGTTTTATATTTACAATCAAATCTCTTGATCGAATAGTTAAAGAATACATATTATAAAACTTGAATTTGAATCTAAACAATCTTATCTTTATTTTCAATTTAATATTTCTCTTGTAACAAAAAAAATTATATTTAATTAAAAGCCTATAAAAAATTTGAAATAAAGCCCAAATTTGTTTAAATGTCTAAAGGAAAAAAATTAAAACAAAGACAAAATTGCTTAAACCCTATAAATTCGAATGACTAATCCAATCTAATTCGCATTAATTTAGATTTGATCAGATTGAACATTTTTCTATTCTGATTGGATACAGATCAAAGAATAAGAAACCAACTTAGATAGTATCAAATCAAAAATTGCAAAAATCTAATCCAATACGATATCACCCTTAATTGAGTTGTGTAGGATTCGAATAATAAAATTATTTATCGTCACAAATTTAGGTAGAGTTTAAAGTAGTTATTTTGGAGTATTTATATTCAAATTTAATTGCAAATAATATTTTTTTTAAAATTATATATTTTTATTTATGAATTTATTTAATATAAAACTTAATTAAATTAATTCATTAAGTGTTTTAGTTATGATTATAATTTTAATTTATTTTGTATTTAATTTTTAATAATATTGTTTAAATTTGTTTTTAAATTTACATTTAAAAGTTAAATTTTAACTTAGTAAATGAGTTTTTAGAGTGTTTAGGGTGTTAAAGAACCTTATTTATTATATGGATAGAGTTTAAATAGCAAAAATCAAAATATTCTATAATTAATCAAATTTTAATATCATGATTTATAATTAAGTTCAGATATGGATACCTCAAAAAGGCATATACTGTCACGACCCAAACTACCCAAAAATCAGAGTTAATTTTTCGCGTTTTTGTTTATTTATTTTCTTATATTATATTCTTACCTATCCTTGAATCGTGACCAACACTCCAAAATAATTGGGCTGTGCGTCAATGCCAGTCCCACCATACACCTACCCTAATACTTATTTCTTCTCCAGTCATTTATAATTGTTTATACTATTTATACATCCCCTAAAGTTACTTACTAACATGTTACTGTGCTATGCTTATGTAGATACAATATGTACAAGTATATATACCTTATGTTGATGGGCAGCAGCGGATATCCGGAATGCAGTACTGAGTCGTCGCAACTTCAACTGGAGATCATCTGTGGGAGAAAATGAAAGGGGTGAGCACATCAAGCTCAGTAAGGCAATCCTACGAACAAGTAGGTAACCATACTACCTACATGAACGTAGTGTCATGCATAAACCACCCTTTCTCCACACATTTTAAAAACAAATGATATGCGTTATGATGTTATGTAAAACGCAATTGCACGAAAAATTCAACATGCAAGTATATTCAAATCATTTCTTTCTTATTTAAAAATTTCACAGTAAAGTCAGGACTCGACCCCTCCTTCGGGTGATCCTGACTCACACAAAACCATGAAAACGGTTTACATTTCACACATGGGTTGAAAAGCATGGAAATACCATCATGCAATTTAGTTTTAAAACCCAGTTTAAATCATCGAAATCGTCGACATGCGAGACGAGGCAGTAATTGTATAACGGCAATAACCAGGACTATGGCCATATCTGTCCTCGGGAGTTCCTCAGCTACACGGATCCTAGTGTGCGGGTTCTCACCATGATCGGGAACCGCCCGAGAGGTGGGTCACTCCATCTCGTCGGTCTTATCCGATTTCCATGCATCCGAAGATGCTGATGCATCATATTGTGACGGCCAACCCCTACCCGGCCAACCCCTGCCAACGGCCATGGCAACCCCTCTTGGGCCCATCGACAACGCTGGTGGTCTAACAACGGGTGGTCCAACAACGCCACAAGTCCAACGTATCACGAAGATACCACACGGTACATCGTACTCCATGCTACTTGCACGGTACATCGTACTCCGTGGACCCATATAATATCTCTATACTCATGCCATGTCTCAAAACGCACGTGCGAGCCTATTAAATCGGTGACACACAGTCTACCCGATGCTCCAAGCACGGCTTATCGTATGATCTCTGAAAAGTAGTGCGAGCGGTGCTCTAACACTATCAGTAATTCAAATAAAACTAGTGCGAGCTAAGCTCAAGCACTCTGTCATGAAAATCGTATATATAAAAATATGGTGCGAGTTAGACTCCAGCACCGTGTCATGAAAATCATGTAAAATCTGATGCGAGTTAGACTCTAGCACCATGTCACGAAAAAGCATGTGAAATCTGGTGCGAGTTATACTCTAGCACCTATGCATGTAAAACTCTAGTGCGAGCTCTCGCTCCAGCACTAATGTATGCATCACACAAGTCAAACATCGTGCGAGCTGAGCTCTAGCACGTCACATGTAAATAAAAACACGTAGGCGGCTCGGTTATCTCCAAATAATTTTCACAGAAAACACATCGTTCAAGATATGCAATGCTATGCATTTATCTTTAAAAGTGAGCCAGCCTACTCATGCATGTGTTAAAATACCTCCAGAATGAGCAGGAACCTCTTGTTCTTGCTCCTCCCAATTTTTCCTAAATTTTTAGATTTTACCCTTAACAAGGGTATTTTAGTAATTTTGCTCATTCGGGCACTAAAATTGTTAATTGACCTCTAGACCCTCCAGATAAATTTTAGAAAAGACTGCAATGAATTCAAATTGCGTACTGTTACCTCTAGCAGTCCGCAGAATTCCCTTACCTCGATTCTCGTCGAGTCTGACCTTTTCCATCGATGTCACGTCGCGCAGTCCGTTATGCTCCCAATCAAATGCCCGAAACTGCGTATTAATTTTCCTCAGGTCAGATATTATGCAATTTAATCATATTTAATACTTTCTGGGCTTAATTTAAATCGTTGGGCCCATTTACTCTTATTGGGCCCGATTGCACCTTAATGGGCCTTAATCGGCCTTAAGCCCGTTTTCCACTTAATTTTCACTTTATCGAGGCCTATTGGGCTCATTGAGCCCACCAATAATTTATCGGGCCTCGTACTAATTCTCGAATAGCTAAATTTAATATTTACGACAATTAATCTAAATTTCCATAATTTAATTCAATTTATGCGTAAATTAAATCAATATCACGCATAACGAGGTAATTGTCGTAAATAGGGGTCACTTACCCGAGATTCCATGCTAATCCGCAAATCGAGGCTATCTCGAGCCTTCGGTGGATGCCAATCATCGAGCCGAAGCTCGATTGCATCACCGAAATTTTTCTCAATTTTTTTTTCTCTTTTTCCTTTTCCCTTTTCTCCCCTTTTTCTCCTCTTTTTGGCTGAACCGGTTCAGTCCGATTCGGACCGGTTCAGACCGCCGGTTTTCTCCGGTTCGACCGGTTCA
Source organism: Firmiana major (assembly GCA_033439115.1). Lineage (NCBI taxonomy): Eukaryota > Viridiplantae > Streptophyta > Magnoliopsida > Malvales > Malvaceae > Firmiana > Firmiana major. The sequence continues at coordinate 7,793,849 of CM065903.1, forward strand.
CCGCCGGTTCACTGCCTTGCCGGCCGGTTCTCCGCCGGCTTCCACCGCCAGCAGCTCCGCTGGGTCGTCCGCACCTCGAATCTGGCCTCGGTTCGCCTCAACGTCGCAGGAATGCCGCCGGTCCGGCTGTTCTCCTCTGCGTCGGAACCCATTTTCTTCTCCCACCGTTTTCGACGTTTTCCGGCAGCTTCACCGGTCGGGGCTGCCACCAATAGCACCGTCTGGGTCTGGGCTCTCGAAATCGGCCCTTGGTTCCGGCCGGATCGCCGCCGTTCGCCGTCGGTGGCCTTCTCTTTTCCGCGGCCTTCTCCTCCATTTTTCGCCGGATTCCGGCGTTCCCACGGCGCGTCGTCGCCGCTGATAGATTGCCTGAGGTGTGGGCCGTCTTCGTCGGCCCTCGCCTGGTCGCCTGGCCGCCGGTAGGGGCTCGGTCGGTTGCTTCCGTTAGCTTCGTTTCCGTTTCTCTGCCTCTTTCTCTCTCCCCGACCCCTTTCCAGTTTTTCAGACTTTTTTTTTTTTTTCCAATTCATTACTTATTTAACAATTTATTTTTATTCCTTAAAATACACTAAAAATACCCAAATATCCCTTAAATTATTATTTTATTCTAAATTAATTAATTTAATTTTATTTAATTTATTTATTATATTTTAACCTCTTTTTCAGGTATAATTTCTCCGTATTTTCGGGATGTTGTCCCGGGTGACTTTTCGGTATATTTTTCGATTATTTTCGGGATTATTTTTCCGAACTAAAAAATCCAATTAATCTCGATTAATTCCAATAAATTAATATCTTGATCAATTTAACCCAAAATAATTTATTTCACTTTTATTGACCAAGATTCCTCAAATCCATATTTTTAATTAAATTTCTTTATCGAAATTATACCGGTTTTCGATCTTTTGACCATTTTGCCCTTACGCGTGTTCGGGATTTATTTAACCCAACTTCCTTCATACTTCCTCCATCTTTTCTTATTTAATTTCCGTATTTTAATTAAATTCGGATCTTACAACTCTCCCCCACTTAAGGAATTTGGTCCTCCAAATTAGAACCAATTCATATGAGTCCATATACAACTCCGGGTACATCGATCGTATCATACTCTTAAATTCTTATGTGACCTTCTCCGAAGTGTATTACTACCAAAGGACTTTAATTAAGGAGATTATCTTAAACCTCAATACTTTCTCTTTCCTGTTTAATGCCCGAATCAACTTCTTCAATATACTTGTATTTTCCTTAAATTGAACTTTTGGAGTTCATATCCTGTCACCTCTGCTGGATCTGGATAGTATTGCCGAAGCATCAAAAGTGGGACACATTGTGGGTGCCTGTTAATTCAAGTGATTAACAACAACCTACAGGTCTTATCTCCCACTTGTCCAATCTCTCAAGGATTCGATCCAGCTCAACTCAATTTACTTCTTCCAAAGGCTCGCTATGTCCTTATTCCCTTAGGACAATAAACATTTCAATCATATTAATTCACCAAGGGTGAATTCCAATACTTGTCTATCTGCTCTGAGGTGTTCTTAATCTCTCATCCTTAACTTAACATCCTCAGAGACTCATTACCCAAAGTCGAAATTAATTCTATTCTGTCACCCACTTTTTCTTATCCAATTTGGGGAACAACCCCTACAGCCATACACTGTCTCATAACTTGTTATCCCGATACTCAACTGTCAACTGTCACTATTGGCAACTTCAATTAGAAATCAACTGATCATTCCAGGAGCTTATAAAATCAATGGCACACGCTTTCATCGGATCCTCCAGGACTTGTACAGTCCTCTCTGACTGACCATCTGTCAGAGGATGGAAAGCTGTGCTAATACTCAGTCGGGTTCCCATAGCTTCCTAAAAATATCCTCCGAAGTAGGTAGTGAAGAGGGAATCCCTATATGATATCATGCTCACTGGAACGCTACATAATGTTCCACAACTGCCTTACACATAAATCCTCATACACACTCTGAGTATCTGGGGAGTTCATAACCAGAAAGTGGGTAGACTTAGTTATTCTGTCGGCTATCATCCAAATAGCCTCGTAGTTCACCTGGGTTCTCTGTAACCCATCATAAAATTCATGGAGACTTGTTCTCATTTTTCGTGCCGTGTCAATATAGGTAGGTGCTGCAATAACTCTGCAGACTTTTAATACTCTACCTTACTCTGCTGACACACTAGGCACTTTTCACAACCTCTCCAATATCTCTTTTTACATCTGACCACCAATACCCTTTTTTGAGATTTCGATATATTTCTTTACTTCCGTATGCACTGTATATCCCGAAGAGTGAGCTTCTGACAACATTACTGTCTCATCAACTGTGGTCCTGGGAAGTACTCATACTGTCTCTGAATCCTCAGTAACTCATTATCATACTCCGTGAACTCTGTCACTGTACCCTTCTGAATCTGACCCACACCATCGACATCCTGCCGATCATCACGCTAAGCCTGGCAAATCCGGGCACTCTCATCCGGTTCTAATCATCAGGCTAGCTGTCACACAATCACTGTCTTCATCAGAAGGGATCACATCTATACTGAGGCTCACAACTGCATCTAGCAGCTCACGCTCCCTGACCATCATGTGTAGTACCATCCCGAGGCTCTTTCTACTCAAAGCATCAGCCTTTCCTGGGTGGTACAATTTTCACGATCAAATCCCTCAGAAGCTCTTTCCCATTATGTATTCTCATATTCGTCTCTTTCTGTAAAAACAGATACTTGGGACTTTATGACCAGTGCATATCCGTAATTTCTCATCGTGTATATAATAGTACCATATCCTCGGTACAAATACTGTTGCCAACTTTAAATCATGGGTCAGATAGTTTATTTCATTACAAGGAGTTGTCCAACTCCAAAATTGACTATCTTCCCATTATACATCAATGCACAGCTCCATCGTAACTTTGAGGTATCCATGCTCACTGAGAACCTCTTGAGCTGTTGGGTATGGTGAAATTAATCGCGGTGGTCAGTTCATACTTCACTACACCGAAATTCACGTCGCATCCATCATCTTATTTATCATCTCCTTCCAAGACCACGTTTCTTAGTTAAACGTGTCAACCAAGTAGTCCATATTGAGAACTCACAACAATCCATCTGTAAAAGCCATCTTCCAACTGTTGCTTATAAATCGTCCTAGACTTTAACTACACCCAACATATCATCGATAATGATGATTTACACATCGGTCCAATCCTTGACTTATTTAATCATAAGCGTATAAAATCCTTCTCAACCGCTTACGTTTTCAGGTACTAACCTGCGTCACTTCCTTTTCTCATCTTAACGGCTCTTATTAAATTTTACAATGTTAACCTTCATGATTTGCCGAATTTTAATGTTCTTATCGTCTTTAGTAACGGTATCCTAATGCTAAAGGTATTTATTACGATGATTGATTTCACGTTATCGGTTATATATATATATCTATCTAGACGCTGTCAAGTCTTCAGGCGGGGAGGTATTTTGAAATACCTTTATTTGCCTTCAGACTTAACCACAACTACTGGTTATGGTTATACCCATCTCTATCCTTGGTTATAATTTATATTCGCTACTAATTACTTAATCTCAATTACTTCATATCTTAAGGGTATTCCTTATCTAGCATATATATCTTACTCCAATACATCTTGTATTTAGGATCTATCTTATCTTCAAGATTATCTCCTTCGTATATCAATCATGACGAAACTCTTGTCATTATTCATTCCGTGAGTACAATCCTTTACTCCTGTAATTTCAACTGTTGCACCCCTTTTTATCACCTTAAAATCTCTATATTTATATTCCGTTAATTAATCCTCCTCTATTGGGGTACTCATTTATCAGTATTATATCTAATGATGTAGGCATTCATGCCTTTCACTCACTTATGGGGGAATGAAGACGGTATAAATAAATATGTGGCACCAGGATTAATGAACATATGTACTTCGTTATTCATAACAAGTGTGGTATCTCACACCACATCCATGAAACATCAATAGTGTCCTGGTCCAAGACATCCTCTCGCCTTCGTCCAACAGTCTACTTTCCTTTTTCTTTTCGGCTATGGCCTCCCTTTTCGTTGCAGCTATACCAACGAAATTTTTCTCTGCCTCTTCACTTTTCTGTGGGGCGATCTTGCTCAACTCTGAGCAATCCTAAATCAGTGGTCCGTCATACCACACTTAACGACCATGTTCATCAATACCGTGTAGGTATAGACCCTTCTTCCGTGGTATCCACCACACATCTCACACTGCTTACAGTGCTTACACTGCTACACTGCTTTGTAGCAGGCCGGGGGTCCTCCAATCACAATGCCCCCAAGAGTGCCAAAATTAGATGCACTGGGGCCTTACCAATTATCTTACTCCACGACTCATCAAATTTAATCTTTTACCAATTTCCATTTTTTCCATTTTGACATCTCTGTCATTCTCAATTCTCTTTTCTGTCTCTATTTCAGCCCTCATTAACTTTTCCAATCTCAGAGGTGTGCAATTTGTATTCTTATTTACCCAACTATAAATCTGCGCACTGCCTCGGTATAGGTAATATTTCACGGGCCAATCAGACTCTAATTGAAAAGTTGAGTCATTTTCATAAACTTTTAGACATCTCGACTGTCACTTGTTCATAGTGTCGAGGTAATATCTGCCCAAAATATAACTGAGTCTCCATACTCGTCAATAAATCAAATCCTCTGGGTCAGAGTATTGACTTTAATCCGAAATTTCCTTTAAATAATGTCCGGGATGTTCTGTCACCGGAATACATCCATAAACATTTCTCATATCAGCTCTTAAGATGGGTCGAGTGGGTTTCCACCAACGCTCCGCTGCGCCCTCTGATCTCATACATAATCTGAGCAATTTGCTCCTCAAAATAATCTCCACACTCCGCTCCAATCTCGCGAAGCGTGTCTCAATACTATCCGATCTCTCTGTCGGACTCTGTGAGGCATGCTCAACATTCGCCTCTATTTCAATCTCATACTGATTCTCATAGCCAAACTCAGCACGACTTGCCAGACTCAGGTCTATCTCTACGACCTCTGCCTCGTGCACTATCTCATCTAACGCGACTCATATTAAGCATTCCTGCATTCTCAACCATTTCTTGGTCAAGCCCATCTCGATATACACTATTGTATCTAACTAAGCACAGTAACACGGGGATGTAATTTCCTAATTACTGACACTGACACACATCAGACCAATTATGCTCTGATACCACCTTTATATGTCACGACCCAAACTACCCAAAAATCAGAGTTAATTTTTCGCGTTTTTGTTTATTTATTTTCTTATATTATATTCTTACCTATCCTTGAATCGTGACCAACACTCCAAAATAATTGGGCTGTGCGTCAATGCCAGTCCCACCATACACCTACCCTAATACTTATTTCTTCTCCAGTCATTTATAATTGTTTATACTATTTATACATCCCCTAAAGTTACTTACTAACATGTTACTGTGCTATGCTTATGTAGATACAATATGTACAAGTATATATACCTTATGTTGATGGGCAGCAGCGGATATCCGGAATGCAGTACTGAGTCGTCGCAACTTCAACTGGAGATCATCTGTGGGAGAAAATGAAAGGGGTGAGCACATCAAGCTCAGTAAGGCAATCCTACGAACAAGTAGGTAACCATACTACCTACATGAACGTAGTGTCATGCATAAACCACCCTTTCTCCACACATTTTAAAAACAAATGATATGCGTTATGATGTTATGTAAAACGCAATTGCACGAAAAATTCAACATGCAAGTATATTCAAATCATTTCTTTCTTATTTAAAAATTTCACAGTAAAGTCAGGACTCGACCCCTCCTTCGGGTGATCCTGACTCACACAAAACCATGAAAACGGTTTACATTTCACACATGGGTTGAAAAGCATGGAAATACCATCATGCAATTTAGTTTTAAAACCCAGTTTAAATCATCGAAATCGTCGACATGCGAGACGAGGCAGTAATTGTATAACGGCAATAACCAGGACTATGGCCATATCTGTCCTCGGGAGTTCCTCAGCTACACGGATCCTAGTGTGCGGGTTCTCACCATGATCGGGAACCGCCCGAGAGGTGGGTCACTCCATCTCGTCGGTCTTATCCGATTTCCATGCATCCGAAGATGCTGATGCATCATATTGTGACGGCCAACCCCTGCCCGGCCAACCCCTGCCAACGGCCATGGCAACCCCTCTTGGGCCCATCGACAACGCTGGTGGTCTAACAACGGGTGGTCCAACAACGCCACAAGTCCAACGTATCACGAAGATACCACACGGTACATCGTACTCCATGCTACTTGCACGGTACATCGTACTCCGTGGACCCATATAATATCTCTATACTCATGCCATGTCTCAAAACGCACGTGCGAGCCTATTAAATCGGTGACACACAGTCTACCCGATGCTCCAAGCACGGCTTATCGTATGATCTCTGAAAAGTAGTGCGAGCGGTGCTCTAACACTATCAGTAATTCAAATAAAACTAGTGCGAGCTAAGCTCAAGCACTCTGTCATGAAAATCGTATATATAAAAATATAGTGCGAGTTAGACTCCAGCACCGTGTCATGAAAATCATGTAAAATCTGATGCGAGTTAGACTCTAGCACCATGTCACGAAAAAGCATGTGAAATCTGGTGCGAGTTATACTCTAGCACCTATGCATGTAAAACTCTAGTGCGAGCTCTCGCTCCAGCACTAATGTATGCATCACACAAGTCAAACATCGTGCGAGCTGAGCTCTAGCACGTCACATGTAAATAAAAACACGTAGGCGGCTCGGTTATCTCCAAATAATTTTCACAGAAAACACATCGTTCAAGATATGCAATGCTATGCATTTATCTTTAAAAGTGAGCCAGCCTACTCATGCATGTGTTAAAATACCTCCAGAATGAGCAGGAACCTCTTGTTCTTGCTCCTCCCAATTTTTCCTAAATTTTTAGATTTTACCCTTAACAAGGGTATTTTAGTAATTTTGCTCATTCGGGCACTAAAATTGTTAATTGACCTCTAGACCCTCCAGATAAATTTTAAAAAAGACTGCAATGAATTCAAATTGCGTACTGTTACCTCTAGCAGTCCGCAGAATTCCCTTACCTCGATTCTTGTCGAGTCTGACCTTTTCCATTGATGTCACGTCGCGCAGTCCGTTATGCTCCCAATCAAATGCCCGGAACTGCGTATTAATTTTCCTCAGGTCAGATATTATGCAATTTAATCATATTTAATACTTTCTGGGCTTAATTTAAATCGTTGGGCCCATTTACTCTTATTGGGCCCGATTGCACCTTAATGGGCCTTAATCGGCCTTAAGCCCGTTTTCCACTTAATTTTCACTTTATCGAGGCCTATTGGGCTCATTGAGCCCACCAATAATTTATCGGGCCTCGTACTAATTCTCGAATAGCTAAATTTAATATTTACGACAATTAATCTAAATTTCCATAATTTAATTCAATTTATGCGTAAATTAAATTAATATCACGCATAACGAGGTAATTATCGTAAATAGGGGTCACTTACCCGAGATTCCATGCTAATCCGCAAATCGAGGCTGTCTCGAGCCTTCGGTGGATGCCAATCATCGAGCCGAAGCTCGATTGCATCACCGAAATTTTTCTCAATTTTTTTTTCTCTTTTTCCTTTTCCCTTTTCTCCCCTTTTTCTCCTCTTTTTGGCTGAACCGGTTCAGTCCGATTCGGACCGGTTCAGACCGCCGGTTTTCTCCGGTTCGACCGGTTCACCGCCGGTTCACTGCCTTGCCGGCCGGTTCTCCGCCGGCTTCCACCGCCAGCAGCTCCGCTGGGTCGTCCGCACCTCGAATCTGGCCTCGGTTCGCCTCAACGTCGCCGGAATGCCGCCGGTCCGACTGTTCTCCTCTGCGTCGGAACCCATTTTCTTCTCCCACCGTTTTCGACGTTTTCCGGCAGCTTCACCGGTCGGGGCTGCCACCAATAGCACCGTCTGGGTCTGGGCTCTCGAAATCGGCCCTTGGTTCCAGCCGGATCGCCGTCGTTCGCCGCCGGTGGCCTTCTCTTTCCCGCGGCCTTCTCCTCCGTTTTTCGCCGGATTTCGGCGTTCCCACGGCGCGTCGTCGCCGCTGATAGATTGCCTGAGGTGTGGGCCGTCTTCGTCGGCCCTCGCCTGGTCGCCTGGCCGCCGGTAGGGGCTCGGTCGGTTGCTTCCGTTAGCTTCGTTTCCGTTTCTCTGCCTCTTTCTCTCTCCCCGACCCCTTTCCAGTTTTTTAGACTTTTTTTTTTTTCCAATTCATTACTTATTTAACAATTTATTTTTATTCCTTAAAATACACTAAAAATACCCAATATCCCTTAAATTATTATTTTATTCTAAATTAATTAATTTAATTTTATTTAATTTATTTATTATATTTTAACCTCTTTTTCAGGTATAATTTCCCCGTATTTTCGGGATGTTGTCCCGGGTGACTTTTCGGTATATTTTTCGATTATTTTCGGGATTATTTTTCCGAACTAAAAAATCCAATTAATCCCGATTAATTCCAATAAATTAATATCTTGATCAATTTAACCCAAAATAATTTATTTCACTTTTATTGACCAAGATTCCTCAAATCCATATTTTTAATTAAATTTCTTTATCGAAATTATATCGGTTTTCGATCTTTTGACCATTTTGCCCTTACGCGTGTTCGGGATTTATTTAACCCAACTTCCTTCATACTTCCTCCATCTTTTCTTATTTAATTTCCGTATTTTAATTAAATTCGGATCTTACATATACCTTAACCGTTGCAACTCTATTTAATTATGTTGGTTTACACTGATACAACTTTAAATGAATTTGACATAATTCATGATTGATATTTGTATTCCATGCATTGATAATATTGAGCTGTGTTATTTTTCAAATATTAAAAAAAAAATGTCACGCCTTGAAACTCAGGACATAGTAGACGCTGCACACCTGTAAGATATAATCTTATAGACATGCAAGGCTTTCATCGTATAAAAAATTATTTCTTTATAATGTCTAGGCTGAAGAGTCTAATGCTCATCTTATTCACTTGATGCTTGAAAACTATGTACCACGATAGAAGATAAAAAGGAATTTACGAAATCTTAATCTTAGCTTAAAGGTCTAGAATGCACAGCAAAAAACATTCTTAATTTCTCTATTCACAATCCCCTATAAGTCTTGAAACATTCTCTAACTCCAAAGATATCACTCCTCAACATCCCCGCATTCATCACCAATATCAAAACCTATAAGATGTTAAGGAAAGAATGAGTACAACCACTCAATAAGCAACCGATATCCCTTCAACTAGATTAACTACAATCAAAATATTTAGGTCAAAACCATATAATTTTTCATAACAATTTCTTGAAATAATCATATATTTACAAATAACTTTTTTCCAATCATATCAATATGACAAAAATAATGCAAACATTTCAAATATCAGTTTCATAAATTTGTCTCCCTTAACAAGCTATGATCACATTTAACCCCTATGGCACAGGTCATCAATAATGAAAACAATCAATGGTTACACAAAGCAACAAAACTACTATTCTTAACTGGTAGCTCGATTATAGGTAATCAATGGTAGCACAAAGCAATGATCCACTATTCTCAACCGGTGGTTCAATTCATAACAATCAATGATTGCACAAAGCAATGATCCACTATTCTTAACCGGTGGCTCAGTTGAAATCGATTCTCAATAACAAAAATGCATGTCGACATGGCCCTTATTGGCAGGGTCATCAATATCATAGTATATCGGGAAACTATTTAGACCAAATCATTTTAGATATCCACAATATGCAATAACACATTTTCCTATTTGCAATAAAACTTTCCAAATAACGTGTTAACGATTTAAATCAAATCATTTTGATTGCCCATAATATGCAAAACTATCAATGTCTCATTCACAACAAAACTTTCAAATCACATTCAAATAACTTTTTATAAAACTAAGTTTCCTGATAAACTAAATCAAAGAGTTTTATAAACCTTAAGTAGCTAATTTTCATCACTGAAACAAATTGCATACTTTATGCTTAACCCGTTTTAACAAAAAAAGGGACAAAATATTATACACATATATTTATATATTGCAACATAATAAAAATAATTTATAATTGATTTTTAGGAATATCATTATTGAAGGGAGGTCAAATCACTTATCTCATTTGCCAAACCAAAACCAAGACAAAGCCTTTAAAACCTCTCAAAGCCTATTATTCGAAAATATTCAATATTAAAAAATAAGCTATTAATCTAACACAACTAACGCTATCTGACAAAAACTGACAATCTATACTCTTTTCGCTACAACGACTATGATTAAGCTATTAATTTAATATTTGGACATTATCTGACAAAAACTGATAGTTTGTATTCTTTTTTCTCAAATGACTATAGCTTAATAAATTATTAACTTAACATGACTTACGTTGTCCGAAAAAAGCAACAACCTATACTTTTCAACCTCACATAATAATTAAAGTGAAATTTCAAGATTAATACATAACCCTAACAAAAACATCATTTTAAATCTCTTCTTTCAAGGCAAATTTTTCTTAAATCTAAATCTCTAAACTACATAATAATCATACTAGAATTAAAGGTGTAAATTTCTTTTATTTTTTTTACTCACTTTGGTCGCCTCCTTCTTCCTCTTACTTTCTCACTATAGCTCTTCAACAAAAATTCACAAATCTCTCTCTATTTTTTTGGTTGCCTTTCACCTTTCCATTAAGTTTTTTTCTTCACTCTTTCTTTTTAGCACAACTTACTGCTTCACTCCATTCTCTCAATGCTTTTTTTTTGGCAACATGGAAGCCAACTTCACATTCTCTCTTTCTCTCCATTTCCGGTACCACTGCTTTCAGGTCATTCTTCAATTTTTTTGCCATTGTTCAATTTTTTTAACCCTAATTGTCTGAGGCTCCTATGCTCCCATCACTATTAGTCATTGGGCCTTTTATTTTAGGATAGGCCCAGTTATTACAAAAAGATTGAGCTGTGTTAAACTTGATTGATTTTTTAAAATGTTAAGATCAAATCAAAATTTGATCCATCTAATTCAATTTCTTAAAATATATTATCTACTAGCTTATGACTCAAGCGATAAACAAATTTATTTTATATTTTAATTTGTGTGTAAATAGAACACTTTTTATATTTTTATAAAAAAATAAATAATAAAATATTATGCCTAATTAAATTAAATTAAATAATGGATTTGAAATATTTAGTTATTTTGTAAGCAGTTTAGTTAATTTATAACAAATTACACGATACATAAACATTATGTTAATGTTAACTTTATTTATATATATAATTTTGGAAAGATAAAATTCAAAATAACTCTTTGATAAAAACAATAAAATGTTTAAGCAATAACATTATCTTTTATTTTTATTTAATTTTATTAAAATGAACACTTAAAAAATTTATTAATTTTATGAACTAAAAATGCATAAATAGTAAATGTTTTTAAAAAATTTAGAAATAAATCAATAAAATCTTTTGCATGCATTGACCACAAACAAAATTTTTAATATATATTTCTAAGTGAAGAGTATATAAAACAATTTTTGAAGAGTGGATGAAAAATTGGTTAAGGTTGAAGAAATAAAAAAAAAAAAGATTGATCCATTTTCTTCTAACTATGAAGCCTAATTAAAAACTTATACAAGCACACTGTAACTACATTCATTTTCTCTTATCAAATGTGAGCCGTTGAGAGCTGATATTCAACTGCATTGTCAAGTTTGATTCATGGTTTTGGTTACCCATTTATTGAATGTTTTATTTTCTTTAAAGAATAGAGTATGCTTGCCAATGACTCCTTGTGTTACACTTTTGTGAGTTGGGTGCGCGCGGGGGGTGTGATCATGCGCAAGCTGGCGTGAGGTGGGATTCGTCGATTCTCGACTTGGGGCTTGGCATCGATAATGGTTGGTTGCTGTTGGATCGGCGTGATGTGGACATCATGCTCGATAGGCAACGAGGGAATCAATAAGCACTAGAGGCAGAGTGATATGCTATTTATAAGCGTCGGGCTCGGGGTCCAGGCACGCATCGAGGGCGTATTGATGGAAAGGCGCAATTATGAGGATCGAGGAGAATCCGGAGAGATCTGCGCACAATCCTTGAACTTGCCATATATCAGGTGAAATATATAGAGGGAATCTAGTATGTGATCCTTGGGATTCAGTGCATTTACTTGGATGCTTTCCTTTTTTGGCTGGGAGTGTCAGCCAATGCTTACCTATAAATTATGGGTTGTGAACGATAGTGAGACATAGACCTCCTGAGTGCGAGTGTGTTGTTGTGTCCCTGCAGTAGACCTGTTCCTTTTTAAAGTGTAAATAAAAAGGTTGAGATTTCCTATACTTGTGCGTGTTCTTCCGGTTGTGTCCTTGCTTAAGTGTTTGGTTGGGTGTTGGTTGGCTGACTAAGTGGGCGACTTAGTGTCATCACAAGGCGCGAAAAATCTTAGCCTGAGATTAGCCCCGTGATAGTCTGGTATCAGAGCTCGAGTTTCGATGGTCGAAACGTTGAGTTAACGTGTTGTCGTCCTTGAGGAATTGGTTGATGTGCCCGCTCCTGATGCTACATCGCTCGCGGAGCAAGTCGTGCTCTATTTGCAAGCCATCGCAGACCTTCAGCGCACGATGAGTGATTGCCAGAGGGAATTCACCGATCGCGCCAATGATCTGCTGCAGCAGATCCAGTTGCTAGTAGACCGAGTTGACGATATTGACACGAATGTCAATCTGCTGAAGGTTGCTGTTACTGGTTCGCCTGGTAGGAGTACTGGGGAGAAATCGTCGTCCAAGTTGAATGTACCCGAGCCAAAGCAGTTTGAAGGGAGTCGAATTGTTAAGGAGCTCAAGAACTTTATTTGGGACATGGAGCAATATTTCAAGGTTGCTCGGGTAGAAGTGAACGACCAAGTTTCCATCGCTAGCACGTACCTTGGGGGAGATGCGAAACTTTGGTCGTGGACTCGATTGGACGATGACGCTAGTTCTGGACGAACCCCTATTCAAACGTGGGATACGCTGAAGAAGGAATTGAGGGACCAATTCCTTCCCATGAACACTGCGTGGCTAGCAAGAGAGTCCCTCTAGAAATTAAAGCACACAGGTTCTGCGCGAGACTATGTTAAGGAGTTCAGTTCCTTAATGTTGGAGATCAACAACATTATCGAGGAGGATCGAGTCTTTAACTTGTCAAGCTTCCAACTTTGGGCATAGATGGAGTTGAGGCGATTGAAGGTGAGCGACCTTCCTTTGGCGATTGCCGCTGCGGATAGCCTCAATGACTTTAAGTTTGGAGTAGGTTCCTCCAACACTAACAAGAAAAAAGCCAAGGACGAGGGAAAAAAGGAACCAGAAGCAAGGCAAGAGGGGAAAGTGGGACAAGAGGAAGGATGGTAAGACGTCCAAGCTAAAGGGATCGGATCCACCCCAAGGCAAGAAGCACACGGGTTGCTTCCTATGTGATGACCCTCACCATGCAAGAGATTGTCCATGTAGAGAGAAGCTTTCCGTGCTTATTGATCAAGATGGTTCGGAGACGAAGTTAGAGGAGGTGAACCCTCGGCTTAACCCCTTACGGTTGTTGAATGTCATCACAGTAGACAGACGGACTATCTACAAAGGGCTTATGTATTTGTCGGTGTTGGTTAATGGTCGCTCGGCGCTAGCCATGCTGGATACGGGAGTAACCAATAATTTTATCTTGCAGCAGATGGTGAATCAGTTTAGTTTGACTGTGTCGAAGAGCACCAACCGAATCAAAACAGTGAATTCTGGTGGTCAGCCCATCCAAGGAGTTACGACAAAAACATTGAAGGTTGATCATTGGGAGAAATCGTACCCTTTCATGGTCGTACCCCTCGATGATTCTGAGTTGATTCCCAAAATGGAGTTCTTTGTAGAGGCCAAGGCAGCGCCTCTGCCCAACTATCGTGGTCTATGGATAGGAGACGAGGAGTGCCCGAGTTTCGTCCATGCCGAGTATGAGGGACGTGTGACGGAGAGGCCGTTGATGCAATCGACTTCACAAGTCAAGTCAGGCGTGAAGCGGGGTGAGACAACGATGCTTGCGACTCTGGTAGAGATCAAGCCAGACCAAGTTGTCGACGTTCCTGACTGTATCGCTGATGAGGAATTCAGCGATGTGATGCCGCCTGAGCTACCCAATGTGTTGCCTCCGAGACAGAACGTAGATCATCGGATAAAGCTGAAACCTGGTGCAAGACCTCCAGTGAAAGCGCCTTACCGGATGGCCCCGCAAGAGCTAGTTGAGTTTCACAAGTAGCTCGATGCTTTGTTGGAAGCAGGTCTTGTGCAACCATCGAAGGCCCCATATGGTGCCCCTGTTTTATTCCAGAAGAAATAGGATAAGACCCTTCGAATGCGTGTTAATTATAGAACATTGAACAAGGTTACAATCAAGAATAAGTACTCTATTCCAAATGTGGTGGACTTATTCGATAAGTTGACAATGGCAGCATACTTCACCAAGCTAGACTTGCGGTCGGGATACTGGAAAGTTTGCATAGCCTCGGGGGATGAGGCTAAGATGACTATGGTGATGAGGTAAGGGTTGTTCAAATTTCTTGTGATGCCCTTCAGTTTAACCAATGCCCCTGCTACATTCTGTAACCTGATGAACGATGTTCTATACGAGTACTTAGATCGCTTTGTGGTGGTGTACTTAGATGACATTGTGGTTCCCCCCCTTCTTCCTTACCATGGCAAGCATTTGTGAAATAAGAAATAACTCCGATGGAAAGAAAAAAAAGAGGGCGTTAAGAGACCCTCTTGGCCCAACCCTAAACACTCTAAGATCCTTTTTCAAACCTGCTCCCATTTCGAGTCAAGAGATAGATAAATAGACACATCCCATTGCACTGATCGGGGGCGTTCGTAGTGACTGAGGGGGTCGAAGACCAAGAAGTGAATTATTTATCAGCCAAGCATTCTTCTTACGGCTAGATCCAATCTCCTGGTCCCTGCGGAAAGGAAAAAGAATTTCACGTTCTTCCTTTCGGGAAGGGAGGATTAGGAAAATCCTATTGATTGCAGCTTTCTCCGGACCTCCGGGAAAAGCATGAAAAAAAAGGCTCGAATGGTACGATCCCTCCGTCACCCCCAGAATGAAAGGGGCGATCTCGTAATTCTCCCTTCCCGAGGAGCATGTGCAGCATCTTCAGATGGTATTCGCGAAGTTGCGTGAAAACACGCTCTATGTTAAGAAGGAGAAGTGTGAGTTTGAGATGTGGGAGATCTTATTCTTGGGACACAAGATTAGCAAGGGGAAGATCCGCATGGATGAGCGGAAGATTCAGGCCATTATGGAGTGGTCTTTCCTAAAATTAGTGTCGAAACTAAGGTCGTTTCTTGGCTTGGCGAACTACTATAGACGGTTCATCTTGGGACTCTCAAAGCTGGTGAGCCCTCTCACGGATTTGTTGAAGAAGGGCAAACTTTAGGAATGGACTGTCGATTGCCAAGATGCGTTTGAGAAGGTCAAGGCAGCAGTGACTTCTGAGCCTGTTCTCAAACTGCCTGACTTCGAGCTTCCCTTTGAAGTACACCCAGACGCATCAGATAAGGCGATTGGGGGAGTATTAGTCTAAGAGGGACATCTCATTTCCTATGAAAGTTAAAAACTGAAGGAAGCGGAGCAGCGCTACTTGGCGCACAAGAAGGAAATGACTTCGGTAATGCATTGCTTGGGTGTCTAGAGACACTATCTGTTGGGGACTCGATTCATGATGGTGACCGACAATGTCGTAAATACGTATTTCAAGATGCAGAAGAATTTGTCCTCCATGTTAGCAAGGTGGCAGGAGTTCTTGTCGAGTTAGATTTTAATTGGCTGCATCGTTCGGGCAGCGAGAATCGAGTGGCAGACATGTTGAGTCGAAAGGAAGTACGATCGTTTATGGCTTCCTTAACGCTTGTTCAGTCGAACTTTCTTGAGCAGATTTGGCAAGTGGCCGATACGAACGCATCCTATTCAAAAGCAAAGGAACAAGTTTTTGGTGGTTTGATCCTAAAATACCGGGTCGAGAACGATTTGCTCTATGCTCGAGGAGGTAGATTGTTAGTCCCTAAGGGCGGGGAACTTAGGCGCGAGTTGTTAAAAGAGACCCATGATCCGCAATGGGTGGGACATCCTGGTGTGGAGCGGATGTTCGCTCTTCTGTCGAGAGACTATTACTAGTCGAAGATGTTAGAGGACATTGAACTCTATGTTCGTACTTGTATAGTGTGTCAACTAGACAAGACGCGAGAGGAGGAAGCAAGCTGGGCTGCTTCAGCCGCTACTGATTCTTGAGGGACCATGGGAGTCTCTATCAATGTATTATCGTGGGATTTTCGACAGTTGATGGAATGAGATCCATCTTGATAGTGGTAGATCGCTTCTCCAAATATGCAGTCTTCATAGTCGCGCCGCATGTATGTACTACAGAATTAGCAGCGGAGTTGTTGTTCAAATACGTGGTGAAGGTATTTGGAGTCCCGAGGGACATCATCAGCGATCGTGATGCTCGGCTCACAAGTAAGTTCTGGACAGTTTTGTTTAAACTGATGGGGTTAAAACTAAAATTTTTCACAGTAAACCACCTGTAAACAGATGACCAGACGTAGCTGGTTAACGCGTTGCTAGAGGAGTACTTGCGGCATTATGTCACCGTAAGCCAACGAAATTGGGTGAGTTTACTTGATGTGGCCCAATTTTGTTACAATTTGCATAAGTCATCTGCAACGGGTTTGAGCCCTTCAGAGCTAGCAATTGGGCGTCAACCTTTAACGTCATTGGAGGTGGTCAAGCAGCGAACGCAAGGTAGTTTCCCGGCTGCATATAGATTCACCCGTGACAAGCAAAAACTCCTTAATCAGGCATGAGATAGCTTGGCCATGGATCAGCAGAGGTTGAAAGACTATGCAGATCGACATAGGAGGTTGTTAGAGTTTTAAGAAGGGGACTTGGTGCTCTTGAAGCTCACGCCACAGATTTGGAAGAAGGTGACAGATAAGCGTTACCACAAGGGTCTTATCCAAAGGTACGATGGACCTTTCAAGGTGGTCAAGAGAGTCGAGAATGTAGCGTATCGACTAGACCTACATGCGAGTATGAAGATCCACCCAACATTCCATGTGAGCTTTCTAAAGCCCTACCATCAGGATGAGACACTAGAGCAAGGGAGGAGAACTCCACCAATCGTGAGGAAAAAGTTCCAAAAGAAGTTGATGGAGATTCTCGACCACAAGACTCAGGGCGCAAGTAGCAAGAACAAGCGCACTGACTATCTCGTGCGATGGGAAGATGGTAGCGAGACATGGGAAAGGGATGTAATGTTGTAGGAGTACGAAGACCAGGTTTGGGTACACTTGGAAAACCTCCCGATGAGGACGTCAGCATCATTCCGATGGGGGAGAGTTTGTTACACTCTTGTGAGTTGGGCACGCGCGGGGCCCGTGATCGTGCTCAAGCTGGCATGAGGTGGGATTCGTCGAGTCTCGACTTGGGGCTTGGCATCGAAAATGATTGGCTACTGTTGGATCGACGTGGTGCGGACATCATGCTCGATAGGTAACGAGAGAATCGATGATCACTAGAGGCAGAGTGATGCGCTATTTATAAGCGTCGGGCTCAAGGTCCAGGCGCGCATTGAGAGTGTATTGATGGAAAGACGCAATTATGAGGATCGAGAGGATCGAGGAGAATCTGACGAGATCCGTGCGTAATCCTTGGACTTGCCATATATTGGGCGAAATATATGGAGGGAATCTAGTTTGTGATCCTCGGGATTCAGTGTATTTACTCGGGTGCTTTCCTTTTCTGGTTGGAGGTGTCAGCTAATGCTTGCCTATAAATTGTGGGTTGTGAATGGCAGTGAGACATAAACCTCCTGAGTGCGAGTGTATTGTTGTGTCCCTGCAGCAGACCCGTTCCTTTTTAAAGTGTAAATAAAAAGGTTGGAATTTCCTGTACGCGTGCGTGTTCTTATTGTTGTGTCCTTGCTTGAGTGTTCGGTTGGGTGTTGGTTGGCTGACTAAGTGCGCGACTTAGTGCCATTACGAGGCACGAAAAATCTTAGCCCGAGATTAGCCCCGTGACACCTTGTAATATATGCGCCCATCCAAAACAAATAAAAAGAAGCCCAAAAGCCATAGTATAGAATGAATCCTTAGTGTAGGGTTTTCAAACAGTGGCATAAAGAAGGTTTATAATGTCAAAGCAAGGAAAAAAAAGGGAAAAGAAACTGAGAGAGGGTAGTTCTATCGAGCCAAAAAAGAAAGAAAGAAAGAAATGGCGTGAAGTCTGGCTTTGAAAAGAAAAGAAAGAAAAGATTAAAGCTTTGGCTATTGTTTTGCCAAGCTTAAGGGGAGTAAAAAATCTAGAGAGGGAGATTTGGAGCTATTGTTACTGAGAGTAAGAGGAAGAAGGAACAACCAAGGTGAGTAAAATTTCCTCCTTAATTTTTATGGTTATATTGTGTAGTTAGAGATTGATCTTGGAGGAAAATAAGACATTGAAAGTTAAGGAAAATTTATATTTTAAAGAAAGTGTAGGTTTTTAGTTTTTATAAAATAGCATAACTCACGTTAACTTCATAGTTTATCAAGTTATAGTCGTTTAGCAAACATAGTATAAGTTGTCAGCTTCTGTCAAATAGCATATCTCAAATTGATAGTGCATCTTTTTAATAATGAATATGTTTAGATAATAGACTCTAAGAAGTGGACATTCGACTTTTGTCAGATAGTGTCGCTTATAAAAATTGATAGCATATCTTTCTAATAATGAATATTTTTAAATAATAAGTTCTAAGAGTTTCTAAAGGCTAATTTTGGTTCTGTTAGCAAGCTCAGGTAAGTGATTTAATATCCCTTCGCTGTTTTGACACCCTTAAAATCAACCTCAGTATAAGTATATTTTGCATAATATATACAAATACAACATTTTGTTCTTGTGGTTTCTAAATTTAGGTTAAGCATGCAAAAGTCTATATGATTATTGGAATTAACTTTGAATGTGATCTTGTTCAAGTACATAAATATGATTTTAATCACTTTGATCTTGGATTTCGTCATAATATATTTTCATATAATTTATTTTGAAATATGAAATTGCTAAGGAATGATGAACATAATTCTTTTGTATAAAATATGTTATGAAAAATGAGAATAACACTGCTTTGTATATTTGAGGAAATTTGAAAATGTTTTGTTTTGTCTCCTAGTATAGCTATGCTCTAACCTTGTCAATGAGGGTTAAACATTGATTGTGTCGACATATATTTTGTTATAAGAAACTTGTTTTAATTGTAGCACCGCTTGAGAATTAGTTGGTTTTTGATATATTTTTTGTATAACTATTAGTTGCTTCTGTTTTGGATTCTAACCCGAGCCACTGAGGTTAATTGTGGTCTTTTGTTTAATTCTGAAATGTGCCACAAGGGTTAAGCGTGGCCAGGGCCTGTTACAGGAGACTTGAAATCTGTGATTTATGAAACTTTTGTATAGTTTTCTTATCTAAAAAAATAAATTTGTTTAGTTCTAAAATGTGAGTTTATGAAATGGAAGAAACTATGTGCATAAATATGAGATTATCCCATTTTTATTTTGAATGATATATTTGATATTGTGACTTAAATTTTTTATGGCATGCTTAATCCAACTGATGAGATATTATTTGCTTATTGAGTGGTTGTACATATTCTTTTTTGAACATTTTATTGGTTCTAATGCTGATGATGAACATGAGATTAATGAGGAGTGATATTTTGGAGTTTAGGGCATGTCTGAGGACTTATAGGGTGATTATACATTGAGTAATTGAGAATGTTCTTAATTTTTGTTCAAGGAGTAATGAGTTGGAATTTCGTAAACTCCTTTTGATCATTTTGTGGTACACTCATTTCAAGTGTAGAAATGCAAAAGTGCAAATTTAAGCCTCTCAATTTTAGATGTTTAAATGGAAAAGATCTTTCTAGGATGTAAGCCTTGCATGTCTATAAAATTTTTATCCTACACGTATGCAACATATGTTATATCTCGGGTTTGAGGCATGACACTTCTGTAAATAAAAAACCTAATGCATTAATGAGAAATTTGCAAGCATTTTGTATGTGTATATATACTCTTATTTTATTTTGTTAAGAAGAGAAGGAAAAAATGCAGGAAAACATTGTGCCAGGAAGAAAGAAACATGTGTTGGATTCTTAATTCTAATAAACATAAAAGAGAGAGAAAAAGTGAGACAACTTAGACAATGACAATATACAAACAAAGTGAGGAGGGAAACAACGTATAATGAGAAGTGGAAAATATGAGAAAACTGTTTAGATAAATATAGGGGAAGTCTTCTTGAAGCGTGAGGAGAGATCGAGAAGTGAGGAAGTGGAGAAGTGGTTAATAAAGAAACGTGATACTTAGTTTTAGTTGTTAAAATTTTTGGGTTAATACTACTTAGCTAATTGTTATTTTCTTAAACGAAGTAGATATTAGATTATTTTGTTTATTTTAAATAATGGTTTAGATAATTCTCTTTTAGATATTAGATTATTTTCTTTGTTTTAAATAATTGTTTAGAAAATTTTCTTTTGAATATTAGATTATTCTGTTTGTTTTAAATAATAATTTAGGTAATTTTCTTTAATTGTTTACATCAACAATATACTAATAAATGCTTACATGTCATTTAAAGAAAGTGTCAAGATACGTTTCCACTGTAACAGTTCAGCCCACTAATGATATTGTTGGATTTGGTCCAGTGGACTTTAAGGTTTTAAAAGGCCTCACTAGGGGTATGAAGCATATTAACTTATATATCCAACATCTCTTCCGTACTTTGTCGATGTGGGATTTGCTTTGGGGTATCACATACACCCCATTTTGGGACTCAACATCCTCATTGAGGTTTGTTCTACCATCGTTTAAGAGGCCATGCAGGGTCGCTCTGATACTAATGTAACAGCCCAGCCTACTAGTATTATTGTTCACTTTGGCCCATTGGATTTCACGGTTTTAAAAAGCCTCTTTAAGGGTCTGGAACATGTTAACTTATATACCTTGCATCTCTCCCGTGCTTTGTCGATGTGATATTTGCCTAGGGGTATCACATCCACATCAGCAAACTTTATTAGGTTTCCACGCATTTTGTAATATACGAGGAAGAAAGAAAGATGGTTTAAGTTCTCAGTTCTTTTAAGCATAAGAGAGAAAGAGAAAAAATAGAGAAAACTTAACAAAAGATACTTACATCTGATATAGAAATTATTGTCTCCCTTAACAAAAACAATGCAAACATTTCAAATATCAGTTTCATAAATTTGTCTCCCCTAACAAGTTATGACCACATTTAACCTCTGTGGCACTGATCATCAATAACGGAAACAATCAATAGTTGTATAAAGCAATGAAATAACTATTCTTAACTAGTGGTTCGGTTGTAGGTAATCAATCGTTGCACAAAGCAACGATCCGCTATTCTTAACCTGTGACTCAGCTGAAATCGATTCCCAATAACAAAAATGCATGTCGACAGGGCCAACATATAACACTTATTGGCAGGGTTGTCAATATCATAGTGTATCGAGAGATTATTTAGATCAAATCATTTTGGATATCCACAATATGCAATAACAAATTTTTCTATTTGCAACAAAACTTTTCAAATAATATGTAAACTATTTAAATCAAATAATTTTGATTACCCATAATATGCAATACCATCAATGTCCCATTCGCAACAAAACTTTCAAATAACATTCAAATAACTTCTTGTAAAACTAAGTTTCTTGATAAACTAAATCAAAGACTTTTATAAACCCTAAGTAACCAATTTTCATCACTAAAACAAATCACATACTTTATGCTTAACTCGCTTTAGCAAAATAAGGGACAAAATATTATACACATATATTTATAAATTGATAGCGCATATTTTAATAATGAATTTGTTTAGATAATAGACTTCGAGAAGTAGACTTTTGGCTTCTCTGAAATTGTGTCGCCCATATAAAGTTGATAACGTATCTTTCTAATAATGAATATTTTTAAATAATAGGTTCCAAGAGTTTCTAGAAGCTAATTTTGGTTCAGTTAGCGAGCTTAGGTAAGTGATTTAATATCTCTTCGGTGTTTTGACACCCTTAAAATCAACCTCAATACGAGTTATATTTTGCATAATATATACAAATACAATATTTTGTTCTTGTGGTTTCTAAATTTGGGTTAAGCATGCAAAAATGTACATGATTATTGGAATTAACTTTGAATGTGATCTTGTTCAAGTACATAAATACGATTTTAATCACTTTGATCTTGGATTTCGTCATATATATTTTCGTATAATTTATTTTGAGAATATGATATTGTTTTGGAATAATGGACATAATTCTTCTGTATGTAATATGTTATGAGAAATGAGAATAATGTTGTTTTGTATATTTGGGAAAATTTGAAAATATTTTATTTTATCTCCTGGTATGATTATGCTCTGACCCTTTAATAGGGATTAAACATTGCCCATGTCGATATGTATCTTGTTATAAGAAACTAGTTTCTAACCGTATCACCGATTGAGAATAATGGGTCTATGGTATATTTTCTGTGCAACTATTAGTTGCTTCTGTTTTGGATTATGACCCGAACCAATGGGGTTAATTGTGGTCTTTTGTTTAATTCTAACATGTGCTACATGGGTTAAGTGTGGTCACCACATGTTACAAGAGACTTGAAATCTGTGATTTATGAAACTTTTGTTTAGTTTTGTTATCTGAAAAAAAAAAATTGTTTAGT
Organism: Firmiana major; assembly: GCA_033439115.1. Taxonomy (NCBI): domain Eukaryota; kingdom Viridiplantae; phylum Streptophyta; class Magnoliopsida; order Malvales; family Malvaceae; genus Firmiana; species Firmiana major. The sequence goes on from CM065903.1 coordinate 7,816,735, forward strand.
TTTAAAACGTGAGTTTATGAAATGAAAGAAACTATGTGCATAAATATGAGACTATCCCATTTTGATCTTGAATGATAGATTTGATATTGTGACAAATGTTTTATGGTATGCTTAATTCAACTGATGAGATTTTTTTGCTTACCGAGTGGTTATACTCATTCCTTTCATAACGTTTTATAGGTTCTAATATTGATGATGAAGTGATATAAATAGGGACTGACGTTTTGGAGTTTATAGCATGTCTCAGGACTTATAGGGTGATTATACATTGAGTAATTGAGAATGTTTTTACTTTTTGTTCAAGAAGCAATGAGTTGAAATTTTGTAAACTCCTTTTGATCATTTTGTGTACATTCATTTCAAGTGTTGAAATGCAAAAGTGCAAATTTAAACCTATCAATTTAGATGTTTAAAAGGAATAGATCTCAGGAGGATGTAAGTCTTGCATGTCTATAAGATTTTATCCTACACGTATGCGGCGTATGTCACATCTCAGGTTCGAGGCGTGACACTCCTATAAATAAAAAACCTAATATATTAATGGAAATTTGCAAGCATTGTGTGTGTATATATATTCTTATTTTATTTTGTTAAGAAGAGAAGGAAAAAATGCAGGAAAACATTGTGCCAGGAAGAAAGAAACATGTGTTGGATTCTTAATTTTAATAAGCATAAAAGAGAGAGAAAAATGGAGACAACTTACAAGAGGATATTTACATACAAAGGAAGCGTTGTGTTGATCTAAGATAAAATGCTAAGACAATGACGATATACAAACAATGTGAGGAGGGAAACAAAGAGACAAAAGCTTAATATAATGAGAAGTGAAAAATATGAGAAAATTGTTTAGATAAACATAGGGGAGGTCTTCTTAAAGTGTGAGGAGAGATAGAGAAGTGAGGAAATTGAAAAGTGGTTAATAAAGAAACGTGATACTTAGTTTTAGTTATTAAAATTTTTGAGTTAATAATACTTTGAGAATTGTTATTTTCTTGAATGAAGTAGATATTATATATATACTAGATATTAGATTATTTTGCTTATTTTAAATAATAGTTTAGGTAATTCTTTTTTAGATATTAGATTATTTTCTTTGTTTTAAGTAATTGTTTAGATAATTTTCTTTTAAATATTAGATTATTTTGTTTGTTTTAAATAATAATTTATGTAATTTTCTTTAATTGTTTACGTGTACAATATACTAATAAATGCTTACATGCCATTTAAAGAAAGTGTCAACATAAGCTTCCGTTGTAACAGCTCAGCCCACTAGTGATATTGTTTGATTTGGTCTAATGGACCTCACGGTTTTAAAAGGCCTCACTGAGGGTATGAAGCATACTAACTTATATTCCCAGCATTTCTCCTATGCTTTGTCGATGTGGGATTTACCTAGGAGTATCGCATACACCCCCTTTCGGGACTTAATGTCCTCATTGAGGTTTGTTCCACCATCGTTTAAGAGGTCACGCGAAGTCGCTCTGATACCAATGTAACAGCCCAGCCCACTAGTGATATTGTGCGCTTTGACCCATTGGACCTTACAGTTTTAAAAAACCTCATTAAGGTATGGAGCTTATTAACTTATATACCTTGCATTTGTTTCGTGCTTGTCGATAAAGGAGTCGCCTAAGAGTATCACATCCACATCAGCAAACTTTATTAGGTTTATACGTATTCTGTAATGTACGAGGAAGAAAAAAAGATGGTTTGAGTTCTTAACTCTTTTAAGCATAAGAGAGAAAGAGAAAAAAACGAGAGAGAACTTATTAGAAGATACTTAAATCAAATGTGTTGATTTGAAATAGAATGTTAGGACAATGATGACATTCATGCAACGTGAGAAAAAAATTGAGATGAAAAGGTTTAAAGAAGGGATAAGTGAAAAAAAAATTAAGAAATATGTCTAGATAAATGTATGGGGAAATGTGAGAAAAGATACAAAGGTTTAATGTAGGAAGAAGTAAAAGATGAAAAAAGTGTCTCGAAAAAATTAAGGGGTGGTGGATAAATGGTTTATAAAGTAACTTGGTATTTGGGTTTAGTTAGTTTTTAGAAATTTTGAGTTAATAATAGTTAAATAATAGTTAAATAATTTTTATTTTCTCAAATAAAGTATATATTAAATATTAAATTATTTGTGTTGATCTAAAATAGAATACTAGGACAGTGGCGACTTGTAAACAATGTGAGCAGAGAAACATAAAGGCAAAGGCTTAATGTAGGGAGAAGTGAAGAAGATGAAAAAAAATGTTTTTATAATTGTAAAAGGAAGTGAGGAATTGTTAGGGGAGAGACAGAGAGATCGATGCTTATTGTTGGTAGAAGTGAAGAAAATGAGAAAAGTGTTCAGATAAATGTAGGAGAAGTGGTTAACAAAGACACATGGTATTTGGTTTTAGTTAGTTTCTTAAATTTTGAGTTAATAATACATAGATAATTTATGTTTTCTTAAATGAAGTAGATATTAGATTATTTTGTTTGTTTTACATAATGATATAAATAATTTTATTTTTAATATTAGATCTTTTAATAGTAAGTTCTCATTCAAAGTTGCAATCATAATCGGTATTATTACATTCAATCGGTAACTTGATAAACATGTAAATACAAATAACAAACTAAACTCAATCTTACACTTGGTAAGACTCGAACTTGAGACATTAATTTAAATATACCCTTCTCTAAGTAGAGTAATGTGTAGTCTTTTGTCTAGATCTTTTGGCATTGGTAGTCCTATGGGTTCCCCGAGTGCGCTAACTTATGCCCCTTGAGCAGCAGGTGCTCCATTTACGAGAGTCTGAGTAAGTGAAGTCTCGATAGATGGTGCGACTATAGGATTCGTGGATGCAGGTACAACATCAATGACTGTTTGCGGGGTAAAAGCTATAGCATTCCTCATCGATACAAGTGGAATTTCATCCCTCAATAAATCGCGTTGATTTGAAATGAGAAAGTGGAATTAGTGTTCTTTTGCTCACTTTTAGGGGGAACTGAGAAAGTGGAGAAGTGAGTAAGAAAGAAAAATGATATTTGCTTTTAGTTAGTTTTTAAGACTTTTGAGTTAATAATATTTACATATAATTTTTGTTTTCTTAACTAATATAGATATTAGATATTAGATATTAGATTATTTGTTTGTTTTAAATAATGGTTTTGATAATTTTCTTTTATATATTAGATTTTTTCTTTTTAATATTGAAGAGATAATTTGCAGATGATACACATTCAGGATAAGGTGCCTTGGTATATGATATTTACAGATAATACTGTCCAGAGTGCTAAGACTAAAGCGAAGATCAACACAAAATTGGAACTATGGAGACAAACACTATAATTAAGAGGTTCAGCTAAGCAGAGTGAAAATTGAATACATAGAATGTAAATTTAGTTGAAACAAATTGGAAGATCAAAATGTAGTGGCATTAAATGGGGTGGCGATACCTAAGCGGGATCATTTATGATATCTAGGGTCGATACTATAGATAGATGAAAAAATTTAATGGTGATGTGACCTATAAGTTCTAGGCTTGATGGTAAGTGGAGAGCGCTAGTGGTGTATTATGCGATAAAGAGATTCTCATATGGTTGAAATGCAAGTTTTATAAGACAGTTGTTAGACCTACACTGCTATATGGTAGTGAATGTTGGGCAATTAAGAGATTACATGCACAAAAAAATGAGTATAGTAGAAATGCAAATTTTGTGATGGATGTACTGATATATAAGAAAGAATAGAATAAGAAATAAAAATATTCATAAAAAGGTTGGAGTGATACTTATTGAAGACAAAATGTGTGAAAGTTGTTTATGTTGGTATGGATATATAGGACGTAGACATGTAGATGCTCTAGTTAGGAAAGTGGAGGCTATCAATGATGAAAAAATGGTCAAGATTAGAGGAAGGCCGAAAAAGATTTAGAAAAAAGTTGTTCGGAAAGATATTGAGGCATTATAGTTGATAAACATATTTTTTTGGATAGAAATGTGTAGAGGAGGAGAATTCTTATAAACAATTTAATGTGAGTTCATTTATTAGTTCATGTAACCGACCCTAATCTATTAGGATAAAGGCTCTAATGATGATGATGATGATGATGATGATGATGATGATGATGATGATGATTATTATTATTATTATTATTATTATTATTATTATTATTATTATTATTAAGTATTTTGTTTGTTTTAAATAATGATTTAGATCATTTTCTCTTATTATTAGATTATTTTATTTGTTTTAAATAGTAGTTTACATAATTTTCTTTTAGATATTAGATTAATTTGTTTGTTTTAAATAACGATTTGGATATTTTCTTCAATTGCTTTGGTAGACAATATATTAGTAAATGCTTATATGTCATTCAAAGAAAGTGTCCATATAAATGTCCACACTAGCAATATTTATGAAGTTTTTATGTATTTTGTAATTATATATATAAGGTGCTTTCACACTTAACATTCACATTTTTTTAGCTTAATTGCAAAATATACCTCAACCTTTTACACAAAATAGATTTAAATCTTCAACATTTTATTACATGCAAATTGGTTCATAAACTTTTATTTCTGTAAATAAACCCAAACTTTCAATATATTAAATGATAATAACTTTCGTTTTGTATTACACATGTAGTATGCCACATGGCAATCCACAAAGTTATCCACGTTTACTGTCACTTAAGATCTTCAAACGATAGTTAGAATTATTTAGCATATTTAGATTTAATTGTGTTATTTTAAAATTTTGATAATTTATTTACAGAAAATAAAAATTTATGAACTGATTTATATGTAATGAAACATTGAAGGTTGTAAATGAGCTCTTTGCTGTGAAGAGAAAACGTTGCAAATCAATAGAACGGGATGCGTCGGGAGGCAGTGGAGACGAAGACTGGAACAAAGTCTAAAGGAAAAGTTGGGTGATAGGTGGTGGTAGAAAGCTGAGTAAGGCTGAGAACACGATGAATAAAGAAGACAGAAGGCTGAATAAGGTTTAGAAGGGAGAAGAATGTAAAGAGAAATTTTGAGAGCTTCTAAGTTGGATAATTTTGTCAAAAGTCCCCTTTAAAGACAATAAGAACTCCTAAATATAGTTGTAGAGAATAGGAGTTCCATATCTTTGGTATTAATAACATAATTATGAAAATTGACAATTACAAAAGAATTAATATTTTATCTAATAGGAGTTTCACTTTTAAAGATAATCAACAGCTCACTATCCTGTTCTGAAAGAAATAAGAAAAAACACTCATACTTTAAAGAAAAATTAAGAGAAAAATTCTTAACTATTTTCATATCTGACATTAGAACAATGAAGTTAACTCAAAAATCTTACTCTATTACATGGTTATTTTCATTTCTTTATTTCAATGAAAGTATTTTTCTGTGATGAAGCTATTTTTAGAAAAATTATTCTGTGAATGAATTGTTCTATAAAATTATTATTCTAAAAAGAGTTGTTTTATAATGGAGTTGTTCTAAGAGGAGTTGTTCCAAGTTACTTTATCACAAAATCATTTTTAGTCAAAGTGAAAGGATAAAATATTTATAACTAAAATTAAATATCTATAATGATTTATATTTATTTTGTACAAAAAAAATTGAATATATATTTAAATATTAAACTATTTTTTTGATACATAAAAAAAAATGGTACAACACAAAAACTTTTAAGACGTCACCTGTTCTAATATTGTTCTTAGCAAAATATGTTACTGCAAATTTTAATGGGATCCGATACGTTAGTGGATGTTCATCGACATGTTCTTGTTATTATTATTTTTTTGATTAATCACATTTTAATTTATTAGTGTAAAAATTGTTATTCCAATTACTAGCAGCTAATTACCTTACAAACTCATCCATCTTATATTCTTATTACACTAAATATTTACATAGAGCAGTCAATTCTTTTTTTTTATTGTAAATCATGATGTGTTTTCATATCATATTAAGAAAGAAATTAGTATTTATATTAATTTTTGTTTGCGTTATATGCACGATGTTGATTCAAAATAATAAAGATTTAAACACGAAATCTCTTATTATAAATTATATTTACTCAAAAACTCAATAAAATTTTAAGTTGTATAAGCCATTTTTTTAAAGAAAAAGTCTCAAGCCAGACAAAAAATCAAAGAAGAAAAAAAGAAAGAGAAGTAAAAGGTAAAGAATAAAATCCAGACGAAACGGTTGAGATAAGCCTTGCCCAAAGAGAGACGACTCTGGGCAAGAAACAAGGAGATAAAAAGTTTCAAAGGGAGTGTTTGATTTGCCAACTATCCAATGTCCTGTTTCACCAATAACTGGATCTTTTTAATTTACTTATTAATACTGTTCAAATTCATTTTGTTTATGATTTTATATTTATATTGAATTTAATTCTCATAAGCAGCATTTGACCCAGTTGCTTAATTTTATTAGAATTAAATTGATAATATTTTTTTTACTTATAACATGTTTCACTCACAGTTATTCATATTATTTGACATGCTACATATTTATCGGACAAATCATAAATGTTTTATATTATATTATATTATATTAAATTAATAAATAAAATTATCATCACATTAATATGAAAAAAAATCATTGAGAAGAAAAAATGTTAGGGGGCAACAAGTATTTTCATTAGAAAATATCTTATACTGAAATGAATTTACTACAATAAAATATCGACAACGTATGAAAGAGAAAAAAAAAAATTAATAAGACAACAAATTTAACATTTTGTACACCTGATACCCAGTGCTTAGAACATTGAACAAATCAATATTTTAGACCATACAAATCTATGCTTGAGATTTACCAAGCTCAACATCGTTGAGTGGAGAAGAGCCGTCCGTTTGCTGCTTCAATAGTTCAACACTTTCTTCTGAAGCATCTTTCGGGTTTGGTATAGCCTTGGAATCAGTTTGCTTATCAGCCTCCACTGCCCAACTGTATATTACCATGCCAAACACAGCAATAGCCATCCCCAGTATATTTTTCAATGTCAGCTCTGAATCAAAGAGTAGCCATCCCAATATCAGAACACAAACGGTTTTCATGTGGCCTAGAACCTGGAAAGAGGTGGCAGAGAACCGCCCGATGCACAGATACTGGCTTATATTGCAGAATACGGCCAAGGAACACGAGAGTAGTATGAAAAACTGCACGTTTTTTCCCAATCACCCATTTCATAGCTACATCAGTATTTTCCTCATAGGTCTCGGTACCATAATGCGCGCGTGTATGTATAAATGTGTGCAAATGGCTACCTTGAATTGAGACAAGAAGTACTTACAAATGCAGGTGAGGTGAACTTATAACTTGCCAGTAATTTGCCAGTGAGGTAGTAATCAACGAATGGGCCAAACAACAAAAGAGACAGAGCTTGGATTGGAGCTGTTTGACTAAGCAATTCAAAAGAGCCTATTGAGTACTTCTTCTGTAAGGAGCCAATTGACTGTTCTCACAAGAATATGATTAATCAATAGGCAGAAAAGCATAAGAGATTGATTACTACAACAAGTGGCTAGAAAGAAAAAAAAAAAGATAATCTGATACGCACCAGAAAGGAAAAACTGTAAGAGTTTATAACGGAAACTCAACTTTAGCATTTTATTATAATGCAAATTCAAATATGTCTGTATTTATAGACTCCACTCACTAACCTATCACCAAAACTTAGCAAAATAAATACAACCTAAATATAAATATTTCCAAATTGATAAAACCTAAAAGAAAAACAAATCAACTAAACAATTTGATAAAGATAAACTAGTGCCATGGAAGTTGGCACTTATTATTTAAGCCATAGCCTATGTTCTAACATAATCAGTCAACTGATGTCATGGACAAATGATCATTAATCTACTTCAATCAGAAACAACCTTTTATTCTTTTAATATATAGAAAAATACCTCTTCTTGTTATTATTAAGACGTTATAGTCGTGATGATTTTAATTTAAACATCCGTATTAATTAATCATACAAAAGATCTTCTCGAACCTAGATGACTACAGGCTGTGGCAGGAAATAGACAAGTTTGAAGAATAGTAGATGAGAAATGTTACCCATGTTTTAAAATAACCAAACTAAAATGAAAAACAAGGTTTCAAAATATCTTTATTTATTAGATATAAACTGCTATAATGGTGGGAAGGCTTTGTGCTATTCTGCACTGTAATCATAAGGAAATTGAAAGAATAAAAGAGAAACGCTTTCTAACAGAACAAAGATAAAATGTAGAATGAGAAATGCTTACAATTTGTTGTAAGGAGGTAGAGAGGACAGCTACACAGGCACATATAAATCCTTGTGCATTAACTTTTACATCAGTCACTGTACAAACACCAACACCAACAACCACCACAATGACTGCAATCTTGACTTTGCTTGAGTAGTGTTTACTATGGAGAATCCATTCCATCACACAAACAACTGGAATCATACTCAGCTTTGAAATCTGTATCATAATGATAAACGTGAAGATTAGCTATGAAATCTAAATCACAATGATCATGATGAAGATCAGAACTGGAATATATAAATATATATATATATATATATTGTAATTAGGGAAAAAAACTGACTATTTATATTTTTTTTATTTTTGCTATAGCATTTACTAAAGGTCATTTACCTGATAAAATCCAACTGAATTCAGCATGAGGCTCAGGTTCATGCCGGTGATTGACGTATTGGCAATAATTGAGAACCAAAGAAGCTCCCACAAAGGAACTTTTTTTCTTGTTGAGTAACCAGTGGCGTTAGACACCAAACCGATTAAGGCGGTCATAGAAAAGTGGAACCCAGTTAACGTTGTTGCTGTAAAAGCAGGAAAAATTTTTAGACTTACACAGAGAGAGAGAGAGCAGAGAACCTAAATCTACTGCTTCCAATGTGACCACTGGCTAAAACTAGGCAAAACCAGTCCAGATTGCCAAATTACTATGAAAATTTTCTTTTAAAAAAAAAAGAAAAAGAAAAAGAAATTATACAAACCAGAAAAGAAAACAATGCCTGCCTCAGATTGGATAAATTTGGATGAAGTATTTTCATTGTCAGAGATTAAATTGAACTTTGAGGTTGAATACAAAGAGATCATTGAGATTCTGGAAAAAAATAGTCATCTCAATTCATCATCCATCAAACTTTCAAGACTTTTGAAGTCCAGGGATCAAACTAAAGAAGATTACAAGCAGAACAGCAGAAGCATGGACTTGGTTGTCCAAGAGTACTTAAAAACATATTACTTCAAACATGAGAGATTCCTGTTACTGAAGAAAAGGAAGCAATACTAGAGATTCCTATCAGTCATCAAAATGTTTCTGATAAAATGATCTGGCCTCGTACTGAAGAAGGATCATACACAGTAAGATCTGGATACAGAGTCATACGGAGATGGAGCAAAGTTAACAAAAGTCAACCTACTAGTTCCCGTAAAATTAGCAGAAAAACATGGAAAGGGATTGGAATCGGAACGTGCCTAGCAAGATCAAGGTATTGCTTTGGAGGGTACGTTCAAATGCAATTCCCACATAGAGAAATCTATGGAAAAGGAAGTGTACAGATAATCATACATTTTTGGTTTGCCAGTAGGAAGAAGAAACAGTTGAGCATATGCTCTTAACATAAGAGTGAACTAGGTGGTGCAGATGGATGATTGTTATGGTTTAGAATAGAGAAAGAAAAGGTGCACAGTATAATTTAGATGCAGCTGCAGGCAGTGAAAGGGGATCAAACAGAATGGTCCAGCAGAAGGATGGCAGAAAGTTATTATGTATGGTGCTTTCTGCCAGAATCAAGGAAGGCAAGTTAAATGATATGCAAATTTAACCAAGCCTCTCGGGATAAGATCTGCATTTACAGTTCAAGAGTTCATGGTCCAAGTAAAAGCAAAGCAGCGCTGAAAAACGAAAGAAAATTAAAGAAAAAGGGATCAATGGAACCTATCTAATGTAATTGCATTTCAAGAACCTTCTTAATGCAAAATTAAGCTTTACTATATTGAGACATCTGTAACGAAAGAATCCATTTTTGCTCAGAATCTCATTGAGGCATAAGAATCAGCAGATCAAAATTTTGAAATATTCGGTGAGATAATGATATAACGTTTTCGAGGGATCCGCCAGAGATTTAAAAAAAAAAAATGGCTACAAGAAGGAAGATTGAGGATGAGAAAGAATACGTTTCCAGATCTGAGAGGAAGAAAGGCAAAACATAAGCGTGTAGGAAGAAATAAGTAGAAAAATAGGAGAATGTTGGAGGAGAAGAGCAACTGACCAAAGACGAAGGCATAACCGCTAGGGGTCATGAGCTGCTTGTTGGCCATGATAAGGCCAACAGAGCTGACAACGTTCATAGCCCAAGCTCCCACATCCGATACGGCTGATGACTGTTTCTTCTCTGTCTCCATGTCTCAATTGCAATGGACGTTGGCGCTTGGTTGGGCTCGAAGACAGATCTGAAACTCCACTGTGCACTCTCCGGCTCTCCACCAAAAGGATATAGCAATAACTGCAATGATATCCCCAACCGGAAACGTTATATACATTTGTCATATTTATATTTTTTTAAAATAGACTAACGCCGACACGTAAGTACCGTATCATTTGTGATTCTAATTAAGAATATATTTTTAATATTTTGAAATAAAGAATTCAAAATAATTTTTTTTTTTTTAAAAAGTAAAACAAGAAGTTTGAAATTAAAAAAAAAAAAAAAAGAAAAGAAAAGGAAAGATGGATGTGACGGTGTAGTTATGATACGGTGTGGACAAGTTATTTACCTTGATATTTCTTTAATGTTTTATTATTAATTATGTCAGTCACATCAATTTTGACTCTGACACTATGAAAGTATTATTTCATGGGGGAATTTGTTTTGTGAAACAAAAGTTTAAATATTTAATCATATATATATATAATTTCGAATACCAAAAATGTATACGAGAAAGAATAGAGATAATCCAAAAAGTAGCGGTTCAAGTCCAGCCGATGGGTTCACTTCAGATATAACACAACACAAGTGAACAAATCCCGACTTCATTCCAAAGCCAAAAAGCCAACGCTATACAATTTTGTCATTCCATGTTCGCCTTGATCTTCAACGCTCTCCAATCACCTTTTTTTTTTTCCCTTACTTTGATTAACAAAAAGTAAAGTGCTTTTTTGTTTGAAGCTCTATTTGGAATTTATAACATTTTGATACCTTATAATGCGTCCCTGCCCAAGCACATGATCAGCGTCACATGTCGGTCGGTGGGTTATAAAATTAATGTGGAAACAGTGACTAACGGTGGGTTATACAATAATGTTTCCGATTAGGGGAAAAATGGAAAGCCAGAAAGAGACTCTTTTGTTGGTCCATTTGAGTCGCCAATTATTTTATGCTTATAACATTAAAAAATATATATATATATATATATATATATATATATTTGGCTAAGTAATGTAAGATTTTTCTTTTTATAGTAAAAAATTGTGTTTAAATTAATATTAATTATAAAATACAAACAAAATTTAACCTCATACTCAATATAATTTAGTCTGAAAATCACACCCAAAAAAATTATCTTATGCCATCTTAATTGTGATTTTAACTCGCTAGAAATATATCCTTCTTAACTTAACTTTTTCATTAGTATTCGAATTTATTGTCCATTCTTCGGATTAACAATCCATGGCTAAATTGACATTTTTAAAAAAAAAAATCATTAGCGGAAGTTTGAAACTCGTAAGACCGCTACTAAATTTTGGAACCCCAGCAAAATTAATTAACACAATAAAAGGAACAGCCAGCCTAGGGCTGCGCGGGGCAAAAGACTTCACAAAGTACACAGTAGATGGTGCAAGTAGTTGGCATAGAGAGGCCATAGCAGTTGATCCACCCTCACCCTCGGTAAAATAGCACAGCTCTAAATCATTGATTAAATGAACATGTATGTAGACATGTGGGTGTGCGGTCCGAATGGTCCGTACATCTCCATCCCCGCATAGAAACTATTTCAGGAAATAAATTCCAAATAGTAATTTTAAAAAGCTTTCCAAAATGTAGCACCAGACAGCATAGACAACAAGTCCAGCTGTGATTACAACCCCATACGGATCAAAAGCAAGTTTGCCTAATAGCACAGTGAAATGCCTATAACATGCTAGAACCAAACATACACATGCCATTGCCCCCTTCCAACTCACAGGAAAGCATCCTTCTCAAGCAACTTTAGTACATCATGCTGGTTGTTGAGCTTGGCAACATCAATGGGAGTCTTGCCATCCATGTTTTGGAGAGTGCTGCAGATAGAAAGAAGAAATTACATTGCATGAAAATATCAATATAAAAATAAGAGATCAGCATCAATTTGTTGACTTACACAGCAGCGCCATTCTCCAAAAGAAGGGCCACACAGTCTTTCCTTCCATAACCAGCTGCATAATGAAGTGCAGTATTCTTATTCTTGTCCAAAGCATCCACTGTTGCTCCAGCTTCAAGAAGGATTTGTGCGCATTTCACCTAAAATATAATCAAAAGTGTATCAGCTTTACCCCAGATAATAAATACGATATTAAACCCATTCCTTTGCAAGGAAATTCTCAAAACTGAAGAAACATGACCTAAAACTAGCCCGATATCCCAATAACCTGATCTCATATAAAATCATGGAAACTGCTAGATTATATCTATTTCTTTTCTTTTCTTTTTCTTCTTCTTTTGTTATGCACTTCCTTGTCCAAATTTGATGCAATAAAATCCTCTGAAACGTAAATCTAACATTTATTAAAGGGATTGTCATTATAAATATAGAAAAGTTGGAAAGGATATGCCCAAATAGATGGCAATAAGTGCTTTTAACCAAGAAGCAACCACAGGTTAGAAGCCAAACGGATTCCATGATACACTAAAATATGATAATCATACACAAAAAGAAAGCCTAATTGATTTTGTCTGTCTAGTAGTGATATAAACTTTTTTCCCCACTGCGAAGATTCCATGATGAGATGCTACAAGAAAAAGGATGCTTTAAGGGTCCAAGTCCTACCATCCCAAACTGGTTTTGAAAGTTTTTTAAGTACAGTCTGTCCTAAAAGTAAACCCAAATGCTATTAAGGAGTCCTTAGTGCATTAATGACTGCAAAAGTTATTTATGATACAAGGACATTAGAAACTGGCAATGCACATTTGTAGACAATGTGTGATTAAAACTATCCGCGAGAGAGAGAGAGAGAGAGAGAGAGAGAGAGAGAGATTCTGTTATAAAATTATCATACCTCGCCATATCCACATGCAAAATGCAATGCTGTCCTCCCCTCTGAATCTTCTTCATCCTTGTCAGCACCAGAGGCTAGTGCAGTTTTCAGACCCTAAATCATGAATACAGCCAATAATTTTAGATTATACGTCAAAGAGGAAGAATATATGTACAAACATTCACTCTGCCATACCTCAACATCACCAACACTAGCATAATGATGTACAATTGATTCATCCTCATTTCCTGCATCATCACCTTCATCTGCTGCGGAGTTACCAGCAGAAGTGGCTGCATCTCCTGAAACTGCAAGACCCATTGCTTCACCCAACTTCTGCAGAACCTCTTTATCATTCCAGTACCTAGATCAGAAACCTTTCATTTATTAGTTTAGTGGAGAAATAGTTTAATGCACATATCATACATACATTCTAAAGAAGAAAATGTTAAGCCCAAGAGCTTATGATTTTATGATGCTTCTAATCTCCTAGTATTTTGATCACCCACCTCATCATTGCTGCAGGACCACCAGTCTCTATTTCTTCTAGAATATGTTTCAACGATGGATCTTCTTTGATACGTGCCATCCTTTCCTCAATCTGGTCTTTCTGTTGTGGATTAGTCAAACTGTCAAGCATGCTAGACATAGCTGGATCCTGAAGAAAGATGAAACTAATACATCATCTACCAGAAGTAATTTTCATGTAATGTAATACAAGGGAAACAATGACAATCATGAAACCACTTAAACTGGCAACTGAGCCCATATATACCTGAATTAATGCATTACCAAGGCGCTCAGCCATACTCATAAACTGGGGATTCTGCATAACCTGTTGCATAGTTGAATAGTACTGCTGTGGGTCAAACTGTGGCATACTCTCTTCAGTCGCTGCACCTTGAACCGTTTTCGTAAGCTGCTCTGCCATTTGGTTAAATGAAGGATCTTTTGCTATCTGCTCAGCTAGTTCCTTGATGCTTGGATCCTAATAAATCAAGATGGTCAACATCCATAGATTAACAACAATCCCAAATCAGTTACAAGAATAACAAACTTCAATGAATCGGCCAAAAAGTCAAAGATCTGAATTCGAAACAACCCCAATCCAAAACAACTTGAAACATAGCCCAATTTCACCCAAACCCATAATATTCCGAATTCAATACTAAAAAATTTAAATTAATGACTTTTTTAATTAAAAACATTTATTCTAACCCAAACTCGAGAACAATCCAAAATGACGAGATGCAAAATGGTCCTACCTAAAGCTGCCTGTTTGCCACCTCTACTTGAAACCCCATTCTAGATATGTTGCATTCAGTCCCAAAGCCAGACCCAACAAAATTTAATATCCCTAGTATTAGTGCAACTACAGACAAATTTACAAGCCTAATCCAAGCTCCAAAAATCATCAACGGACACTGTTCTATTCTGTCAGTTCTCAGCCCTTAAGTACACTGCTGAAACAGTCTATCAATGAGATAGACCATAAACCTTAAAACGTTCTACTACTGCAGCATTAGCAAGGACACAGCAAAAGATGAGCTAAGATTATCAAAAGGCAATCAAATCAATAACTTAAAGACTACCAGGATTTTTCATTCAAAGAAACAGTTCACAGTAATCCAAAGAAGAATTAAAATGAAAAGGAGAGAAGCTTACGTTAAGAAGGCTACTCATGGCTGAGAAATCAAATGGATTGGGCGGGGCAAACCCAGGTCCAGGCATAGTGGCAGGGGAAGCTCCAGCCTGTGCTGGTTGTGACTCCCCAGTGGAAGTTTCTGGTTTTGAAGTTTTGCTCTCAGTTGTGGATGTTTCTGGTTTCGGACTTTTGTTCTCTGTTGTCAAAGTCGATTTCTCATCAAACAAAGACAAGGGAAACAAGAAGAACAAACAACTTATAAATTTATTAACTTTCTCAAACCAAGTAATATAGGAATCCATCAACGTTAAACTCCAGTACAACAAAATTATTAATCCCTAATACAATTACAAGACCTAATTTTAGTACTAAAAAGGAATACTACAATTGCAAGGCAGTGTTGATAATACCGAGGAAAGATAGCTTTTTTTTATTCGAAAATCAGATCAATTCAAGACCTAAACTTAGTAGTAAAAGGGAATAATTAGAATAACCTGAAAGAGTAAATTCATTTAACTGCCGATTAAGAAATAAGCAGCCGGAGCTCAGATAGATCTCAGAGTAAATAACAATCCAATTTAAGAGAAAAAAAAAAAAAACAGAGGCTAATCTGAGATGAAACTCACCAGCAGCAGTGGATTCCTTCTGCAAATTGGAAGCCATGGGAGAAAATCTGAATTCAAGGATTGAAAAACAAAAAGTGTTAGAAATTAGTACTATTTAAAATAATTCTTGATGAGAAATTATAATGAAACCTTGATTTGAGGGTGGTCTTCCTTTTCTGTTGTTATTGGAAGGTAAGAAAAGAAAATAAAATGAGAATCGAAAACCCCCTGTGACAAGTAATACACAGTAGGAGAGAAGCTGAGGCTAAGGCTAAGGCTAAGACAAAGGCAGAGAACCAAAGCTTAGAATTGTCCTCACTACCGGTATTGTACAAGACAAGGAAACGGAGTGGACGAATTAGAGATGAGCTTGTGGGCTATATCAATCCTCATCTTCGTCGCTATGCAACGTGGTCGCCCTCATTGTTCTTCGACCTTTCCGCCTTTGGGCTGGATCTCAAGTTACAATCGATATTCGAAATTGCCCAATTCTTTCTAAAAAAAATTGAACCACAAAATTTTCTCGGTTTGCATTGTGCGCTTCGTAAAATTATTTTTTCGAAAAAAAAAAAAAGATTTATTAGGTTTCTATACGGAGAGAAGGAATAACTTTGCTTTGAAAATTGCTTGTAGGATAGTTCTATAAGTGTTTTTTTTTTTTTAAATTATGAACTATTTACAATAAAATATTTTGCTGTATCCATACATTTTTCATAAGGAATCTAATATATATGTATATATATTATATTATATAACAATATACAAAATAAATTTGGTAAAATATCTACCTTACATAAACATTCTCTTTAAATGACATATAGACTAACATTATATACTAAATTTATTCACTTTTTCACTTTTCTAAAACTTCTCAATCCTTTAAAAAAAATCTTAAAATAAATTTAAATACTATTTAATCTCAAAATATATAATATTTCATTTATTTAGAAAATTAAATAAAATATTAATTGATATCTATTTTTATTATAAAGTAAATAATTTTAATTTTAATTTATTTAAAAATCATTAACTTAATTGAAAAATATAAAATTAAGTTAATTTTTGTAAATAATAATTTAAATTATTATCAATATAACTTAACATTGCTCTATTTCAGGGCTGGCTTTCAACAAATCGACATAACCCAAATATATGCAGTCCCATCTTCGGACACGTGTAAGTGTTTTTTACATATTACATAAGATTAAAAAAAAATAGTTAGTCAGTAATGGGAATAAGGTACAAACCGATGTGCAAACATACTTTGGGTTAGAGTGCAACACAAGGTGGGTATACTCTTCACCCAGCAGGTACAAACTGAAGTTGAGAAAACTGTGCAGCAGAAGAGTAACAAACCAATTAGCCCTTCAGTCAAAGTAGTAGAATCAGCTTAGCAGTTAAATGGCTCCGCATAGTATAAAATGTACAAGCTAGCTGCAGCAAGACTTCACAAAACAACATGCATCAAAGTAGTGGTTGATGCTCGAGGGGCGTGTTAAGTGCCAAAACTTGCGCTCCAAGGCAACGTAAGAATTTAATCCATCAAAGCACAGAATAAGTTAGCTCATGCATTCAATGGTTCAACTTCAGTCATGGGGCTTCTTGAAGTGCTAGATTCAGTTCCTGGGCAGATTTTGCAACTGATCCCCCTCTTCTACGAAGAAAAAAATAAATTAAAAAAGGAATCTCAGAGCTAGTCATACAGGATAGAACTATTGCATATGATTAAATCTATAGCGCTTATGCAGTTTTGATAACCGCCATACTCACCTGGTAAGAGTGGGCAGCCAGCGCTTTACTTTTTCTAGTTCAATAAAGCAAAGGTTGCAACGCTCAAACCTAGGACAGTCAGCAGCATGAAATCTCAGTTAATTGTCCAATAACTGAATATTTGAAAATTAAATTTGCAGTTGAGAAGCAAGCAGATGCACCTTTGCTCTGCCTCGATGTCTACACCAACAGGTGTCGAAGCTGATAATGTTGAATATATCATTGAACCAAATACCTTGACCAGCTTCAGCAGCATGTCGAGACAGACGCTCAAATGCCTAAACAAGGGTCACAGACTCTCAATTAAAAATTAAAACTTACTACAGATACTAGTAGATAGAATTAACACCACAGAGAACTAGAAAACAAGTACTGCAATTCTATCATTTTAACCACCTTATGAGTATCAAAGTTTAAAGCTCAGAAAACTACTGAAAGCAATTGATGTTTCCAGAACAAATAGAGAAATGTAAAAATCACAGTTCGAGTGATTAGAAAAAAAAAAGCATAAAAAATGCAAGTTTATGACTCTGTTCTTTACCTATCCATGTCACTTCCAAGGAGACCAGATAGAAGTGGGAGAAGACAAGTGCAAATGTCAAATGTGACAATGTCTATTTTCTCAGTAACAATGCTCATCACATCAGCAAGAACCTGCAATTTCCATCATAAAAGAAAAACTTGATGTGGCTCTTCAATATATTCAATTTATACAAAAGTTTGAAAATGGATGAATGTATTAACAAATATAAACTGCATACAGCATGATCAGCCATCTTTTCCATTGCACTGATTGCCCCCTTTATGTCATTTCTTTCCCAGTATCGATGAACAACCTATAACCAATAATAGACAAGGTTCAGCAATCTTCTTTGAAAACTTCAACATCGTAGACATGTTAATATGAAGTGAACATCAAAAGCATCCAACAAATCCATTAGCACAAATTCTCGTTCGTCTAGGATCACCTGTAACTTAGCTAAACGAGACTGCATGGAACCAATGAATTGATCATGCTGCTCCATTACATCTGCAACAGCATCCTCATCACTGGCAGAAGGCATTTCTTTTTCCACAGAGGGAGGGTATCCTCTTTGTTTATGCTTTAAAAAATAATATGAATAAATCAGCATTGACAGGGAATTTGAGAACATGAGGAAAAAGGGAATGAAAGTGAATACAAGCTTAGCGCTGTCTTTACCGCAATGAAGGAAGGCATGTTTGCCACAGATGCATTCCCCGGAGAGATACTCAATGTAGGTCCATCAAAATTAGTTCTCCCTCTTTTCTCCCAATTTATAACTACTGATCGTGTTCTTCCTGAATAATAGACTAAAGATATTGAGTTGAGACTTCAAAAGAATTGAGCATAACATCAACCAGCTATCAACAGATATACCGCCTTTTTGGCTTTCTAAAGGATATGCATCTCTATGTGATGTTTGCATTTGTGCATAATCTGAAACAAAGGATTGAAGTTCAGAAAGAATAATTGAACATTCCAAAATGTAAAAACCACAAAAGCCTGCTCTAGACCAACTTTGCCAAACCAAACAAATTCAAAATGCATGTATTATGACAACACAACTGCAAATAGCCAATAGCCAAGACAAGCTAAAGAAAGCTTATATCATAGCCCTCAAGCAAGACTCAGATCTATTCCATCTACTCAAGGAGCATATAGCAGAAACAGAAGTTCAATCGGTCATTCTTTTTTGCTTTTCCTCTTCCATCAATTAGGATGTCTGGAATCTAAGCCAAATAATAATACAACAGACAATGCTATATGGTAACATTCCTCAGTTCCAAATATGCTATCCCAACGATATAACAACCCAAAGAGAGATAAAGAGACTAATAAGACTACATCCCTACCACTGCACCTTACCAGCCTTAAAATGCAATAGAAATTTAGTCAACTTAGAAAGTGGAAGACTTACTCATAGAAGTACAATTCTTTATTTAACATGGTTCCAATGTGCGTGTGTTTGTTTGTGAAAGAGAGACCCTCTTAGAAGGTATATTATTTAGGTTCTGATGGAACTTCTATACTTAACCTAATGGTTAACTTATATATTCATATTAGAATAAACAAGACTCTTTTACATCTCCTATATTCCTTCAGAGGCAGCTCATTGCACCCAAACATGACACTTTCTTTATGCAACCAAAGAGTACAGAAGTTATCATTTGAATTTTTTAAAAGTTCCCCTTCATTGTTCTTTCCATCTCACTCTTTCAGTAGTTCCTATTAAGTACCAAGAAAAATAATGGCTGCTACCAAGCACAGTTCTTTACCAAAGGCATTTCAATAGAAAGATTTTCAGTCATAAACTAATTCAAAGACTAATGACTAAAGTATAGAGTCACTGTCGAGGTTAGAAGCAAACAACATATTATAGAAAACTTAAAAATTCAGGAAGAAAATGTAGGTAAATATGAAAGCCATTATCAAAGGAAGAACTTTAATTTAAGAGTTCTAAAAACCTACGATTTTCATCCCGGTAGCTTGGAGGCACTTCCACCACCGAGTTTGATTCACTCTTGCCAGAGCCAATGCACCTATCTTCCCTTACATTCCTTTCAGCAGCAGACACTCCTTGAATTGGGCCTTTAACAGCAGGAAAATTACTCCTGTCCAGAACACTGCCGAATTCAGCAGCCTTAGAACTTGTAGTCTCGGATGGAGCAGGGATAGCTGGCTGGTCCATGTCTTCCCTGCTATTTTGAAACTTCCGAAAACTAGATGTCTTTGACTGCAAAGAAAATGGCATTGTTCTTCCAACAATAGCAAGTTCTTTTCTGGAATCAGCTCCCTGCTCTAATGTTCTCCCAACAATTCCAGCTTCTTTTCTAGATTCAGCAGCTGGCTGGCTTGTCTCCAAACTTCTCTCAGCTATTCCAACTTCTCTTCTACATTCAGCAGCCTGCTCCAAACTTCTACCAGATATTCCAATCTCTTTTCTTGATTCAGCAGCCTGCTCCAAACTTCTGCCAGATATTCCAACTTCTTTTCTTGATTCAGCAGCCTGCTCCAAACTTCTGCCAGATATTCCAATTTCTTTTCTTGATTCAGCAGCCTGCTCCAAACTTCTTCCAGATATTCCAACTTCTTTTCTTGATTCAGCAGCCTGCTCCAATCGCATATCATTTCTAGGCACAATAACAGCTACAGCATCTGACTTGCTAAAAATAGAAACATTGACAGCTGAACTAGCCCTTGTAGAACTCCTCTTTGGAACTGTTGCTGAACTCTGTTGAGTTGTCTTTGGAGCAGTGTTTAAATTGACCCTCTGAGGGGTACCAGGTACATTTCCTGTAGCTTTAAACAGTACGGAAAACTCAGAATAAGATAGCTAAATTGGTAACAGTTGCACGCCTCCCCTTCCCATTAGCACTTCCAATATTTATAACTTTTTGAAGAACCAAGTTTACTATTTGGCTGAGCATGAGTGTTGTTGCTCATTTGAATTAAGCATTTTCAAAAAAAAAAAAAAAAAATTCCCCCTTTTCATTTTATACAATTTGATCCATTACTACTGCCTGCATACCACATGGAAGACCATAAATGTTTATCACTCAACCAAAAAAAAAAAGTGAAGCAGAAAATAAGTAGAAGAGAACATTTGAGCATTTCAGCAATACAAGTGCTATGCATCAAACCGCTTTTTGTTTATTTTGGTCGAAAAGTCATGTACTTAAGTTTAGAGCGTTGGATTTGACTTGTCTCTACTAAGACCTTTTTCAACTAATATTAGTTTTTTTTTTTCCCTTTTGAATGGATAAACTTGATAAATGAAACTCATTCAGAACAAATAGTATATATAATTATACAGTTTCTAAAGAAATTTATGAGAAAAACAAAACAGAAAGTCAAGTGAAAATGCAAAACCCCAAAAATAAATTAAAATAAAATGCAACTTACATGCCAAACTTTTGGACTCCTTAGCAGGATCTGA
Organism: Firmiana major; assembly: GCA_033439115.1. Classification (NCBI taxonomy): domain Eukaryota; kingdom Viridiplantae; phylum Streptophyta; class Magnoliopsida; order Malvales; family Malvaceae; genus Firmiana; species Firmiana major. The sequence continues at coordinate 7,837,950 of CM065903.1, forward strand.
GTTTTGTGAAAGGGACAGTCTTCCAAGGGATTTTGTTTCCTTCACTAAAGGATCAGGATTTAGTGAAGCAGATAATTTTCCCATACCAGCTTTTGTGGTGTTCTCATTCAGTACTGAGAGGTTTCCACCTGAACTAGATTTAGGTTCAGAACGACCATTCGCACGATTAGCATTACCAATTGCATATGGCTCTATGCGCTGTACAAGTGACAGAAATTCAATATTAAAATCTTAACATAAAAACAACCAGTAAAGAAAGATGGACTGATATATGTTTAAGTGTAGAAAACTGAGCAATACCGAGATGTCTACAACCCATACTCCAACACAGCTTTGATTATATGAGCAGCCAAGAAGCTTTCCTTCATGAACATTAAGATCTGACAATCTAGACCACCCCACATCCACACCATCATGACATCTTATCGGTTCCCATGAGAAAACCTAGAAGTTGCAAGGAAAAATCAAGTGCAAACTGGAATAAGCATAGAGCATTCCCTAATTAAATCATTTTAGATGGATGAAAGTTGAATCCGTAAAAGACCTCACCTTCAGACTTTCATGCAATCCACAGAGTACAGTTCTTCCATCAGGATTGAAGGTCAAGCAACGCACTCCTGTAGTCTTAAATAGAAAGAAAATTTCATGTATAAATTTCTCTGTAAAAACAGGAAGTTAAAAGAACCTATGATCTGAACAAAGAAACACAAAAGATCTTATGACCTCGACACGAATCTCAAACTCAACTAAGAGGATCAATAACAGCACTAAAGACCAATGAAAGTACCTCAGGCCCAGCTGAACCAATAAGCTCAAAGGTCTCAAGGTCCCAAAATTTAACAGTCCGATCGGCTGAACCTGTGAAGGCAAGGGGATGTATAATGAAAATCAGAACACACAGGAAGGATTTACAACCTCCTTGAACAACATAACAGACCTTAGGATAAGAATTAAATTTCAGGATAACATCACAGAATGAGTTCTCAAGTCAATGAGCAATATGCAGCAGCTATTTAATAGAAGGTAATAACTAACCTGTAGCCAGTAGAAACTCATGGGGATGGAAATCTAAGCATTGAATTTGACCTTCATGATACTTGAAATCATGTAACAGTTTTCCAGCAGTCAAATCCCACACCTGTTGATATACAGAACATGAAAAAAGAACAATATAAAAGTTATCCAGAAACAAGATCAAAACGCAAAAGTATTACACGTATACATACTGCCCAAACATGTGCATTTAAATCTGTTTTTATGGTAAAAACTTTTATCAAATATGTGCACTGACAGCAAGAAATCTATATGCCAGTCTAACAACTATACAATTTAAAACAATGAAATAGCCTACAGATATCAAATCCTAGTGTCTGTAAACCAAAGAACTGCACCAAGGGATCCATTCATAGCTATGTAACAGTAAACCAAGGCACTATTTGCAGACAGCCAAAGTTTATAAAGTAGGCTGACTTGGTGAATCAAAAACAAGGCATGCGAGTTCATCCATTACCCTCGGCTTTGCATAGCCTCACTCCGAACTCCGCAATCTCAATTCCAGTTCCCAAGAAATGAGAGCATAGCCATAAGCCAGACCACCACTAAAAGAAATTAAAACCCTTCAATATTCATTCACCCTACCATGCCCTCACAGATCCCAGGCAAACCAAAAAAAAAAAAAGGAATACAAAAGAGCAAATGTCTACAAAGGAAGGATCGTATTAGTACAAAATAGTTAACATCATGTATCAAAGTATAGCAACTCTAACCTTCACAAGGTTGTCCTCACCACCAGATACAACCCATCGGCCATCTGGTGTAAACCTGATAGCATTGACTCCTCGGGTATGGCCCTTGTACGTGTGGATACACCCTTTCTTTCTGATATCCCATATCTTGAGATTTGTATCTAGAGAACCGGATGCAAAGAACTCACCGAAGGGGTGGAAGTCCACAGAGATGCAATTGGATCTATGACCGGTCAGAGTCCGAACAACTAGAAAAGTATCAGATTGCAACCAAAAAAAAAATATCAACGTAACATATTTAAGACCGACATTTAACATAAGGAAACATGTATATTTTGAAGAAAAGAAATCCATGGAATTGCACAAGCATACTTTTTGCCTCCTCCAAATCCCAAAGCTTGATGGTACCACTTGCAGCACCTGCAGCTACCAAAACTTCTGAAGAATCAAAGCTCACTGAATCTATTCCACTTGTGTGTCCCGATAAACTCTGGTATGACGGTTTCCAACACAACATCAATGGAATAAAATTTCATTGATCTCAAAATGAAATTTTAACAAATGTAGAATGGTTTAATCCTATTTTTTAGGATAATTGACAATTATTTAATCCTATTGTTTGCTATATCTTACATTCTTTTTCCCCCTTAGTGGCTAGTGAGCATATAATAAATTGCAGCAAACCAATGACAGTGAAAATACTATTATGACTACTGACGGATGAAATAATTACAAAAAGGTATTTGAAATGAATTTAATAATTTGCATTGGCAAATACGAGAGAGAACTGACCAGTATGGCGTTGGGTTTACCGATAGCCCAGAGATTAACCTTGTGATCTTCCCCTCCAGTAACAAGAACCCTCGACGATTTTCTGCCTATCTTTAGGCAATTCACACTAGAAGAATGTGCCACAAATTCCTCTGTTTATTACAGTTGTTAAGGATACCCTAAGTGAAAGCACTAATAATAAAACAAAAAAAATAAAAAATAAAAGGAAAGAGACCCGTTTGAAGTTATCCCGGCAATTGCCACGGAGAACCCAGATCAAGTAAATCAATTGGAAACATAATTTAATAAAAACCCTAAAAAAGAGGATACGTAGCTTGTAAGCGCGTTTAGTAGTCATGGCAGAAACGAAACAGAAGATAAAACCCAAGCAATGGCTATAACAAACATTCAAATAAAAAATCTGATGAACGGCGCCGTAGATCTCATCCTCATTTCACTACTATATCCATCTTCTATGACAACAAAATCGATAATTTTCACTGTTAGATCGGAAACATTAAAAATATATAATGTAAATAAAAAGAAAGAAAGAAAGAAAGAAAGCAAGGAAGGAAGGAAAGAGTAAACGACATTTTACCAGAAACCAAAGGGTTACATAGAAGACAACAGTTGGAGAGATTGCTTCATTGTTTAATCATTCTTTCTTGGGTTTCGTCTAAAATTTATATTTTATTTTGTACCAGAAAAAGAGCAGAGAAGCGGTAGCTGTACAACACAAGAAACACACACCAAAAAAAAAAAAACTATTTTGAAAATGTAAGAGTAAGTAGAAGTGGGTATGCTTTGGTTTTTGTCGTTGGTTTTTTCAAACCCACATTTCTTCAAATCTTTCTTAACAAAACCCAAATCTTGAACTTAAAGCCAGATAAGATTTTCCAGATTTAAAACACATAGAAAGGGTAGAAAGAAGGAAGAGAAGGGGCGGCTTTCAGATTTCACTGCCGTCGATGGGTTTTTCCTTTTTCTCTTTTTTTTTTTTCTGATTAATAAGCTTTGGAAATTTTTATTATTTTTTTCAAAATTAATCTAGTCAGAAATGGGAGTACCGGAGGGAGGGAGGGAGGGAGGGAAATTAAAATGAAACATTAAAAGAAAAATGGTGGGATAAAAATAGGGCCCAGGCCAGGCCAATGGCAAAGGGTTCCTTCATTCCATATGCAAGTAGACAACCTTGCCACTCCGTCTCACCGTCATTTCCTTCCCATTTACTCTGCTTGCCTTTTGATTTTTTTTTTTTTTCAATTTCATTCTCTATGTTTACAGTTTAAAAATTACTACTTTTGTTAATAAATGAAAATGGGAGCCACCAAAATTATGGCTCATGTGAATCATGTTATTCTTATGTTATTGTTATTACAATCCACCCCACCTCACTCCTTGACCACAGGATGGATGTGAAATCTTTAATTTATATCCATTATTTATTTATTTTTTAATTAAAGGCAAAAAAAAAAAGAGAGTTTTTATATTTTTTAATAGATTAAGTTTATATATTTCAAATTTTACGCAATTAAACTCTTTTATGGATAAAAATTATTATATTTATATATAATTTTCATTACATGTGACCAAAAACATAACAATTTTTATTACAGAAAAGGATTAATTAAGTGAAAATTAAAATATGATAACTCAATTGATTGTCAAAAAATATAAAAACTCAATTGTTAAACTTTTTTCTTTCATTGGCTTTTTTGACCTTTTTATCTTCATTTTATCTATAATTCATCATCAGAACCTTTATTTCAATATTAGAATAAATTATAAAAATCGATATACAAATTCACTTTATATTGCCAACATTAATATTTCTCTTCCACTTTATTTTTATTTAATGCAATGTATTTTTTAATTTTCGTTTCGCTATATCTATAATTAAAAAGAAAAGGTAGACAATTCAAGTTTTTCTTTTATAATATTAATTTTGTCTTCCTCTTATAAATTTTAATTATAATCTCATCTATTTTCAAAAGTAAGATTGCAAGTTTTTTTCTTTTACTGATTTAAAATGTAAAGTAATTTCAATTTAAAAAATGGATAAAAGGCTTTTTGAATAATATAAAAAGGCTTATAAAATTGTATTTTTCAAGTATTTTTTAAATAATATCTAAATAAACTCTTCTATTTAAAAAAATAAAAAAAGTTTTCACTCTTGAATTACATGAAATTAAAATAATAATTTTTTATTTTATTATAATTATATCCATTAAATTTGTAAATAAACGAATAAATTTCAGTTACCGTGATTCACTTTATTCAAATAAAATAAAATTTTATATTTAATTTTACGCAATAAAATATGTTAAGATTATTTATCTTTTTTTTTTCGATAAAATTCAGCTTTTATTTGTCATTCTCCTCATCCTTTTCAAAGAATAGTGAAATTATATGCTCAATGTATTTTAACAAAAACATTATTTATAGTTTATATACATCAGATTGCGACACGTGCCAAAACTATCCTAATCTTTTTGTTGGTATGTTATGTAGTTGGAACAAATTGAAATTATTCCACAATACTACTAATTATGAAAGCTGAATAACTCCACTATACTTTCTTGTCATCTATTGCATGCTATATCCGGCCTGCATTGCATGTGCAAAATACAGTAACATTTAGTTTATATTTTAAGTAACCTCATCCAAATGATTGACAGTACCGTCTATTTTCTTTGTCTGCTTCATTCTTCCCATTTCTTTCTTTCAAGATCTTCTTTAAGCACATTGATGACAGTTCCGATTTGATTTGGTCTGATCTTATTATGAGATAAATCGAAACGATTCAATATTAAATTCGAATTCGATTTGAATCGAAAATTTGAAGTTCAAAACTCGACTCGAGCTTGAACTCGATTAAAATATAAACGAATCGAATTTGAATAATCATTGAATCAAATTCGAATAACTTGATTCATTTACCCCTCTAAATCTCAACCTCCATGCACCAACACCTTAACTCAAGCACAAAAACTGAAGAGAAAATAGTTCGGACTTGGCAAATTGGCATTCTGATATTTGGCTTTGATTTGAAGAAAACAGTTGAGGCAATGATTGGAGATTATACAAAGGTGGAGCCAGAAATCCATTTGATTGAGAGGAAGGTAAAAGATGGAGTGCCATTTGTGGCTGTGCGGCTCAACAGTCAAAACTTCACCAACTCACTAATATAAAATGAAGGCAATGATTGCAAAAGTCCCCCATCGTCTGACTTGTTTTTCTTTTAAAGGTTAATACTTATTCCTATGAGTTCAGTGGCCACGAGTAGTGCAATTACAGATAGTGAGTCATCGAGGCTTAGGATCCCCTGTTTCTTTCATATGATACTGCAACAACACACATAATACCAGAGTACTGCAATTGCATTGATTGAACCATAAAAGATAGATTCGGATAAGCATATAGTGATGCAAGACTGAACCAATTATGGCAATCAAGATTTCCCTTGACTGTTATTTGGGCTAACTTTTACCAATGCAGCAGAAGATGCAATCAACATGGCATGAAAAGCACAGATTTAGATCTGTTTGTGGCAAAAGGGGCCAAGAGAAGGAGGAAGAGGCTAAAGGAAGGAAATAGAGAGAGTTATGTAATGCTTGAAATCAAATATATAGTTTTACATGCAAAGAAGATTCTGAGAGTTGACCTTAATACATATAGACAGGCAAGTTTGCACTTTATTTCCTACCCTACTTTCCAATCTACTGGAAACACAATGTCAAATTGGTAATGCGTACAAATTACAAGAACATACAGCATATTCACTGTTGCATAGCAATGGACTAAGATTTCAATGCATGAGGAACCGCTTCAAAGACATTACTAAGGAAAAGCAACCATATGTGCCAATGTCAAATAGCATTATCCCAAACTGACTGCTTGCTTACCTCTCAATCTAACCATCAGTACCACAAGCCAGCTTCAGATCTAATATCAATGTAACAAGAACGCACAGACCAAAAATAGTTGTAATATAAAATGTCATTACTGGTCGCAGCATTACCTGCTTAAAATGTAAATGAAGTGGGCATTTTTTACCCGTTGTAAAATCCAACATGATAACATATATACTCAAAGGACCATATTCAAACCATGTGACAAAGAAAGCCAACTTGAGTACATGATGAATCATCTGAAAAACTCGAAGCCTAAAAGGAGCTTCCTGGAAGGGAAAAAAAAAAGAAGAAGAAATAGAAGCAGCAGCAAAAAGTGAAGACTGGTTTTACAAGCAACCCTCCTGCACCCTTCTGTTTGTTTGAGATAAAAGCCCTATCTCTACCAAACTAAGGAAATACTTAATCAAACTTTGATTACAAAGAAGCTTTCCAAGAACAGCGAGCTCTGTGTAGAATTCACAGCCATAGAAAGCAAAGAATCGCATTAAATGCATTCATGAAGTAATATTAAGCTCAAGACAACCCCTATTTTCTTGTCTTAGGAGGGATTGAAGTCTGGGCAGTCCATTACTGCTTTACCATAGTCAAATATTAAAATAGCAGGAGAATTAGCTCCACAAAATAGGGTAGCTCTGCGGCCATAAATTCAGGAATGAAATGTTTTCACAAAATTAAGACTTAGTTTCAAAAAATTAAAACTTGGTTTCAACTTCGAAATCTAACTTGCAAATCCAGTTTCATATTGAACAAACAAAGTGAAAGAAAGGAAACTGCAGACATGCAACGTGAAAGATATATTTAATAGTCATGCTATCATTAAATGATGATGCCATGAAATGTGCCAATGTAATGAAAAATGATGAATAAGGTGATAGTTTGAAATATAATTACACAGATAAATCTACAGAAAGGATAACAAGTATTGAACAAGATGAATGGACTTAACAAGACATCTATATCTAACGAAATAGCAATGATAATATCAGCAAAAACTCGGTTTTAGGAAACTATTTAATGATAGCACAGATTATTATTTTTATCACCAATACTAGTTATAATTATGCACGATAAATACAGAAACTTCAGGAGGAAACAAATGGAGATGCTATATAATATTATCAAGTAAGAAAATGCTGAATTTAGAATTTATTATCCAGTTCTAAATCATTCACCTGGACCAAACTCCAAATAAACTTTTTCTTTCTTTATCAGCTATCAACAAGTAGACTTTTCATTAATTCACCATCGCCGTAAAAAAAGTGAAAATCCACTAATCATCTTCAGCACCATCTTTGTAACGTCCAGCTTTTTTTTGTCCTTTCTTAATTAAATAATAATAGTTTAAAAAAAAAAAAACTGAGGAGATTGGACTGGAAGCAGCAGTAGTAGGTAGTGGAGTAATGTCCACTCAAGATCAATTAATGGAAACATACAGTTGTGAAAGAAAGGAAAACAGTGGTGAGTGGTGGTCTGCTGTATACGTACTGTTTGGAGAAAAAAAAATGAAGAAAGTCAGTAGAGATGGAAGGCAGAAAACAAGAAATTTCAAACTGAATTGATATGGGACTGTACACTGTAGAAGACTGAATTTTTCCTACTGAAGATATGACCATACGGTGGAAGGTAAATCCTGCACCAAAATCAGCTTAAGGAAAGTGGAGTGGCTGAGGCCTGATCGAAAATGAATTGAGGCTGATGCTTTGCATGTTGGTTGCTGGAAATCAGAAGAGATTGACCGAGAGAGTATAAGGCAGAAACGAAAGAAGGAAAGAAAGAGTATAAGGCAGAAATAGAAACCAAGAGAAGAAAGAAAACTTGGGGCCGAGACATAGAAAGAGAGCTTCCAAGGAAGAAGAGAAACAGTAAAGAAAAGAAAACTGAAGCAGTGCAGGGGGGTCTGTAAAGGCGAAAACGATGGTGCTGGCAGTGATGATGACCAATTGAACCAAAGGGAGAGTGAACCGAGAGGAAGTAGAAACAACTGGAAACAAAGGACGAAACCTTGAAACCGAGGAGGAGGAAGTGTAACAGGGTTTGAAAAAAAAAACAGAAGAAAATGAAGTTGTGCAGCAGGTAAGGAAACGAGATAAAAACAGAGGAGTAAGAGCAAATGCTCCCTGTCAATTGCATGTTGATTTAATTAAAAATCTTTAGTAACATTCAGCTGGATGCAGGCGACGCTGTTAGCAGAGGAGTCAAAAAAAAAAAAAGACATGCTTGAAGTCTCGGCAATTGGGGGACAAGAACGATGGGTGCAGAGAGGTAACAAAGAAATAAATAGATAAATGAAATAGCTTGGCAGTGATAGCAATTTTCTGTTCTGGAAATTATCAAGCTTATTTGATGATTTATATGATACAAAATTTTAGGTAGATGAAATTGGGAACCGTTTAGAAGAATCGAGAGAAGTAAGCTAGTTTCGTTATTGGTGTCAAGTACAGGTAAGTAATTATACAGTCTACAAATTTAACTAACTATTTTGTTCTAAAATATTTTGCAGTGATATGAAATTATGTTTGATCTTGGTAAATTCTGTTTAAATATATATATATATAAGTAAATAAATAATACAATAAGTTTTTCGTTGAAATATTTAAAAATATATATTTAGTTCATTTGTACAAAAACTCCGCGTTTAGATTTAAACCTCATGCCAAATAAATTCGATTTGAGAAAAGTATATTAAAATTTTGTTTTAAAAACCGTGGGAGCCATCTCTAGAATCCCTGATGGGAACTAAGTGCTACACGTGGATTTGTTGTAAGACTAAATCATTTTGGTACACCTACTGTAAGGGTTCCCCTGAAAAGAAATCGGGAACAGTTTGGCCTATCCTGAGGCGATAGGTGCCAGTGTCGTCTGGCCCACGAGACTGGCTCAGGTCTATGATCATAGATAGCGCCCTAGAAAATAGGGAGTTCGTTGCACTGATAGCTACAGTGCCATTTGATAAGGTTGTACCTAATGCATTTACGCTTCAGCATCCGTATACAACTTTTGTATATGTATCTAATTTCGGTGTTCGTATTTGATTTTGCGATATATGTATGTATAATTGATATCTATTTGAAATTTGATTTCTGTATCCGAAAATCTGAAATTTGCACTCGAATTCTATGTTGGATTTTAATTTTATGATATGAATACTTTTTCCAAATGAAATTACTTTTTCGATGACATTGTTTTACTTAGCTCAGGTTTTATAAAAGCTGTATGTTTGTCGGTTTGGATTTGATTGGAATGTAAGGCATGAGGGTCTGTATGAAACTAATTTTTGTTTTCAGTAGCTGCATATTTGCTTACTGGGTTTTCCATAAAACTCACCCCACCTTCCTCCCCCAGATTAAGGCAGTACGAGATTCAGCGGATTTCGTCATACTTTTGAGACAACCGAGCTTCCACCGAGGTATATTTTGTACGGTGGATATATATATTTATATGTTGACACAGTATGTAAGCTTCATGGTGTACACTCGTGAGAGGGTTGGGATGTAGACATGTTGTGGACTGTAATTTTGTTGAAGTTGATATATATTCAGTTTTTATGATCATTACTGCGTCTGATGAAATTTATTATAATGTGAATGAAATATGAAAGTTTTCGAACTTGTGGAATTTTAGGTATAAATAATTGAAAACCACTTTTAGTTTAGTGGGGACCTATAGAGAGTCGAAATGAATAATCGACGCGTAGGTAGTCTACCACAAACACATACAAACGATAGGAAAAGTGAAAGCGCGAAACTGGCTCAAAATTTCTGGCTTTCGAATTTGAATCAATAAGTTTGGGGTCTGACAATCTTGCCTGCTAATATGTATTAAACCTGTCAGAGTTATTTTGTGGGAGCCGATTAGCATTAATAATCTTCAAGAACATTAAACGACAGAGGACCAACCTTTGCACAAAAAAAGCAGTGACTCATTAGATTAATACTAAACGACAGCCTCACCACCAAACCAAGTTTATGGGATTCATTTGTATTCTAGTGTTTGAGTGCATAAACAAGCCAAATCAAAGTAAACCTAGTTACCATCAATCAATCGCGACAGAGCACACAAGAACTGAAAACTAATATAAACTGAACAACAGTAGCCCAGCTGAGCCCTTAAAAGGGCTAGAAAATTCAGCTTTGGTATCATGACAGGTTACTGAAGGCATTTTAAGAGTAATTAAAAAAGAGAGCCCATTTTGGCAGGATTCCCATTTCCCACAAGGGAGAAAGCATCTAATAGCAGTTAACATTGTCGTATCAGTACAATAACAAATTCTAAAGGTAGTAGCACTGCTAGTATATCTATTCATCCGCAACAATAGGAAGGTAGACAAAAGTACAAAGCACGTACACGAAGAAGCAGTTTAGTCAATAAACCTCAAAAATGATATGTTCTGAAGGTAACACTTGGAAATAAAAACTTCACTGTTACCAATTAATAAACAAAAATAAAAAGGCAAGGAAATCCCACTCCCAGGTAGAACTGAAAGGTAAAGGTAAAAATTACATACAACAGTGAGCAATTATTGGTTTTTAGTTATAAGAAAAACAGCAAAGAGATAAAAGAAAAGGGAAAAAAAAAAAAGAAGGACGAAAGTATTTTGCCTGGCATACGGATAAGAACTAGGATTCTAATCAAGGAATTCCAATTCGTCCTCTTTAAGATGGGCAAAGAACTTGACAGGTCCCCGGCCTTCAATTTCCTTAACGAACTCCACCTTGTAAGGAAGATTAGCTGAAATCCATTTCCCTTTCCACAGCCCCGCGTATTGTTTAATCACTCCTTCCATACCAGTCAGATCCACCTCCGGCACGCGAGGCACGTGATACACTTTGAGCGGTACCTTCACCTTAACTCTCGCCCCTATTTTAGCCTCCTCCTCGGCTAAGGCTGATTCCGAAACCGACGCGTCTTTCTCGTCCTCGTCCACGGAAGCGGTGGAGACAGCTTGGCAGGAAATGATCCCTCGTGCCTTTGTGGTAACATTGACGGCGGTTAATGGGGAAGGAAACGACGCTGACTTCAACGACATGATGGCCGTTTTGGTTTCCAGAGATGATTTCCCATTGGAATGAGTGATCAAACAAGAACCGGGCGTTGTGGAAGGGAGAGCCAAAGTGGCCGTATTTGTAGTCATCTCTGTTGTGGAAGAGAGAGGCAAAGTGGCGTACTTCTAATCCAAACGTCTACGACCAAATCCCCGGAGACAGATAGTCGTGTGAGAATCGAAGAAACCCAGCTAACCGTTAGATCGAGGAAGCGTGGTAGTCTTCTATTACCAGTCTTTCCCTCTTAAATTATAAATAAACGTGATTGTGATGAGCAGAGCAGATGTGGCGAATCTTCTACGTCAAACGTCATTCATTTCTCTCACTATTTTACTCCTACATTTCTTTAAAAAAAAAAAAAGTAATTGTTTGAGACCAAACAGAAGGATTCAAAGCATCAGACAAAGAAAGTGGTGTCGACGTGGTTAGGGGATGAGGAATGAGAGGTGGAGGTCTCCGCCAATCTTTATGGATAACAAAACCCAAGCGAGCCTGATCCTGAGCCTGTGCCTGTAGGTCTATACCCACGCGAACGTGGCACCCAGAAGACCCAGCCATCACCGCCAGACAGCGACTGAGTCTCTTGTTAACCACACCACATTTTTGTCATTTAAAATTCCACAACTTCTCAAGCGAAAAGATAAGACTCCAACATAATTCAAACTGAAAACGATTACATAAAATAATTAAATAGATAAAATTTAAAATTCTCTGAATCCCAATACAAATCAAGCAATCCTGTAACAAAAATCTTCTCAGACAATACATGCATGCCATCTTCAATAGAACTTGCCGTTAGGGTCCATTTGGTTTCCATTTCCCCAAAATTTATTCCCAATTTTTGACCTCTTTTTTTTTTTAATTTGTTAAATATTTTTATTTAAATATTTTTAATTTATTTATTCTTATTAACTTTTGTTCTTGTCTTTACTTTTGATTTTTTTTTTTAGATTTTGTTACTTTTTTTTTATTTTGAGATTTTTTAATTGTACATTTTAATAAGTAAAGTATAAATTAAATTATACTATATATCATTATTTTATATTTTCAATATATAATTATTAAATTTTTTATTATTTAAAATAATTATTAAAATTTTTAAGGATTTTAACTATTTAAAAATTGAAAATAATATATAAAAATAATTTTTAAATATTTAACAACAAAAAAAATAATTTGATAAAAAAATTTAATAACTTTCAATTAAAAAAATATTATTTGATATAAAATTAATTTTTTTTACTTTTAATTATTTATTAACTTTACAAATATTTTAATTACATTTTATAAATTTTATTATAAATAAATTTTAATTTAATATCTTTATCAACCATTTTTTCTTCCAAATTCCAATACATTTTATCTCACCTCACGGTCACTATTTACATCACAATTCATACTTATTCATTTTAATTCCACTACTACAATAATATAAATCATCACCAATATTATTTTTTGAAATCAATATCACCACCTATTTAAAATGACCCTTAGTAAAAGAATGAATAAATGCGATTTGCTCCGCATCATATTCTTATCTACACAAAACTTCTAAATTATGATACATTTAAGTATTTGGGTTTAATAATCAAATATGATCTCAATTTTTTGCATAAAATAAATATAAATTATTACTCTTTTATTTTATTATATAAACTATTAACTTTTCAAAATAACACAATTAAATTTAAATATGTTATAAATTTTTATAGTAATATAAGAAGTTGATGACTTATAAGATCTGAGTATTTTATTTATTTTACTTAATTGTGTTTATTTTGAAAATGTGAGTTACAATAAAAAAATAATTTATAAACTTTTATTATAAAATTAATAATTGAAGATTTATACCTATTTTACGTAAAAAAAATAAAAATAAAGATACATTTATCTATTAAGTGATGCTTTTGGTTTGGTGAGCAAAATATCGTCGAAACATACTAAATCAATCAAACCAATCAATTTTTAATTTAACCAATTCGATTTAGTTGATTTTATTTTCATTGTTAAATCAATTTTTAAATTGATTATGTTGAGTTAATATATTTTGAAATGACAAAACAAGTAAATTCAATAATATAGAAATGATTTAAAACATGTTTAGAGGTTATCAGTACCAGAAACTAAGTATTTAAGGATGAGAGATCGATCTGGTAAGATGAGAGATCGATCTCCTGGGTTTTCTAGTATGAGAGATCGATCTCATGAGAATATGAGATCGATCTGCTAAAAGATTGAAAACTCAAAGGATCTGTACAAGGTGTTGAGGAAGCAGAGATCGATCTGTAAGGGTTATAAGATCGATCTGTTTATTACAAAATGTCTATGAGATTGATCTGGTCTAGGAAGAGATCGATCTCCTCTAAAACAAAGGGTAAACGCAGTAGATCGATCTGTAGATTGATCTATGCTCAAACAGAGAGTTTATGAGATCGATCTGGTATAGGAAGAGATCGATCTCCTCAAAGTCAGAGAGTTAAGGAGATCGATCTAGGGTGTATAGAGATATATCTCATCTCTACGAGAATACTTACTAGATCGATCTGGAGATCGATCTTGCCTCAAACAGAGAGATTAAAAGATCGATCTGCTGGTTCGACAGATCGATCTTCACTAACATTTTCAAATTGTAAGATCAATCTCTACAAGTATGAGATCGATCTTCATGCTTCAAGTTGCTTTGTAATCGCAGAAAATCAAACTAAGAGATCGATCTGGTCAAAATGGGAGATCGATCTGGCACTCTACTGGAGGTTTTCAACGGCTCTTTCTGCAAAATCTTCAACGAGAAAAACAACATTAAATACTCCAACTACCAATCCTGTTGTATAAAATCAAGCATTGAAGACACTGGAAAAGAATATACTATTGCTGCAAATTCTGTATATTCTCAAGAATTTCATTCCAACATTCTCTTTGTCTTCAATCTTCATTTATTGATATTCTTGTAAAACTCTTGGTGTAAAAGCTATTTCTATCCTACCCACAAAAGAAAAGCTTTACCTTGTATTCATCCTTATTTCAAGAGAGAAGAGGAGTGTTCCTCAATGAGATAATTTTGTAAAAGGGTGAATATTTGTCTGTGTAAAAAGGGTAGAGAGGTTATTCCTTAACTTGTAAAAGGGAGTGTGTAACTTCCATTGATAGAGTGAAAGAAAACTCTTGACAAGGAGGTCAAGAAGAGAGGACGTAGGCAAGAGATCGACCGAACCTCTATAAACTACTGAGTTTGCTATTTCCTTCCCTTATCTTCTTTCAATTTATTGCATTACATTATATTGATTATTCATTACTTGCAATTAGACTTAATTCAGTTTAAAATTTCTCATTAACCTTAGAAAACTGATTCACCCCCCTCTCGGTAGAGCCAACAATTGGTGTCAGAGCAAGGACTATTTGATCATAGAGGAATAACTTCCTAAGAGTTAAAAACGATCTAATGGCTCACAACAATGTAGCAACCAATCTAATAGGAGAGCGGCATTCTACAGTTAGGCCTCCTATGTTCAATGGTGAACATTATACTTATTGAAAAACTAGGATGATGCTTTTCATTCAAGCAAATGATTATAAGGTTTGGAGGATTATAACTAAAAGAGCTCAAATCCCAACTAAAAGAATAGAGTGAAGAGATATCCCTAAAGAAGAAGATGAGTGAGATTCAAATGATGTAAAATGTGCTCAGCTAAATGCAAAGGCCATGCACACCCTATTTTGTGCCTTAGAGCCAAATGAGTATAATAGAGTCTCCGGTTGTGACAATGCCAAACAAATATGGGACAAATTGATAATAACTCATGAAGGCACAACTCAAGTAAAGGAGACTAAGGTAGGAATGCTCACACATGATTATGAGCTATTTAGGATGAAAAAAGGAGAGTCAATTAGTGATATGTTCACTAGATTTACTGATGTAATAAATTGGTTAAAATCCTTAAGAAAAATTTATTCAAATATAGAAATGGTTAAGAAAATATTGAATAGCCTACCAAAATCATGGGAAGTTAAAGTAACTGCAATTGAGGAGTCTAAAGATCCCCATACACTGTCACTAGATGAATTAATAGGATCACTACTCACTTATGAGATGAAGTTAAGAAGAAATGAAGAGCCACCCAAGAAAGTGGGAGTAGCTTTGAAATCTACTACTCAAGAGGAGAATAAAAATGAGAGTGGTAGTGAAGAAGATCTTGAAATGACAATGTTTGCCAAAAGATTTAACAAATTTATGAGAATTAGAGCAAGTGGTAGTGGTAGGAGAAACCACAAGAAAGATTAAGAGGAGTTAGATAGAAAAGATACTATTGTGTGTTATGAATGTAAAAAACCTGGACCTATTAAATTTAACTACCCTCTTCTTAAAAGATCCAATGATAGGTTCCACAAAAAGAAGGTAATGATGGCAACATGGAGCGACAATGATAGCTCCGATGATGATTCGAATGAGGATAATGCCAACCTATGCTTCATGGCTATTGAGGATGAAAAGGTAACTTCAGATCTCAATGAATATTCTTTTGATGAATTGCAAGATGCATTTGATGATCTTGCATTAGAATATGAATGCATGAGTATGAAGTACAAAAAATTAATATCTAAACTTAAGAAAGAAAATGAGTTAATACTAAAGGATAAAATAGAATGTGAAAAGAAACTAGAAAATACAAATCTAGAAATTTGTGACCTAAAAGAAAAAATAGTAACTTACATAATTCTTTTACTAGATTTTACATGGGTCAACAAAAATTAGATAACATGCTAGAAACTCAAAAAGCCTTCTTTGATAAGAATGGATTAGGATATAATAGAAAAAGTAGAGAGACTCACATAAAAAATTTCATAGCTAGAAAGAGCATGCATAAAACTATTTGTTCATATTGTAATAAAAAGGGGCATGCACCATATAGTTATAATATGAAGATGACCACATTTAGAGGAAAAATTGTGAAAAGAATTTGGGTTCCAAAAGATGTAGTTAATTCAAAAGATATTAATACTATAGTAAAATGGATCCCAAAGGGATCAAGAATTGTATTCACTAACTCCAAAGGACCCAAGAAAATTTGGGTACCTAAGACATGAGTTTGAATTTTGATTTAGGTGATTGAGCATTGCCACAAAGCAAAAACAAAGGAAGCTTGGTACTTGGACAGTGGATGCTCAAGACACATGACCGGTGATAGAAGCCACTTCAACTCATTTAAATCAAAAGTTGGTGGAGAAGTCACATTTGGGGACAACTCCAAAGGTCAAGTCGAAGAAAGTGGTTCAATAGGTAATGACTACTTTTCATTAGAAAAATGTTGCTTGTTAGGGGTCTAAAACATAATTTACTAAGTATTAGTCAACTTTGTGACAAAAGTTACAAAGTAATTTTTGATTACTTGAAATGTCATGTTATAGATCCTAAATCTAATAAAGTTTTTTTCCTAGGTCATAGGCAAGGTAATATGTACATTGTTTATCTAAATGAACTTAAAAATGAAAATATATGTCTAATGGTAGACAAAGAAAAAGAACCTTGGTTGTAGCATAGAAGACTAGGTCATGCTAGCATGCATGTGTTATCTAAGTTAGCTAGAAAAGATCTTGTTATAGGATTACCTAAGTTGTCCTTTGACTATGACAAAATATGTGAAGCTTGTGTTAAAGGAAAACATAAAAGAACAACATTTAAACCTAAACATAGTGTATCAACCACTAGACCTCTCTAATTACCTCATTTAGATCTATTTGGACCAACTAGAACAACAAGCCTAGGTGGAAAACATTATGGGTTTGTAATTGTAGATGATTACACTAGGTTCACTTGGGTGTTCTTTTTTAGAGTAAAAAATAAAACCTTAGAAAAATTCATTGTCTATACAAAAGTGGCTCAAAATGAAAAAGGTTACACTATAACTAGCATTAGAAGTGATCATGGCAAAGAGTTTGAAAATATTAGATTTGATGAATATTGCAATGATCAAGGAATTAGTCATAATTTTTCAGCTCCTAGGACACCACAACAAAATGGGGTAGTTGAGAGAAGAAATAGAACATTGGAAGAAATGGCTAGAACCATGTTGTGTGAAAATAACTTACCTAAATACTTTTGGGCTGAAACTATAAATACATCTTGCTATATCATTAATAGAGCTATGATTAGACCAATCTTAAAGAAAACCCCTTATGAACTTTACAAGGGAAAGAAGCCTAATATTAGCTATTTTCACCCCTTTGGTTGTAAATGCTTTGTTTTAAATAATGGAAAAGACAATTTAGGAAAGTTTGATGCAAAAAGTGATGAGGGAATCTTTTTAGACTATTCTTTGAATTCAAAGGCATATAGAGTATATAACAAAAGAACATTGATGGTTGATGTTGTGATAATATATTTTGAAATGACAAAACAAGTAATTTCAATAATATAAAGATGATATAAAAACATGTTTAGAGGTTATCAGTACCAGAATTTAAGTTTCTGTAGATGAGAGATCGATCTGGGTTATGAGAGATAGATCTCCTGGGTTTGCTCGGATGAGAGATCGATCTCATGAAGACATGAGATCAATCTGCTAAGTTTTGAACCTGTACAAAGGTATTGAGGAAGATTGAGATCGATCTGCCTAATACTGGAGTTGAGAAGATCGATCTGATCTAGGAAGAGATCGATCTCCCCTAAAGTAAAGACCTAAAGTAAAGACAGTAGATCGATCTGTAAGATCGATCTATACTCAAACAGAGAGCTCATGAGATCGATCTGGTATAGGATGAGATCGATCTCCTCAAAGTCAGAGAGCTAAGGAGATCGATCTGGGTTAATAAGAGATCGATCTCATCACTACGAGATTACTTGGCAGATCGATCTATAGATCGATCTTGCCTCAAACAGAGAGATTGAAAGATCGATCTGCCTATTCGACAGATCGATCTCCTCTAATATTTTCAAATTATGAGATCGATCTGCTCATATATGAGATCGATCTCCTTGCTTCATTTTGCCTTCATCTTGCAGGAATTATAACTAGGAGATCGATCTGGTCAAGATGACAGATCGATCTGGCATTCTACTGGAGGTACCCAACGGCTATTTCTGCAAAATCTCAACGGAAAAAATAGCATTAAATGCTCCAACTACCAATCCTTCAGTATATAATCAAGCATTGAAGACAATGAGGAGATAGACACAATTGCTGCACATTTCTTACATTCTCAAGAGTTTAATCCTACATTCTGTTTGTCTTCAATTTCATTTATTGAGTTTGTTGTTTTTAAGCTTGTGCAAAAAGCTGTATTTGTCCTACCCACATTAAAAGCTTGATATTGTATTCATCCTATCTTTAAGAGAGAAGAGAATTGTTCCTCAGTGAGATAAATTCTGTAAAAGGGTGAATACATTATTGTATTAGAAAGGGTAGAGAGGTTATTCCTTAACCTGAAAAAGGGATTCTGTAACTTTCATTGAAAGAGAGAAAGAAAGCTCTTGGCAAGGTGGTCAAGAAGAGAGGACGTAGGCAAGAGATTGGCAGAACCTCTATAACTCACTGTGTTTGATATTCTCTTCCTTATCTTGCTTTAATTTATTTCATTACATTATATTATTTATTTATTAATCGTTAATTAGGTTTAAATTAGTTTAAATTTG
This sequence comes from Firmiana major, assembly GCA_033439115.1. Classification (NCBI taxonomy): domain Eukaryota; kingdom Viridiplantae; phylum Streptophyta; class Magnoliopsida; order Malvales; family Malvaceae; genus Firmiana; species Firmiana major. Next base: position 7,857,049 of record CM065903.1, read on the forward strand.
TCATTAACATTAGAAAACCGATTCACCCCCCCTCTTGGTAGAGCCAACAGTTGAAGAATCAATTCATGTAATATTTGATGAGTCAAATGATTTATCTAAAAGTTCAACCAATGATGAGGATATAGAAATATTTAATGAGAACTTAAAAGAAACTTCAAACATAGAGAATGATCTATTAGAGAAACTTGGCATTAATAAAGAGGATGAAGAAGAACTAGAAATATTAGAAAGAGAGTTTAGAGCACCAAGAGAATTAGGATATGTAAAAAATTGTGAAATAGTAGGAGATCCAACTCTTGGAGTTAGAATTAGATCATCTCTAAGGAATGTGTGTCAATATATAGCCTTTGTATCTCAAATTGAACCTAGAAATGTCAATGAAGCCTTAGATGATAATAATTGGTTTTTAGCCATGCAAAAGGAATTAAATCAATTTGAGAGAAGCAAAGTATGGAAACTAGTTCCTAGACCTAGTGATCACTCTATAATTGGAACTAAATGGATCTTTAAGAACAAGATGGATGAAAATAGTGTGATCATAAGAAACAAAACTAGGCTAGTTGCACAAGGCTATAGGCAAGAAGAAGGAATAGACTATGATGAAACTTATGCACCGGTAGCTAGATTAGAAGCAATAAGAATGCGACTTGCCTTTGCATGCTATAAAAACTTCAAATTGTATCAAATGGATGTGAAGAGTGCATTTTTAAATGGTTTCATTAATGAAGAAGTTTATGTTGAGCAACCTCCCGATTTTGAGAGTCATGAATTTCCTGAACATGTCTTCAAACTATCTAAGACATTTTATGGTTTGAAACAAGCTCCTAGAGCATGGTATGAAAGGCTGTCAAAATTCTTAATAGAAAAAGGATTTTCAAGAGGAAAAATAGATACTACTTTGTTTATCAAAAATAAAAATAAAGATTTACTAGTTGTTCAAGTGTATGTAGATGACATTATTTTTGGATCAACTAATGAATCTTTATGCTAAGAGTTTGCTAAGATCATGCAAGGTGAATTTGAAATGAGCATGATGGGAGAGCTCACCTACTTCTTGGGACTTCAAGTAAAGTAAACTAAAGATGGAACCTTCATCAATCAAGCAAAATATACTAAGGATTTGCTCAAACGATTTGGAATGGATAATTGCAAACCTCAAGCAACTCCAATGGGCTCCAACGTCAAGCTTGATAAAGATGAAAGTGGTAAGTGTGTAGACACTAAACTATATAGGTCTATGATTGGTTCATTGCTTTATCTTACTACAAGTAGACCATATATTCTGTTTAATGTATGCCTTTGTGCTAGATTTCAATCCTCTCCTAGGGAATCACACTTATTAGCAACTAAAAGGATCTTTAGATATCTTAAGGACACTCCCTCTCTAGGACTTTGGTACCCCAATGACTCCACCTTTGCTCTTCATGCATTTTCTGATACAGATTTTGGGGGTTGTAAAATAGATAGAAAGAGCACTTCAGGAACATGCCAATTCTTAGGAAATAGATTAATCTCATGGTTCTCTAAGAAACAAAATAGTGTTACTCAATCCACAACAGAGGCTGAATATATAGCAGCTGGTAGTTGTAGTGCTCAAGTGTTGTGGATTAAACAACAAATGAAAGACTATGGTATTGACATGAAGCAAGTATCAATCAAATGTGATAATTCCAGTGCCATTAATCTCTCTAAGAATCCAATTCAACACTCTAGAACTAAGCATATTGAGATTAGGCATCATTTTCTTAGAGACTAATAATTCTATATTTTTAGAATTATTTATGCTCAATTTCCTAATTAATTATTTAAATCCCCAATTTATTTTGTTAATTATCCCCTTTATTTAATTAAAATTCTCATGTTTGCAGATAAATTAAATCCGGATGAATTTTGAATATTTCGGTAGAAAATGGACCAGAATTGGGCTAAAATCGAGATTGAGTCACGCGGACAACACGAGTCATGCCACCTAGCACATCCAATTGGACAAGAAGACCAATAACATGGAAATATCTTTTCAAGGAGCCAATGGTGTGAAGACAAGTGGCCAAAAAAATGCCAACTCATCTAGGATGTGGAAATTACCATTTTACCCTTAGTGTGTTTATAAATAGGAAAGGATGGCAATTGAAAGAAAAGAATGTAATTTTAGGAGTAGGAGTAGTGTAGGTAGAGTAGTTTTAGAGTTATTTTCCTTTCTAGTATTTTTTTTCTTTCCCATTTGTTTTACTTTGCAATTTCCGTTAGCTACAATTTACTTTTAATGTTCACTTCATTTTTATGTTCTTGATTTTTCTAGTCTTGGATAGTTCATTTTCATGTCAATCAACTTATCATTCCAAGCTTCTTGGTTTTGTTAAATCAACTCTTTGTTTTTTTCAAGTTTTATTTTGCATAGCCATTCCCCTAGTTAGCTCTCGGTTTGAACCTCTTTGGTGTATTCGGGTGACATGAATGGTTCATTCGTTCTTCTACCTTATGATTCTGTTGCCTAGAGGTGGATTGATGCTGAGTAATTGTCCACATCAAGAGCAAAGTGGAACATGGTTGGAGAAGAGTATGAAGCAAACCGAGAGAGTTGAGTTCCCTGTCAATGGAAGGAGCGCACTGGTGGTGTGTAGTTGTTATCTTTATGTCCTTTCGGTGTTAAGTTTGTGTTCAGCTTTGCATTTTTTTCTTCCTTTTCCTTACTTCATTTTTAGTTGCATGCAATCCATGATTTGATTCTTACTTGCATTTAATCATTAGCATCCATATTAATAGTTCATGCATTTTCTTACCTCTTTAATTTTAATTGCTGCATAGTCACCTCGACAGTTTCTGGTTACTATCACTTGATTCATTTGCAGTTTTACGTTGGGTAGACTCATTGCCATGTAGTGAGGAGCAAATGATGGTGCCCGTGGGAGCATTGAAGAACATCCATTATCACCCTCTGTTATGCTCTGTTTCGGTATATGGTTACTGTTTCTGTAAATGTTGTGTTAACTGGTTTTTGTTGCCTTGCTGTAAGGTCGCTGAGGTGAAGTTGGGCATGCGAGGAACGAGCATACTGCAGTAGACGTTTGCTGGGCAGAGGACAGGCTAGTTGAGGGATGAAGCCATTGCAAAAGAACAGCGCAGAAGCTGGTAGTGGGAATTGACGCCGAGATATTTGGTACACGATTATATGGTACCGTGCTGGGTGATTTAGCTCCAGCTGCTGCATCTCGCTTTTCTTCAATCACCAGGACAGCAACACCTGCAGCAGACATCACTTGTAGAACCGAGAGCTGAGGACGTGCAGCAGTGGGTAAGACAACACCTGAGCAGCAAAAGCAAGTAGTGGCATGGCAGAAAATGATGTTGATGAATGAAACCGAAGCAGTTAGAGACGTGTAGAGCATGTCTGGTAGCCAGAAGCATGGGCAGAGGAGAAGAAATGCACGAAATCGAGAGCCATGGACAGACTGGATGCAGCAGGGTTGGTGAGGGCCAGAACCGAAAGCAAGCTGGACACGCCTAACCAACCCGAGGCATACCTGGAAATGAAAATGAAAAAATGAAGCATGAACAATGAATGAAGGGATTTCTTGGTTGATTTAAATTGGTTAAGGCTTGTTTGGCTAGTGCATTGTAGCAATTAATCCATTTTCATGCATTTTAGTTTAGTTTAATTTCAATTTAATTTGTTAAGCTTAGTTTAGAGTCTTTAATTAAATTGCATGTTAGTATTTTTGCATAGTAGTATAAAACTTAGTTTTAATTAGGATGATAGTTAATTAAGTGTTCATTTAGAATTAGATTAGAGGTAAAGTTATTTCATTAAATCTTAAGTTAGTTTAAATTGCATTTTGATTAAGTAGTCTTATTGCATTTTAGGTTTGTTAATTTTTGATTAATTAATCTTGCTTTGTTATTTCCATATTTGCATTTTATTTTAATTGCGTTAATTAGTTTAACTGTTTTAATTTCTTTTGTAGGTTTTTTTATTTTAATTGCGTGGAGCATTGTAAGTAATTTTGCTCGGTTTTATTTTCTTTATTTTATAGTTTTATTATTTTATTGCTTTCAGTATTTTTAATTTTAGCCATGTAGATCACTCCTTTTAATTTCATAATTTGGTAGGATATATTTAGGATAAGATTAACCGGTAGTTAATTAGGCTAGTCAACTTTTCTGTGGGACAATAACTCGAGACTCAAATCTCATTATTACTTGTACGACCCGTGCACTTGCGGACAATACCCTTTGGGCATGTTAGAGACCATGTACAAAAAGGAGATATAATTCTAGAGTATATTAATATTTTACATCAAATAGCTGATATCTTCACCAAACCTCTTGATAGAGATAGATTTTGTGTTCTTAAAGGTGAATTAGGACAGGACTCATGAATGTTCCTTGAGATTTATCCCCTTCAAAACGTTGATTCCAAAGTGATTTTCAACGAATTTTTCAATGATTTTTCTGGGCAAAAAGTATGAGAGATCGATCTTCAATCACTATAGATCGATCTTCATGCTCCAATTGGCCTAAAGCAGAAAGGTTAAGCTAGGCAGATCGATCTTCTTTACTATAAGATCGATCTCCTTAAGCCTCTGTAAAATAGCAGATCGATCTATGCATTTGGCAGATCGATCTCCTTGAACTTCTGCATTCTGAAGATCGATCCTTTAAAACAGGAGATCGATCTCCTCAAGGTTCTGGAAATATGAGATCGATTTAGTACCTCAACAGATCGATCTCCTTAGCCCTGGACTATAAAAACTGAGTCAAAATCCTCAAATTTCAAAAACCCAAATTTTCAAATCCCTAACCCTCTGTCGTGCCTCACCCTTCGATTCTCCCTCCCAGATCGATCTCGGTAAGGTTTTTGCCAAATCTTTTCATCATTTAGTGTTCTAGTAACCTACATTGCTGAATTTTCTTCAAAATTTTTTTTTTGTGCTGAAATCTTCATTAGGGCAATTCTAGCACTGTTTTATTGGCTAGGTTTTAGAGAACTCCTCAAACTAGTGCTTAGGTGCCTTTAGAACAATCCTTGTGTGTATCTAGGTTACCTCTTAGTAATACAACCATGCCTCGTCTTAAGAGAGCGGCCAACAGAGAACCTAGACCATCTTCCTCACAACCACCCATTGCCTCTTCTGTCACTACCTTTAACAGGTGTTTTCAAATACCCGCAAAAAGGAAACGATATGAAGAGTATTTCTCCACTATGCCAATTAAACATTGGCGAACAATTGATTTTTCTTTCTTAAATCGTATTGACTTTTCGTATCTATCAACAATGGAAGCATTTGGTTGGCTTCCATTTCTTAAAATTAACACCCCGGTACCTCCAAACATCGTTAGGGCCTTCTTTTCTAATGTTGAACTCATCTACGACCCTGATGATAACTGCAAAATACTAGGGTTTAAAATGTTTGTCATGTCTAAAACACTATCTATAGACATATCCATACTAGCCCGAGTATTTGACATAAAAGATGAGGGGTTGACCGATGAAGAGGAAGAAGTCCCTTTAGAATTTGACCTTCCCGGGGATAAGGCAAGTGACCTACCGATGCACCCGAGGTTACTCCACCTTATCATTTTGTGAAATCTTAGACCGTTTGGTACCCGTCACTCCACGGTTAGGAGACTAGATCAATTTTGGCTCCACCACCTCCACTCTTCCCAAAATCAAAAACCCAATCTGGTCCACTTTATATACGAAGACTGGCTGAAGATCGTACGCGACCAAGCCTCTACGATAGTTTTTCCACAATCGCTGGCGTACTTGCTTCAACGTCTCGGGATCGATTGTTCCTGTGAGACTGGTGAAGTGCCTTCCCCAAAGAGCGTATTAAATATTGACACACTTCACCAAATGGGGTACTATAAGGATTTTCGAGGGGAATAGAGGAAGAAGCGAGAACAGCAGTCTGAGGCAGCCATGGAAGAAGACCCATCGGCAGAGCCTACTGATCCCCCAGCTGAACCTACTGAGGTTCCGTCTTCATCGACTGCTCAGCCCACTGCACCTACATCATCATCCGACGGGTTGGAATCGATCATGGGAATGATTATGGAGCTTAACCGAAAGATAGATGAAGGATTTGCAAACCTTCATGCCACACAGCAGGCTATGTTCGATGAGCTGCAGGTTACTCGCACTCGAGTCGAGGAACTTATGGAGCGCTTCCCTCCTCAGTCTTAGGACATGATTGTTAGGAATGTTTTAGGTAGTTTTTGTTATGTTTAATGTTTGTTGTTTGAAACATCATTTGCTTGAATGCTTCATTTGTGAAATGACATGATAGTTCATTTTAAAATGTGTTATAATGAGTTACCATTTTGAAATGACATATCTCTTGAAAGTAAATTGCCCTTATACCTTTATTGCCATTGCTATGACAAAAAGGGGGAGAAGAATATGCTAAGAAAACATGTTTAATGTTTTAAAGGAAAGCCTAAATTAAGGGGGAGTTAAGGAGCTAAAAGTAAAGGGGAGTTAAGGGGAGCTTACAATAAAGGGGGAGTTTGTGAAAGCAAAACATATTTTGTGCTTAATGCAAATAGGTAACTAAACATGTTTATCAAATAAGTTTTGTCATATCAAAAAGGGGGAGATTGTTGAGTTAATATATTTTGAAATGACAGAAATGATTTAAAACATGTTTAGAGGTTATCAGTACCAAAAACTAAGTATTTAAGGATGAGAGATCGATCTGGTAAGATGAGAGATCGATCTCCTGGGTTTTCTAGTATGAGAGATTGATCTCATGAGAATATGAGATCGATCTGCTAAAAGATTGAAAACTCAAAGGATCTGTACAAGGTGTTGAGGAAGCAGAGATCGATCTGTAAAGGTTATAAGATCGATCTGTTTATTACAGAATGTCTGTGAGATCGATCTGGTCTAGGAAGAGATCGATCTCCTCTAAAACAAAGGGTAAACGCAGTCGATCGATCTGTAGATCGATCTATGCTCAAACAGAGAGTTTATGAGACCGATCTGGTATAGGAAGAGATCGATCTCCTCAAAGTCAGAGAGTTAAGGAGATCGATCTAGGGTGTATAGAGATCGATCTCCTCTCTACGAGAATACTTGCTAGATCGATCTGGAGATCGATCTGCTGGTTCGACAGATCGATCTTCACTAACATTTTCAAATTGTAAGATCGATCTCTACAAGTATGAGATCGATCTCCATGCTTCAAGTTACTTTGTAATCGCAGGAAATCAAACTAAGAGATCGATTTGGTCAAAATGGTAGATCGATCTGGCACTCTACTGGAGGTTTCCAACTGCTCTTTCTGCAAAACCTTCAACGGGAAAAACAGCATTAAATGCTCCAACTACCAATTCTGTTGTATAAAATCAAGCATTGAAGACACTGGAAAAGAAGATACTATTGTTGCAAATTCTGTATATTCTCAAGAATTTCATTCCAACATTCTCTTTGTCTTCAATCTTCATTTATTGATATTCTTGTAAAACTCTTGGTGTAAAAGCTATTTCTATCTTACCCACAAAAGAAAAGTTTTACCTTGTATTCATCCTTATTTCAAGAGAGAAGAGGAGTGTTCTTCAGTGAGATAATTTTGTAAAAGGGTGAATATTTGTCTGTGTAAAAAGGGTAGAGAGGTTATTCCTTAACCTGTAAAAGGAAGTGTGTAACTTCCATTGATAGAGCGAAAGAAAGCTCTTGACAAGGAGGTCAAGAAGAGAGGACGTAGGCAAGAGATTGGTCAAACCTCTATAAACTACTGAGTTTGCTATTTCCTTCCCTTATCTTCTTTCAATTTATTGCATTACATTATATTGATTATTCATTACTTGCAATTAGACTTAATTCAGTTTAAAATTTGCCATTAACCTTAGAAAATCGATTCACCCTCCTCTCGGTAGAGCCAACAGATTAAGTCGATGGATTTTGAATGTCTAAAATTATGAATTGAAATTGATTTTTTTTAAAATAATAATATAAATAAATCTCACCAGCCATCATCCAAATGAACAATTAATAAAAGAATTGCAATTTCCTCATCCTTTCTTTAACGTAGTGTTTGCTTCTTAGGAAAGTCGATTCTTTTTCGCTTTTATTCCGGGTGGGACCAATTCCTCTTTTTGGTTCAATTTTGAGCTCTGATTTTGCATTCATCGAAAACGTTCAGTTTTCGCGCGCTGAAGAATTAGAATTCTTCATGGATAGTGCCGATTTTGTTTCCTGCGACAGAAGGAATGGGTTAAAACAATTTTTCTTCCAAGCGTACCTTTAAAAATTGTCTGAATTTACTTTAAAACCAAGGTTTTTTCTCTAATCTCTTGCGTGTTTCTTTCTTTTGCCTTTCTCTTCTCTGCTCCTTCCAATTTCATTCTACAAATTCAAACAAAAATCTTTCTCTCTTCTCAGCTTTGCAGATTACCCAACAACGACGACTATCGATTTGGGCATTATGTGAGAACTTTGCAGCTTATCCAACAACAGGTGATATGCGCGTACAAGATGATGATTTAGAACGATCAAGAAAACGTATGGATTGAGAATTGAAACAGCTAAAATGCAAGCTGAGCGAAAATAATGATGGTAGACTTTGAATGGAAAATAGAATGACAACCTAGACTCGAAGTTTAAAGAGACTTGAATCAAAGTTATTGGACCTAGACCCTACGAATGTAAAATTCGAGAACCTAAGGTATAATAATGGTGGTTGGTGAAGAGGGAGGCGCCACATGGAAGAAGACCTTGATAAGCCTAGTTGAGAGGAAACCTAGAAAAAGACACACTCAAATTTTTGAAAATTCAATCTGATATGTTCTGTTTTATTCAAGAGCATTTACAAGGTATTTATAATAATATTTAGCACTTAAGCCCTTAAACAAGTGAGCTGAAATTAACACCAAACAGAAAATAAGACTAAAACTTAAATTCACGCCTAAGCCTAATTACATAGGATAATTGGTCTAAAACACAATAAGACTCAAATGTGGGCTACTTAAACACTTAACCCAACTTATTACTAAACCAAGACTCATGTCGTTTGGGCTTCCAAAAAAATATAGATGGCTGAAGGACCTCCTTGGATGACCCATGAATCCTTGGCATCACGATCATAATGAACATTACGAGCAAGTGGACCTCCATCTTTCCCCTCTCCTCAAAAGGATTTGTCCTCAAATCGCATGTACCTTCATCAAAAGAAAATGGAGAAAGATTAGAAACATTAAAAGTAGCAGATACACCATACTCACTAGGAAGATCCAATCGGTAGGCATTATCGTTGATCTTCTCAATGACTTGGAATGGTCTATCTCCTCGGGGATGCAACTTAGTTCGTCGCTGAGTAGGGAATCTCTCCTTTCTCATATGTACCCATACCTGTCACGCCCCGAAAATGCGGAAAATAGGGCTAATTTAAAACTTTTTCTCATTAATTCACAATTAAAGGTGCATTCCTGTGCAGTGTCATACATCATCATAATTATCATGCCTCAGGATCTCATCACAACATAGTGTATATTGAATCATATACATTGCTCAATTCCAAGTTAATTAATCCTAATACATCCCATATAATGTCATACATCAAGTGTCTGTAATTACAATAATAGTCTGGGTACATGAAAAGATAAATATACCTCAAAGTACAAAATATATAGCCTGGAGCTCGGATCCTCCACTAGCCACTACTCCGTACGTCGCAGGGAAGTCCTTATTCACTTGAAGAACTCTGGGGGGAAAGAAAAACAGGGTGAGCTTCTAAATCGCTCAGTAAGGGGGGTAGGGGACTCATTTCATAAACCAAAATGCACATCACAAAGCATTTATTTGTATGTGAAACTCATTTGAAAACCATAGCATGAAAATACTCAAAACGACACTCTCGTGTGTCAAGTCATGTGAAAACATGAAGTAAAAAGGCTCACTCTAGAGCATTAACAAAGCATGTGAACACAACGCGATAAACGCTTTCTCAAATAACGTGGCATAGCCACTGATTTAAAATCACTCGTGGCATAGCCACAAAACACACGTGGCAAAGCCACTGATTTAATTTCTCACGTGGCATCGCCACAAAACACACGTGGCATCGCCACAAAACACACGTGGCAAAGCCACTGAATTATTTTCTCACGTGGCATAGCCACAAAACACACGTGGCATAGCCACTGAATTATTTTCTCACGTGGCATAGCCACAATACACACGTGGCAAGGCCACTGAATTATTTTCTCGCGTGGCATAGCCACAATACACACGTGGCAAGGCCACTGAATTATTTTCTCGCGTGGCATAGCCACAGAATAGGGTTTCTCAACGTGGCACTGCCACCAATGGGGTTTCTCAACGTGGCACAGCCACCAATGGGGTTTTCTCAATGTTACCAGAACGGAGAAGAATTCGGGCTTACATGCTACCAGAGCAATGCCCGGTGTGTACTCACAACTACACACCCAAGTCTTATCACATAAGACAGGTTTGCCTTCACGTAGAACTCGTAATGGTTTTCTCTCATAAAACTCATTTGAAATCGTTTTGTACTCAACACAAAACGTAGTAAAACCGAGTTCCAACCGGCAAAGCACACACACACATTTCTCAAATCACAATATTGCCTTAACGTAGAGCCCAGTTATAAACTCATAAAACATTGGGCTCCAACCGGCTATAAAATCGTGTGCAGTTCAAATCTCGACACAAAACTCTCAACATGCTTGTTTATAAATCATAAATCATGCTATAACAGTTTACAAATCACATACACAAATGGTTTAGATTTCCCTTACCTCTTTGCACCTCGTATAGTGCAATCGTTCCCCCGTATCACGGACTAGCCTCGCATTCCACTCTAGAACTCCCGAGCTGTCCAAACGATGTTAAAACATCAATACTCAACATCACACAAACCTCAATTCTCAAAATCGAGCATAATTGCTCATAACTCCTCAAACCTCTCGATTCTCGTAACTCAACCTTAAACTACAACCCTATTCACAATATCCCAATGTTCGATATCTCTAATACCAATTATCTACGCTAATTTACCACCTTGTCTATATTTCCGTTTATAGCACAATCCTCAAAATTGCCACAATTTCCAAATATCAACATTAATCCAACTACATTACAATCTCATCAATCCCTAATCATTCCTCAATTATTTCAACACAATTACAACCACCAATAACATCAAAATCAGCTCAAATATCAAGATCGAGGTTTAGAAATTACCCAAAGCTTGTGAGACGCACAACTCACGCCTCGATCCGATTCATCCTTCGATTTCCAAGTATGTTGTTCTCCCTTTGATGAGGAACAACTTTCCTTCTTACCACAATAGCTGATTCGGCCGGAAATGGGGGATTTGGAGGAGTGAGAAACTAGGTTTTCGGAAAAATGGAGGTTTGGAAGAGAGAGAAAGTGAAATTGCAGAGAAAACACGGGTTCCTTATATAGACTGGAGGTAGGAGATCGATCTGCCTCTTGCTGAGATCGATCTGTGTTTGAAATTTGGGGACGATCTGGGTAATTTTGTGCCTAGGAGATCGATCTGTCGAGGGGTGAGATCGATCTCTTTATGGCTTTATGAGATCGATCTGCTCCTAAGGAGATCGATCTTCTCCCCAAACAGAAGCATTCGGAGATCGATCTCCTCCTCATGAGATCGATCTTCTCTCAAACAGATTCATTTGGAGATCGATCTCTTCCTCATGAGATCGATCCCTTCTCAAACAGATTCATAAGGAGATCGATCTCTTCCATTGGAGATCGATCTGCTCCTCAAATTTCTCCTTCCTCGTCATTTTTAACTCACCAGATCGATCTCTCCTTCTCCCAGATCGATCTGTCCTCATGGATCATGCTTATTTTACACACTTAACACATAAATCTCCAATTATAATTCCCACAATTCACTTAGCTCAATAAATTATACTCAAATTATTATTACATCAATAAAATATGTCTGAAATTCTCAGATCTCACAATACCCAATCACCAGGTTCAAAGACTACTTTCTTGCGGTGCTTATTGACTTGGGCGGTATACTGCTCAGTCTTCGTTTTAATAGCTTGACGCACTTTCTCATGGAGTTGTTTCACAAACTTAGCCTTCTGTTCTCCATCCAAGTTACTCTGCTCGACACTAGGTAATGACAACAAATCCAACGGAGGTCCATTTGGGATCTCCTCAGGGAATACATCCTCGAACTCCTGCAATAATCAGACAACATGAGTAGGTAAAGTATCATGGAGTTCAGTATCAATAAAACAAAAGTCTTTAAATAAGAGCAAAATGATAGGAGACTTAGCAATAAATGCAGTCTTCACATCTCGGGGGTTGGCATGGTAGCTCACTGCTTTGCTTCCCTTCTTTTCTTTAGCTAGCTTCCTTTGCTCGTCATGTTGCTCCTACAGTCTTAATTGATCCTCGTAAATCTCATTGGGGCTAAGGGGAGCAAGAGTGATCTTCTTGTCATCCATAAAAAAGGAGTAACGGTTAGTGTAACTGTCATGGATGATTCTCTGATCATACTACCACGGTCTACCCAGCAACAGGTGACTAGCTTGCATGGGTATCACGTCACACAACACTTTATCTTGATACCTTCCAATACGAAAAGGAACCAAGACTTGCTTCACCACGTTCACTTCACCACAATCATTAATCCACTGCAACTTATATGGGCGGTGATGCTTGGTAGTGGGCAACTTTAGCTTATCAACAAGGTATGTGCTAGCAACATTAGTACAGCTCCCACCATCAATGATCACAGAGCATACCTTGTCACTAATATGGCATCTTGTATGGAAGATGTTTTCACATTGTACCTCATCCTCAAACTTCACATGAGTATTAAGAGCACGTCTGGCAACAAGTGCTTCCCCACAAGCAGCAAACTCAATCTTCTTCTTCAGCAACTTCTAACGCAGGCATCTCATCCTCAATACCAACATCAGAACCTTCACTTTCAACATCTCCATTCTTAAGCATAAACATCACTCTACGGTTGGGACACTCAGAGGCAACATGTCCATGACCCAAACACTTAAAACACTTAATGTCACGTGTTCTGTTCTAGGATGCTTGGGCAAGCTCAGTCTTGGGCTTTGGAGGGTCCTCAGACTTGGGCTTAACAAAACTTTCTGACTTAGGCTTAAACACAGGCTTATCATCCCTACGAAAGGTGTTAGATTTCCAAACAGGAACTGAACTAGGAGTGAAACGGGATGTACCTTTCCTTTTGAGTTGCATTTCCACTTTGATGGCCACATGTAGCATCTCCTTTAAATCCATGTAGTGCTGTAACTCTACAACGTTGGCAATCTCACGGTTCAAGCCTTGGAGAAAACGAGCCATAGTAGCTTCTGCATCCTTCTGGATATTGGCTCGGATCATGATTATCTCTATCTCCTTGTAATAATCGTCAACACTTTTTGAACCTTGGGTGAGACCTTGAAGCTTATGGTACAGCTCTCTATAATAATAGTTAGGCACAAATCTTTTCCTCATGATGCGCTTCATCTCATCCCATGTAGACACTGGAGGATCACCACATCTTCTTCTAGTGGAGACCAACTGATCCCACCATACCAAAGCATATTCTGTGAACTCTAATGTAGTAAGTTTAACTCTCTTTACCTCAGAGTAGTGATGGCAGTCAAATACCATGTCAATCTTCCTTTCCCACTCTAAATATGCCTTGGGATCATTCTTGCCTTGGAAAGGAGGAATCTTCAATTTTATGCTGCCAAGGTTTCCATCCATCTTCTCTTTGCCTCTATCACGGGCTCTATCAACTTGATCTCTATCTCTATACTCATGATGCCTTCTATGATGTCTATCTGCCTCAGACTCTTCTTCTAAATCATAACCAACATTATCATCATACTTTTCATTGGTGACAATCTTACTTTTCAGAAAGTAAAAATCTCCTTGTTGGATCCTTGCAAACTGAGTTTCATGTCGGTCCAACTTATCATGAATGTCATTGAATTTCACGTACATCCGTTGGAACTGCTGTTGCATTGCCTGGAGCATGAACTCAATTTTTTTAAAGTCTGACTTATCACATTCAGAAGACATCTTTAATCTGCAAGAAACGTTAGTGATAACAGAAAACAAAGAATCTCACAAGTGATACCTCACGTGTTTGCATTCAATTCACTCAAGATGGGGCACTCACACTCGTGTTTCACTCAAGTAATTCGGCTTTTCTCTACTAATGTTTCTCACACGCTCATGTCTTTTTCCCTTACTCTACCTCAACTCTATAAGTTCACAATCGTACTAGAGACTCAATCAAAAATTCAACCTCGAAGGATCAATCAATTCACCAAGTATTTTCTCTTCTCATTTTTTTTTTGTTTTTTTACTTCAGAAAGGTACAACTAAGGTGACACAACAAGAATCTAAAAAAAAAAATCACCAGAAAAACAAAACAAAATAAAAAAGGCCTACAACTATAGAAAAACGATGGAATTTGGCCAAGAGAGGGTGGGGCTCATGGATAAAATTCACGGGTTCGTTTTATTTCGTCGTTTTCTTTAAAACAGGTACTCATGCATCCCGTAACTCAACAGAATTTTTTTTATGAACAGTGTTTAAACAGTACACAGTTTTTTTTCTTTTTTTTCTTCTTTTTTTTTTCTTTTCTTCTTTTTTTAACAAAGACTAATCTGATTTGTGGCTAGGGTAGTGAGGAAGAGTTTTAGTGTGGCTAAGAGACTGACTTGAAATAAAAATTCAAAAATCCAACTCAAACACAACAACTAAGTGTAGAGTCCTTCTCAAACACTACAACTATGTGTAGGATTTTTTTTTTTTTTACATTGACTTAGTGTTAGAGATGAAGGGGAAGACATACAACCAGAAACTCGAAACCTTGCTCTGATACCAAACTGATATGCGCGTACAAGAGGATGATTTAGGTGGAAAATAGAATGACAACCTAGACCCGAAGTCTAAAGAGACTTGAACCAAAGGTATTGGACCTCGACTCTACGAATATAAAATTCGAGAACCTAATATATAACAATGGTGGTTGGTGAAGAGGGAGGTGCCACAAGGAAGAAAACCTTGATAAGTCTAGTTGAGAGGGAACCCTAGAAAGAGGCACACTCAAATTTTTGAAAATTCAATTTGATATATTCTGTTTTATTCAAGAGCGTTTACAAGGTATTTATAATAATATTTAATACTTAAGCCCTTAAACAAGTGGGCTGGAATTAACACCAAACAAAAAATAAGACTAAAACCTAAATTCACGCCTAAGCTTAATTACATAGGATAATTGGTCTAAAATGCAATAAGACTCAAATGTGGGCTACTTAAACATTTAACTCAACTTATTACTAAACCAAGACTCATGTCGTTTAGGCTTCCAAACAAATATAGATGGCTGGAGGACCTCTTTGGATGACCCATAGATCCTTGGCATCACGATCATCATGAACATTACGAGCAAGTAGACCTCCATCAACAGGTCCAAGAAGAGGTAGGCTCCGTTGATGAGGGCTCAACAAAGTCAGATGAAGAGTATGATGATGGGGAACGGCTACTAGTCGGATGATGAAGACGATCCTCGTGATAAGGTAGTGAATTTTCTGGCGACGGAGCAACCCACACAAGTTTTTTTGGTTATTAAAAAAAAAGTTGTAATTTGGTAATTATGTTAGGACAATATATTGATAAAAAGGAGAGAAAAAAAATATTTTGATAATTAATAAAATAAAAGTAAAATTATAATCAAAATTTAATAGATTTAAATGAATGATATTTTTATCATTATGCATCATATTCTTATCTTATTTTTAAACTAAACCGAATAAAAAATAAATTTAAAATAATTATTTTATTTTTACATTAAACAACATTATTCATGTTGCATCTTTTATTTTTACAGAATACATTTTTTATTCTTTTTTAATTTTTATTCTATTTCGCGAACCAATCACTCCATAAAAGAGCCTGTGTGAAGGAGATTGAAAAATCGATTTTATTCGAATCAAACGGCAGAGGAAAAAGTGAAGTAAAAAGACAAAACACTTTTATAAATTTCTATGAGTTCTGAGGATAATCATACAATGAAATTTAATTGGAAAAAAGGGGTGTGTATTTTCAATACATTAGCAGCTCTCACAGAGAAAAGCGCATATACCATAGAGGAGAAGAAAAGCAAAGTAAACAAGCAACGGCCAACAGATACATAAACCCAACAAAAATTTACAGGAGCCCTCATGTACGTAATGACACAAATGGGAAGGGGGGGTAACATGAAAAATATATCAGAAGATATATTTGTTATGTGTAAGGATACTCTGCATATTCCACACTGCACAGCCACAAGTATGGAAGAAAGCATTCGCATCCAAGATATGACAAAAAGAAAAATTCGAAAAACAGATCTCTTAGTCATTGTACATGACGGCAGGGGAAGCAACCGATTAGTTTGCATTGTTCGGGAAGCAAAGTTGATACTACTTGTCCATCGAGGGGGAAAAGCTCACCATCAATGCCACAACCATTATGCGTGTGTTTCCCAGCCTTAATCTTAACTGATTTCACCTGCATTTCAATGGTAGCTACCGTTAGATGGTTTAAATCATGCAGATATTTATGCGTGTAGGACCCGGTTTACTGATCAACTATTGGATTAAAATTCTACAAAACAACCATTATGCATCCCAAAACAAATTGAAGCGAACGGGGAAACTATCCCAATGTGAGAAACAGTGCACTAACTGCAAAACACATGTTCAAACCAGCAACAATAAATTCATCAGATGCAGCTAGTCCAGCTGCATTCTTGAGCTTGAATGGACTTTTATGGGCTCGACGCTCAAGTTGCTATATTTGAAACATGAGATTGTTTGTGGGCTAAGAAAAATTGATGCTCATACCTTGACATACTCAACATACGGCAGTGAAAGGTGTTTACCCATCTGTAACAGCAAGAAAAATCTCATTAACCTCAGTCGCCCACTCCCGTGAACTAATAGCATATCCATGGTGTTGTCATCATGTTCAGCTCTCGGAGCCACCACCTGAGAACTCTGCACAGTTCTGCAGGCATGGTTGCACACAATGATGCCAAGAAACGGACCCTTGGTTACAACCCATTTATTTTCAAATCTTGGGACAACTTCATTCCTTATTCCTGACTCAACATCATCTGATGGCCCTGGTAACTCGATTGGATTTTCCACATCCCAATTAGCCTCAGTGTCCCACTTTGGTCCAGCATCCCAAATTGGACCTGGATCTGACACAGTCGAAGATATATCCTCTCTATCATTTGTTGCAGCATTACCCCAAGAACATCTAGAAGGATCATGTGCTGCAGTCAATCCACTCCATCCTTTATCTGTCCTCGATTTAGATCTGGTCCTTCGCCAGTTTGGAGTCGTTGAGAGTGGTAACTGAGGATGAATGACTTCAGGTTCAGCTGTTACATTACTTCGCCCAAATGACAATCGTTTAGTCTTAGGATCAAGGCCTCGAACATACTCAGATGGTTCTGTGCTGGCATGAGTGCTACTATATTTGTCCATCTCACCCTCAGCCATTCCACTAGGAGTCATTATTGAATCAATACTAGATAAACTAGAGGCTCTGGGAATGCCATCTGTGTTTGACCTCCTCATAATGTCTGTGTAAAGGTCTGACATGTCAACTACTTCCCTATCAGTAGACTTTTTACCCTCTTGATCCTCTTTTGCTGCTGGAAGGTACTCCACTTCATATTTGTACTTTGGCAAACACAAAAATTTGAGGAACCCAGCAACAAAATATCGTAGAGGACCAAATCGTTTCTGATATTTCTCGGAAAATTCTAACACTGCAACATATGAGAAAAGATACAAACATAAAATTATCATTCTGACAATAAGAGACAATAAAAGATAGGATAACTATTTAATGCACACATTGTCATACAAGATTTGGTATAGACTTAGAATCAAGCATCATCCTGATTATAGTTGTTAATAATAAGGATCTAAGCCAAATAGATATTAGAATACAAATTTAGGGTTCATTTGACTGGATATTGAGATCGACTCTGATACTATTAAAAGCAATAGCGATGGTGAGATTAGCCACTGTATCGATGAAATCAGATACTGTAGCAGTAAGATCTAAATCAATGGTGAAATATGCGTTTAAATGCAAACACAGTGATAGTGGTGAAATGAAGTGCTGTAAGAAGATAAAAAAAGCTATTAAAGATATTAGATTAAAATTCAAATCAAATAAAATTCAGAATGTATATTTGATATTGGTGATTAATTAATAATTTAAAGGTACTCAAATTATATTTATCAAATAATAATTTCATTAATAAATATCAATTTTATTTGAAAAAATAATAATATATTTGCACAACACAAAATAAAAGTTTTTAAAATTCATTTACTTTATCATTTACATAATTATTTGTCTTAGTTAATTACTTAATTATAAAGATGTTTATTTTTATTCATTTACTTGTGTTTTATTTGATAATAAAATTAACTAAATATATAAATCATTATTATTTATTATAAAAAATGTATTGAATAATATTAAAAGATAAAATGATAAAATATTAAAGACAAATATTACAAATGGAAAAAAAAATTATCCTTGCATTATAAATTTGAAGGTAAAAATAAGGACGAAATTGGAAAAAAGCAAAGCAACCAAAGGTTGCTTTTTTTGCTTTTTTTTTTTCACTGGATCCTTAGCCGTCTGGTGGAAATCAATGGTGTAGCACAATGAAAATGGCTCACCGTGTGGCAGTGTTATCAATAGCGAATAGCGGGGAGGCTAAAATCTGCTGTGAATGAATAGCGAATGGCGTAGCGGCTACTATTGACACAATAACGACCATAAATTTTTTTCTTTTTAATAAAAAATATATGTATTTAATAGAAAACAGTAAAATGACCATAATAGTTCATAAAAATTACACAAAGCACTCAAATATTGTTCTCAAACAAATAAAACCATTACAAATAACAAGTTACTGAGCCACATAAGACCATAAAACACAAGCATAAATACAATACTGAAAGTGTTGGATATATATACAGATCTTAACAACAAATTAGGTTTTGATCATAATGATATGATTTTACAGCCAAACATACAACACAATATTCAGATGTTAGCATTAATAGTCTTGTTTCCATGAAGAAACTAATCACAGTTCCCTTGGCTCGATGGGTTGAGACTTTTGTTGCTGTCATAGTTCTAGAGAGTGGCTACTACAATAGTTTGTTACTTTGTTGATGGGTTTTTAATTTAATTTAGGTTACTTAATATTTAATAAAAAAATATTTTACTTAAATTTTAAAAAGCTTAAGACTTAAATACCCTTAAATAAAATAAAATAAAATCATTGTCTGTAATTAAATCAAGAAAAGAATTGGTTAAATGGACAATTGAACAATTTATTCAATAGCGCCGCTATTGGCCGCTAACCACTATCGTGCCCGCTATTGGCTGCTATTGTAAAACCGCTACGCTATGTATGTTATCATTGCGGTATCAAATTTTTCGCCTCGCTATGACGCTATAGCGGATGCTATTGCCACTATTGACAAAATTGTCGTGTGGCATCACTAGGCACCCAAACGGGTGCCGGGTGCATTTGAATTCAATTGCACTCTGAGCGTATACGAAATATCTTATACAAGTAAATAAGAATGAAACTATTCTAAATCAAGATTACAGAGAACATTAAAGGTGTACAAGGTGCCTCAACCTTAAATAGGCAACTTCAAACCGAAAGGTCCAAACAAAAAAGTTGCAAACAATAAACGTTGGCTACTCTAGGTGTAATTCTAACATGTGATTTCAATTATAGACACAAACTTAGGACTACGGGAAAAAAAAAAAAGGATGGGGTACAGAAGATAGCTTTTTCTTGATGCAGGGAAATGCGAAACATGTGAAAACAGAAATCAGTCACCCTTCTAAAAACATATATTAGTGACTAATTACATAAAATATGTTAGAATGAATGCTAAAATCATTCCAAATGGATAATCGCGGCCAATAAGGCAGTAGCTTTAACTGGACCTGCCAATCTTAGACACAAAACTATAATACGAAACAAAAATAACACCAAAAAAAAAGACACGAAGGTGATATAACTAAAATTTGATAAAAATTATGTATGAATTTGACAATAGCTAAAAGATGTTTAGTATTTGACGAATTGACACGAATTTTGACATGGCAATTTTCATACTTTATGCGATACGAACACGACTTAACATAACACAAACACAAAATACATGCATGAATTGCCAATTCTAATTGTAACTCACACTCGAAATTCAGGCATCTTAGCAAGAATTAATTTGGTCAGACATTAAGGTGGCAAGGTATATTAGATTGAAGCATCAAAGCAAACATAAGCCACATTTCAAACGAACCAAAAGAACAATAATTGTCAAAAAAAGAACACAGGATAAATCATCATGTGACCGTACGTACCATCACTTACAAAACCATAATAGGAGACCGTCATCCCAAAGTGAATAACACCAGTCTGAATCCACTGAACAGCAAAAACATCTGTAGCAGTAAGACCTCCCTGAAACAAACAAGAGAGAACCTCAATTGTGAGATACAGAAAGACCAATAGGAATTTAATGTATTTATAACAAGAAAATGTTGTATTAGCGACATTATTTTCCTTATTGTGCCGGTTATTAAAACATGGGGCATGTTTCCACCAAGCAAAAGCATGAAGACATTTCTTCCAAACTTTTTTACAGCAATGTGTTAGGGCTGCCAAGGTGCGGCAAAAAAACTTCAGACCCATATTTCAAAATGGTTTTGAAAATCAATCTATAAAGGGAGTAACAGAATAACCAGCAAGTAAAACAAATCTTATCTTGAATTTACTAAGTAGCATTACCTTCACAATAGAAATCGCAGCAGAGACAGGATCTCTAACTCCAAGAACAGTCCAAACCAGTGAATTATCAGAACCTGCCGGTATAATTCCAATGGGTATAGAAATTCCTTCTTTTTGATTGTCTCTACTAAGCAGGCCATTTAGAACCTACAAATTTACCAAGATGAAGTAACTAGCTTAATAAACAGAAATACCAGTGGAATACCTACACAAATCCATCCTAAGAACAAGGAAGCTTTATATTCTATTAAGATGCTTTCAACAAAGCAATAGGGCAACTATCCAGCACCATAAAATCCTCAAACCAGTCCCTTAGAATGAAGATAGAAAATCTGATGGTTTATGTGCTTACAAAAACGAACTTATCTCAAAGCTGATAAAAAACTTAATATCAGAAACCTGGATGATAAGGACTCAACTAAATAAATGGACAAAACTTTAGCAAAGGGGAGAAAAAGAAACATCAAGCATGCAGTAGACATTCGTACACATTCGTACACATTCTTGTAACTATTATGAGAGATGAGCAAGGAAGGTGTTTCTTATTCAAAGAGATACAAAAGACATTCTAGAGCATTACATGATCATAAGCAGTATCAAGTTGAAAAACAAACTTCATAGGATGAACTAAAATTGTGTATGCTTTAGATTATAGAAAGTTGACTATTTCATGGTGTGAAAAAAAAAAGAAAAAAAAAGAGAGCAACAGGCATAAAAATTGACATGGGACACGGCAATGAAAAAGGATATAATCGACAATAATATAACATAAAATTCTACTTTGCCCAATCCTAAATACCATAAAAGAATCCTGCGTAGCCATTCCCTATTGCTAGGGTAAGGATTGCTAACTAACAATTTCAAAAGTTCTGCATTGTAAAGACACAACAAATTTCCAAATTTTTGGCTGATGAAAGCTCAAAAATTTCCAATTTTTGACTCCAAACATTTAATACCATAAATAAATAAGCTGGAAGAATATACTTGCATAATGAGTAAACAGTAACTACAATGCACTTATACAAAACATAGTCATTAGTTCTTTCCTATAATTATGTCCCAATACTATCATAGACAGAAGGTTACAAAGGCCAGTCCCTCAAAAAAATGATCTGGAATCACACAGTGACATAATAGAATATCAGTTGCCAGAATCACACAGTGACGCAACAGAATATCAGTTGCCTTAGAAAATTTATGAATAATTTCGCTTGTCAATGTAGCTCAACAATATTGATGGTGTTGAAACAGGTAGAAATAAGAAAAAAAAAAAAAAAACCTACAACAAATATACCGAAAGATTCTCTAGAAAAATAAATAAAAAAAGGAAACAAGAATGAGAATTTAACTAGAGTTGAAATGGCTAACCTCATTGATAATACCATCACCGCCAACGCATATTATTCCTAAAAGGGAAATAAAATTACTTAAATTCATATTAATGGAGAAGATGATGACAATCATCAAAAACATAAGCAAAGCTAAAATAAGTAATTTATTCAAGTAGTACTACCATCAGGACATGAGCTGATATCAACAGTAGATGCCAGCTTTTTGGCATGGCCGGCAGATGTTGTTTTGACTACCTCCAATTTAAACCCTG
Source organism: Firmiana major (assembly GCA_033439115.1). Classification (NCBI taxonomy): domain Eukaryota; kingdom Viridiplantae; phylum Streptophyta; class Magnoliopsida; order Malvales; family Malvaceae; genus Firmiana; species Firmiana major. The sequence continues at coordinate 7,879,534 of CM065903.1, forward strand.
CAAGCTGTCACAGTTTGCATAAACAACGTGAAACTCAATACAGCCCAAACTCAAAAATAGCTTCTTCTTGACAATAATATAAGACTAACACAAGAAACAGAAAGCAGACATCTTACAACAAAGGAAAGAAGCAATAAGTTATAGAAAAAAGAAAATAAAGCACAGAATAAGACAAAAGATCATCATCCAAAAGAATGTAATATTTGATCATTCAATAGTAAACAAATCAGTAAATTACTAATTATTTAGAACATGATCCATAATGCCTTTCTATATCTTACTTCAATGACACCTATCCTTACTTATAAGGAAAATCTTACATGCAATGCAGAGTATACAGAGGATCCATGATACTCAGCAGCAGGGAACAACGCAAAATAAAACATACCCACTGACTTATTCATTTCTTTTCTAGACTTATACAAAGACTATACATAAATTTTAGCACTCTAACTAAACATGGAAATCCAAAAACTTTTAGCGATTTATCAACAATGAATACTATAATTAGGATCCCAGGTCTGCTGAAATAAGAGTGACCCTTTCTGCAAAAAATGTCATATCTAAGGATCTGTTCTTTTACTGCTAAATAGTTTTGCCATGGTCTTTACCATTTTTTTTTCATTTTAAAGACAATTTCATACTAATATAATCAACCTTCTATAATTGTTGCATTGAATCCTAATGTATCTTCATCATCATTATCATCGTCAGAGCCTTTATCCCAATATTGGGTAGGCTATATGAGCCAATATTTAACTTTATGCTAAATCGTCAGCATGAATCCTAATGTATCTTCATTTCAAAAAATCCACTTTATCCTGACCACACTTTTTCCCATGCAAGTAAGGCACAAAATATCAAATCAGGGCATATTCATGGCTTGAAGCAGTTATAAGGAAGTGTACATATTAAGTTCTTAAAGAATAATTTGAACAATGGACTGACGAGATTTGCTGCATCTGAAGGAAAGTTAAATCTAGCAGCTTGGGTTCCCAAAGCAGGAAATAATAGCCTAATATGCACAACCATAGGATACAGAGAAATATCAATGCAAGTTCAACTAAAGAAAAATGCACTAGGGATATTCTTTATTTTACGGGTGGATATGGCGGAGAGGAAGAGAACTACAAAGTAAAAAACAGCAATTCTTATCAAGGACAACCTATTCCAATGTACCAAATCCATAAATAATGTGGAACAATCAGAACTAGATCTATATAAATTAGCAAGATAAAAGATACATAACATACCTTAAAAATTGGTTCCACAATGCCATAGAAAACTTTACTTGAACGACCCCGACCTGACCTTGGATTCAATATAACAAGCATTTTCGGTGGATTCTTGCACCTGAACACAAGTTCAGGAGGGGCATCCATCGGAAACAATTCAGAAGAAGCTTGTTTCTTCGAATAACCTAAAGGGTGAGGCAAACAATTGATGAAACACTGCTGATCTGCAAACCCACCAACCCATTGAACTGCCTCTTCTACAGTAGAAGCCAAAAAACGAAAATCCTTCCGACTTCTCTTGGGTTTGATAAAGCACGAAAAGCCATAAGAACCCTTTTTAAGAGGGTAAGAATGCACAGTGAAATGTCTAACACCAACATTGTAGGATACCTGTCAAGATAAAGAAACTGAATAAACTGATTGCAAACTAAGAACCCCAAAAAAACCTTATTAATTGCAATGGTCTATTTCCGAGATTAAATGTTTACCGAGATGACATCATCAAGAGGCAAGACATGAGAACCCCAAACCAATGCCTTGCTAGTGAGTTTAGCAGCGACGCCTTCTTGGTTGGCAATATCAGTAGAAGAATTCTGCTCTACATGGGAGGAATTAGTATTAGTAGGGACATTCTTTCTCTTATCCAAAATGAGCTTCCCTGAGTAAACCACATAACCAAGTAAATCAGATTTTTCATCCCCTGCTCCGATATCGATTCGAAGCTCTTCCCTCTTGGATTTATCAGGCTGATCATCCGTGATAGGGGCTTCGCCACGTTTGGAGGAAGCTTTGAGCTTCTTAGTACGTTTCTCTGGGAACACAATTGGAGAAGAGTGGGTTGTTATTTGTGAGCACAAGCTCAGCCGCCTCAACGACTGCTGGGACTGCGGCAACGACGATGGCACTCTCAATGACGGATTATTACTACTCCTCGACAGACTCCCACTCTTCTGCATATCCGTTCACGGGCTTCTGCTCCGTAATTGTCAGCAGCAAATTTCACAATCACGGAGAAGAAATGTACAGATGGAGACATAAAAAAGAAAAAAAAATCTATTTTCCTTGTTTCTTCTTATAATCTCACGCCAGCTGTAGCAAAAGACCCGCAGAATATGTTGATGATGGCAGCTCGAATTGCGATTAAAGGTCTCTCCAAGAATCGTACGGTTAATTTGGTAGATCGGCTTTCAAATTTCAAACTTTAATTTCAACAATTAGCTTCAATCGAAATTTGTGAATGATTTGGTCAGTAAAAAGGGTTTAAAAGAAATGGAAATCGGAGTTGGAGCGAAAAGAGAGTATCCGAAGAGAAAGAGGGCCACGGCTATGGCGGAGGAAGGTGCGGCTGCCGGAACGAGATAGGTTGAGATAAGCGGATTTGTTGATTGAAACGCAGGCCCTGCTTTTTCGACTCATTTAATTTGTTGTCGAGAAGGTAGATAAATGAGCCCACCTTATTTTATTTTTTATTTTTATTTTATCCAATAATTATTTGCTTCGTTATTTTATTAGACCAACTGTTCAATTTAGATATAACATTTATATATTTTTTATGGATATTAATAACAAAAGAAAGAAAGAGTACATCATACATATATATTTTTTTTTGGATGGTTAGAATTAAATTAATTAATAAAAACAGAATGGAAAAAAAGTACAGAATTCTAATAATCTTTATTTAGTTAAAGAGTGTAAAAGAAAAAAAAATCATTATAATAATATATTTTTTTCAAATATAATATTTTTTATAAAATAAGATTTAATATTTATATTGGATATTTATTTGATTAAAAAAAATTTGTTATATATTAAGGTATTTTATTTTTATTAAAGAAATATATATATTTTTTACTTTCAACTTAGTTTAAGTGATAATTGTTACATTAGAGTCAATGTATTTATGCAGTATTTAAGCAACAATGCTAAAAAATAATAAAATAAAACAAAAAATTAATTTTGAAATAATAATAAATTATATTTGTGATTTGATTAGAAATTAAAATAAAAAATTAATAAATAAGTTATAAAAGACAAATAATTATAATGATTATTTAAAAATTAAAAAAATGCTAAGAGTATAAAATTATTTTACAATTCATTTTTTTCTCATTTTTTTCCTAGCATTTTCCTCACGGGAAATGAAAAATCTGACATTGACAAAATGGATCCCCTTCTCCTTCTTTTATTACTTTTTAAATCTTACTCAAATAAAAAAAAAAGTAAATGAGATCATTTTTCAATTAAGTATATAATTTTTAATTTTAGTCAAATAAAGATTAATTTTTTTTTGGTTGTTCAAATAAAGAGTCATACACATAGTTTTATGCAGTGAATAGTAATGAGATCATGAATAAAAACTATATTTTAACTTTGGGTAAAATTAAAACAAAATATACAAATATGTTTTTCCATATTATTTTGAAAAATCAGTTTTAAGGTTTTTATTTCTGGTGAATAAAATTTTGGTTTAATAGAAATTGGAAAAAACAAAATTAGCAAGAATTTGCAAATTTTTTTTCCGAATAATCACTCGTGATATTTGATTTTCCTTACTATGTGTTGTCTTTAAATTTATATATATATATATATATATATATATATATATATATATATATTGAAATGACAAAATTTAAAGTGTGATTAAATGTGTTTATATTCATGAAATTTTCTTTGAATTAATAAGTATCTCTTAAACAAAAAAGATTTCCTTTAAAGATAATCTTATAATTTTATTTGAAACATAAATAAGTCCAATTTGATTAGTTATGTGACTAATTTTTACTTAAACTTTATATATTTGGTTTATTGAGATAATATTAATTTGATGTAAGAGATTTATCATTGCTTTGATTGTGATTTTATACATTTAATTGATAAATTGATTGATTCAAATGTTTAAGTATCGATACAACACCCTTTCCATTAAACAAAAGCATATTTAAGGTTTAATGTATTAATACTATACCATACCCCTCAAAAAGAATGTTTTCCCCTCCTTTTTATGCTATAGGGTTCTATCCCCATGAGTAAGGGCATTGATCCCACTTGTTTACTTAACACATTTTACATAAGAAATTAAAGGCATCGATCCCCCATTAAGTAGGGATTGATCCCTTTCAATGGTTAGTTTTTGTCTCATATTAAATATTCATTTGTCTTTGAAGCACATTTCATTGTATAATCCTTTTTTTTTAAGAGAGCTAAACTTGTAATCATCTAACTTTTTTAGAAGTATTTTTTATTACACCATTTGTATACCCATCCACATATTGTAAAAGAGAGTGAACCCTTGAGTGCTACAATTGTAAAGGAGAACTGGGTAGTGGAAAGGTTTTCTTCTTGAGCTATAAAAGGGAGACTTTGTAAGGGTTGATTATGTAAGACCCGTATTTTTGTATGTGACTCATATGAATTTATAAGTATATACATCTACATGTAATATAAATAATAAATGATGTAAAGTCCATAAATTCGATGTACACCCTTGTAATAAGAGTTGGGAATGTACACACAAGTTTCATTTTGTATGAATATGAAGAAATGAACTTTTGTAAGTGATGAATGTGATTAGAACTCAAAATAAGTAGTGCAGCAAATTGAATGCAAGTAATCCCTTTGAATTTTGGGAAAAATGCAGCTAAGTGTGTTGCAAAACAAGAGGAGATCGATCTCAATGCAAGAGAGATCGATCTTATGGGCCAAAACGAAGAGAATGAAGCATTCTGGAATGAGGTAATCGATCCTTAATGTAAACAGATCGATTTCCTTAGCTCTCGGTCAAGAGCAGATCGATCTCATCCTTGTGCCAGATCGATATGTTTAGCTCTCTGCCTAGAGAAGATCGATCTCATCCCTTAGAGCAGATCGATCTCATAGCAATGAGCAGATCGATCTCATAGGCTTAAAATGGCATTTTGAAAGGCTTAAAACAGAGGAAGATCGATCCTTAACCTAGGGAGATCGATCTCATTAAGGCAATTTCTATATAACGGGGCTGCTGAACTACAGATTTCGGGAAAACATCAAAACTTTCCATTTTTGAACCAAAGTAACCTAAAATCTCTTTAAGGATTCTCAATACTTTCCCTTGAGATTGGAGAAAAGTTTTGTGAGACCCCGTATATGTATAGCTGTATATATGAACATGGGAATGTAAATAAAATCATAAGTATAATGATACATTTGTAATGTGAAGTATATACAGTGTAAGTTCATAAGACTATGTATGCACTTGTAATAAGAATCGTGATTATACGTACAAATTGCATTATAAATGAGTAGGAAGAAATGAACTTAAACACGAGAAGAATGTGATTGAAATGGTATATGAGTAGTGTAGTAAAAATGGAAGGAAAGATTTTTATAAGTTGTATACTTCCATTCGGGAAATATCGTGAAAATTTGGTTGTACAAAGATTTCCCACAAGTTTTAATATATACTAAGTGTGATTGGATGACATTTTCAAGTCTCAAGGAGCGATGAATGAGGAAAAGACTATGGAGGTAAATTGAGGAAGTTTTGAAGGGAGTTGTTGCAGAAAAACTGCAGAAAATCTGGAAATATGGAGGCTAGATCGATCTCATAGGATGAGAGATCGATCTGGGAGAGCCAGAATGCTCTTATGTGAGTAATGGAAAGGAACAGATCGATCTCCAAAGGGATCAGATCGATCTCCTTAGCTCTCGGGTTGGAAGCAGATCGCTCTCCCCTAAGACCAGATCGATCTCCTTAAGCTTCTGTTCGACAGCAGATCGATCTCCAGTCTCGACAGATCGATCTCCTGCCTTTAAAATGTCTTAGAAAAGAGGGAATTTTAGAGGATCAGATCGATCTCCACCCAAGGAAGATCGATCTCATCAAGTCAAAACTATAAATAGGAGCAGTTGGATCTGCAGATTTTCGGGATAACCATTTCCTTTCACTTCAACTCAAAGAAAACTAGCTTTCTCACTCCTAAATCTAGCCATTTTCAGTAAGATTTGAGGAAGAACTATTAGAGACAAAGTTGTTCACGCCAAAGGGAAGAACAACATAGTCTAGAGGCATTTCCCCATTTGACGGATTGAAGGAATAAAGGGCATTCCTAATTGGAGCAAAGAGGAAATCCAATGAGGTAAGTTCTAGTGCACAAATCCAAGTACATTGGTTTAGTTAATGATTGTGAAGTTAATTGGGTGTGCACCTTGTGGGTAGAACTACCTAGGATGGCATGAAATGAATATAACTTAGAAATGGTCTAGTGTGAGAAAGTGGAATGTAGAAGTGTTAATGATGAATGTGATATCTTGAGAGGATGATTATGTTGTGGGCATGGTTTGGGCATTTAGATATTGGGATAAAATTATGAGATTTACCACAAGGGGTAAAATGTATATTTAAGGCATCAGATAAATGCTTAGTTGAACAAGAGTTAGAAACGTTAACTCGAGTGTTTGATGGATGAATTTCAGTTTCGGATGATACGCCGGAGCAAGTCGAGATGAGAATGCGAGAAGCGTAGAGGAGGATAGTTGCACACAAATAAAGTGAGGTAAGGGACTGTGTGTTAGCTATAGAGATGTTCGTGCGTATTTTACAACAATTTCGTAGATATATTGCTAGAACTAGTACGATATTATAATTCTATGAAATGATATGGAAGCATGAAAAGTACTATGATGTATATATGTATTGAGAAATGGGATAGGGTAAGGAAATAGCATGATATGCATGTTTTCAATGTTTTTCTCTAATTTACATTGATCTTGATGATTGAGAAATGTTGATGATAGGTTGGCTAATTTTACATGTTTTAGCATGAAGTGGCATGCTGTATGAATAAACATGTTTTGAGTTTTAAAAAGAGAAAATAACCATCTATCAGTTTTGAGATGAGAGTTGGTGTTGAAGCGCTAGCTCACACCCGTTTTAATGCCTTGATGTACCGTGCGGGAGTTTTAACTCGCGCGAGGGTTTTGAGAAAGTGCGGGAACTTTGCTCGCACCTGTTTTGTTGAGTTGAGGTAAACCTGGGGGTCTGGGACCCAAGGGGATACCAGCCGATGGCCATTTGAATGGGCTGGGCCTTAACGATAGATCGTACCGCGCTAGAGGTTTGCGTTGACTGTGTGTCACGCTGCTTGCTCGCCTGGTATATGAGACATGGTTTAGGATGAAAAGTCCATCGGAGTTGGAGTATGGACTTGGGTCCACGGTCGTACGTAGAACAATGTAGTTATCCGTTGGTATACTATGTACCGTGCTGGGTGCACGTGAGTACGAGTATCGCGTAGATGACACACGACGTATCTTCACCGTGAGTATACGAGGAGATGAGGTGGATTGAGATGAGCCGGCGGGCAGGACTGACCCATTCCCCTTCAGGCGAAGTGATGCCCTGTGCACACCTGATCAGTGAGGCCTGGGATCACTGACTATGGCCATATGTCGTGGATATTTGATTGCCGAAAATTCCATGCCTGTCTCAGAGATTCGAGAAACAGAGATAATCTCAGAAAAGAAAGAGATTTGCAGAAAAAAGTGAATTAAGAAAAGAAAGAGATTTTGTGTTTTGATAAATCTCTAATTTCCCATTCGTGCCTTGAGGGCACTATTTATGAGCATGTTTTAAATGGAAGCTTGATATTTGATTTACACGAAAATGCTATTGAGAAATATATGTTTAAATGCATTTTTCGTATGATATTTCCATTTATAACAAAAACATGGCTTTGGTTTATGCATGCATGGGCTATGTAGGCAGTACGATATCTACCTGCTAGCATACATTTCCTTACTGAGCTGTGGTTTGCTCATCCCACTATTTTCCCCCTCCAGGTACTGAGAAGTAAGAGAGCGGTGGTCTCTAGGTCTTTTGTGTTGAACAGCTCCCACAATTTCATAAAGGTATAAGATTTGTCTACAAGAGTATTTTGTATCTAATTTATCGTATCGCACAGTTATATCTTGGAATTGTAAACAGTATTATGGGGATGATATGTAAGCACATGGTATTTATACAATTAATTTTGTATATCTACACACACTTGGGAGTGTGAATTAAGATTTAAATCTTCCGCTGTAAATGAATGAAATTTTAGTAATTGCATCTTCTCACAGCCCAACCGTAGTAGAGAATGTATGGATAGAAGGGTTTCCAGAAGTGGGGTGTGACAAGTTTATTTCATAGCATGGTTGGTCTGATGTGAGTTGATGTTTAGGACTAAGAAAACATACATCCCCAAGTTACTGTGCGATATTTAGATACAAATGTGTGTACGGAGCTGGTAGTGAATTAAATGTTTGTTATAACGCAGGAAAGTTATCAGGCTAGTGAGTTATGCTTGAGAGACACAGCAAGAGGGGAGAGAGCTCGAGAGCTCTAGGGTGAAATGACAAGACTGAGAGGCACAATAGATCATCCTCTAGTCATGAGCCCCAGGAACAGATAGAGGCTTCTGATCCTCGAATAACTCGATTGGAGGAAGACATGCGCACGATGATGACCATGATGTGTCAGATCAGGGCTAGGTTTGAGGGTACACCTGGTATAGCGGGACAGGCTGCACCGAATCCCCCAGCAGCTGCACCTGAACTTGAGAATGTTGCTCCTGCGCAAGTTGAACCGGTTAGGCCACGGGAACCTCATATTCGACCCGTACCTCCTCCAGTAGCCCCACAGCAGTATGATGATGATTTGGGGTATGGATATGACTGTGATATGGAGAGATTGAGGCATTTTATGGACTTTAAGCCTCCTTCGTTTAGCGGGGTAAAGGATCCGACAGTGGCTGAGGACTGGATCAGTCAGATGGAGAAGTTATTCGACTTCTGTAGATGTTCAGCTACGGAGAGAGTAGCGCTTGCGGCCTTTGTATTGAGAGGCGAAGCAGAGCACTGGTGGAAGTCCACCAGGCCGATGTTGAGAGCTCAAGGTATGACTATCACGTGGGATATGTTCTTGGGTGTTTTCAGAGAGCAATACATCCCAGATACTGCTCGACGGAGACTACAGATGGAATTTCTGAATCTGACTCAAGGGAATCGAATAGTTGATGAATACGAGTCACGATTCACTTCACTGGGTCGATATGATCCGGACTCGATCAGGAGTGAAGCTATCAGAGTCCGTAGATTTGTAGATGGACTGAGGCCTTCAATCCGAGCGAAGTTGGCCCCATTTGATATCGCTACATATAGAGAGGTTGTGCGACGGGCCTAGTTATGTGAGCAAGATTATGACTTGCAGACTTCTGAGTTTAGTTGGGGTAAAGATAAGGGTCCGAGGAAGCTGGGATATGGCAAGAGTGCCAAATTTGGTCAAAAATTCATGAGTAAGCGTCGGAGAGAGGTGGATGAGTTCTAGAAAAAGGTTGCTAGACCTTTTATGCCTCCGACTCAGACACCAGCCTGGAGATAAAGACGGAGTTGATAAGATCGGATCACAAGCTATTGGAATCAAGGAAGACGATTCAAGCGTGATTCGAGGTAAGTGACTTATGTGAGCTATAGAGATAGTTTTACGTATGTTTTCTTGCCTGCTGAATGCACATGTATGCGATAAATACATAGGTATTATATATGGCTAGATAGAAAACTACGTATGAGAATAAGTCGATAGTATGAAATTGCATGACTTCTATGATTGTTGTAAAAAGAGGTTTTTGCAAACGGGTTGAGAAAGAATGATATTAGAATGGCTCCCGGTTTAATCAATTACATGAAATGTTTATAAAGAGTGATTGAAGGGAGATTTGCCCTCTCACTCATAACTAAACATGGAGCCCTTCTATTTCTTTTCTATGTGAAATCGTGCTAGAGTATAAGAGGCAACGGTAGATTGACCAGCCCCACTCGCACATTATTTTCAAAGTGTTTTTTTGAGAAAATCTAAAGAGTGCTCGACGCCTCGGGTGATGTTGTGATTCCACTTGAGCTGCTCACACTAAATTTTGGGAATCATGTTGGAGCTATAGAGTACTTCTTAGTGATCTTGCTCTGATTATGCTCGCATGTGACCCTCTCGATTTAAAGTAATGGGACATCTGTGCTCGATGCCTCAGATATGTTGTGTGCTCTACACTGAGTTGCTCGCACGTAGTCTCTTGAGCTTTTGTGTGATAAGCGAAATTGTGCTTGATGCTTCGATGATATTGTGTGTTCCACTCGAGAACTCGCACGAGAATTTATGAAATTACTGTGTGATGGATAAACTGTGCTAGAGCCATCGTGTACTGCTGTGTGTCTGGCACTGACCTGCTCGCACGTGATTTTGAGGTAACATAAATGGGTGATAAGAATCCACGGGAGCACGATGTACCGTGAGCGTTAGCCATGGAGTACGATGTGTCGTGAGTTTAGTTGAGCTGATGGGATGGTTGATCCGCCTCCCTAAGCGTAGAGTTCTCGCACACCTGATTAGTGTAGCCTGAAATCCGACTATAGCCATAAGTCTTCTATATCTGTGTGATACGACATTATCACTACTGTGTGAGGTGACAGATGTCCTCCCTTGCTGTGTGTTTGGGGAATGTGTTAACTCATGATTATGTCTCATATGAATATTGACTTACTGTGTGCAAAGAGATTTATAAATGAACCTATGTGGTTTAAAATATAGCATTTTTCTATATAAAACTGTGTGAATAGATTATGCTATGTGAACTTGTGTGGTTTTGAAAGATGATCTGTGTGAAAAAGAAAAGTCGTGTGCTACTGTGTGGATATGCATATACTCATATAGCGAATTAATGGTTTCGCATTGATGGAAGTTATTTTAAAGAACATGCATATTGTTTTATAAGGAAAATGAACATATATGTATTTAAACATGTAGATAGTGTAGTTATCTACCTGCTTGCACATTTTTCTCACTGAGCGTGTTATGCTCACCCCCTTATTTCCTCATCCACAGATACTACGCAGTAGTTAGTACTGCAATCGTCTCTGCTAACTTGTTCTCCAGTTCTCCAGCAGTATAGAGAGGTATACACTTATGTTGAAAAGAAAAATTTTGTATCCTATAAATTAACGCACAGTCTAGTGGTATTTTGTATGAAAGGGATGTATAGATAATAGAAACTGATGTAAACGCTTCCGCATATTTATAAAAGTCCAGTTTCTATTTCAGATTTGTTTATTTACAATGATTAAACTATAAATGTATGAGAAATTGATCGGATGTTGGCTCACAACCCAACTGTAAGAGGTAAGGTAAAGGTCACAGATCGATAAAGAGGATCGTGATAGAATTAAATGGTATCAGAGCTAAGTTGGTCTGATGTGAGTCATATGCATAATTAGGAAATTATACATCCCCAAAGTACTGTGCATTATTAGGATACAAATATGTACACCAAGCTGAAAATTGTGACTGAGACACTTATTTTGAGTATGCAGGATGTCTGATAGATGACGTACTCGTAGAGGAAAGAGTTCGAGCTCTCAAGGGCATAAAGATAAGCCCGAGAGATGTAGTGGGTCTAGTTCTAGTAAAGATCCACTCAGTCTTAGTGAGGCCGCTGAGGAGCGTATAGCGCAGTGTAGACACAGTGATGGAGATGTTTACACAGGCTATGGTCTGATTAGAGGGTAGATAGGAGAACCCTATTGGTTAGGCTACTGCACCTGAGATACATGAGCCAACACAACCTGTATTGAGACCTCGAGATGCAGAGGCAGAGATACCTGCACCTCCCCTAGTTCAGGACATTCCCCCGTCGGTTCAGGATCCTATAGCTTCACAACAGGTTGGTGGTGAAGGAGTTTATGATTGCGATCTGGGTAGACTAAGAGAGTTTCGAAAGTTTGAACCACCTTCATTTAATGGGGTGAAGAACCCAGTGTCAGTTGAGTATTGGATACGCAGTATGGAGAAACTCTACCGATTCTTCCATTGCTCTGACACCGAGAAGGTCACCTTTGTAGCTTTTGTATTAGAGGACGAGGTCGAGCATTGGTGGATGGCCACATAGCCGATGTTGAGTGCACGGCACCCGGTTGTGACATGGGACACATTCTTGGATGCATTCAGGAGGCAATACATTTCAGCTACTGCTCAGAGGAAGATGCAGTTGGAATTCATGACATTAACTTAGGGGAACCGGACAGTGGATGAGTATGAGTCTGGGTTTACATCCCTGGGTAGATATGATACAGTCACGATGAGCCTTGAGGACAGAAAGGTTCAAAAATTTCTCGAGGGACTGAGACCTTCCATCAAAGCTTAATTAGCTCCACTGGACATTACCACCTATGATGAGGCAGTACGTAGAGCTCAGTTGTGTGAGCAAGATTATGAGTTGCATGTCTCGGAGTTGAGTTAGAGTGGTAAAGGAAAAGATAGAGACCGTAAGAGGTCGGTTGATGACAGAGGTTTTCGAAAAGGTCGAAGGTTATTCGATAAGGGGCCTAAGATTGAGGAGACACGAGAGAGGCCTACGAAACCTCCAGTTCATCCAACATCAAGGGGCATATTGATTGGTAGACCGAGACCTACCACCGAGCAATGCTAGATGTGTGGTAGATATCATCGGGGTAGACCATGCCCTACGACGAGATTATGCAATAGATGCGGTAAAGCAGGGCACATAGCTTGTGAATGCCTAGAGTTGACTAATATAGCCCCACAGAAGGGCAAAGAGCCAGAGAAGGCTACGATTGAGACACTTACACTTAAGAGGAAAGTCACAGCTGAAGAGAAGGGGAAACAAGTTGTTGGTCGTGGTCGAGTGTTTGCTTTGGACCAGGCTTCTGCAGAGACTTCCACAGATGTGATTAAAGGTTCCATCATTGTCTTTGATTTTGAAGCATTAGCATTGATTGATCCTGGTGCCACGTATTCATTCATATCGCCTACCTTTGCATGTAAATTGGTTGAACATGTAATACCTGTACCCCTAGGTAGGACTTTACTTATAAGTACTCCACTTAGAGAGAATGTAATGATAGAGTATGTTTGTAATGGTTGTAAGCTAGAAGTAGGGGAAAAAGAGATGTTAGTCAATCTCATTCTATTAAACATGAAAGACTTTGATGTAATATTAGCGATGGATTGGTTAGATGCAAACCAAGCCGTCGTAGACTGTTATGCTAAGACAATAATGTTTCCTACCCCTGAAAAGCATGTGGTAAGCTTTGCAAAGTATTGAAAGAAATAGTAAATTATGTACAAGGATAGATGATTTTACTAATCAAATGTGATTGTGATATGTTGAAGGTTTCATAGCCTATGTGGTTGATTTGGATAAGGTGTATCTGGATATGGTTGACATCCCAGTGGTTAGAGAATTCCTTGATGTCTTTCCGGAAGAATTATCAGGGTTGCCACCAGACAGAGAAATGAAATTCTGTATTGATTTGGTGCTTGGAACTGAACCGATATCCAAACCACCGTAACGAATGGCTCTAGTGGAATTGAAAGAGCTAAAGAAATAGTTGCAAGAGCTTTTGGACAAGGGGTTCATTAGACCGAGTGTATCATCATGAGGAGCACCGGTTCTGTTTGTAAAGAAGAAAGATGGGAGTCTTCGACTGTATATAGACTACCGGTTGTTGAACAAGGCTACCATCAAAAATAAATATCCACTTCCACGAAAAGATGATCTATTGGATCAGTTGCAGGGAACACTGGTATTTTCAAAGATAGATCTGAGGACTGAGTATCATCAGTTGGGGATTCAGAGTAGAGATGTACCCAAGACAGCGTTCAGGACCCGTTATGGCCATTATGAGTTTTTGGTTATGCCATTTGGGTTGACGAATGCTCCTGCAACGTTTATGGCATTAATAAATGATGTATTCAAGCCATACCTGGACAGATTCATGATTGTCTTTATAGATGACATATTGGTGTACTCGAAGTCCAGGGAAGAGCATGAGCAACATTTAGGGACAGTGTTGCAGACCCTCCAAGATCAAGAGTTGTATTGTAAACTCAACAAGTGTGATTTATGGCTGAGTGAGATATCGTTTTTGGGTCATGTAGTCTTGAGAGACGGTGTATCAGTGGATCTGTCCAAGATAGAGGCTGTGATACAGTGGGAAAGATCCAAGACGGTCACTAAGATCCATAGTTTCCTGGGTTTAGCAGGTTATTATCGATGATTTGTCGAGGGATTCTCTAAGCTGGCTACTCCATTGACACGTCTCACTCGAAAGAATTTGGCATTTGAGTGAGATGATAAGTGTGAGAAGAGTTTTTGCTAATTGAAGCACAGACTGACCACCGCACCTATTCTCACCATACCCACCAGCTCAAGAGGTTATACCGTGTATACAGATGCCTCGGGATAGGGACTGGACTGTGTGTTGATGCAGGACGAGAATGTAGTAGCCTATGGATCCAGACAGCTTAAGGACCATGAGAGGAACTACCTGACCCGTGATTTAGAGTTGGCAGTCGTGGTATTTGCATTGAAAATATGGCGCCACTACATATACGATGAGAAATTTCAGGTGTATACAGATCATAAGAGCCTCAAATATTTGTTTTCACAGAAAGAGTTAAATATGAGGCAGAGGTGATGGATAGAGCTTCTAAAGGATTATGAGTGTGAGATATTGTACCATCCAAGGAAGACTAATATTGTGGAGGATGCCTTGAGTAGAAAGAGCCTCGGAATGGTATCGCACATGATAGTCAGAGAATATGAGCTGCTCGAGCAGTTTGCTCACCTCAGGTTGGATATAGACCCTCTTGATATTGACCAAGACTGTGTGATAGCTAGCCTGCGAGTGGAACCGAATTTGATTGATCGGATACGCCAGGCTCAGCATGTCGATCTATTGTGTGAGGATCAAGTGAGTCAGATTCAGAGGGGTGATGTGGTCGATTTTTTTGTGGGTGATGATGGCCTACTGAGGTTTAGAGGCAAGATTTGCGTTCCCAATGACCCTGAGTTAAAGAAACTGATTTTGATAGAAACTCATTCATCGAGATACACATTGCATTCAGGAGGTAATAAAATGTACCAGAACCTCCAAAAAGTGTATTAGTGGTCAGGGATGAAAAGAGATATCGCAGAGTTTGTGGCAAGATGTCTGATATGTCAACAAGTGAAAGTAGAGCATCAGAAACCTGCAGGGTTATTGCAACCTCTACCGGTACCGACTTGGAAATGGGAGCATGTCACCATGAATTTCATTTTAGGATTGTCGAGAACTAAGAGAAACCATGATGTTAACTGGGTAATGGTTGACAGTTTAACGAAATTCGCCTACTTTCTAGCTATGAAAGTGACAGATACCTT
The DNA here is from genome assembly GCA_033439115.1 of Firmiana major. NCBI lineage: Eukaryota > Viridiplantae > Streptophyta > Magnoliopsida > Malvales > Malvaceae > Firmiana > Firmiana major. The sequence goes on from CM065903.1 coordinate 7,894,997, forward strand.
GAGTAGCTTGGCAGAGTTGTATGTACGAGAGGTAGTGAGGCTACATGGTGTACCAGTGAGCATCGTATCATATAGGAATTCCTACTTCACTTTTCACTTTTGGAAATAATTGCAAGAAGCTATGGGAACTCGATTGAGTTTTAGTATTACTTTCCATCTCAAACTGATGGTCAGTCAGAGAGAACCATCCAAACGTTAGAGGACATGTTGAGAACAATTGGAATGGATTTTAAAGGCTCCTAGGATGATCACCTACCATTAGCCGAATTCGCATACAACAATAGTTACCACTCGAGTATCAGAATGATACTATATGAGGCATTATATGGTAGAAGGTGTCGTTCCCCAATTGGTTGGAAAGAAGTGGGTGAAAGGAAAATTTTTGCTCCTGACTTGGTACATCAAGCCTCTGAGTTTGTTCAACTGATATGTGAGAGATTGCTAACAGCTCAGAGTAGACAGAAAAGTTATGCTGACATGAGACGCAAGCCATTAGAGTTCATTGTGGGTGACTCAGTTTTCTTGAAAGTCTCTCCCTCGAAAGGGATTATGAGGTTCGGTAAGAAGGGTAAGTTGAGCTCTCGGTATATCGGACCGTTTGAAATACTGGAGTGATTGGGAGATAAGTCTTACAGAATTACGTTGCCACCGGAGTTGGCAAGCATTCATAATGTCTTCCACGTATCGATGCTTCGAAAATACCATCCAGATCCAAGTCATGTGATTCGGTATGAGCCATTGGAGCTCAAAGATGATTTGACATATGTAGAGAGATCGATCCGGATACTGGATAGGAAAGAGAAAATGTTACGAAATAAGACGATTCCGCTTGTTAAGGTTCTCTGGCAACACCATAATTTGGAAGAAGCTACCTGGGAGTTAGAGAACTTGGTACGGGAAAAGTACCCCGATTTTTTGAAGAGTAACTTGGTTCTAATTTGGAGGACCAAATTCTTTTAAGGATGGGAGGAATGTAAGACCCGTATTTTTGTATGTGACCTGTCTGAATTTATGAGTATATACATCTACATGTAATATGAATCATAAATGATGTAAAGTCCATAAATTTGATGTACACCCTTGTAATAAGAGTTGAGAATGTACACATGATAATTCTATATTTTTAGAATTATTTGTGTTTAATTTCCTAATTAATTATTTAAATTCCCAATTTATTTTGTTAATTATCCCCTTTATTTAATTAAAATTCTCATAGTTGCAGATAAATTAAATCCGGATGAATTTTGAATATTTCGGTAGAAAATGGACCAAAATTGGGTTAAAATCGAGATTGAGCCACGCGGACAACACGAGCCATGCCACCTAGCACATCCAATTAGATAAGAAGACCAATGACATGGAAATATCTTTTCAAAGAGCCAGTGTTGTGAAGACAAGTGGCAAAAAAAATGCCAACTCATCTAGGATGTGAAAATTACCATTGTACCCCTTTTGTGTGTATAAATAGGAAAGAATGGCAATTGAAAAAACTATGTAATTTTAGGAGTAGGAGTAGTGTAGGTAGAGTAGTTTTTAGATTTTTTTCCTTTCTAGTTTATTTTTATTTTCCCATTTGTTTTACTTTGCAATTTCCGTTAGCTTCCATTTCATTCCATGTTTATGCTCTTCATCTACTTGGATATTTTCTATTGATAACAAACAATGCATTATTTTCATTTGCTTCTCTCGGTTTTGTTACTACTTTGTTTATGTTTCTTGGTTTCATGTCTTACTTTTACTACTCTATTTAGTTGATTCAATCAGTAAGTATTTCTATTTAGTTCTCTGTTTTAGAGCTAAGGAAGGAGCAATATTTCAATCGTTGATTTTTCTTCTCCTATTCTGTTGTGTTCTCGGCCTCGTCTCTAATTTTGCTATGTGCTCGGGTGAAGTGGTGCCATCGTACGCAGCAGTCGGGTGAGCTGATGTTGAGCATGGTAGAAAGCTTGCTCACACGGTTAAGTTAGCCCATGTGTGGTGCATTAAGTGGTGTTATTGTGATTTTTTTTTACCGAGCCCAGTTTACTGTGTTTTCTATCATATTTGTGCTATGTAAAGCAAGATGGATCCGGCATGAAGTAAACGGGGTACCGAGAGGCGAGTTTCTGTTAGTGTCGGCCAGAGCAGAGAAGGGGAAAGTGGATACTCACTACAACAAATATGACAATTTGTGACGATTGTTTTATGTGACACATTAAATTTCGTCACGTAAACTATATCATACGTGACGAATAATATAATTCGTCACGATTTTCTATTATTTTAATATTTTCTATGACGATATAAAAAATCGTCACATGAAAGTGTCACTAAATATTTGGCGCCAAATTTTTTCACTAAACATAAATGGAGGGAAATTTTTTTGTGATGTATTTTTACTTTTGGTGACGATTTAATATATTGTCATAAATGAACACTTTATATGTGACAAATTATATAGTGTCACATTTCTATAAAAGCGTCACTAAATATTTGACACCAAATTTTATAATGAAATATAATTTGTGGGAAATTTTTTTATAACGTTTTTTTTATTTTTGATGACGTTTGTGTTTTCATCATGAAAAAAAACACATTTTATGTGACGAATTACTTTTCATGACGTTTTCGTAAAAACGTCACTAAATATTTGGCGCCAAGTTTTATCCCCAAATATACATACTTTAATATTTTCGTGACTTTTTTTTTAATTTCAGTGACATTTTATTTTCATCATAAAATAAACACTTCAAATGTGAAGAATTACTAAACGTTTTGTTTTTGTAAAAACATCACTAATTATTTGGCTTCAAATTTTATCATCAAATATACATGATTCGAAATTTATCAACAAACCTATTAATTATGCTAAAAATCGGCTATATATATTGATTTTGTAATGAATTGAATCATATCGTATAATACATATGATATCGATAAATATGACTATTATAAACGCTAAAATAGAAAATATCTTTATAAATTCGAGTATATCAATTAAAAAAATTAAAAATATCACTCAATTTAAGTCGAAAAAATGTTATAAGAAAATATGTGTATATATATATTTATTAAATTGAAAATGCATAAAAAAATAAATATCTATATATGAATGATAAAAATAATTACAATAAATATATATATACATGTATTTGTCCAAAATTGAAAATGTAAAATAAAAAAATAATAATAAGAAATAAATAAAATATATATATATATAAATATAAAAAATATATATATATAATAAAATAAATAAAAAGAAAAAAAAAGACAAACGAAAAAAAAAGAGAAACGAAACTGAAACCCCTTCCTCTTTCTTCTTTCCGTCTCCAATCCGTTCCCCGATCTTCCCTGCCGATCTCCTTTCTCCGATCGATCGACTGAGACCCCAAGAAAGATACGGAAAGGGATGGGGGGAGGGCTATTGATAGGGATGATTCAAATAACATTGTGTCAAGATCTGATAAAATTGGAGGGGTTTCAGGCTTTGCTTCAAACCCAAATGCACCACCATCTCAGATGCAGTTTCAGCCACCGGCAAGGGTGGCTTCATCAGTGAGGGCACAATTAGTGAAGCCATTGAAGCAACCGAAGCCAAAGGCTAAGGACCCAAACAAGAGGGAAATGAGTATGGAGGAGAAGCAAAAGTTGGGGATTGGATTGCAGGGCTTGCCACAGGAGAAGATGGATAATGTGGTTCAGATTATAAGGAAGAGGAATGGGTATTTAAGGCAGGATGATGAGATTGAACTTGATATTGAGGCAATGGATACAGAGACGCTGTGGGAGTTGGACCGATTTGTCACTAATTACAAAAAGATGGTCAGCAAGATTAAGTGGCAAGCAGTGATGGCAAACAATGTGGCATCTAATGACAGCAATAGGGTAAGCACATTGTGATTGTTAGGTGGTTTATTGATAATTTTTATACTTGATTGTATTAAATTGATTGATTTATGTTTGTATTGGTACTAATTGGAGAATGATGGAAAATACAAGAAGAAGTAACTGCGGAGAAGATTGAGGTTGCATTGGAGATGAAGAAGCCCAAGAAAGGGGATGCTGGCGAGGAAGATGTAGACATCGGGGATGAAATGCCAATGAGCAGTTTTCCACCTGTGGAGATTGAGAAGGATAATGAGCGAGCTAGTAGCAGTTCTAGCAACTCCAGCAGTTCAAGCAGTGATTCATCGTCTTCAAGCGGTATTACTTAACTCAATTCTAAATTTTGGACTGATGGTTCCTAGGAAAAGGAAAATGGAAAAAATTCTTATTCTTGTAAAGTTATTATTGCAAATTCTGATTCTGGGAGTTCTTCTGGAAGTGATTCGGATGCTGATGATGCGCGGTCTTAAGGCCTGGAATATACTTTGTATACATAACTGAGCTATTTCAAAGTCGTGTACTTCAGTTTACTACAACTATTGTTTTTTCCTAAAGAAGAAAACTTCTTAATGATTTGTTTGGCTTTAGTTCAAAGATGCTAGCTTTTTGCTTGTCATTACCGAGTATATTTTAAAACTTATCCTACATCGTTGAGATAGTGACCTTTTAGTTTAATATTAATTGGGATTCTTTAAGGGGACCAGGCTGATCTGTCTGTGGAAAATGGAAATCAAATACAATATACAATTTTACATATCTATTGTGTTTTGTTTTTGTTGATTGAGGCTGGATTTTCTTTAGATTTTGATACGGAATGCGTTCGAATGTAGGCGGGAGTGATGCAAACTCATGATGAAGAAACTCGAAAGTTTTTCAAGCACTCTTCTGTTTCATGTGTGCTCTCCCCTCGTTATGCCAGCAGTAAGCTTAGCATTTTCAAGCAACAGGCATGCTTTACGCTATGGTCCAGTTCTTCTTAAAGCACATGATTACTGCTGAGTGTAAATAGTAAAATAATTCTTAGGAACTGAAAGATGTACTGACTTTGTTGTGGCATGTAATCCAGGTTGTTGGAACCCTCTTTACTCATCATCAGAAATGTGTGATTGTGGATTCATAAGCATCTGGAAACAATCGAAAGATTACTGCTTTTTTAGGAGGTCTGGACCTTTGTGATGGTCGCTATGACACACCTGAACATCGACTATTTCGAGATCTTAATACTGTATTTCAAGATGATTATCACAATCCGACATTTTCTGTGAGTATATCATTGTTAGGAGTTTGCCAAGTATTTGATTTAATCTGCTAAATTGAAATTGGATATGTTGTTAGCCAATGAATTAGGACTTCACCAGTTCTGAGCAAATATACTGCTACTTTCTCCACCTTAAGTACTCATCTGTGTAGTAAGTGTAATCTTCAGCTAGTTTAAAGAATTATGAGGACAATTGCTCTTACTGGTTAAATTTATTTTCGTGTCTTTCTTTTAATTGTTAGGTAGGAACCAAGGGCCCAAGGCAACCATGGCATGATTTACATTGTAAGGTTGAAGGGCTAGCTGCTTATGATATTCTTACCAACTTTGAGCAGCGTTGGAGGAAAGCTACAAAGTGGTCAGAGTTTGGATGTCGATTCAAAAGGGTTACTAGGTGGCATGAAGATTCTTTAATAAAGTTAGAACGAATTTCTTGGATACTAAGCCCTTTTGCATCAATCTCACCTGATGATCCTGATTTATGGGTTTCCAAGGAAGGAGATCCAGAGAGCTGGCATGTTCAGGTAATTACCGCATGCATCTTGAAGCAAAGCACTTCAAATTTATCTAAGCTCTTTCTGGTTCTTTGAATTGGCAGGTTTTTCGGTGTATAGATTCAAGATCTGTGAAAGGGTTTCCTAAGGATGTTTACCAAGCAGAATCTCAGGTTTTTTTATTTTTATTTCCTTTCTGTTTTCTCTCTTTAAGACAAAGAAACAATAAGCATATTATTTATATGACTAACTTCTTTTACTTTAAATTAGTATTAGATGGTTTCTTTTTCATTTTTTTTGCAAGGTGTATCGTGTAATTGCTAGTTTCTTTTACTGCAGAATAATATACTTTAATAGATGCGGGAATCCAGGTACGTATGCCCCCATTTCCAGGTATATACTTTTACACCTCCATTTACAAGTAAAAAATTGTTTTTGTTTCGTTGAAAAGGTTATTTGCCATACTTCTCCAATTCTGTGTTGCATATTTGTTTCTATGTTGAATGTTATCTATTCATTTACTGATTAATGGTTGGCTTCTATGTAGAGCACTGTTGTTAGGTTGGTGATGGGTCAAATCACCATTATTGATTTCTCCTGAAAATGGATAATGTCCTGAACAAACTTCTTTTACTTGGTAGGGGCTGTATTATAAGGTAAAAAGCTGCAGATATGTTACTTACATATTGGAGCTTGTCCATTTGTCTCTTATCACTTGTAATGCTGACTGTAGAAGCCATTGACACCATCAATGATAAGCCAATGTTGCATCTGTTACTATTTGTGTCTTTATCTCATATTGTAGTTCTTTTTTATTGTGTTTCTTGGCAAAAATGAGCATGAGTTTACTTATACACCTATCTTTCAAGGTTTTTGTTTCTGAATTGAGATTGCTAGATGACTTAGTATGTATTTTTGTGTAACTTGTCTTCACACATGAGTAATGCATCCTGTGCGCATAAATTAATTTCTCATTTTATAATCCTTTGATAGGTTGTTTTTTCATCATTTTTTGCTATTAATTTCTTATTGTCTTTCATAAATAATAGTTTTAAATTTTATTTATTATTTAATATATTGTATTTATCATTTGTTAATAATTGTTTATTGCAGCTTCAAGTGACTCAAACTCACCATCAACACAAATACCCTCTACACAAGATTTGTACCAATGATTTCCTATATCTAGTATATTTTGTTTCAAAAATTTAAATGTGACCATCGTACTTTATTTGAGCTTTTGGATTTAGACAATGTGGATTATATTAGTTTTATTACATTTGGAACAGTAGTATTATTGGATTATGATTACATACTTTATTCAAGGTATTACATTTGAGAGTCATTGCAAGTCTTAGATCAATTATTTACTTTACAATACTAGTTAAACTGGATTTTGCATGAGCAATATTATTTATATTTGATTATTTAAGAAAAATATAAACATTATTTAAATTTAAAGAAATTTGTAAATATTATTGCAACATTAAATATTTTATGACGTATTATTGTCATAGGTAACAATAACTTATGTCACCTATAGTGTGACAATTTATATTTTGTCACCTAAAATTAATTTTTTAACCATCTTTAGTGACAATTAAAAGTTTTTATGATGTTAGTTATATTGTAACAAATTGATGTTTCGTCACCTTAAAATAAATTTTAATTTTTTTAGTGACATTTGAGAAGTTTTTTTATTAGTATATGTGGCAAAAATACGTCACTTAAAGTTTGACGATTTAACATTTCGTCACGAAAAATTACAATTATCACTATCTTTAGTGACATTTGAGAGATTTTTTGACGTTGCCTTACTATCATAGGTGATAATAATATATGTCACCTAAAGTGTGACGTCACAAATAATTATAATTTTATCACATATTCTGTGACGTTATCGGTATTTAGTGACGAATATTTGTATTAATTTATGACTTATTCAGACGTCACAAAAAAGTAATCATAACATGACGTTGTTTACTATCGTCACGTTAGATTCGTGAATAGGTGACGAAATAATAATATCGTCACATTTGACCTTTAGCGACGAGGCAAAGGTGACGAACATCGTGACAACATAATTTTCGTCATAGAAATATATTGGTGACGCAAAATTAATATTTTGTGACATTAATTCATGCGTCACAAATTGCTAAATTTGTTGTAGTGACTAAAGCTGGCGTGTGTCTTTTGATCGGTGCCAAGTAGTAACAGTAGTGTACTGTTGCAATGGTTATGAATTATTTGCATCCTCTGTTTAGCTCTGTTTTTACATCTCTTTACTGTTCACCATAATTTCATTTTGTTTTCTACAATATTCCATTCTTTAATGCCTCAGGTTATATTAGTGTTTTCTATTTGTAGTTGCTGGTAAGAGCTGAAGCGGGTGGTTGGCTGGAAATGTGATCAGATATTGGAGGAAGAACAGCTGCTGGTACAACGCTGCTACTGCACATTTACCGTTGTTGCATGTATGAGGACTATGTCGGTAGATGTTCTACTGGTAGAGGATGATCATGGATGCTAACCGGAGTTGTGGGGCAAAACAGAAGCAGGACAGCAGCTGGTGTGCATCTACAGCACCTGGAAATGCAGCAGACAGTAGTTGGAATGAAGCTAGAACAGAATCGAGAACACCAGGACAATAGCTGGCACAAAACTGAGAGGTGTGGACAGACCGGATGCAACACTAGCAGACCTGGACAGCAACACCTGCAGGAGATATGCAAACCTGGACATTACAAGAAGTAGGAGCAGGAGCCGAACATTGCTGGAGCAGAGGGCATGCTGGTCTGGTCAGAAACAGCAGCTGGAGTTGGTAAGAGCAGTTGCTTGCCTTGTTGATGAATGAAAACGTGAAGCTGTGGAGACGTGCAGGGAATGGTGCAGTGAATGGAAACCGAGCAGGGTTGGTGAGAGTCAGAACCGAGAGCAAGCAAAGTGGGCACGCCTAACCAATCCGAGGCATACCTGGAAATGAAAAAGAAAAATGAAGCATGAACAGTATATGGAGGGATTTAGATGATTTAAAAGTTGTTAAGGCTTTGTTTGGCTAGTTCATTTTAGTTAATTAACTCTTTTTCATGCATTGTTAGTATAGTTTAATTTCAATTTAATTTGTTAGCTTAGTTTAGAGTCTTGAATTAAAATGCATGTTAATATTCTTGCATAGTAGTATAAAGCTTAGTTTTAATTAGGATGATAATTAATTAAGTGTTCATTTAGAATTAGATTAGGGGTAAATTTATTTCATTAAATTTGAACTTAGTTTAAATTGCATTTTGATTAAGTAGTTTAATTGCATTTTAGGTTAGTTCAATTTTAGTTTAATTAATCTTGCTTTGTTATTTTCATATATTCATTTTATTTCAATTGCGTTAATTAGCTTTAACTGTTTTAATCTCTTTTGTAGGTTTTTTATTTTAATTGCGTGGAGCACTGTAAATAATTTTGCTCGGTTTTATTTTCTTTATTTTATAGTTTTTATTACTTTCAGTATTTTTAATTCTAGCTATGTAGATCACCCACCTTAATTTCATAATTTGCTAGAATATACTTAGGGTAAGATTAACCGGTACTTAATTAGGCTAGTCAACTTCTCTGTGGGGCGATAACTCGGGACTCAAATCCCATTATTACTTGTACGACCCGTGCACTTGCGGATAATACCTTCAGGGCCTGTCAACACAGAAGTTTCATTTTGTATGAATATAAAGAAATGGACTTTTGTAAGTGATGAATGTGATTAGAACTTAAAATGAGTAGTGCAGCAAATTGAATGCAAGTAATCCCTTTGAATTTTAGGGAAAATACAGCTAAGTGTGCTGCAGAATTAGAGGAGATCGATCTCAATGCAAGAGAGATCGATCTCATGGGTGAAAACAAAGAGAATGAAGCATTCTGGAATGAGGAAATCGATCTTCAATGCAAACAGATCGATTTCTTTAGCTCTCAGTCAAGAATAGATCGATCTCATCCTTGTGCCAGATCGATTTGTTTAGCTCTCTGCCTGGAGAAGATTGATATCATCCCTTAGAGCAGATCGATCTCATAGCAATGAGCAGATCAATCTCATGCTTCAATAGATCGATCTCATAGGCTTAAAATGGCATTTTGAAAGGTTTAAAACAGAGGAAGATCGATCCTTAACCTAGGGAGATCGATCTTATTAAGGCAATTTCTATATAACAGGGTTGCTGAACTGCAGATTTCGGGAAAACATCAAAACTTTCCATTTTTGAACCAAAGTAACCTAAAATCTCTCTAAGGATTCTTAATACTTTCCCTTGAGATTAGAGAAAAGTTTATTTCATCAAAGTTGTTCATAGAGTGGAAAAGAGCAATATAGTTGGGAACGAGAGGTTGAATCGCGTGATTGAATGAGAAAAGGAGTTTTCCCCCAAATTGTGCAAAGTAGAGAAAAGTTAAGATTGGTAAGATTTCAATACTCCAATCTCATATATGTTAATCTATCTACTTGTGTGAGTAGATTGGTATATAGATTTATGATTGAAATATCTTAGAAAATGTTAAACTCTCCATGACCTATAAAATGGTTAAATGTGCCAAAATGAGCATCTGTTGAGTAGGCATGGATTTGAGGATGATTTGAGCATGATAGATGTTATTAAGCATGTATAGATGCTTGTAAAATGGTTTGTTGAAATCCATAAGCTAGAATGGATAATGGTGAAAATGGAGTATATGAGGTGTTTGATGAATTGCCTCAATGAAAAGAAGATAATGAACTAATGACATGGGGAGCTAAATGCCGGTTCAATATGGAATCAATGGACTCGAGGAGTCTAATGGATTCCCGAGAAACAAATGAAACGATTGAAAAGTCTGATATTTATATAACGAGGCCAATGAGATATAAATAGCCAAAATGCATGGATCTAAGTGTCATGCAAGTGTAATGAAGTATATGAGAATATACTGATGAGAATTGTGAACACTCTTATTTTACTTGTTATTCATTTATTTATGGATATTATTAAGTTCAAAGGGCATGACAAGGAATTCAAAGTTCTTATCGACTATGTAAAATGTCATTTCTGGATGTTTTTAAGAGCCTCATGGATTTGGTGGCATGTAAACACCGTAAATTTCCATATACTTGGTTTTGTCAATAAATAATAATTTAAACAATTGGGATTAAATATGTGATTATGAGAGGATAGTTAATTAAATTTGTATTTTTGACATGAGAAACTTGGGTGAATTAATTTAGGTACAAATATTAGATTAACCTTATTTTTATACTATATGAAAATTTTAATTAAGTACATAGACATACATATTTATATGTATGTAATATTTTATTTATTCCTCAAGTTAAATGTATAGATATATATATATATATATATATTTATATATATGTACAAAGGTATACACACACATATATATAATATTATATATAGGAATGTATGTACACATGCATATATATATATATGTATATATATATATATATATATATATATAAATGTATATAAGAGTATATATATATATATATGTATATATACTCTTATATACATATATATATATATATATATACATATGAGCTCGTGGATTGACTTCCAAATGAAGCCAATCTCGAGAGCTCCCTTCATCAACTTAGGTAAAGGATTCATGAAATTATATATGGGGGATGTATTAGAAATAAAATGACTAAGGATAGGTACCTTGTCGGTGGTGGGAAAGAAACAAACATAAAATAATGCAGGGATGATGGTCATGGCAGGAAAGGAAATGAAAATGAATTCGAGATGTCTGACAACATAGGGAGTGGAAATCATTTGAATAGTTTAATGTGTGTGTGTGTGAAGGCTTAAGGAAATAAAGAAAGGAAGTGATATGGGATGGGATAGCTTTCGGTGGGAATGGAAGAGAAGGGAAGGAAGGCAGGCTGGTGACTACTGTTGCAGCCGAGAAATGACAGGCCGAATGGAGCGGGGAAGCAGACAGAAAATGGGAGGAAGGCTGGAAAGTAAAGAAAGAAAAAAAAATATAACAAGTTGTTGAGAGGAGTCAGTGGCAGGACCAACTTTTGTTTCTTTTCCTCCTCACGCCATTAAACTCAACTCTATCACGGTTGCTCACCATGCTCCCTCTGCCTTGTGTCCTATACGTACATGAAGGCAATGAAGCAGAGAGATACAAAAGGGGGCATGACCGAGAGCTTAAGTAAGGGTGGAAACGCGAGAGAAAGGAAGAGAGACGAGGAAGTAATCGAGTAGCTAAGGGTGGCACAAAACGAGGGAGAGTTGCTGAAGAGAAGAATTAATGAAGATTGTTGGTAGCTCTGTTTCTTGAATATGGAAGAAAGAAACGATAGGTGAAGGAAGTGCAGCAGAGGAAGGGGAACTGATACAGTGAAGAGAAGTTGGAGCCTCTCGGCCTCCTCGTAAGCTGATGATACAAGGTAGAGGTTGAAGATCGAGAGCCGTGAGGAGGTCTGAAGCAGAACAGAAGCAGTTGCTGCTTGGCTACGGTCTCATTGATGTATCACTTCTGGATCGCTGTTCTGCACAAACAGAAAAAAGAAGGAAGAAACTAAGAAAGCTGAAGTGTAACAGAAGCAGAAAACAGAATTGAAGCAGGACGGTGGAGTGCTGAACCAAGAGAGGAAAGGAAACAGGGGAGTTGCCGACTATGCACAGCAGCAGAACTGGAAGATGTTATAGGGGCAGTCCTGGTTTGTGTCGGAGTAGAGAAGACGTGGGAGTTAGATAGAATTTGTAGGTATTTATCAAGCTGAAATGGCAATGGAAGAATGAAGCTCGCGGGTGTTGTGTGGGTATGAAACAGTAGAGCATTCGGGGACTCCCAACTTTAAGAATGATGAAGATGATAAACCGTGTCATGGGTAGTGAAGCCAAGCGCGACTAAAAAAAGAGGAAATATATATATATATATATATATATATATATATATATACACACACACATATATAGAAATAGTAACCAATGGAGATAGTGAAGGGTGCGCAGAGAATTTAGATAATTCGAGGGAAGAACGGTTTGGAAACGTTATGCAAATAATCGATTCAAAGCTCGGGAGAAATAGACAGATTAGAATAGACTCACTAACTCACAAACACTGAGGTATAACGGGAATACCGTCCACCACCGAGGTAAGAAAAATTTTGTGAGTTACTAGAGATATTTACATGTAATTTTCTGTTGAACTGTAGTTATAAAACTCTAGACCGATTTTATAGTTATCAAAATTATAGAAAACTTTAGCCTTAGTTAAATGGCCTAACCTTAACATTATAAATTTAATTTATTTACATAGACACCGACACAACCTAAATTATTGTTTTAAACTGAAAATCCCTAGTTTTAATTGCCACATACTGTATACAGAGATTTTAACCGAAAAATGATGAGTCAGCTCCTATTTAAATTGTTTTATATACTGAATTGAGTTTAGAACTGTCTTAATGAAAATGAATTGCTTATCAATTTGTATCGGATAAAGGTGCTTGATCTGCGTGCTGACTATGTGTTGCACTGCCTGGTTCGCACTTACTAGAGATAATGGACTTAATTAAGACATGCTAAACTGTTATTGTTACTATTACTGTTTCTGTTTTTGTTTTTATGATCCATGGAGTACGATGTACCATGCGACACGCACGTGAATACATTGTACCGTGTTTCTGTCTTCAGACATACTGTATTGTGAGCCGGTTGGGTAGCTGACCACTCCCACGACGATTAACATCCCAGCACACCTCATCAATGATGCTTGGAGTCACCGACATTGGCCAATTGTCATACTATTTATAGTATGTACTGCCTTGTCTCGTCTATTTGTTTTACTAAACTGCATGAATGAACTGTATTATCGCATGAAATTTTTATATCCTACTGTGTAAAGCTTTCAGAACTCATGATGAAATTCAACATAATGTTTACTTTATTAAGATTGATACTGTTATCGTTTTTTCGACTTTGATTTTTACTACATGCCAAAAGCTTAATATTTTCCGTATGATAAACCTTTTATGCTCATGTAGTTAGTGTATTTATTTACCTACTACATTCTTTTCTTACTGAGCACATTGAACTCACTCCTTATTTTCCTCCACAGAGTCTCATCAGTAGCTGAAATCGCTTTTGTAAGTAGGATTTATTTTGCACAGCCATATTTCTGTGGAGTATTCTTCTGTGTTAAAGGTATACCCATAATAAACATTCTTTTGTATCTAAAATTTTTGTAAGTATAGTAATGTTTATGAAATGTGTTTAGGGATGTAAACGTAGTTAAATTGTAATTGAACGATAATTTCGATAAATTGAAAAATGCCTTTTAATTTTAATCGAGGATGCTAATTTTATGTATGTTTGCATATAAACGATAAAAAAAAATTTACTGTACTGATCTAGCATTGACTCGTAGGCCAACCAAATTGTACGTAAATCGGGTCATTACAGAAGTTGGTATTAGAGCGAGGTTAGTCTGATACGAGTCAATGTTAGGAGTCAGAAAAAGTTAGAAAAGTCTACATCCCCAACGTTACTGTACATTGTTTAGATACATTTGAATATACTTGGCTGTATTTTACTGAAAAAATTGTTACTGAATGTAGGGAAAATGGTTAAATATGGCTAGTAAACCTCGCAGTTGATTGAGCAGATGAAGAGATATGTCATCCTGTGGCCATGAGGATAGGTCTGAGAGACAGGATGATTTCACATTTGAGCAAACTGCTTCTAATCCTACTAAGGGTTCCGAAGACCAAATCACTAGACTGGAGCATGGCATGGAATCGGTGATGAATTTATTTGGGCAAGTAATGGCGAGGTTTGATAATGTACCGAGCACTGCTGCCTAGGCTGCACCGACTACTCCGGCAGTCGCACCTAATACACATGCACCTGCTCGGACAGCTCCCATGCCACCAGTGGAAGAACCCTCTACATCACCACCTACTACATTGCCACATATCTCACCTGTACCACAATCACCGGTGCCAGTAGCCCCACAACAAAGTAGTGACGAGATGGGGTATGATTGCGAGTTGGATGGACTAAGACAATTTCAGAAGATGAAGCCACCATCATTAAGTGGGGTTAAGGACCTGGTAATAACAGAGGACTACATCAATAGAATGGAAAAGTTATATGGATTCTTTCGATGTTAGGCCACAGGAAAAATGGCATTCACTGCCTTCATGTTGGAAGGAGAGGTCGAGCATTGGTGGAAGTCTACCCAGCCGATCTTAAAGGCTAGACATCGGGTAATTTTATGAGATATATTCCTTGATGCTTTTCAAAGACAATACATTATGGCTATTGCCCAGAGGAGACTACAGGCAGAATTCTTAAACTTGACTCAGTGGAACAAATCTGTGGATAAGTATGAGTCCAAGTTCACCTCCTTGGGAAGATATGATCTAAACACTATGAATAATGAGGCGAGAAAGGTCTGAAAGTTTATGGATGGATTAAGACCGTCGATTAGAACCCGACTAGCCTCGTTGGATATCATCATCTATGATGAGGCAGTTCGTCGGGTCTAGTTATACGAACATGATTATGAGATGCATGCTTCTGAGTTTGGCAAAGTGGGCAAGGGTAAGGACCAAGATCGGAAGAGGTCAGCTAAGAACAGGAGTGTCAGAGAGGGCAGGAGGCCCTTTGTTAAGCGACAGAAGAATTATGATGAGTCACGAGGTAGAATTGTTAAGCCTCCTATCTATCCGGCCTCAGCTTCAACCAGGGGTATCGTGATTGGCAGACCTCGACCTTCTGTAGAGAGGTGTAAGTTTTGTGGCAATAATCATGGTAACAGGCCCTATTATTTGAGAACTGGGGCTTGTTTCAGATGTGGTAAGACAGGGCACTTGATCAGAGATTGTCCTGAGAATACCGACTCATCCCCGCAGAAGAGCACAGAACAGATGGGGGCACCTGCTACTACCTTTTTTTTTTCAGAAGAAGAAGGCTCAGTGGAAGAAAAGGGGAAGTAGGTTATAGGACAGGGGCGAGTATATGCTTTTGAGCATGAGGCCACTGATGCACCCAAAGCATTTAATGGTAATATTTTGATCTTTGATATTAAATCAATGGTTTTATTTGATTTTGGTGCAACTCATTCTTTTATATCCTCAGTGTTTGCATGTAAATTGTCATCCTATGTACAACCTGAACCATTAGGAAAGACACTATTGATTAGGTATGAGATCTGAGAATTTTAGACATATTTTAATTATGTAATATGAACTTGAAGTGTAATTTATTGAGCTGAGTGAAATGTATAAGTAATGAATGAGAAATAATCAAAGTAGTGAATTGTGGAAATTATATTTAGAGATTTATGTGTAAGTGTTTAACCAAAGTAGGAAACTATGAGGTCAGATCGATCTGGTGGGCTAAAAAGGACAAGGAAGGAGGAGTTTAAGTGAACAGATAGATCTCCAATGGAAGAGGATCGATCTCCTTATGATTCTGTATTGAAGAGATCGATCTCAAGAGGAAGGAATCGATCTCAAAATGTTTCTGTTTGGGAGAAGATCGATCTCCTCAAGGAGCAGATCGATCTCATGAAGCATTCTATAAACTAGAGATCGATCTCATAAATAGAGCAGATTGATCTCATGAAGCCATTAAGAGATCGATCTTACCCCACGACAGATCGGTCTCCTAGGCATAAAATTACCCCAAATCGTCCCCAAATTCAAATGTAGATCGATCTCATCAAGAGCCAGATCGATCTCCTACCCTCCGTCTATAAAAGGACCCCAGTGTTTTTTTGCATTTCATCTTTTCTCTCTCTTCTAAATCTCCATTTTAGCCGAGCCCTAGCTTTCTCTCTCTTCCAAATACCCCATTTCCATCCAAATCAAGAGTTGTGGTAAGAAGGAAAGTTGTTGCTCACCCAAAGGAGAACAACATACTTGGAAATCGAAAGATGAATCGAATCGAGGTGTGAATTGAGCGCTCCACAAGTTTGGGTAATCTTTAAACCTCGATATTTGATTTTTAAGTAATCTTTGATGATTGTGAGCATGGACATTGTGATGAAATAGTTGGAAAATGATTAGAAATAGATGAAATTGTGATTTGGTTGGAGTAGAGATGTTATTATCCAATTATGGTAATTTTGGAAATTCTGGCTATAAATTGGAATTGAGACAATGTGGTGAATTTAGCATGGAATATAGGACGAGAAACATAGAATTTTGAGATGTAGTGGGTGAGAATGTGAGTTGTGATAGAATTGTGAAGATTTAAGTTAATTGAGGTGTTAATGAGAAAATGAGCAAATGTGTGCTCAATAATGCGATTGAGTTGGGTCGTTGATGTTTTTAACATCATTTGGACAGCTCGAGAGTTTCAGAGTGGAATGCGAGGCTAGTCCGTGATACGGGGGAACGATTGCACTATACGAGGTGCAAAGAGGTAAGGAAAACTAAACCATTTGTGTATGTGTTTGATGAACTGTTTGTAGCATGAACCATGATTTGAGAATACAAGCATGTTTAGTGTTGTGTCGTGATATGATTGCACACGATTTTTATAGCCGGTGGGAGCCCATTGTTTAACGAGTTTTATAAGCTAAGTGTGAAATTACTTTATAAACCGTTGAGTTTGCGTGAAAAGTAAATTGGGCCCTACGTTAAGGCAATGTTGAGATTTGAGAAAATATGTGCGTGTTTTGCCGGTTGGAACTTGGTTTTAATATGTTTTGTGTTGAGTACACAAATGTTTTAAATGAGTTTTGTGAGAGAAAACCATTATGAGTTCTATGTGAAGGCAAAACGTTTTATAAGATAATGGCTAATTATTGAGACTTTGGCGTGTCATGTTGAATACACATCAGGCATTGCTTTGGTAGCATGTAAGATCGATATAGTGGGACGTCTGGGAACCGACCCAGGGACCACAGGCCTTGTTCTGGTAACATGTAAGTCCGATTATTCCTCCGCTTTGGTAGCGTTAGGAGGCCTTGCTCTGGTAGCATGTAAGTCCGGGTCTTGCTCTGGTAGCATGTAAGTCCGATATTCCTCCGTTCTGGTAACGAGAGATGCCTCCGTTTTGGTAACATGAGATGACCCCCGTTCTGGTAACGCTGGGTGGCCTTGTTTTGGTAGCATATAAGACCGAGAGAGTGGGCCGCTTGGGAACCGACCCATGGACCACGTGATAGTGTGCATGAGGCGAGGCATTGCTCTGGTAGCATGTAAGGTTGGCCTTGTTCTGGTAACATATAAGTCCAATATACCATGCATACGACCATATTGTCGACGTTCCCTCTTACGAGGGTGCCTGAGATGCGCATCCAGAGGAGATTATATATATTTGATGTGCCATGACGAGTTTTATATGAGTTTTATTGCCTAGTCTCCTTTTACACATGAGTTGTGTTTTGTGACTTTGTCACATGCTATTTACTGAAGTGATTTTATCACATATTTTGAGAAAAGCCATTATCGCATATATTTACACATGCTTGTGGATGCTCTAGATTGAGCCTTTTTACCTTCATGTTTTTACATGATTTATGAGCTATGAGATGATGATGTTTTGAGAACTTTCATGCTACGATTTCAAATGAGTATACTGAGTTTCATATACAAACACATATTTGTGATGTGTGATATGATTTATATATCTGAGTCCTTTACCTCCCTTACTGAGCGATTTAGAAGCTCACCCTGTTTTCTTCCCCCTCCAAATTTCTTCAAGTGAAGTGAGTTCCATGCGACGTACGGATTTGAGGCTAGTGGAAGACTTGAGCTCCAGGCCATATTTTCTATATTGAGGTAGATATTTAATATTGATATACCCAGACTAGAGTTATATTTACAGCACTTGTTGTACAATGATGTATGAGATGTATTAGGATTAATTAACTCGGAATTGAGTAATGTATATGATATGATATATACTAATTTATGATGAGATCCTGAGGCATGACAAGTATGATGATGTATGACATTGCACAGGAATGCACCCTTAATTGTGATTTGATGAGTAAAAAGTTTTAAATTGCCCTATTTTCTGCGTTTTCGGGGCGTCACAGAGTTTTCTTGGTATCAGAGCTTAGGGTGTCTAGTACTGTCATGCATCCCAAGTGTCTGTATAAGTCTGGTCATGAATTGAAATTGAGGATTGTTATTTCAATCTATTTTGATATGTACGTGTAGGAGACGAGTTGAGATAGAGAATGAGTAAACGACAAGGTTGTTCGAGGAGGCAGGCAGAGTCCCCTCCGCCACCTGCCCCACAACCCGAGAGTCCTAACTCTCGATTTAATTGGATTGAGACCGATGTGAGGCAAGGATTTGAGCAAATGGCAGCGCTATACGCGTAACATTTTAGAGTTCTCGTACCCCCAGTACAGATGGACCCAGTGCCTCTCGTCACTTAGCCTGATGACAGAAGTATGGTCCGACTGAAGGACTTTTTGAAAATGAATCCACCCGCATTTAAGAAAAAAAAAAGGATCCTGCAGAGGTTGAGGAGTGGCTGATGGAATTGAGAGTTATATTTGATTATCTGGGGTACACTGATGCTGAGAGAGTCAATATGAGTGCCTATATGTTGAAAGGGAGAGCTCGAGATTGGTGGGGTACTACCCAGGGTATTCTGATGTCCCACCAGGATGTGATTGGTTGGGAAGAGTTTCAGGCAGCTTTCACAGCCCAATACGTGCCACGAGCTGTCCAGAGAATGAGGCAAGCAAAATTTTTAAGTTTGGTACAGGGTGACATGTCTGTGGATGATTACGAGAGTCGATTTACCGCTCTACTAAGATATGATCCAAAAACCTTCAAGAGTGAAGAGCTCTGTACCGAGAGATTTGTGTATGGATTGAAGCCCATCATCAAAGATCGTTTGATTAGGTTATGTATTACTGAGTTTGGAGATGCTCTAAGACGAGTACAAGAGATTGAGGGGGGAATTGAAATTGTACAATCCCAAAAGGAGTTTGGGGCAATGGCTAGGGATAAGGGCAAGAGACCAGCGATGTCTCAGGCAGATGTTCGGAGAGGTTACTTCCGGAAAGGAAGGATCGAGGTACAAAAGGGCAGATTAGAGAGACCCAGAGCTTATCCCATCATCAAGGAGACCCCTCGATATGTCAGGCCTGAGATAAGGGTTTGTAAAGACTGTGACCGATCGCATGAGGGAAGCTGTATTGGGATGATCCGAGGATGTTTTAGATGTGGTGACATGGGTTACAGAGTGAGGGACTGTCCTCAACCTCAGATACCACATGCTCTGGAGCCTACTAGACAGCAGCCTCGAAGAGTGAATCCCCAGAGACAGGCCACTGCTGCAGAGAAAGGGAAGAAGCCTGTTACACAGGGACGTGTGTTTGCCCTGGATAAGGAAACTGCGGACACTTCTGCAGAAACTATAAGAGGTACACTCTTTGTCTGTAATCATAAGGCTCATGTGTTAATTGATCCAGGATCCACGCATTCGTTTATTTCTGAGCATTTTACATGTAGATTAAATTTGAATTTTGAACCTCTAGAGTATATACTACATGTAAATACCCCTATGCGTGAATCCCAGAGAACTGAGTTAATCTGTAGAGAGTGTGAAATAAATGTGGGAGATAGAGTATTGTTAGCAGATCTAATAATATTAAATATACATAGGTTTGATGTAATTTTGGGAATGGATTGGCTGGCAACCAATCGTGTGAGTTTAGACTGCTACACTAAGATTGTAACTTTCTCTCTACCTGAACCTTACAGTGTACGGTTGAGATATTGAGGAAATAAATATGTGGAATTCTAGTAAGTAATTTGAAATTTTAATATTATTCTTGAGAGTATTAAATATGATTTTTCATGTGAAGGTTATGAAACACTCATCTCAGATGATGAGCGAGAACATCCAAGGATGGAGGATATACCTGTGGTGTGAGAATTTTCGGATGTTTTCCCAGATGAGTTGCCAGGTTTGCCACCAAAGAGAAAGCTGGAGTTTACCATTGATTTGGTACTGGATACTCAGCCGATCTCTAGACCTCCATACAGGATGGCGTTAGTGGAACTTGAGGAATTGAAGAAACAACTACAAGAGTTATTAGATCAAGGGTTTATTAGACTCAGTGTTTCACTGTGGGGAGCACCAGTCTTATTTGTTAAGAAGAATGATGGTGGTCTCAGATTATGCGTAGACTACCGATTATTAAATAAAGCCACGGTGAAGAATAAATATCCATTGTCGAGGATTGATGATTTACTTGATCAGCTGAGAGGGGCCTCAGTCTTTTCTAAGATTGATTTGAGATCGGGCTATCACCAATTGAGGATTAAAGAAGAAGATGTTTCGAAGACGGCTTTCAGGACAAGGTATGACCATTATGAATTTCTAGTGATGTCTTTTGGACTGACGAACGCCTCTGCAACATTTATAAGATTAATGAACGAGGTGTTCAAAGACTATCTAGATAAATTTGTGATAGTCTTTATTGATGATATCCTGGTATACTCTCGGTCATATGAGAAACATGCACAGCATTTGTGGTTAGTACTTCAGATACTTCGAGATAAGCAATTATATGGAAAGCTTAGTAAGTGTGAGTTTTGGCTGGATCAGATAGCTTTCCTTGGTCATATAGTCTCAAAGGAATGAGTATCAGTGGATCCAAGTAAGGTAGAAGCTGTGCTTAATTGGGAAAGACCAAGAACCGTTACAGAGGTACGAAGCTTCCTTGGTTTGGCAGGCTATTACAGAAGATTTGTGGAAGGATTTTCCAGGATTGCCGCTCCTTTGACTAAGCTCACGCGCAAGGAGACTCCATTTATATGGACTGATCAATGTGAGCTCAGTTTTCAGGAGTTAAAGAGGAGATTAACAGCGGCACCTGTGTTGACTATCCCTGAGAGATCAGGAGAATTTTCGGTGTATAGTGATGCTTCTCATCAAGGATTGGGGTGTGTGCTCATGCAGCATGAAAAAGTGATCGCATATGGATCGCGATAGTTGAAAGACCATGAACAGAATTACCCCGCGCATGATTTGGAGTTGGCCGCTGTGGTATTTGCCTTGAAGATCTGGCGAAACTACTTATATGGGGAAAGATTCCAGATCTTCACTGATCACAAGAGTTTGAGGTATCTCTTTGATCAAAATGAGTTAAATATGAGACAAATGAGATGGATGGAACTCCTTAAGGATTATGACTGCGAGATTTTGTACCATCTTGGTAAGATGAACGTAGTTGCTGACGCCCTGAGCTGAAAGAGTATGATATCTGCTATGATGATCAGGGAATGGGATTTACTGGAGCAGTTTGTCGAACTTCGGATCGGAGTTAAAGAGGTAGAGATTGGATTTTTGGCTAGCCTACGAATAGAACTCAGGATCATGAATCAGATTAGAACTGGGCAGAGCAGCGATCAGAGGTTGATAGATATGGTTAGCCAAGCCGAGCAGACTTCACAGTCAGATCTCACAGTTAGTGAGGATGGATTGTTGAGATTCAGAGGACGGATTTGTGTGCCGGACGATGATACCCTGAAGATACAGATACTGAGAGAATCCCATTGCTCGCGATACACCATGTACCCAGGGAGTACTAAGATGTACCGAGACTTGAGAAAGGTGTACTGGTGGAGTGGTATGAAGCGAGACGTGGCAGAGTATGTGGTCAGATATTTAGTATGCCAGCAAGTGAAAGCTAAGCATGAAAGCCAAGAGGACTACTACAACCTTTACCTGTACCTACATGGAAATGGGAGCATATCACCATGAACTTTATTATGGGCTTACGAGGACTCGAAGAGGTCGTGATGCGATATGGGTCATAGTGGATAGACTGACCAAGAGTGCCCACTTCCTTGCCATCATGAGCATAGATACTGTGGATGCCTTAGCTGAGTTGTATGTCAACGAGATAGCTAGATTACATGGGGCTCTAGTGAGTATTACTTCTGACAGAGATTCCCGATATACTTCCAGATTTTGGACCTAATTTCAGGAGTCCATGGGATCTCAATTGAGCTTTAGTACCGCCTATCATCCTCAGACAAGTGGTCAGTCGGAGAGGACTATTCAGACCCTAGAGGATATGTTGAGGGCCTGTACGATGGATTTTAAGGGATCATGGGATGATCACCTGCCCCTAGCAGAGTTTGTGTACAATAACAGCTATCATGCGAGTATTGGAATGGCACCTTTTGAGACTCTATATGGTAGGAGGTGTAGATCCTCTGTAGCTTGGGAAGAAGTCAGTGACAAAAAGATAAATGCTCCCGAGCTTGTTAAGCAAGCTGTACAGAGTGTGAAACTCATATGTGAGAGGTTACGGGCTGCACAAAATAGACAGAAAAGCTACGCGGATGTGCATAGATGGCCACTCGAGTTTGATATTGGTGATGCAGTATTTCTGAAGATATCACCGAGTAAGGGTATCATGCAATTTGGGAAGAAAGGGAAATTGATTCCTCGTTACATAGGACCATTCGAGATTCTTGAGAGAGTGGGAGAGGTAGCCTACAGATTAGCCTTACCCCCACAGATGTCCAGAATACACAACGTCTTTCATGTGTCTATGTTGAGGAAGTACCGCCTGGACCCTTCTCATGTCATAGAGTATGAAGAGATGGACATACAAGAGGACATGAGCTACACTGAAGAACCCGTCCGGATTCTCGATAGAAAAGAGAAGGTACTTAGAACCAAAAGCATCCCATCAGTGAAAGTTTTATGGAAACATCACTCAATGGAAGAGGCAACGTGGGAATTGGAAAGTCTCATGAAGAAGGAATACCCCCATCTATTTAGCGAGTTGAGTTGAATTTGGAGGACCAAATTCTTTTTAAGGTGGGGAGGATGTGAGATCTGAGAATTTTAGACATATTTTAATTATGTAATATGAACTTGAAGTGTAATTTATTGAGCTAAGTGAAATGTATAAGTAATGAATGAGAAATAATCAAAGTAGTGAATTGTGGAAATTATATTTGGAGATTTATGTGTAAGTGTTTAACCAAAGTGGGAAACTATGAGGTCAGATCGATCTTAGAGAAGAAAGATCAATTTGGTGGGCTAAAAAGGACAAGGAATGAGGAATTTAAGTGAACAGATCTTCAATGGAAGAGGATTGATCTACTTATGATTCTGTATTGAAGAGATCAATCTCATGAGGAAAGAATCGATCTCAAAATGTTTCTGTTTGGGAGAAGATCGATCTCCTTAAGGAGCAGATCGATCTCATGAAGCCACTAAGAGATCAATCTTACCCCACGACAGATCGATCTCCTAGGCATAAAATTGCCCCAAATCGTCCCCAAATTCAAATGCAGATCGATCTCATCAAGAGCCAGATCGATCTCCTACCCTCCGTCTATAAAAGGACCCCAGTGTTTTTCTACATTTCATCTTTTCTCTCTCTTCTAAACCTCCATTTTAGCCGAGCCCTAGCTTTCTCTCTCTTCCAAATCGCCCATTTCCATCCGAATCAAGAGTTGTGGCAAGAAGAAAAGTTGTTGCTCACCCAAAGGATAATAACATACTTGGAAATCGAAAGACGAATCGAATCGAAGTGTGAATTGAGCGCTCCACAAGTTTGGGTAATCTTTAAACCTCGATCTTTGATTTTTAAGTAATCTTTGATGATTGTGAGTATAGACATTGTGATGAAATAGTTGGAAAATGATTAGAAATAGATGAAATTGTGATTTGGTTAGAGTAGAGAGGTTATTATGCAATTATGGTAATTTTGGGAATTATGGCTATAAATTGGAATTGAGATAATGTGGTGAATTTAGCATGGAATATAGTACGAGAAACGTAGAATTTTGAGATGTAGTGGGTGAGAATGTGAGTTGTGATAGAATTGTGAAGATTTAAGTTAATTGAGGTGTTAATGAGAAAATGAGCAAATGTGTGCTTAATAATGCGATTGAGTTGGGTCGTTGATGTTTTTAACATCGTTTGGACAGCTCGGGAGTTCCAAAGTGGAATGCGAGGCTAGTCTGTGATACGGGAGAACGATTACACTATACGAGGTGCAAAGAGGTAAGGGAAACTAAATCATTTGTGTATGTGTTTGATGAACTGTTTGTAGCATGAACCATGATTTGAGAATACAAGCATGTTTAGTGTTGTGTCGTGATATGATTGCACACGATTTTTATAGCCGGTTGGAGCCCATTGTTTAACGAGTTTTATAAGCTAAGTGTGAAATTGCTTTATAAACCGTTGAGTTTGCGTGAAAAGTAAATTGGACCCTACGTTAAGGCAATATTGAGATTTGAGAAAATGTGTGCGTGTTTTACCAGTTGGAACTTGGTTTTAATATGTTTTGTGTTGAGTACACAAATGTTTTAAATGAGTTTTATGAGAGAAAACCATTATGAGTTCTATGTGAAGGCAAAACGTTTTATAAGATAATGGCTAATGATTGAGACTTTGGCGTGTCATGTTAAATACACATCAGGCATTGCTTTGGTAGCATGTAAGACCGATATAGTGGGACATCTGGCAACCGACCTAGGGACCACAGGCCTTGTTTTAGTAACATGTAAGTCTGATTATTCCTCCGCTTTGGTAGCGTTGGGAGGCCTTGCTCTGGTAGCATGTAAGTCCGGGCCTTGCTCTGGTAGCATGTAAGTCCAATATTCCTCCGTTCTGGTAACGAAAGATGCCTCCGTTCTGGTAACGTGAGATGACCCTCGTTCTGGTAATGCTGGGTGGCCTTGTTTTGGTAGCATATAAGACCGAGAGAGTGGGCCGCCTGGGAATCGACCCAGGGACCACGTGATAGTGTGCATGAGGCGAGGCATTGCTCTGGTAGCATGTAAGGTCGGGCCTTATTCTGGTAATATATAAGTCCAATATACCATGCATACGACCATATTGTCGATGTTCCCTCTTACGAGGATGCCTGGGATGCGCACCCAGAGGAGATTATATATATTTGATGTGCCATGACGAGTTTTATATGAGTTTTATTGCCTAGTCTCATTTTACACATGAGTTGTGTTTTGTGACTTTGTCACGTGCTATTTACTGAGGTGATTTTATAACATATTTTGAGAAAAGCCATTATCGCATATATTTACACATGCTTGTGGATGCTCTAGATTGAGTTTTTTTACCTTCATGTTTTCACATGATTTATGAGCTATGAGATGATGATGTTTTGAGAACTTTCATGCTACGATTTCAAATGAGTGTACTGAGTTTCATATACAAACACATATTTGTGATGTGTGATATGGTTTATATAACTGAGTCCTTTACCCTCCATTACTGAGCGATTTAAAAGCTCACCCTGTTTTCTTCCCCCTCCAGATTTCTTCAAGTGAAGTGAGTTCCCTGTGACGTACGGATTTGAGGCTAGTGGAAGACTTGAGCTCCAGGCCATATTTTCTGTATTGAGGTAGATATTTAATATTCATGTACCCAGACTAGAGTTATATTTACAGACACTTGTTGTACAATAATGTATGGGATGTATTAGGATTAATTAACTTGGAATTGAGTAATGTATATGATATGATATATACTAATTTATGATGAGATCCTGAGGCATGATAAGTATGATGATGCATGACACTGCACAGGGCGTCACATTAGAACACCAATGAAAGATAGTCGAATAATAGAACAAGTATACAAAGATTGTAGGCTTAAAGTTAGAGACAAAAATATGTTAGTAAACCTGATCCTATTAGATATGTATGATTTTGATGTGATACTGGGCATGGACTGGTTAGTAGCAAATCAAACTATTCTTAATTGTCATAATAGGACAGTAACCTTTTATTCACCCGAAGAATATGTTGTAAGTTTTTTTGAAATGTAATGAAAGAGGTTGGTAGATTTAATTGCATAGTTCTTGCTAACTATTTGAATAATATTTGAAGGTTACATTGCCTATGTAATCGATATGGATAAGGCAAGTCCAGAGTTGAGTGATATTCTTGTGGTCAGGGAGTTTTTCCACGTGTTCCTAGATGATTTACCAGGGCTACCTCCAGATAGGGAGATGAAATTCTGTGTCGATTTGGTGTTTAGTACTTAGTCGATATCTAAACCACATTACATAATGGCCCTAGTTGAGTTGGAAGAATTGAGGAAACAATTACATGAATTATTGGATAAGGGGTTTATCAAGTCGAGTGTCACACCATGGGGTGCACCGATATTATTTGTCAAGAAGAAAGATGAGAGTCTTAAGTTGTGCATTGACTGTAAATTGCTCAACAAGGCGACCACCAAGAACAAATATCCATTACCTTATATCGACGATTTGCTCGACCAACTGCGAGGAGCACATATCTTTTCGAAGATTGATATGAAGTCAGGGTACCATCAGTTGAAGATCATAAGTGAAGATGTACCTAAGATAACCTTCAAAACCCGATACAGACATTATGAGTTTTTGGTTATGCCTTTCGGGTTGACAAATGCTCCTATAGCTTTCATGGCACTGATAAACAATGTAGTCAAGCCGTATTTGGACAGATTCATCATAGTTTTTATTGAAGATATTTTGGTATATTCCAAATCCAAAGAAGAACATGAGCAACATTTGAGAATGGTTCTGCAAAGCCTCAGGAAGAATAAGTTGCATGCTAAGCTTAGCAAGTGTGCTTTTTGGTTAGATTAGATAGCTTTTTTGGGTCACATTGTGTCTAAAGATGGGGTGTCTATAGATTCGTCTAAGATCGAGACTGTAGTACAATGGGAAAGACCTCAGACTGTTACTGAGATTTAGAGTTTTTTGGGTTTGGCTGGATATTATAAAAGGTTTGTCGAGGGTTTCTCTAAGTTGGTTGCTCCTTTAACACGACTTACAAGGAAGAATGTAAAGTGTAAGTGGAGTGATTCATGTGAAAGGAATTTCCAGGAACTGAAGCATAAATTGATCACCGCGCCTATATTGACTATACCCGCTAGTTCGAGAGGTTTCTCAGTGTAAACTGTGAGACCTCATGTATGTATAACTTTATTATATGTTAATGAAATTATAAGACAGATGATTTTAAATCATGTAAATGTGAATGAATTGAAAATGGGATGGATGAATGTCAAGATACAAATAAAGGATAAATAAGGGTTGAAGTGACCATAAACTAAACGAATAAAACTTTAAGCAAATCAAATTGAAGATAAGGAATGAAGACACAAAGTAATAATGCATGGACCGTGAATTCTAAGTATTCTTTATGAATGGAAGCAATACACACAATTTATATTGTATGTGAATCATAGGAAATGAGTCTTTCCATGCTCTAAGTGGGATTAAAATGAAAAATGAGTATTGGAGTAATGAACTAGGAATTTACCCTTGAAAAATCTGGAAAAATGCAGTAGGAAATGCCCCAGATGAAGGCCAGATCGATCTCCTATACAAGGCAGATGGATCCCTTGTGCAAGCAGAACAATTCCAAGTGAATCTACCAAGGCCAGTTCGATCTCCCCATTAAGCATATCGATCTCCCCAACGAGCAGATCGATCTGGATTTGCCTCTGCTAAGCCTAGATCGATCCCCTCTTAAATGCAGATCGATCTCCATTTGATTCTGTCAATAGCGGATCGATCTCTCCCCATGTAAGACCCGCATTTCAATATGTACTCTTTATGATTTTGTGATGTACGAATAAGTCACATTTGATATAAATCATAAGGAATGAATGTTTTTAAGTTGTAAATGTGTATGAAAGGCAAAATGGGTAGTTAAGCAAATCATAAATGAATGTAACAGTGAAAATTGTGAAAAATTGCAGCAGAAACTGCAATAGAAGAGGAGCAGATCAATCTCATTAGCAAGGAATATCGATCTCATGGCTTGGAAATACAATATCACAGCATCTGCAAGAGGTAGATCGATCCCTTAGTAATGTAGATCGATCTTTAGCAAGTTCTGGTTGAAGCAGATCGATTTCCAAAGGGTTCTGGATGGAATAGATTAATCTCATAACAAGGCCAGATCGATCTCCTTAAGGTTCTGTGTAAAGAATATTGATCTCATGCTGAGAGCAGATCGATCCCCTAAGCTTAAAAAGTTATTTTCTGAAGGGAAATATGCAGAGCAGATCGATCTCATTTAGTTAGTAGATCGATCTCTGAGAGCAATTCTATAAATACATGACTCTGCACTTCAGTTTTCCCGAGAGCAACAAATTCCATTGAAAACCCAAGTGTAACCTAACCTTTCTACACTAGATATCTTCATCTTTCAAGTAATTTTGAGTGAGATTCATTTCAGTAAAGTTGTTCTTAGTAAGGAGTAGAACAACATAGTTGGAAACTAGAAGTTGGAATCAAAGATTGAATGAGCAAGGTGGACTTTACCAAATTTGGAAAAAAGAGGAAAAGTTCAAGCTAGCTTCGAAAGTTGATATTAGAAGCTGATCGGATTGCGAGAGTGAGCAGCACCGAGGAAGTGAGGTCACACGACGTGATCCGAGGTAAGGGAATTTCTTGAGTAGCTAGAGGTAGCTACATGTATTTCGAATAAAATTTTGATTATTATACTATATATGAAATCTGTGTATAGAAATGCCGTGATAGGAACCGATAAAGCAAATCGTGGTTTTATCCAAATTTAGGGTAAAAAGCCTTAGAAGCATGTTTGTGACTAATATTTATAGTTGCATTGATAGAATGGCAAAGATTTTCATGTATATACGAAAACAGCACATTTGAGTGCCTATTTGATTTACTTGAGTGAATTTCAATTTGAAATAAGTCATCTATTGGGTTTGTGTGAAAACCATGAGTGCTAGAGAATACTCGCACTTGATTTTGAGATATGCATCACATAGTACTTGAGTATATTCTCGTACTTGATTTTAAATGCGATTTATGCATGATAGAGTACTGGGAGCATTGCTCGTACTCAGTTTTATTGATTAATGCATGATGGAGTATTGGAAGTATTGCTCATACTCAATTTTACATGACATAGTGCTGGGAGCATTGCTAGCACTAGACTTTTATAATGTGTGTATGTGGTCATGTTGGGAGTTTACTCGCACGTACCAGTTTTAAAAGAAAGAGCATGAAACAACCGTGTTGGGAGCCTGCGCTGACTGTGTGTCGCATCGATTATATGCTCACACGTGCAATATTTTGAGATATGATTGAGGGCTATCAAAAATATTATCCATTGTATGAGGGCTAAGACTTATGGCAAGCACCCCGACCATTGAGATTGGGTCCATGGAGTACTTTGTACCGTGTTTGTCACATGAAGTACGTTGTACCATAAGTACACGATGTTGTTGAGTTATGAGCTGACGGTAGAGATTTGACCCACCTCCTGTTACAGCAAATGTGAGACCCCGCACACCGAGTACTGTGTAGCCTGGGATCACGAAAAATGAGGTATGATCATAATCTCGAAACATGTAGTCGCCTATCTCCTTTCATTCAATTGAGTTTTCTTGAATGAACTATCACATGATTTTATAATCTGAACATGTGACTTGTGTGTGAAAATGGTAACCCGAGGGATGGGTGAGGCCCAGATTTCCATGTTTTAAACATGATGATATGCCATATTGTTTTGATTTACTTGAGATGGCATGATAAAATGTGATTTATATGAATTACATGAGAAATGTAATGTTTTGCATAAACTGCTGAGATTTATTAAACCAGCATGTTTTCAGTTACATAACTGACGATTTATATCTATATGTATATATTGTATAAATGTTCAAATAAAGACACATGTTTTAGATATGAATCGATAAGGAAATGATTTCAAGGCATGAGCATTGTATTTTGTAGATAGTGTGGTTATCTACTTGCTTGCCTGATTTTCTTACTGAGCTGTGAACTCACCCCCTTTTTATTTCCCCTCTCTACAGAGCGTTCACAATAGTCGAGCACGGCTGAAGACTGGTATTCCTTGATTCACTGCATATTCATCTTACGAGAGGTATACACATTCGAACGTTTTGTACTGAACAATGTAAAAGCACAATTATGTAAATGAATGTACGGTCGGGGATGTATATGTACAAGTATTTGTATTTAAAGTATATGAGTTTACTTTTAAGAAAAGAATACTTATAGTCAATAGAATATATGTATTGACATGTATATATGTTGTGGAATGAATATGGTTGAGGTGACTAATATCGAATCACAACCCAACAATTTAGTGTTGAGTATTGACAGAATGAGAGGTAGGTAAAATGAGAAAAAATTGGGGTGATTTTCGTAGGTCACGGGAGGGGAGGTCGTGACAGAATGGTATCAGAGCAGATTTGGTTTGATGTGAGTCGGTATTAGTAATTAGGAAAGTGTACATCCTCATAATACTATGCTTTGTTAAATTACAATTATGTATACAAGATGTAAATCAGACTAATTAATGATTATAAATGCAGGAATTTAGCTATTATGGCTAATACCAGCAGTGGTAGAGGGGCTATAGGTAGGGCTTGAGGTTGTAGAGGTAGGCCTGAGACCCGAGATGAGATGACAGGTCCCACTGAGGTACCCGAGAGTACCGAGGCACGCTTCACGAGATTAGAGCGTCGCCTTGAGACTATGTGGAGTTACTGGCACAGACTTTGCCAGGAGGACAGGGGCAGGATGCAGGGACTGCGCTTGGAGAGGCAGCTGTACCTGGTACACTTGTACGACCAGCTCAGACGCCACATCCTACAGATACTCCTACACCCCCACCGGTTCAGGATACGCCTTCTCATGTTGCTCCACAACAGGGCGATAGTGTTTTGGAGTATGGGTGTGAGCTTGACAGATTATGACAGTTCCAGAAGCTTGGACCACCTTCGTTTAGTGGGTTGAAGGACCCAGTTGTCACAGAGGATTGGCTGGGAGAAATGGAGAAGTTATATGGATTCTTTGAGTGTACGACTATTGAGATGGTCATGTATGCTGCGTTCCTATTGAAGGGATCGACAGAGCATTGGTGGAAATCCACCAGGGTTATACTGAGAGCCCGACACTCAGAGATTACGTGGGATATCTTCTTGGATGCCTTCAAGAGGCAGTATGCCCCGGACATAGCGCAGAGGAAACTACAGATGAAATTTTTGGGGTTGAGCTAGGGGACTCAGTCAGTGGATGAGTACGAGACATGTAACGACCCTTGACCCTTGAAAATTGGGGAAAATTTTTTTTTTTGAATTTAATTTAAACTTCGGCTTACAACTTAATCCTTTATTTACTTAGGTTGTATTCCTGTTCAGTGTCAATCCTTAAACATATTTCATTTAATTTATCATTATACAGATTTCATCCCGACACATTATTTTCAATAGATGTCTGTGCATACAAATAGTCTGGTAAGGAGATAAGAATGTATACCTCACGCATATACAAAAGGTAGTCTGGAGAGGCTCATATCCGCCAGCCTACGTCGTCTACGCAGCATTTATTAACTGTAATTCACTGCAAAAATCTGAGAGGTAGAGGGGTGAGCTTTTGGGGAAGAGCCCAGTAAGATAATACTCTTAAAGCAGTTCTGATATATAAAAGCATGTGAAATCGTTCATAGAACCAAACTTTAATGAAATACATAAATTGTTATTCCGTGCATAATTATCGTAAAAAGTCATAAAGCATGCGTGTCTTTAAAACAAATAACATGCTTAACTATTTTACAACTTTTCATTGTTCATGAATGAGTTCTTAAACCATCGGTTTCATAAATGTTTCGTGAACATTTTATGAACCTTTCGTAAATATTTCATAAGCATTTCATAATCATTTCATAAACGTTTCATGAGCATTTCATAAACATTTCATAATCATTGCGTAAACATTTCATGAACATTTCATAAACATTTCATGAATATTTCATAATCCTTTCGTAAACATTTCATGAAAAATTCATAATCATTTCGTAAACATTTCATGAATATTTCGTAATCATGAAAACACATATTCATCATAGTCGATTTTCATAATCAAATCGAGGAGACTAGGCTATAACTAAGTCATGCGATACGTGTCATTCTCCATTGGAAAGTCATCATACCTATGGCCATGGTAAGGGGGGTTGTAGACTGGATCAGGGTCGTACAACAATCATAATCATAAACATGGATAGTATCTTCTTATTTATTATCATATACTAGCACATAGCTAGGGCACGGGCACCTGTGGCACTCACCGTGCGGGGAACATTCATCCGTGCTGCGCGGGCACGAGATACTACCAAAACATCATCGTAAACCACCAGTAGCACGACATCTTCCACAAAGGTTGAGTCAATTGCTAAAGGGGCCAACGTACCGGCACCTCAGGTGGTGTAGCCGGAACACCACAAGAAGTAACCATGCATGAAGCCTGTAGTCTCAAAACAGAATTTTCAAAATCTTTCTTGGGTTTTGTAATTCGTAAACTCATATCGAGTAATAACATCGAATTTCCTTGAAATCTGAAAACTCTTTCATAAAACCGAAAGACTGTGTGGCACTTTGTTCCCGTAGGACTCAAGAGGTGGCCCCCACAATCCCCTTTCGAAAACAACCTCTTTTCTTAAATACTTTTGAAATTGTCGTAGTTTCTTTAACAGTATGGATATAAAAACATAAATAAAGGTAAAACATCCATACACTTCATACCTTAGGAAATTCATTTCACAAGATGGAAAGTACTCAGAAAATATTTCGATAAATTAAGACATGCATCGTAAATAGTTTCACAAGTATAAAAGCATTGATAAATCACTTCAAATCATATTCTCTTTCATAAAATCATTTATTGGTGACACAAAAATGCATTATCAGAACTAAGTTAAATAATACCCCTTACCTCGATTTACCGGATATCCCGAATTCGAGTGGTGACGCCTCCTAGTATCTCCCTTAAATCCTTCTACGATTCTCCTACACTTAAAATTGTATTTCTTAGTATCCTATTTATCGAATTAACTACGATGCATTAAAATCGTAACCTTGCTTACCTAGGGAAAATACACTCGAAATTATACAATACCTACAATTGTCTTTAAAACTTATATAAATTTATTACCTCGATGTCTGTCCATAATTCTTAATTACTTCGACTCAACGAGTCGACGGGTCCGATCTACTCGGATTATTTCTGTCGGAGCCCCTTTCCCTTGAGTTTTCAAATTCTTTGTGTCTATCCTCTATTCCAAATATATATATATATAATTATATATATATCCCTTTTTTATTATTATTTATTTTCTTTTTTTTTTCGGCTACTATTCATTCTTCTCTTTTCTCCCCTTTTTTTTTCAAATCTTTTTCTTTTCTTTTCCCGCCATCCTCTTTTTTTTCTTCTTTGGTTTTCTTCTACGTTGACACTGTTCATGTCTTTCTTTCCTCATTTTCATTTTGCTTGTTACTGTTCATCATCCCTTTGAGTGTTCTTCCTCTCGATACTGTTCCCTATTGCAACTTCCTCCCGACAGTCGAATGCCCACTTGAAATAGTGGACCAGCAACATCCTTCTTCTTCTCTCTTTAAGACAGGCGGTAGCACAGTATGGGGACGATGCGAGCAACGACGGGCACGGGACACTGCTGAAGCAGCAGCCAGGCAAGGTGGGACAGCGTGGTGCTTCAGAAGGAGAGACAAAGATAGTGGTGAGGATGTACAGAGACACAGAGCAGTGTGACGTGGCAACGCAAGAACTCGAGAGAATGGTGGCAGTGGTGGAAGCTTGGTCGAAGCAACAATGGTGGTAAGATAACAACGCCTGGACAAGGTGGTGCAGTAGGTGATTTTGGTGCAAGGTTACAGTGACGAAAACAGTTTTCAGGATTTCCACGGGGCAGCCTAGCTGAGGCAGAGCCTGGATGATTCGAAAACGATGACGCTGTGCAGCTACGGTGAGCAGAGGAAAACATAGGTGGCATATACAAGCAAGGTGTAGCAATGGCTTGTTCCCATTTCCTCCCTACTGATCGCATCACTTTCTGCCTCAGTCATGCCAGTTGCAGTGTGGCAAGACGCCCTTCTGCTGTAGTTTCACTTCTCCTCGGTTCTATCTCATTTCCTTGCCTGCTGCACAACTTCATTTTCTTCTGTTTTTCAACCCCTGTTACACTTCCTCCTCCTCGGATCCAAGGTTTCGTCCTTTGTTTGCAGTTGTTTCTACTTCCTATCGGTGCACTCTTCCTTTGGTTCAATCGGTCATCATCACTGCCAGCACCAGTCCTCCTCTAACTTTGCTGCAGTCGGTTCCTCTCCCTGCTCTCTATCTCCCCGACTCAGTCTCCTTCTGGTTTCACTCTCTCTCACTTGTTTTCTCTCTCAGTCCCGTTTCCTTATCTTTGGTCTAATGTGTATATATATATTTATATTATTCACACGTCCTGTTTCACATTTCCTACTTCCATCATGCCCCTATTGCCTACCACTTCTGCTGCACATTTCCTTCCCAGTTTACAGTCCAATCCCATGCTCTACAACAGTTTCTTTCCTGGTTTAGCAGAGCCATTTTCATTATTCATTTATGTCTGATTTACACCTAATAGACATCAACATGGCTTATGTGTCCTTCTCCAACTGCTGTACTCAGTAACAAACTGTGGGGGTCTCGGTTTGGCATTCACGTTTCCTGTACATATATATATATATATTTATATATTCTTTAATGTTTCCAATTACGGAGGACCCCTTCAATCTTTTCGGTTAGCCCATTACACTTCACCATTATGACTTTTCCTTTAAGCAATATATATTCAGATGATGGGACAATTCGACTGCTATCCCATTCTAAATTCCTAGACTTCCTGAAGTATAGTTTCTCAAGCTTTCTTATCTTCTTTTCACACTGAAGACCATTATCACATCATTCTCCCAACACATTTTATCCAGCAGTTTTACTACAGCAAAATGGCTCCCGGTTTTGGCTTCTAATGAAACCAAATCAGGGCTTTGCATGTAGCTCCTTTGCTACCGTCACATGCACACACTTAATGCATTATATATATATATGGTTCAATAATAGCACACCACTACAGTCCATAATTTTAAAAGTTTCGATCTTGCTAAGAACATAGAGTTAATTTCTACTATTTAAATATTAAATTGAACTTATAATAATAACACTCTATAACATAATTGATTGTAATATAATGTTGCATTATATTTCATTCGGTATCTTGTATTGTTTTGTATCTATTGATACTATGTGAATTTAATATCTAAATTTAATTAAATTCACTAATATTCTTCAAGTCAAAAATTTATTAATTATCCACCGACTAAGCATATATTTAATCTCAGTTGATGTTACTTAAAACCAAGTTCCGAAAATTTCGTGGGGTTTACAAGACAAGATTTATATGCTTAGGTAGATATGACCCTGACACCATGAGTAGTGAGACTAGGAAGGTCCGCATGTTTATTGATGGATTGAGACCAGTATTATGGTCTAGACTGGTTCCATTTGATATCTCTACTTATGATGTGCACAGGGCACAACTCTGCGAGCAAGACTGCGAGAGGAATGTCTCTGAGTTCAGGACAATTGGTAGGGGTAGAGACTGAGATAGGAAGAGGTCGGTGAGTGACAATACTAGAGGTTTCAAATATCGAGGAGGGAGGAGACTCTTCTGTAAGAGATCGAAGATCGAGGAAGTACAGCAGAAGACTGTTAGATCTCCTGCATATCCGGCTATAGCTCCAGCTAGAGGAGTAGTGATTAGAGGACCGAAGCCTACCACAGATCAGTGCAGTAGATGTGGTAGATTCCACGGAGGTAGATCTTATACTATTTCTAGTGGATTATGCTTCAGATGTGGGAAGCCAGGGCATATTGCTAGAGTTTGCCCAGAGGTTATTAATATTACCCTATAGAAGGGCAAGGAGCCAAAGAGAGCCCCAGCTGATATGTCTGCGTCAAGGAGGAGAGCGACAACAGAAGAGAAGAGGAAGCAGGTCATTGGACGAGGGCGAGTACATGCTTTAGACCAGGGCACAATTGATGCTTCGTCGGATGTGATTAGAGGTAACATCCTGATGTATGATTTAGAAGCATATGTTTTAATTGATTCTGGTACCACACATTCATTTTTATTACCTTCATTTGTATGTAAGTTAGCAAAACATGTAGAGTGTACACCTTTAAGTAGGATAATGTTGATAAGTACACATATGGATAACAGTCAGCTAGTTGAGTATGTATTAAATGATTGCAAGCTAAGAGTAGGGGAAAAGGATATGACAACCAATCTAATATTGTTAAGTATGAGTGATTTTGATGTAATCTTACGAATGGATTGGTTATCGTCAAACCATGCTGTTTTAGATTGTTATGCTAAGATGTTATGTTTCCTAACCCTTAAAAATATGTTGTAAAGTTTGATGAAAAGAAATGAAAGTAATAGTTATAGTTACAATAAATAATGTACTATGCTGACTGAGAAATGAAAATATTGAAGGTTTTATTGAGTATGTGGTTGATCCGGATAAGGTACATCTGGAGTTGGCAGATATTAATGTGGTCAGTAAATTCTCAAATGTCTTTTCGGATGAACTGCCAGGGTTACCACCAGACAGAGAGATGAAGTTCTGTATAGATTTGGTGCTTGGTACTGAACTTATATCGAAACCACTGTATCGCATGGCCTTAGTTGAGCTGCAGGAGCTCAAGAGACAGTTACAAGAGTTGTTGGATAGGGGTTTCATCAGACCGAGTGTTTCGCCTTAGGGAGTACCGATTTTGTTTGTGAAGAAGAAGGATAGAAGCCTCTGATTTTGTATTGATTACAGATTGTTGAATAAGGTTACCATCAAGAATATGTATCCCCTTCCACGCATTGATGATTTGTTAGATCAGCTCTGGGGAGCGCAGGTCTTTTCTAAGATTGATTTGAGGTCTAGGTATCATCACTTGAGAGTTCGGAGTGGAGATGTGCTCAAGACAGCATTTAGGACCCGATATGGCCACTATGAGTTTTTGGTTATGCCATTCAGATTGTCGAATGCTCCCGCAGCTTTCATGGCTTTGATGAACGATGTGTTCAAGCCATATCTAGATCAGTTTGTTATCATCTTCATTGATGACATATTGGTATACTCGAAATCCAAGGAAAAGCATAAGAAGCACCTTAAGATTGTATTGCAGACCCTATGAGAGCAGAAGTTGTACGCTAAACTCAGTAAGTGTGATTTTCGGTTGTCACAGATCTCGTTTTTGGGACATGTTGTGTCAAGGGATGGTGTATCAGTAGATCTATCCAAGATTGAGGCTGTAGTTCAGTGGGAACAACCGAGGATAGTCACCGAGATCAGAAGTTTCCTGGGTTTAGCAAGATATTATCAGAGATTCGTTGAGGGATTTTCGAAGTTGGCTGCTCTGTTAATACGTCTCACTCGGAAGTGTGTAGCTGATAATTCTATTAAAATAGAATTATTTGTGTTTAATTTTTTAATTAATTATTTTAATCCCCATATTATTTTATAAATTATCCCCTCAATTTAAATAAAATTCTCATGATTGCAAATAAATTAAATCCAGATGAATTTCAGTTGTTTCACTAGAAAATGGACTGAAAA
This sequence comes from Firmiana major, assembly GCA_033439115.1. Lineage (NCBI taxonomy): Eukaryota > Viridiplantae > Streptophyta > Magnoliopsida > Malvales > Malvaceae > Firmiana > Firmiana major. The sequence goes on from CM065903.1 coordinate 7,933,075, forward strand.
TGGGCTAAAACGAGACTGGACCACTACCATTTCGCAGCATGAGTCATCATTCTTCTTGACACGTGTGACGCCCAGTGTTCATATTTTATTCACCTCTCAAGGATAAGATCAACGGATACCGTGCCTACCTCATGGAAGACACACGTCAGGCCACATCGCACCACCAAGTGGACTAGAAGACAAATGACGTGGAAATATCTTCTCTAAAGCGAAAGGAATGAAGACAAGTGGTCAAACAATGCCAACTCATCTAGGATTAGAAATTACCTTTGTACCCCCAATTTTGTGTATAAATAGAATATGTTGGAAACCAAGTAATTTTAGGGTAAAAGTAGGATTAGAGGTAGTTTTTAGAAGTAGTTTTAGTTTTATTTTCATTACTAGGTTTGAAGTTTATCTATTTCCTTTGAAGTTTATCTATTTCCTTTAGTTGTTTTAAACATTTTGACGTTATCATTGGTAGCCACCATAGAAATAGGTTTTACAAGTTCCCTTTTTTAGTTTTTTTGTATTCGACACTTCCAAAAAAATAATTTAATGAAAAGCTTTGTTCTATTAGTTTCATTTACTTTTCTGTTTTGATTTTATCTTATTGAAAAATGTTGAATGAAGAGGAGGCTCGGCTGACAGGAGCAATACTCCATAATTTTTATTCAACATTTCCTTGATTTTATTTTTATTTTTTATTTTTTAGCTTAAGTTGATGAACAATAAAGAAGAGAAGAAGAAGCCGGTGACAATAGCCATCATCTTCAACTATTTCACTGTTGCAAATTCCTTAAGTTTTGGTTTTCAAGTTCCCAAATCTGTTTCCCATATGTTATACTGCCTTAAACGTTTTAGCATTTATTTTCTCTAATGTTATATAATTATTCTATTGTTTCCAATTCTTCTTTCTTAAGATTCTAGCTGAAAGGCCACGATTGCCGTTGTCCAGATGAGCTATTGTTATGCATAACCGTTGCTGTTGATGAGGGAAAAGAGCACAGCAAGACGTGGCTCCGCTGAGTTGCATTTCAGGTTACCTGTTGATTGTGTTGCTACCTGCTGTTGAGCGTGCGGAGAGGTCATGGTTGCTGGTGCTGTCTCGGGTTGCTTCATTCTTGCCAGTGCGTGATCTGTGCGTGACTGCAGAAGCTGGAAGGAAGCAGAAACGTGGCTAGCGCATGGTGTTGGAGCAAATGTCTCCAGCAATTGAACCAGAGATGGAGTGTGTGGATTGTAGTAAACAGGGACCAACGTTCTTCCTCTGTTCTGCTCCGTCTTTAGTTCATTCTACTGTTCATATTTTTTTTGTTTTCTTCTTCTCTTCATATGCTGTTTTGGTATCTGCTATGATTTAATGCAATCAGTTAATGTTTTGTTTATTATTACAGTTCATTATTAATGGCTGATATGATTTCCTTTTCATCCTGTTAGGTTTTCTTTGTTGAGTGCATTCACTGCTGCTGCATTGCGACTGGAAGCGGAACGTGCCGTGACTGGAACTGCTACTTTGATCCCGTCTCAGTTGCAGACATAAGAGTGGCGTTGCTGGAATCGGGGCTTGAAACATGGTAAAGCAGAGCATGGATGACTGAACGGGGGCTGGCGACAGTGGCCAAGCGTCCTCTCCCTGTTCTGCTGTGTTCATGCTCTATTTTGGTTTGTGTTGGTGCATAGGTACTGAAGCAGTATCACAAACATCTGCTGCAGTTGCCTGTGGAGTGTCAAACCGCCTTCTGCTTGGTGTGTGCTGTCGAGAGCAAGGATTGAACCATGCGTTGCTGTACCATAGTGTTTACAGGACTGGCCAGGGAATGTGGTAGCAACCGACCCAAACGCAGGAGGTGGTGAGAGCAGGTCTTGCTGCCACAATACTGGAGGCAGACGCAAAGCGGAATGTGGCAGAGCAGTGCACGGCTTTGTCCTTAATCTTATATTTCACTTTTAAGTTTTGTTTACAATAGATTAGAAATTTATATTTGTTAGTAGTTAGTATTAGTTTAATGTAATAGTTTAATGTAATGCATTTTTTTTTACTTAGTTTGGATAATATCTGGATAGTTAATTAAATTAAATATGTTTAAGACCATTAGATTTAATAGCTTTAGATTTTAGCTTATATTAAATTTTAATTTCTTTTTATGCATTTGAAATGTTAGTTTAATTATTTTCATGCATATATTTTGAAGTTAATTATTTCTCAAGCATCACTTAGAGTAGATTTTATTTTTAATCTAGGCATTTTAGTATGTTAGTAATTAATTATTGCTTTATATATTTAAATTTTATTTCTTTGGACCTTAGGTTAGATTAATTTGCATTTTTATTTTTAAATTAATTAGATTAATTGCATGCACATTTTATTTTTATCTTAGGATTGTCTAGTTTTATTCTAGTTAATTTTATTTCTTTTTTTTCTTAATTGCATTTTAGACTATTTGCACTAATTAATTTTAGTTTTAGTATTTTTCTTTTGCAGATTATCGCTTTTATTTGATTGAAGCTCTGTAAGTAATTTTTGCTCTATTTTATTTATTTTATAATTTTCATTATTTTATTGTTTCACAGTATTTTTAATCTAAACCTTGTGGATCACCCTCTTAATATTCATAATTTGCTAGTATATACTTAGGGTAAAATTAACCGGTACTTAGTTAGGTTAACTGTATTCTTTGTGGGACGATAATCCGGGACTCAATTCCCATTATTACTTGTACGACCTGTGCACTTACGATTTACACGTCTAGGTCACTTAGGACGGACGTATCAAGTTTTTGGCGTCGTTGCCGAGGAATCACAATTAGCCATTAACTGAAATCGGTGAAATTATGCTTAGGTATAATTCTAGTTTTGTACATACTTAGGTTGTGAATATTTAGAGCCTTAATTTAGTTTAGTTAATTTTCTCTCTAAAAAAAAAAAATTCCTATGGACTTTTAAATGTTTGCATGCGTAGAGTCAAGAGCTTTGATTGCTTTTTTTTTTTTAGATCCTGAAATTGAAAGAACACTTAGAAAGATCAGAAAGGACTCTAGGAAAATAGTAGCTCCACTGTAAAATACGATGACTGAAAATAGAGAAATTAAGACTATAGGTGATTATTATACCGGCATTAGGCCACCAGCTGTCCCCGCAAACAATTTTGAAATTAAGCATTCGATCCTCCAGATGATCCAAACTTCGCTACAGTTCAGTGAGCTTCCCCATGATGACCCACATGCTCACTTAGGACAATTTTCTAGAGCTGTGCAACACTTTCAAGCATAATGGACTTTCGGATGATGCACTTAGGCTTAGGCTATTTCCTTTCTCTCTGAGGGATAGAGCACAACATTGGTTGACCTCTTTACCTTCAGGATCCATCTCCACCTGGGACGAGTTAGCCCATCAATTTTTAGCTAAGTTCTTTCCTCCCTCCAAGATGGCTAAAATCTGCAGTGACATATCTTCCTTTGCCCAATTCGATTCTGAATCCCTTTATGAAGCATGAGAACGATACAAAGACCTTCTTAGGAAGTGTCCCCATCATGGCTTACCCTTATGGCTGCAAGTCCAGACCTTTTATAACGGACTTACTAGCCAACATAAGACCATAGTTGATATTGTTGCGGGAGGAGCGTTGATGTGCAAGACGGATGAGGAAACTTACAGTCTGTTAGATAAGATGATAGCTAACAATTACCAATGATCATCGGAGAGGCAGTTGCCTAAGAAATCGACGGGTATCTATGAGTTAGACACACTGTCTACCTTAACTTCTCAAATAGCCAATCTCACGAAAAAGGTTGAGTCACTCAGTACCCAGCATAACTCTGCCAATAGTCCTAATCCTGCTCTAGCTATCCAAAGTCCTTTTATTTCTTACAATCTCTATGGTGGTACACACTCTGTAGATAGGGTCCGCTAAATTTAGAATCAATTCAGTACGTTGCCCCACCTCAAAGGCAACAGAACAATCCATTTTCGAACACCTATAATCCATGGTGGAGGAATCATCCTAATTTTTCTTGGAACCAAAATTAGGGGCAATCTTCTAATTCCAAACCTATGGGACCCCCGGGTTTTTAGGCTCCACCTGTTCATGTACCACCACCTCAACAATTCCCACCTCATTAATTTTCGCCTCATCATTCTAATCATTCCTATAACCCACCTCAGTTTCAACATCATCCACCACTACCACCACCGATGCAGCCCTAGCACTTACCAGCACCAGCAGCTGCAGCTGAGAAGAAGCCGTCGCTTGAGAGATGTTCACGACTATCCTACAAAATCAAGCAGCCTCTATTAAGAATTTAGAAGTTCAGGTTGGACAAATAGCTAGTGCTCTTAGCCAGCATCCACAAGGGACCCTTCCTAGTAATACCGAAGCTAACCCTGTTAGGCAGAGGGAGGGTAAGGAACATGTTAAGGCCATAACCCTTAGGAGCGATAGAGAGCTAGATGATCCATAAGTTAAGTCCAGTCATGTTAAGCCCATAGTTGCAGAGCCCTTAGGTTCTAAAGAGGTAGTTCAGAAAGAGCAGGAACATGATAATCAGGATGCTAAGGAAACTAAGTCAGGCGTTTCTTCATTTTTACCTTCTTTTTCTTCACAGCCTTCCTCTTCATCTAATGCTACACATGTTACCACTACACTTCCTCCAGTTAGACCCCCATTAGTTTTTGCTCAGAGGTTCTAAAACCATAAGCTTGATCAACAATTTGTTAAATTTCTTGAGGTTTTTAAGAAGCTTCACATTAATATCCCTTTTGCTGATGCTTTAGAACAAATGCCTAGTTATGTGAAGTTTATGAAGGATATCCTCTCGAGGAAGAGAAGATTAGAGGATTATGAGACAGTGACATTGACTGAGGAGCGTAGTGCCATCATTCATAGGAGATTACCCCTCAAGCTCAAAGATCTAAGTAGTTTTACCATACCTTGCACCATAGGAGATCAGTACTTTGGTAGAGCTTTATGTGATCTAGGAACCAGTATTAATCTTATGCCTTGGTCCATATACCAAAAGCTAGGAGTAGGAGATGCAAAGCCTACCACAATTACCCTTCAGTTAGCTGATAGATCCATTAAGTATCCGAAAGGAATCATTGAGGATGTGCTAGTTAAGGTGGACAAGTTCATTTTCCCTATAGACTTTATTGTGTTGGATATGGAGGAAGACAGGAAAGTCTCCATCATTCTTAAAAGACCATTCTTAGCTACTGGTAGGACGTTAATTGATATGCAGAAGGGGGAATTGACCATGAGAGTTTTAAATCAGGAGGTGACATTTAATGTTTTCAAATCTTTGAGGTTACCTGATGACTCTCAAGATTTTTTTAGGATGAAGGTTAAGGAAGATAAAATGCTTGGGCACAAGAAATCTGCTAGAAGGATGGAAGTAGAAAGAACTAATGAGGATTTAACTGTCAGCATTCTGTCACCACTTTAGCTAACCCTCCTACTTCTCACTCTGCTGTTGAGTGTCATTTTCTTCAGCTGCATTTGATGTGCTTTATCTCTCTTTTTACTTTTTGTACAGTTCTTTTTCTCTTTTCTGTTGTTTCTTTCTATGTTTGTAAGGTCATTTACGGTAAATTTCATGATTTAAGTTTAATTTACATGAGTAGTCGAACGCTCAATAAGGGTAGTCGATTCCCCATGAATAAATTTGACACAACATGTATTAAAATTAGGGCAAATGACTACTCAATAATATCATTTGACTGCCCATTAATAAATTAGGAAAATCTGAAAGGTGCTATAATTACTTACTCTGACCTATAATTAGGAAAAATGAAAGTTTTAAGATAGCTTTGCCAAAACCTAGCCAAATGTGCCATTTGTTAATTTAACGTGGATTCTTGTATGTCTGTTACATTGTATTAGAGTGAATTCAAGGACATCTGAATGGTGCTTCTGCCACTAAAGGTTGATTAAGTTGGTAAGTATTGTCTGCTTCACTCATAAGGTTTAAGTTTGACTCCCGTTGTTAACAATCTTTCTTGCTAAGCGATCTGTAAATCTTCGTCAAGACCTCTGACATGCCCTGGAGCCTCCCCTCTCTTAAATTTTTTGTAAGAAAAAGTACTTCTCTTCTTAATATGGGCAAAAAGGGGTATTCTTGGTATGCCAACAAACAAATGTGTCTTCATAGTGATAAAAATCGTACTATTAATGATACGTATCGTATGATACGTTTTAATACTCATATAAACGATATGACTCAATATATTATATCGTATTTGTCACAACCCTCTTCCCGTGACTTACCTTACTACTAACAGTTGGGCTGTGAGTCAACATCCATATCCACATCTCATCCATTTTATAATTCAAGTTCATTTAATGAAATAGAAACGGTACTTTTATATATATACGAGTGCATCGTCTATCCGACATCCTGCATACTCAATAACAAGTGTCTCGGTCACATTTTCAGCTTGGTAAACACAATTGTATCCAGATAATGCACAGTACTTTAGGGATGTATAATTTCCTAACTATGGATACTGACTCACATCAAACCAACTCCACTCTGATACCACCTCTATCACGACCCTCTTCCCGTGACTTACCTTACTACTAACAGTTGGGTTGTGAGTCAACATCCATATCCACATCTCATCCATTTATAATTCAAGTTCATTTAATGAAATAGAAACTGTACTTATATATATATATATATGCGGAAACGTTTACATCAGTTTCTATTATATACATCCCTTTTGTACGAAAGATAGTTTTACTGTGCACTATTTTACATGATACAAAATTTTCTTATAAGTGTATACCTCTATACTGCTGGAGAACTGGAGAACACGGTAGCAGGAACAACTACAATAAACTCACTATTGCGCAGAATCTGTGAAGGAGGAAATATGTGGGTGAGCTAACACGTTCAGTAAGAAAAATATGAAAGCAGGTAGATAACTATTTTATCTACAATGATCAAAATACATGTTTATTTTCCTTATGAAACACATGCTTTCTTTTTAAAAACAACTTCCATCGATGCGAAACCATTAATTCGCTAGATGGATATATGCATATTCTTTCAAATCACACAACAGCTTACTCATTTCAAAATCACACAGAATCACACAGCATACTCTTAGAAAATGTTTTACGCTTAGCAAAATCACTTAGCAAATCAATAAACATGAGACATAGGATAGGATATCGTATAACCCAGTATCACACAGCAGGGGACATATGTCACATCAGATAGTAGGGACATAATGTCGTATCACACAGAAAAAGGGCGTATGGCCATAGTCTGGATTCCAGACAATCACTGATCAGGTGTGCGAGAATCCCATGCTTGAGGAGGTGGACCAACCATCCCTTCAGCTCACTAAGAATCACTAAGATATCACGACACATCATACTCTATGGCTAACGCTCACGGTACAACGTGCTCCCGTGGATCCTCTATCACTCATTTCCACTATCTCAAAATCACGTGCGAACATATCTATGCAAGATCACCCAGAAATACACGACGACTCCAACACGGTTTTACTCATCACACAGTAAAAAACTTAAAAACATCGTGCGAGCAACTCAGCGTAAGATCACATAGAAATACTTAAGGCCTCTAGCTCGATTTTGTCTTATCACACAGCAAAGATCATAAAACCTCGTGTGAGCAGCTCAGCGTAAGATCACATAGCAATACTTGAAGCCTCTAGCACGGTTTTACTCATCACTTTAAGCCTAGGAAATTACATGCAAGCATAGTCAGAGTAAGAACACTTAGTAGTTATCGATGGCTCTAACATGATTTCCAAAATCCAAAGCGAGCTCTTTAGTGTTTCACACAGTTTACACTCAGCTCTAGCACCGTTTGTTTTCTCAAAATCCTTTTTAAAATGATGTGCGAGCAAGGCTGGTAAATCTACTGTTACCACGTTGGCTCTAGCACAAGTTCATGCAAAAATCGATAGATGGCTCTATTCAAGTGAAAACTGTATCCCTGGCCGAGTTCACTTCGGTAAATCACAAAGTATGAGTGAGAGGGCAATTTCCCTTCAATCACTCGTTACACACTTTTCGCTTAATAAAACATGCAGCTTTATTGTAATTGTTAAATCGGGAGCCAGTCTATTATTACTCTTTCTCAAAACACTTACAAAACATCTTTTTACAATGAATACGTTGAAGACATGCAATTTATGCATATAGGCTTCTTCTTATAATTCGGTTTTCACGTAGATATTTCAATATCTAAATATTCTATAGTATTTAATTGCACACATAAGGTAAGAAATATATGTATAGCTATCTCTAATAGCTCGCACAAATCTCTTACCTCGAATCACACTCGAATCACTTTCCTTTGATTTTCACTGCTCGTGATCCGGTCTAATTGGCTCCAATTATATCTCCAGGAGCTGTAATTATTTACAATTCACATCAGTATCATTTCATAAGCTTCATTCTCACTTGCATGAAGTTCAATTCAATGTATTGGGCCGTTTACACCCATTTGGCTTCGTTACCTCTTATTGGACCTTATTTTCTCTTAAGTCCATTTCGATTTTATTATTCATTTCTCGAGAATCTATTAGACTCATCAAGTCTACTGATTCATATTGAGCCGACCTTAAGCTCACAATGCCTTAAGCTCACAATGCCTGAAGTTCATTACTTTCCTTCACTAAGGCAATTTATCATACACCTCATATACCTACTTTCAATCATCATCTATTCCAACACATGTATTTCACAAAACTATCTTAGAATCATGTATACATACTTAATAACATCAATTCGTGCTTAAATCATCGTTAACTTCATGCCAAATCAACTTTCTCTCACTTTCTCACACTAAGCCCATTTTAGGTCATGGTGGATTAAGCATGTTCATGGATGTTTCAGCCAACAATACATACACCAATCAACTCATACAATTGTCTGGATTAACATATTGAAGTTGGTGTATTGAAATCTTACCTAACTTAACTTTTTTCTCTTTTTGCTAAATTTGGGGAAAAATCACTTTGCTCATTCAATCTAGCAGCTCAGCCTCTAGTTTTCAACTATGTTATTCTCCTCCTCACAAGGGACAACTTTACTGAAATAAATCCCTCTCAAATCTGATTAGAAGGTGATGATAATTTAGAGAGAAAACTAGGTTTACTTTGTTACAATGGAGGAATTTCAGTTGTTTCGTGAAAAGAAAACTCAGCTGTCGGGTTTTTATAGAATTAGCCTCAGAGATCGATCTTCTAGGGTAAGAGATCGATCTCCCCTTTGTTTGAACTTTCTCGTTATTCATCAATTAAACTATGGATCGATCTACCTCTTGGGAAGGGATCGATCTTGGCCAGGTAGAATCACTTAGAGATCGATCTGGCTTTGAGAACAGATCGATCTTTGCTAGCTAGAATCCTTTAGAGATTAATTTGTATTTGGGAAAGGATCGATCATTGCTAGGCAGAAGCATATTGAGATCGATCTGCTTCATGGAAAGAGATCGATCCTATCGAATGAAGGATCGATCTCCCTTTTACAGAATACTTTGGCACTGTCATTCGAGGCAATGAGATCGATCTCCTTTGCGCTAAGATCGATCTCCCCTTGCTCTGCTGGATTCCAACTGTAATTTTTTCAGATTTTCAAAGGTAACTTTGCATTCACTTGCTTCACTACTCATTTTACATTTCATTCACACTTAGAACTTAAAAATATTCATTAGCTTATGATTCATATATAATGTAACTTGTCTGTATATACGGAATCATAAAGAATACATATAAATTTACGGCCCTTATAGTATTTGATTAAGAATTGTAAGTGAATCGTACGACACTCAATACGTATCGTACAATAAATGATACTCTCGATACGATATACAACTTATTTTATTAAATTCAAATTCAAATAAGTCTTTCTCTAACCTATTTGTGAATAACCCAATCTTATTTATTTTTCGGATTGAAATAAAAAAAAACTTTTATAATCTTAAATTTTTAATTTTTAAATTTAAAGATAATAATAAAAAAAAGAATTATCTAATTTTTTTCTTACCCAAAATAATGATATGTATATTGGTAAGAATTGATCTATACAGGATCTTGTGGAGATAATTGTCTAATTAAACCTTAAAAAATTTATTAAAAATATGTAGATAAATTTAAATTTTTGATAAAAATATGAATTTTACCTTAAAAAATTAAAAAATTTATTGAAAACAATAGATTTGTCCCATTTGAATTTATTAAAAGTTAAAATTGCGAGCATTTAAATTTTTTCACTAAATCATCAATTTATTTTAATATTTTATTATTATTATATAAAATATGTGAAAAATCATATTAAAAAAGTAACAAATAATAATTTTACATTCATTAATATATATATATATATAGTTATTTGTTTTTATATGGTTTAATATCTTATGTACCGTCAATGAGTTTTTTAACTCCATAAACGAAGTTATGATGATAACACATGTCCTTTAAAAATATTAAAAAAATAAAAATAAATAAAATTAGATATATATCATTATTTTAATTTTATTTATAAAATAAAAAATTTTACAACGATGTATAAAATTAACCATCTTAAAGAATAAAAGTTGGACGCAAACGCGTGCCACAGCTACGCCACGTTTGTCCTCTGTCCGAACGACACGTCAACACCTTCTCTCTCTATATAGTAGCACATTTTCTCTCTCTACAGTAGCGCTTTATCTCTCTTCTCAGCCTTTGCCTCTCTCTTCTCAACCTATAGCCTCTCTCTCCCATGTGCCCACTCTGTTTCTCGCTTTCCTTCTCTCGTGTTCTCATCCCCTTTCTCTCTTTGCAGCTGTACTAAAGTTATCATTCTCACCATACTTGTCTATGGTCCTCTACCAGACCTATTCCCTCTTTCTCTATAGTGGCGTTCCCTCTCTCTTTTCAGCATTTGTCTGGATGACACATCGACGATTTCTTTCTCTACAGGTGTGCCTTGTCTCTCTCTCTCTCTCTCTCTTCAGTAGCAATGGGATCCTGTGGCCTCTCTCTCCCTTGTACTAATTTTGTCTCTCGCTTCCTCTATCTTCTCGACTGCTCTACAGTAGCAAAGGGATCTTGTGGTGGAGCTCTGTCTTCACTCTTCACTCTTCTCTCTTCCCTCTCTTTTGTATCAACTCTGCCCCTCACTTTCTCTCTCTTCTCCACCGACCCTGCGTCTTACTTTCTCTCTCTTATGTAGTAAAGTTGTTCTACCTCGTCCTTTCTCTCTCTATAATTGTACTAGGGGAAGGGATCTATAGCTCTTCGTTCTCTCTCTACAATGGATTCTCTAGCACAGGACAAGCAAAGGGTTGTACTTTCCCTTTCAAACTCCTTTGGTCATGAAGCGCAATCTCAACGAGGGAAGTCTGTGGTTGTTTGAGATTGGTGGCCATCTGTTCCTTTCCTCCTTTTAGCAGCCGATTGGTATGTGTATCACCCTGTAAAAAAATTGACTGGTTCTTTGGGTTGATCAGGTAGAGGCGCGTGTCATAGTCTCTTTGTCTACTTTGGTTTTTTACTCTGTGTAGACTAAGGTTTAGGATACCTACTTTCAAGGATGTCTCGTCATCCTTCTTGATCGCCCATGTTCATGATTGAAATCTTTACTTGATGCTGACTGCATGCTCAATGGCCTATTTCTCCTTGGTTGTTTTCTTTTCCATTGTGGATTGGTCAGTTGTTGTTGGGTTCTTTTATGTTTTGTCTGTGATCATGGTGTCATTTTACTTAGGCTATGCTCTGCAACTCTTATTTCCCACGCTAACTTCTCATCCTCTGTATACCCTATCTTCGTTTGTTTATCTTGTCTTCATTTTCGTTCTCTTCCTTATCACTCCTTTCTCCTTGGGATTTTGAGTGGCATTTCTGTTTGGTTGTGTTCTCCCGATTACGTTTTTTTATTCTGTTGGATCAGGTCTGTGCTTTTCGTTCAGCCTGGTGATGTTTGTTCGATTTTTATTTTATCCTTGGTGCTCTATTCTTGGTGTCCTATTTTCTAGCAGGTGCTTGTGTAATGTTTGACATTTTTTTCGTTTCATGCCTTTGCAGGATAATGGTCATATTTTTCCCCATTTTTGGTTGCTGAGTTCTATGACAACTAGTCAGCTATTGTGATTTCTTTTTTTGCTATTTTATGTGTTTCCTCTATTTTTACTTAGTTGTGATTTTTGTTTTTTTGCATCTTGTGGTCCAAATTTGGGTTGTTTATAGAAGATTGAATACGTGCTGGTGTTTTCAAGGTATATATTTTTTCCTTTATTTTATCCTGCATCCTGGTGAAACTTGGCTACTTTCTCTAATTTTTTCCATTCTTATGCTATGTTAATGTTCATTTGTTCCCCATTGCTTTCTTAGCTATTTTATTGTTGCATTTTTGTTCTGTTGTTCTATTAAATCATGTCTGTGTTTTTAGTTGAGTGTGGTGTTGTTTGTCTAGTTTTTATATTGCCTTCATTTTAATTCTTGCCTCTTCTGTGTCAAGTGCTTTGCTGTTCTTTGATATTTTTTGGGTTTCATGCTTTTATAGGATCATGCGCATATTTTCTGCATTTTTTTGCTAGATTTTTGCACAGCTGATCAGTGTTTGTGATTTCTATTTTTGGCATTCTTTGTGTTTCCTCGATTTTGACTCAGTTATCATGCCTTTGTTTTGCATTGTTATAGCTCAACTTTGGGTCGGTCCTTCAAGATTTGATAGGTGTTGTTCTTTTCAAGGTATATGTTTTTCCTTCCTTTTGTTTTTCATCATTGTGAAAGTTGGTTGCTTTGTCTGACTTTTGTCATTCTTTGCCTATGTTGTTATTCTTTTTTTTTTGGTCAAGTGTTTTGCTGTTGTTTGATTTTTTTTTGGTTTCATGCTTTTGCAGGATCATGCACATATTTTCAAGCATTTTTTTGCTAGATTTTCGCACAGCTGATTAGTGTTTGTGATTTCTATTTTTGGGGTTCTTTGTGTTTCCTCCATTTAGACTCAGTTATGATGTCTTTGTTGTGCATTGTTATAGCTCAACTTTGGGTTGATCCTCCAAGATTTGATAGGTGTTGTTCTTTTCAAGGTATATGTTTTTCATTCCTTTTGTTTTCCATCATTGTGAAAGATGACTGCTTTGTCTGACTTTTAACATTTTTTTGCCTATCTTGGTATTCATGTTTTTTTTTTCCCGCTCCTTTTGTTTGATATTGTGGATCATTGTTTTACTTGATTTATACATCTTCATTCTTTTCTTTTCTCTTATTGTTTTACCTTCTCCTGATTAATTGTTGTGTCTCATTTATTGAATTTTAGTTGTATTTTTATGATGCAACATGCAATTTTGGTGCATTTAGTTTTCGCCTTTTGATGTGCTCCTCACAATCTTTCGTGCACCTTTTGTTCGCCATCTTGCCTTTCATTCTTTGAGTTTTTTTTATTTCCTCTGTATTTTTAAACATATGGTTTTTGTCGTGAATTTTCATGTTGTTCCTTGTCTGTCTCTGTCTTGTATTATTTCGATATCAGGTTTTGTTCTCAAGTATTTAGCAATGATTGATAAGGAGTCGAGTAAAAAACGTAGGCTAGAGCGAAGTCATTATCGTAGGAATCAAAGGTGTAAAAATAAAGATTATAAAAGCATTTTTAATGGTAACACAAATATAAACCAAACTTTGTTATGTGCTTCTCGAGCAATGAAAAGTTATGTTACAATGTCCTCTGCTCCTATGCATCCAATTGATCTTGTTGTTACTACTGCTCAAGATGCAATTCAACCTGATACATCATTGGTACACACTAGCACATTTCATGCAAAGGATTCCCATCTCTCTTTTGAGCATTTGCAAAACAGTGTAACCTAGATTCACTCTGCTCAACGAACTATCAGACAAGATTCATTCCTATCAACGATCAAGTCTCATGCTCGATCAATTTGTCAACTATCTGGTCAGTATTTTGTCCTCCTTCACTTATTCAGCATTTAATCATTCCACATTTATTTATGTTATTATTCAAATGAAATTTTTTTTGTCTTCTTTGTTTTGTACGCTCATATTTTTATTGATTTGTTCCTTTCGTTGGTCTCTGTCGAGTGTTGTGATGATGTTCAGGACTGTTTTATGTTTGGAACAACATTTATTATGTGTTCATGACATCCATGGTTAACCTGTTTGTTCTGCTATGATGATAAACGTGTGATGGGACTTACTACAGCTGAGTATATAGCTAAGCTTGATGTTTGCAGTGTTGGTATTGTTCTGCTAATCCTTTTCACAGTAGCAAAAAGCAATCTGCAAAGACCCTGTTAAAAACAATAAAAGAATCTATTTAGCAAATTATTTGTAAAAAAAAAAATTACAATCAGTGTTATTGTCGAAGAACAGCAAAAAAATTATGTATTGATTGAGCTTGCATTCTGTGTAAACTGAGATTGCTGTTCAAGATATGCCATTTTTTCCTTCTGTTCATGAGTTTTGTCGCTTCTGAAAATTCCAGATTAATTATTGTTGTTGGTCTGTATTCATCTACTCTTTTCCACTTTGATATTGAACCTAACATAGATAATTCTGATCATTCTACTTTTTGACATCCTGAACAATCTTTGTATTAGTCAGGTTTCCATTTGCTTTTTCTCAATTTTCTTTTCCCTCTTTTGTATTTTGCAGTCGGCGTTCTTCATTTAATTTTTTGTGTTTTTTTCATCCCTATGATTTGTTATTGTTTTATTTGATCAAGTATAATTTTCGTTCTTTCTTTTCAGTGTTATGGGCGATTGTGCTATCCTGTACCTGCTCTGTTTTGTGAAAGGAGCTAAATTTATCCATGTGCTTGGTCCTCATTCTATTCATATTTCTTTTGGGGTTAAGTGGCATTTTTTATTGGTTCTATTCCTCCATTTACGTTTTGTTGTTTTGCTGGATCAGGTCTGTCTTCTTTGTTTCGTGTGGTGATGTTTATTCGGCATTGATTTTGTCTTTGTTTTAGTTTTCTACTTTTTTGTAATGTCTTTTGAGATTTTTTTAAGCTGTTTCATTCTTTCCTATTCCTATCTTTGGTCGTTTCTCTTTTATTGGTTGTTGATAACATTTATGTATGCATTTATGCACACTTTTTGGGGGGTTTTTTTTTTTTTAATGTTTTCCTGTCTTTCGTTGATTATATTGGCGATATTATTTGCTTTTTGATTTGCTCATTTATTTATGCATTTTGTATGCAATGTCTTTCACCATTTATGGTGGGATTTTTCGTTGGAATTTATTTATTGTTCATGTTTGTTCTGCTTTCATGTTCTTGGACGAGTTATTTTTTCTCTTTTTGTTTTGGCTTTTCTTCATCTTATTTGCTTCCTGCAATATGTTTTGGTTCGTTCTTCCATTCCTTTATTGCTCTATTCTTTGCATCTTGTTTTGTGCCAACTACTTTGCAGATGTTTGACTTTTTTTGTTTCATACCTCTCCAGGATCATACGCATTATCTTTGTCCTTGCACTGATGATCCTTCAGATGTTTAATTTTGTTGCTTTTGCATATTTATGTTGTGATTATCGATTACAATTTTTGTATCTTTATTAGCCTATATTGTTTATTTTTTAACATTTGTTATTGCTCTAGGTGATTGATTTTGCTTTGGCTAGGTGGATTATTCTCGAACCATAATTTTGTACATTTTAGTTGCTGAGTTTTGTCACAACTAGCCAGTGATTGTGTTTTTTTTTTTTTTTGCCATTTTCTGTGTTTTCTGCATTCTACCTCGGTTGGGATTTTTCTCTTCTACATTGTTATAGATTATCGACTTTCGATTGGTTCTCCAAGGTTTGATAGCTGCTGTCTTTTATAAGGTATATGTTTTTCCTTCCTTTTGTCTTTCATTCTTCTAAAAGTTGGCTACTTTGTCTAATATTTGTCATTCTTATCCTATCTTGGTGTTCCTGTTTTTTTCCTTGCTTTGTTTGATATTCTAGATCTTCACGTTTCTTTATTTTTACATCTTCATTCTTTTGTTTTCTCCTGTTGTTACGGCTTCTCTTGATTAATTGGTGTTTGTCGTTTATTGAATTTGACTTGTATTTTTATGATCTAACATGGGAATTTGGTGCATTTCTTTTTCCCCTTTTGATGTGGTTTTGACAATCTGCTGTGTCCTTTTGTTAGAACCATGGTTTCTGATGAAGAAGAAAAGAAATCTGCATTCTGATCTATGATTTTTTTTGGGAATAAGCTGCATATAATTATAGAGACAAATATTTTTCTAGACATGGAAAGCATTGATTTGTCAATTTCTTTTATTTTTGGAACGGAAAAACAGGTTTGAATCAGAAGAACAGAAATGGGTATCAAGATAAAACCAGCAAGTTTGATGAAAGCCAAGCAAATGTCTTAAATTGTGAATGAAGCACATGGAGGAAAGTATGTATAGTGATTTTTGAAAAGTGTAATCAAGAGTCAAACAAAGGAGGTAGTAAGCAAAGTATATCGCGTTCATTTATCAAGTTATTTCTGTTCCTGGAGTTGTAGCTGAGTGGCTTACAAAAACTGGGCAGACACTAAAATCGCTGATTGTCCATGTTGTTTTGTTTTCTCTGTGCAGAGTAAAAGAAGACGAGGAAATGAAGGATACTTTACCTTTTTTCTGTTTTTTATTTGGTTATAATTATAATTATTATAAATATAAAGAAATTATTAATGATCAAGCAGTGGTTTAATGCTTGGAACAGTTATTTATAGAGAAGTCAAAAATTTTATTACTTGACAAGACATATATGTACATGCAATGGAGGCAAGTTGCGGTGCAGTCAGAGAATCAAGTACCAAATTTGGTGAAGACATATGGATGGTTTGGGTGAACTGTACTTAGGCAAAAAGTATTTTTTTTTCCAGCTGTTGACAAGAAAAGTTAATAATTTTACATTGTAAATCGTAAAAGCTGATAGAGTTGGTGTGTGATGTGAATGCTTATAGTGTGTGTCAGTGAAGAGCAATTTTTTTTTTTATCTTTGTCAAAAACTTAAATGACTTTTGATTGTTTACCAGTAGGCAGGAAGGCTTTTTAGCTTATGTTTGGCTGGAGGTTTGGGTCTGCAGTTGCAATATTTGTAAGCGATTTTGTGTTGGCTTGTGACGTGATAAATATTTTTTTGTTAAGTTTGTTTTCAAAGCTCTTACTTTCAAATAATATATTTTATTCGTTTATTGTTTGTTGTTGATTTTTTTTAATGTTTTTATGATTTGTATTTAACTATCCAATTATTTGTTATTTTGTTGTTTTTTTAATTATATTGTGATTTTCTAGATTTGTTAGCCAATATTTTACAAGTTAAATGTAATGTTTGAATATGATATTTTTTTATAATTTTTTCATGTATTTGTACATTAGCAACAACAATTTTCATTTTATGTGTAAAACATATGTTATAATATATATATATATATATATATATATATATATATAAATATATATATATATATTGCATATGATAAAAGTTTATCAACCAAATTTACTTATCATGAATGACAAAATGGTAAGAAAAAAAAAGTCAAGTTAGAGAATCAATAATGTGCAAAGTTTTTGTACAAGGAAGGCATAAAAACAAACGCATATGCACTCCTCTTCTTACCAATACCATTGGAACTCTTTTTTTTTTTTTTAAAGAATCTATTATGCAATTTATTTATTACTTTTATGTTACCTTTCCACAATAAGTTGTATAATCTGTTCACTTTTTCTTTTGGGGTTGAGTGGCGTTTTTGTTTGGTTCTATTCTTCCATTTGTGTTTTGTTATTCTATTGGATCAGGTCTGTCTTCTTTGTTTAGCGTGGTAATGTTTGTTCGGCATTGGTTTTATATTTGTTTCAATTTTCTACTGTTCTATAATGCCTTTTGAGATTGTTTTTATGTTGTTTCATTCTTTCTCATTCCTATTATTGGTCATTTCTCTTTTGCTGGTTGTTGATAATGTCTATGTATGCATATATGCATGCTTTTTGGGATTTTTTTTATTGTTTTCATGGTATTATTTGTTTTTTTATTTGCTCATTTATTTATGCATTATGTGTGCAATGTCTTTTGCCATTTGTGGTGGGATTTTTCGTTGAAATTTATTTATTGTTCATGTTTGTTCTGCTTTCATGTTCTTGGACGAATTATTTTTTCTTTTTCTGTTTTGACCTTTTTCATCTTATTTGCTTCTTGCAATATTTTTTGGTTTGTTTTTCCATTCCTTTGCCTCTCTATTTTTTGTATCTTATTTTGTGCCAGCTACATTTTAGATTTTTTACCTTTTTTTTGTTTTATATCTTTGCAGGATCATGCGCATTATCTTTATCCCTGCACTGATGATCGTTCAGATGTTTAATTTTGTTGTTTTTGCATATTTATGTTGTGATTATCGATTACGATTTTTGTATCTTTATTAGCCTATATTGTTTATTTTTTAACATTTGTTATTGTTTTAGGTGATTGATTTTGCTTTGGCAAAGTGGATTACTTTTGAACCATATTTTTGTAAATTTTGGTTGTTGAGTTTTGTCACTACTGTTCAGTGATTGTACTTTCTTCTTTTGCCATTTAATGTGTTTTCTGCATTTTACCTCGGTTGTGATTTTTCTCTTCTACATTGTTATAGCTTATCGACTTTCGATTGGTTCTCCAAGGTTTGATAGGTGCTGTCGTTTACAAGGTATATGTTTTTCCTTCCTTTTGTTTTCCATTCTTGTGAAAGTTGGTTGTTTTGTCTAATATTTGCCAATCTTATCCTATCTTGGTGTTCATGTTTTTTTTCCTTGCTTTGTTTGGTATTTTGGATCTTCATTTTTCTTTGTTTTTACATCTTCATTCTTTTGTTTTCTCTTGTTGTTCTGGCTTCTCTTGATTAATTGGTGTTTACCGTTTATTAAATTTGACTTGTATTTTTATGATCTAACATGGGAATTTGGTGCATTTCTTTTCCCCCTTTTGATGTGGTTTTGACAATCTGTTGTGTTCCTTTTGTTGGGACCATGGTTTCTAATGAAGAAGCGAAGAAATCTGCATTCTGATTTATGATTTTTTTTGGGAATAAACTGCATATAATTATATAGACTGATTAAGTACAACACAAATAAGGATCAATATTTTTCCAGACATGGAAAACATTGATTTGTCAATTTCTTTTATTTTTGGAACATAAAAACAGGTCTGAATCAGAGGAAAAGAAATGGGTATCAAGATAAAACCAGTAAGTTTGATCAAAGTCAAGCAAACGTCTTAAATTGCGAATGAAGCACGGGGAGGAAAGTATGTACAGTGATTCTTGAAAAGTGTAATCAAGAGTCAAACAAAAGAGGTAGTAAACAAAGTATATCACATTCATTTACAAGGTTATTTTTGTTCATGGAGTTGTAGTTGAGTGCTTACAAAAACTGGGCAGGCACTAAAATGGCGAATTGCCCATGTTGTTTTGTTTTCTCTGTGCAGAGTAGAAGAAGAAGAGGAAATGAATGATATTTTACCTTTTTTGTCTTTTATGTTGTTATAATAATAATTATAATTATTGTAAATATAAATAAATTATTAAAGATCAGGTAGTGACTTAGTGCTTGGAACAGTTATTTATGGAGAAGTCAGAAATTTTATTAATTGACAAGACATATATATGCATGCAGTGGAGGCAGGTTGCAGTGCAGTCAGAGAGCTAAGTACCAAATTTGGTGAAGACGTATAGTACTTAGGCAAAAAGTATTTTTTTCAGCTGTTGACAAGAAAGGTTAATAATTTTACATTGTAAATCGCAAAAGCTAATAAAATTGGTGTGTGATGTAAATCTTTATAATGTGTGTCAGTGATGAGTAGTTTTTTTTGTCTTTGTCAAAAATTTAAACGACTTTTGATTGTTTACCAGTAGGCAGGAAGGCTTTTTAGGTTGTGTTTGGCTGGAGGTTTGGGTCTGCAGTTGCAATATTTGTAAGCGATTTTGTGTTGGCTTTTAACGTGATGAATTTTTTTTGTTAAGTTTCGAAGCTCTTAATTTCAAATAAAATATTTTATTTGTTTATTGTTTGTTGTTGATGTTTTTCTAATGTGTTTTATGATTTTTATTTAACTATCCAATTATTTGTTATTTTGTTGTTTTTTAATCATATTGTGATTTTCTAGATTTGTTAGCCAATTTTTTACAAGTTATATGTAATGTATAAAACATATTTTATAATATTTTGTTTTTGCATATGATAAAAGTTTAACAGCCAAATTTGCTTATCATGAATGACAAAATGGTAAGAGAAAAAAAATCAAGTTAGAGAACCATTACTGTGCAAAGTTTTTGTATAGGGAAGACATAAAAAGCAAACGCATATGGACTCCTCTTCTTATCCATACCATTAGAACTTTTTTTTTAGAATCTATTATGCAATTTATTTATTACTTTTACCTTGTCTTTCCACAATATATTGTATAATCGTTTGCATTGATGTCACACTTTTAACAGAAGCTTTTCCATGAACCTTTCTTGATCGAAATTGCTTATTAAAAAACAAAATGCGTGAAACAGTTTGATATCCCATTGCACCAAAAAACTATTAAAACAAACATCATGTTTTCTAACTTCTATTCCTTCTTTATATTGCTAAAAAAAAATTTCTATCATTTTCATAATTTTGCAAAATCTCTATTTCAAATCTCTAAAACAAAACTGAAATGAACTCAAATCAAATCAAACCAAACAAACAACACAAACCTGATTGAGCACAAGAACAAAACACAAACACAATACTTAATGAGCAACAGAAAACCAATTGTAAAACAAAAAGTGAACAAAATAATTGCCAAGCACATAGATAAATTTAGACCCTTTCACAAAACAAAAAAAATACAGAATAATATACTCACTCATATAATTTGCCCATAATTCCTATATCTATCAACACATGTGCTATCACTTCCTCTTAATATCTTTGAAAATTCTTATAAATCAATATTTACTCCAAATTTAATGCATTTTTTAATCAACTTGCACAACGCGTGGGTTTAACCTAGTTACTATAAATAGAAGATTTGAAAATATCTATGCATGTCTCCACCGGTTAACAGTTGTGATTAGATTTCAAGTCCAATTCTGACCCGTATCTTCTTTTTAAACTGACATTGAGTATGCTACAGTTTATACAAATTCCTTGTCTCCAGCTGTCTCCAGCGGTCTCCAGCGATATCTCTTATTCTACCATTGTTGATTATTCTTACAAATATGGCTTAAGGAACTATATATAATGTCAATATGGTTTAGAGGGCAAAGGCAACTTTAAGAGCAGTGGTACTGATATGCTATTCTTGCTCAATTGTTGGTATGGTAGAAAGAAGAACACTTACGCAAAGCTGACTACTAAAGTAATTAGGTGATGCGGTAGCTAACTTGTTGGACAATTTCATCTCTCATGCTTCTCTGCCCATGCCATTACAAACTGACACTCCAATTCATTCTCCCAGTTGCCATCTCCTTCCCGTGCCCATCCCTTCATCTTCATTTCCCCATTTTCCCCTTTTTTTTCTCTTCTGGTCGTTGACTTCATTTGCGAGGTTCGGCTGGGGGATGGGGCGGTGGAGAGTCTGGGAAGAGGCGAGGGAATATAGGAGATGGCGGTGAGAAGTAGAGCAGTAAGATGCCCCCAAAGCTGATTAGAAGCCTGAGGAAGGAGTCACCCGCTTCGACGCGAAGTCAAGCTCAAGCCTTGCTATCCCTCAAATGCGCTTTCTCTCTCTACAATCAGAACTGTTGTGCATGATATTAAGAATAAAAAAAAAGTGCTTCAAGTGGCGCACGAAGAAAACATGTATAGACATGAGAGAATCTGGCATTTAATGAAAAGGGCATAAGCGTAATTAATGACAGAGAGAAACCCCTATAAATAGGGGCCAGGTATGATTCATAAACCAGATCTGAGAACTTCATACAAAAACTATGTCAAACTCTCTGACTTAAGCATCAGAGTGCAAACGCAGGGGAGAACCCCTGCGTTCCTCTGATCTTCTTCTTTCTTGCAGAAGCTCTCAGCAACACATGGCAAGGAGCCCGAAGAGATTACGTTAGCCATTCGTCACCATTAATTCAGGTAACAACAATTGGCGCCGTCTGTGGGAATCGAAAGAAAAAAAGCTATGGTACGGACACGTTCGAGAGGGACTAGAACCGATGAATAATACGAAAAAAATCAAAATTCAAAGCCAAAATGATATTTTTTGGGGAAAAATCTCTGGCAAACCGCCTTTGGCTATTTTTCATCACGTAGATCTTGAAAAGTTACATGGATTCAAAAAAAAATTCACCTCAATCGGACCACGGAGCACAAAGTTATTGTCTTCCAAAGTTTCGAACACAGGGAGAGACTCTGTCGCGCACTCTGCCGCAACTCTGACGCGCTCTCTGCCGCAACTCTATCGCCCTATCAACACTCTATCGCACACCCTATCGAGCACTCTGCCGCAACTCTGTCGCTCTGTTGCCACTCTGCCGCAAACTCTGCGCACACTCTGTCGCTCACACTGCCACGCGAGAGTCTACCGCACACTCTGTCGCACAAGGCTCTGCCGCGCACACACTGCCGTGTGAGAGTCTGCCGCACACTCTGAGGCGCGAGACCCTGCTGCTCTACACTCTACCGCACACTCTGATGCGCGAGACCTTGCCGCTCTACACTCTGCCGCACACACTCTGCCGCGCGAGACCCTGCCTCTCTACACTCTGCCGCACAAGACTCTGTCGCGCACACTCTGCCACGCGAGAGTTTGCCGCACACTCTGACGCGTGAGACCCTGCCGCTCTACACTCTGTCGCGCACCTTGCCGCGTGAGGCTTGTCACGCACTCTGCCGCACGAGACCTTGCCGCGCACTCTGCCTAGCGAAAGACCCTGTCGGGTACTCTGTCGCCCGAAACCCTGCCGTGTGAAAGACTATGCCACACACCTTATAGCGCAGATTTAGATTCCTATCACAGGGCTGAGGGAGCACAACCCTACAGTACATTTTCAGAACCCTGTTGTAGGGATCAGTACTCAAGACCCTGTCGTCAAGGTGAGGGAGATAAACTCTGCTGCAAAGTTTGATATGAATTCAAAGTTCATCGGTCTGGGGAGCAGGGGAGGCAGAGCCCTCCCTCAACAAAAAAGAAGGCAGCAGTCTAATGGTCAGAACAGTCTGAACTCCTTAGTCTATTTCAAAGATTCAAGGCCAAATCTTGAAATGAGAGGTGTTAGAAGAAAGCATCCAGTGCAAAGACACGGGAGAAGGAGCTTTCATTCAAATGACTCGGACTCTTCTAATACCAAGGAATGGGAAGCACATTCGACCCGAGAATCAGAGAATATGGAAAAAGTCATAGAAAGGATTCTGGAGAAGAAAAAGCTGGTGAATCCCATATTGTCTTGAGATCATGGACAAGCTATTGCCAAAGAAGTTCAAGATGCCATATATGGCTACTTATGCTGACAAAACCGACATGTATGACCATATGCAAAATTACGAGTCTCCCTTGATACTTCATGGATGGGTGGATGAAATAATGTGTAGAGTATTTTCGCTCACGCTAACGGGGCATACCTTGAAAGAAGGTTTCATCTCGTCTTTTGAACAGTTACGAAGCGAGTTTTTGAAAGCCTTCATGATCAATACCTAGCGAAAAAAGGACGCGACCTACTTGCTTACACTCAAGCAAGGAAACAAGGAGTCGTTGAAAAGTTATGTTGATCATTTTCGGGATACGACTTTAAAAGTGAAAGATCTACAAGTTAGAGTAGCTATGGCAGCAATGCTACAAGAAACAAAAGTTGAAATGCTATAAGAGTCCCTTGATCAACCCATAACCATCTTAGATTTATGTGCTCGAGCAAATAAGTATGTAGCCCAAGAGGATGTAATGAAGATGGTACAGTCACGAGAAGTGAAGGAAGAAAGAAAAAGAGAGAGATATACATGAAATGAGCTATTCTAGACCTGATAGATTGGATAAAGCTCCCAGGCTTAGGTACGAAAGCTATGCTAAGCTAAACGAGCACTGTGCTGATATTAAAGGGACTGGACTATTAGAATTTTCGAAGAAGAAAGTAGGAAACGTAGGCCAACACATAGATGCCTACTGTGACTTCCATTTCACTCATGGTCATTTTACGGACAGGTGCAGAGAACTAGTGGACTAGTTGGAAAGGTTCGCGAGGGGAAGATTAATCGTTTCCTTTGGAGAAACGAAAGAATTCATTACCCTCCTCGAGATCGAAAGGATAATCGCCCACAAAATAGGCAAAATAGGTCAAGAAATGAGGAAGAAGCTATACCAAATCCCAGAAGGTAACCGATAAGATAATGAACCAACTGGACCAGCTATAAATGTCATAGCAGGTGAAAATTTAATAGCGAAAAATTTCTCTATCTCTCATAAAACTTACGCGAGGCAAGCGTATCAAGTTCATGCTATTATGGAGGAGAGAGTGGATGAAGAGCCTATTATGTTCACCTCAGCAGATCGGGGAGATAATATCAAATATCATCCCCTACGATGATCCCATGGCTATCTCAGCAGTGGTGATGAAATAGTTAATCGAATCTTAGTAGACAACGAAAGTTTGGGAAACAGGTAAAGGTAGTCGAGAAAGCCCAAAACATGTAACTCGACAAGTGTTATTTATGATCGTAAAGTCAACTTCGACTGTTTATAACATGATTCTGGGAAGACCTCTATTGAATGCCTGAGGGTTGTCATCTCTCCTTGCTACCTGTTAATAAAATTTCATACCCCCAATGGAGTTGAACAAGTGCGAAGGGATCAAAATAAGGCTCATACATGTTATATCGCCTCACTACATGCAAAGGAATAGAGAGAAATGAGGAGTTATCTATAGCTGACCTTCCAAAACCCCAACTTGTCGAAGATCTGGTGCTGAAAAAGTCACACATAACCTATGCTCTGAAAGAGAATAAAATTCAGAGACAATCGAGAAAGTCACATTAAATCAAACGGATGATTGGGCCCAACACCCATAACCTTGAAATTTTACAGGGAAGACATGGGTTTCAAGTCACTTGAAATTATACTGGAATTAGCCATTTACATTATGTTTCCTTTAAATATTTTTGCATCTCCACATTATTATCTGTTTATTTTGAATATGTTGTCACGAGATGCTTTGAATAGATGAAATTTCTCAATTCTTATATTTATCTTACTGATACTCATAAATATGAATCTGGTGACAGAAAACAGATAAGCCGTAAGAGCCTGAGGCGAAATAGCGTCACTGTGGTCAGGCGTAAAAGACAGATGAGCCGTAAGAGCCTGAGGCGCAATAGCGTCACTGTGGTCAGGCGTGAAAGACAGAAGCCGTAAGAGCCTGAGGCGCAATAGCGTCACTGTGGCCAGGCGCTGAAGACAGAAGCCTTAAGAGCCTGAGGCGCAATAGCGTCATTGTGGCCAGGCGTTGAAAACAGACAAGCCGTAAGAGCCAGAGGCGCAATAGCATCACTGTGGCCAGGCGTAAAAGACAGACGAGCCGTAAGAGCCTGAGGCACAATAGCGTCACTGTGGTCAGGCATAAAAGACAGACGAGCCGTAAGAGCCTGAGGCGCAATAGCGTCACTGTGGCTAGGCGCGAAAAACAGACGAGCCGTAAGAGCCTAAGGCACAATAACGTCACTGTGACCAGGCGTGAAAAATAAATGAGTAGTAAGAGCCTGAGGAGCAATAGCGTCACTGTGGCCAGGCGTAAAAGACAGACGAGCCGTAAGAGCCTGAGGCGCAATAGCGTCACTATGGCCAGGCATAAAAGACAGACGAGCCGTAAGAGCCTGAGGCGCAATAACGTCACTGTGGCTAAGCATAAAAAACAGACGAGCCGTAAGAGCCTGAGGCGCAATAGCGTCACTGTGGCCAAGCGTGAAAAACAAATGAGTCGTAAGAGCCTGAGACGCAATAGCGTCACTGTGGTCAGGCGTAAAAGACAGACGAGCCGTAAGAGCCTGAGGCGCAATAGTGTCACTGTGGCCAGGCGTAAAAGACAGACGAGTCGTAAGAGCCTAAGGCGCAATAACGTCACTGTGGCCAGGCGTGAAAAACAAATGAGCCGTAAGAGCCTGAGGCGCAATAGCGTCACTGTGGCCAGGCGATGAGGACAGAAGCCGTAAGAGCCTGAGGCGCAATAGCGTCACTGTGGCCAGGCGCGGAAGACAGAAGCCGTAAGAGCCTGAGGCGCAATAGCGTCACTGTGGTCAGGCGTGAAAAACAGATAAGCTGTAAGAGCCTGAGGCGCAATAGCGTCACTGTGGCCAGGCGTAAAAGATAAACGAGTCGTAAGAGCCTGAGGCGCAATAGCGTCACTGTGGTCAGGCGTGAAAAACAGATAAGCTGTAAGAGCCTGAGGCGCAATAGCGTCACTGTGGCCAGGCGTAAAAGACAGACGAGCCGTAAGAGCCTGAGGCGCAATAACGTCACTGTGGCCAAGCGTGAAAAACAGACGAGCCGTAAGAGCCTGAGGCGCAATAGCATCACTGTGGCCAGGCGTGAAAAACAGACGAGTCGTAAGAGCCTGAGGCGCAATAGCGTCACTGTGGCCAGGTGTAAAAAAGAGACGAGTCATAAGAGCCTGAGGCGCAATAGCATCACTGTAGCCAGGCGTGAAAAACAGAAGAAGCCGTAAGAGCTTGAGGCGCGATAGTGTCACTATGGCCAGGCATTGGAAACGAATAAGCCGTAAGAGCCTGAGGCGCGATAGCGTCACGGTGGCCAGGCGTTGAAGACAAATAAGCCGTAAGAGCCCGAGGTGCGATAGCATCATGACGGTCAGGCATCTGAAAATACTTGTCGTAAGAGCCAGAGGCGCAAAGACGTCACGGAGGCCAGACATTTGAAAACAAGCAGGCCATAGTGCCAGAGGCGCGAATGGGTCGCGACGGCCAGACATTAGAAAAAGATGTGTCATGGTACGAGAGACGCGAATGCGTCACGATGGCCCGCCATCAGGAAAAGATTTATATAAAAGGGCTTAAAACGAAAGATGCGTGAGCTAAGCCACGAAGAAAAAGTGCAAAAGCTTGAAGCGAAAAATGCGCGAGGTAAGCTAAGCACTCAAATAAGGGCTTGAAGCAAAAAATGTGCGAGGTAAACTAAACACTCCGATGAAAATTCGACTTCAGAATCTAACGTAAGGACTTGACATGAGGTTACGATGAAAACATATGTACTCTTCCGCAAGGTTATACCTAGCGAAAGAGTGGGGAGCAATTGTTGTGCATGATATTAAGAATAAAAAAAAAAGTGCTCCAAGTGGCGCATGATGAAAAAATGTATAGACATGAGAGAATCTGACATTTAATGAAAAGGGCATATGCGTAATTAATGACAAAGAGAAACCCCTATAAATAGGGGTCAGGTATGATTCATAAACCAGATCTGAGAACTTCATACAAAAACTATGCCAAACTCTCTGACTTAAGCATCAGAGTGTAAATGCAGGAGAGAACCCCTGTATTCCTCTGATCTTCTTCTTTCTTGCAGAAGCTCTCGACAACACGTGGCAGGGAGTCCGAAGAGAAGACGTTAGCGATTCGTCACCATTAATTCAGGTAACAACAAGAACAATCTCATCAATGACGTCCCCGAAGACCAGCTTCGTTTCCAATGGTATTTTCTTCTTCCTATTCTCCTTAATTTTAATTTTATTAGCTAAAATCAAATCCAACGTCTTTTTCTCCAACATTGACCTTAATTTTCATCTGGGTTTTTTCTTTGATTTGGCAGATACAGGATTCACCGTGAATGGGGTCAACTATGAAGGCAGCTTGCTTTGTGTGTAGGAAATTTGCTCACTTCTTGGGGCCGCTGTGGGTGTAAGTTTTCTGAAATCACTCCCGAAAGGTATTTACTTTTTAGGGTTTGAGAATGTCCTTTTCAATCATTCACCATGAATAATTTTGTCTAAGAAGCTGAGAATATAGATTTTAAGGATTTTAAGAATTTCACTTAGGGTGCGTTTGGTTCGGGGGAAAAAAAATTACCTTGGAAAATAAAATTACCTTTTATCCAGGAAAAAAATTTTAAGGGGTAAATTCTAGGGAAAAAAATTACTTTAGATCCAAAAGAAAAATTTTTTGACTCAGGTAATCTAAAAATACCACATGATTCGAAGGTAATCATTTTACCCCAGATTTTCCCAAGATTGAGCACTGTAGGTAAAATAAAATGACTGGTAAAGAGGAAAAGAAACGAACCAAACGGGGGAATCGAATGACGGAAAAAAAAATTACCGGGGGAAAAAAAATTACCCCCAACCAAACGCCCCCTTAATTGCTTTTGTCTAAGAGTCTTTTCTCTGGCTGCAAATTCTTACATTTTTAGAATGAGTTTTATTTGTTATCGATATCTCGACTCTTTAGGTAATGATTTTTGTCCGTTTATGTGCAGAATAAATTTATATATTGATTTATATAATTTATTTTATTATTTAGATAATGATTTTGATGATAATTATAGTTCAAGCTCACATGTGAAGTAGAATCGTACAATTTTTTACACGTCTGAGAATTGCAAGTATAGCCCAATGTCAAAGGAAAATTGTCACTAGACATGATGCAATGACAGATTTATATGGTTGTAGAAAAAATAATGTTTTTTTTTCTTGGGTTTACTTTCATGCTCTTGAGTTAGTGTAGTACTTTTTAGTTTGTAGAAAGCTTAAGTTTTGTCAAAATTATCGTAAAAAATTGAAGGATTTTATGAGTCGGAAATGTTGTTAAGATTTGATACTACTAATTAATCCTTCATTATTTCCATGTATAATTATTTTTTCCTAACATGGAAAATATTTAAGCTTGTTTCCTAATTTGGTTACTCCTGCTTTATGAAACTTAAATATTGTTTTGTTGGCAAAATTATATCTATTAGAGACATTTGAACTTAACCTCATCCTACCTAATTTATTTACATCCTACCTAATTTAATAAAACACCATAACTCTTTCAAAGTAATTGCTCTCACTAAGGTGTTTCATGTAATGTAAACGTAACCATATATAATTAAATGTAAATTTAATGTTATCAAGCGTAAAATATGTTAAAAATATGATAAATATATGAAAATAAACATACACATTTTGTAACAAAATTATCATGTCTTTACATATATTGATTTTAATTTTATGTTCATTCATATATGTTTACGATATTTCGAACATATTTTATGACTAATGACATTAAATCTACGTTTAATCATATGTATTTATATTGATTTTATAATAAATTCAAAATTTTTAACGTTAATGTAGAATTCTGCCTAATGCCTAATAGAGGATTTTAATCTCCTGCTGAAATCCAACGGTGAATACATGAGCATCTCATTAAATGTAAATAAGTAAACGTTTACACCCTAGAACAGTTTTCTGGGATAAACAATTCCCATGAAATCAAGCACAAAGGCATGTAAAACATCCATAGGTGGTTCCTCCAACCAGACAAAAGGCATCTCCAGAGTCGTCCCCAACTTTGCAAGAGAATCAGCATAAGCGTTTGCCTCCCTGTAGATGTGAGCTATCTGAACACTGTCCAACTGCCTCATGAGTGCCCTGCAATCCTTAACAATGGAAGAGTAAGTATGTGAAGTAGGAACACCGTCAGTAATAAATCAAACAGCAACTCGGGAATCAATTTCGATAAGAAGTTTGTTAAAATTCTTAGCAATTGCTAAACGTAATCCTTCTCGAGTCCCCCACAATTCGGTGCAAACACTCGTAGTAACTGCAAGATTACGTGCAAAGGCTCCCGGCCATCTCCCGAAGTTGTCTCTGAAAATCCCACCTGCACCAGCCCTTTCGGGATTCCCCCGGACTGAACCGTCCATGTTAAGTTTAATAAAGTCAGAGGGTGGAGGATGCCAACCAATATTGATAGAGGTAACTGTCTTCCTCCCTTTCCCTGAATTCATAATCGCCCAAAACTCTTCAGAGCTTCTAATTGTTTTGGAAAGCCAAACTTTGGGAGGTTCAGAAATAGCTTCAAAAGTCAGACTGTTTCTATTCAACCAAATATGCCAAACAGCAAAGGAAAAGACAATACTCCAAGGCATATCAGCATCTTTCGAAACAGCTTTAGAGCCACAATTGATAACCAATCAGCTCTCAAAGTCCATACTGAAGGAGGAAGAAACTTCTTGAGGGATTTGCGAACATCTCCAGAGTTCCTTAGTCCCATTAATATATATTTACTTTTTTCATTATTAGACTTTACCATACTTATTAAACAGAACTTCGACAATGCATGAACTTATCTATCAAGCTGGCTTGCATGCAGTGTCATAGACTGCTGGTGAAAGACTGCCTACTGTGTTCTCCCTCCGAAGGTTATTCAAACGTTAATTTTAAGCTTTTAGTAATTTCAGGGAAAAAAATTGAAAATAAAAAAGTTAATGCTAAAACAATTAATATTTAAAAATATTTATATTTTAACCTGTTGATTTAGATGTTTTACGCTATACAAACGTTATATCAATTCACTTGAAATTTTGGTTCATTGCTTGGACCGCTTCTCTGACATGATAAGATGAAGACATTAGGGGGCGTTTGGTTGGGGGTAATTTTTTTTTCCCCCGTAATTTTTTTTCTCGTCATTCGATTCCTCCGTTTGGTTCGTTTCTTTTCCTCTTTATCAGTCATTTTATTTTACCTACAGTGCTCAATTTTGGAAAAATCTGGGGTAAAATGATTACCTTCGAATCATGTGGTATTTTTAGATTACTTGAGTCAAAAAATTTTTCTTTTGGATCTAAAGTAATTTTTTTTTCCCTAAAATTTACCTCTTAAAATTATTTTCCTGAATAAAAAGTAATTTTATTTTTCAAGATAATTTTTTTTTCCCCGAACCAAACGCACCCTAAAGAACCGTCTGGTTCTTGGCAATTGGTCTAGTACGGTAGACCTTAAAAGACTCACCACGTGTGAGCGTCCTTGGGCTACATGGTATTCACAAGAATCTAGCTTTATTTTAGGCATTTTTACCATCGTTAGAACTTTTTCTCCCATGTAATGTCAACATTTTCTACCCATTTTTTTTCTCAGAAAGACTATTATCAAATGTTAATTTTAAGGTTTTAGAAATTTCAGAGAAAAAAAAAAAAAAACTTGGGAAATGGAAAGTTTGTGAAATTACATCTAATACTTTACCTGCAGATGCTAACAAAATGTTCAGCCAAAAAGTCCTATAAGACTAGTATTTGCTTTGATCGTGTCCTGACTAAGACCCACCATGAAAGTGGCATTAAGACCATAAGAGTTGACTAATAATTTTAGCTCATTTCTCTTTTTTTTTTTCCTTGCACTTCCGTGAGCGTTTCTTCTCTTCTTCCTAAATCCCACCCTGATTTTTTTTTTTTTGAGTGAATATCAATCAAGTTGCTAGCACAGATTTACATAGCCTTCTACAAGTAGTTGATTCACTGCTAGTTTATTTGCTCTACACACTTGTTCTACCTGGGTTCTTGTCTTTGCTTCACTGGTTTTTTTTTTTTCTTTTTTCTATTTAAGGTCTTGCGGAAGCAGCAGGCAGTCTAGCAGCTCAGCTCAAGGTACGAAAATTTTAATTTCCGGTAATTTTTTTCATGCTTTTCGTGATTTTGTTTTCTCTTTCTGTTTCATTAATGCTATTACTTTTCTCTTTCACACCTAATGTTGCCTTTTTAATATTCTTTCTTTAAGATTTTCATTTGAACTTTTGTAATATAATTTAAGCTCTTATGTAATATGTAATACAGTTTATTGTAATCGTAATTTTTATGCGTAGATATAACTTCAATGAAAATAAAATAGAGAAACAATAAATTATTATGTGTTTCGAAAAGGAAATTAAACAACTAGAAGTTTAAAATCAAGTAAATAACTTAGTGATTTTGGTGTCATATGCAGGGACATCCATGGAATACGTAGAGATTGCAAAGTCTCATTTACGATATCACATAAAGCTGAATGATTACGTGAAAACCTTAAAGAGAACTAGAGATGAGTTGAATAGCAAAATAGAAGATATAGAGCAACAATTGGAGACAGAGCTTCGTCATGTGGGGAAGGTACCAAGGAAGGAAGTTGAAAATTGGTTGAAATATGGGAAAGAGAAGATTGATGGAGCAAAAAATGTTGAAAAAGAAGTCAATAATGTAAGATATCTCTTCCGTGCTTTCCTTGCAAAACGTGTTGAAGAAGAGAATCAAGAAATGCAGAACGTTCTTAATAAAGGTCCCAGTGTCTTTGAAGGTCTGGTACTTGATGGTCCAAGTGTTGGGTTGTCACTTCCAACATCAGAACTACTTGGTGCAAAAGTTGTGAGAGATCAAATTTGGTCATGTTTGTTGCAAGAGGAGGTACTCAAGATTGGAGTTTGGGGGATGGGAGGCGTAGGTAAAACAACCATCATGAAGCACATCTACAATGATCTTTTGGAAGAAAAAAGATTTGATAAAGTAATTTGGGTTACTATATCAAAGGAATTCAATGTTGTGAAGTTGCAAGATGATATTGCAAACACATTGAATGGTGATTTGCCCAAAGAAGGTGATAAAGTCAGACGAGCAGCGCTATTGTTGCACATGTTGAAGAAAGCAAAAAAGCATTTTTTAATCTTAGATGATGTGTGGGATAAAATCTCTCTGGAGGAAGTTGGAATCCTTGAACCGACTAGTAGCAATGGATGCAAGGTGGTGTTGACAACACGTAAAGAGGAAGTTTGTAAATTTATGGGTCGTAAGGTGATTAAAGTCAATCCTCTTTCACAAGAAGAGTCATTAACCTTATTCTTGAATAAAGTTGGACCAAACATATTGCAATTTCCAACTTTAGAGCCAACTTTGAGACTTGTCGTGAAGGAATGTGCAGGTCTGCCTCTTACTATTGTTGTGGTAGCTGGTACCCTAAAAGGAGAAGAAGACCCTCGCATTTGGGACAATGCACTGATTGAGTTGAAATCGCGAATAAGGAAGGTGGAAGGTTTGGAAGCTGAAGTGATTGAGCGTTTGACATTTAGTTTCGATCAATTAAAAGATGAAAACGTGAAGCATTGTTTCCTGTATTGTGCATTATATCCAGAAGATTTTGAAATTAGGAAGGATGAGCTTATCGAATGTTGGATTGACGAGGGATTCATAGACGAAATGGATACGATACAACAAATGAAAGTTAAGGGCCATGCTATCTTAAAAAAGTTAGAAGATAATTGTTTGTTGGAAAATGTTGAAATAAGGCGTGTGAAGATGCATGATGCAGTGAGAGACATGGCATTGTCCATCACAAGTATGAATCCTCGATACATGATAAAAGCAGGCATGCAATTAGAAAGGTTACCAAAAGAGGAGGAATGGACTCCGGATATTGAAAAGGTGTCGCTTATGAAGAATTCCATATCAGAAATTCCCATAGATTTGTCACCTCCAAAATGTAAACTGCTCACAACCTTGTTACTCAAAGAGAATCCTATAGACAGAATCCAAAATTCCTTCTTTGCAAGCATGCCATGTTTGAGCGTTCTTGATTTGTCCTTCACGAAGATCGAGTGTTTACCAAGTTCCATCTCTGAATTAAAGAATCTTACTACATTGTTGCTTTTTAGATGTGGAAGATTAAAGCATTTGCCTTCTCTTTCAAAGCTTCAGAGATTGAAGAAGTTGGATATTTGTTTCTCCTTAATTGAGGAAGCCCCTGAAGGCTTGGAACTGCTAGTGAATCTGAGGTATCTTGATCTTTATGTGAAGACTCTAAAACAGGTACCCGCTGGACTTTTACCGAAACTCTCTCGCCTTCAGCACTTGAGAATTTATTCCTATGGTGAAAAAACAAGCATAAAAGCAGAGGAGATAGTGCCATTGGAGAAGTTGGAATGCTTTTTCGGGGGTTTCAAAGGCATGCATGAACTCAAAAAGTTTGTCCAGTCAATGCAATGTAAGAAAAGCCTTAATAGATACCAGTTACATGTGGGCCCATCTAATTTTTTGTCCAATGAAGTTAAAGCTGTATCAATCTGTGCATATAAATTTTGTGGAGATGAGGTTCAGCTCCTAATTGATATTCGACATTTCATTGTTTCGAAGTGCGACTTATTGAGAAGCTTAAGTGATATTTCTTCCTTAAAAGATGCAGTTGACTTGAGGAGTTGTGTTATTATCAATTGCCAAGGGATAGACTCTGTTCTTTCCTTCTCCTCTTTTTCCACTTCTCGTACTCCATTTCGGAACCTCGAGGAGTTGAGACTTCAATATTTGCCTAGGTTAAGTGCACTTATCACAGCTGAAGGATTTGCTTTAGGATCACCAATATTGGCTCCAACTGCCATCTTTTCCCATCTTAAGGAAATTCATATAATTAAGTGCTCGAATATAAAGAAGTTGTTTCTGCATTGGTTGCTTACCAACCTCCAAAACCTAGAAGATATTTGGGTGGGAGATTGTGAGCAACTAGTAGAAATATTTGCAGAGGGTGATGATGAAGAAAAAAGAAGCACTAATAAAGTCAAATTCAATCTTCCCAAATTGAGACGGTTGGATTTGTTCTCATTGCCTGAATTGAAGAGCATCTGTAGTAAAAGTGGAGTAATGGTTTGTGATTCTCTCGAACTGATCTCTGTTACAAACTGTTCTAAGCTGAAGAGAATTCCTCCATTTCTTTCCCTTCTTGGCAATGGGCTACCATATGCTTATGCTCCACCTTCTCTCAAGATCCACTCAAGGAGAGAATGGTGGGATTCACTGGAGTGGGATCATCTGAACTTCAAAAATGTTCTTGAACCTCATTCGTGTTCACCAATATTTAGAGATCATCCTTACAAGTAAGCCTCCTTCCTTTCTAAATTTTTTAAGGTGATGACAAAGCTGGCTCCATTGCAACTAGGATATTTATGATGTTGATCCCACTTGAAATCTAAATTTTCGATATCTTTTTACTCATGTTGTATCAATTCATTTATACTTTGTTTACGTAATTTATGGAAATAAAAGAAAATAAACCAAAATCCGTATGAAGACCAAACCTGTATATTAACCTTAATTGATTTATGCTCTGCTCAATCCTTTTGCCACTTTGATTTTATTGATACTGTAAAATCCATAATTGCTGGAGCTATTCCTTTCTTTGGATTTTATTGATATTTTAAAGCTGCCTTAACTATAACTTGTTCTTGATATGTGGAGCTCCTCCACTCCAACTTGCATTTAAGTCTTTAAGTCTAAATTTGGATTACCTTCTACCACTCTATTTGTATATATTGTCTATTGCTATATATTTTTACAATTATCAATCTTAATCTGCCCGATTTAAGATTGATAGTTAAAAACTTTTAAAATGAAACTTTAAATTTTAATTGTTGGGATATAGTATTAGGGACTGATTTTCAAAATTCTAAAATCAATTTTTCACAATTTTTTTTGCCTGTTGTCTCTAGGTTAGTAGGCCTCTAGCATTAGCTTACATATTCAACATACCTTTGCAAGGAGATTTTTGTCCTGCCTCTTTTTTCTTTTACATCATCCAGTTACAGCATAAAATTCTCTGAAAAAATCAACAAGATTATCTGTTTGTCTTATGGAAAGAGAGAGGGGCTAAGAATTTTGCAAGTCTTGTCGTTGATTTTAATACAGAAGGGATTCTTGAGTTCATGTGTTTAGTTAAAAGAAATTGGAAATAACATTAATGTTCAATGAGTGTTTGCCCATTGAACATAAAACTTCTAGATTTATGGATTTCCAAAGCAGAGTTTGTGATTTATATGAAAGAGCGAATTCTTGATTGTCGGAATTGTTCCACAGGTTTCCTTGCTGTCATGACTGTTCATTTTCTTTCAACTTTCCTTCTACAACAAGATTATGCCTATATATCTTAGGAATATTAATACATGAACTTAATATATGTTCAATGTCAACTTCTTTGTGCCACGAATCTGCAACTCCCATCAAGGAAGATGCAAGTGATTGGAATGAATGATAAGAAGACAAAGGGCTTTTATTTTGTTATTACAATGATGTAAATCTTAATTGTTGGCAATAAGAAGAGATTGAGGTAGCCAACAGTTAGTTGCCTTGGAATTAAGCAGGTTCAAATAGATATGTTACTTCTGCATTATCTAAATACAAGATCTTTTGCATCAAAATCTATTAGCTGTACATTTTATCGTTGAGTTGGTTTTTTATGTTTCTAATGAGTAATGCCATCAAGTTTAACCATTATACTTAAATGTCACTACTCAGGAATCTATTCTGCAGTTAATTTGGTAAGCTATATTTAGTAAGAAACTTCACACTGCATTTCAGAATATAGACCTTCATAGAAAACATTACCGAGTGCCAATTTGTCTAGCCAGTTTATAACATCTGATGTTATAAATAGAATCTGATAAGATTAATTTTCTATCTTATTCTATTAGTGGGATTTTTTTCCCTACATTTCTCGGTTATTTAGCAGCAGGGGTTTAAGTTCCATCTTTTCTTGGTACACATGTGCTTATAGATATATAGACACTATTTCTAACGTAGAAACTATTGAAACTATTAGCTTCCATTTTTCAGCTGCCTATCTACCTAATCTGTCCATAAATGCATAATATTTGGTCATTTTACATCAACTGAATGCTACCAAGAGGTTTCTTTAAAGCTAAAGAACAACAGAAACTAACCAAAAGAACCAAATATTTGATACCTCTAACGGGATAATTGCAGGGGAATAGTTGTTTGTTCATCAAATATCAAATTCGTTGATTGTTTATTAGCACTTATGCAACTATATCTTGTTTGAGGATGATTTCCCTTTTCAAAAGCCTTCAGTTGGAACCTTATAATTAGGAAAAAGTAGAGTTTACATATGTATAAGTATAATAAATTTACAGATAGCTTTGTCAGGAACTGACCAATGTGCCATTTGTTGATTTAATGTGGATTCTTATGTGATGGTTACTTTTGTGTGAGCAGGTTCAAGGACATATGAAATGTGTCTCTTTTTAATATGGACAAAAAGGGATTATCCTTGGCATGCCAACACACGTACGTCGAAAAATAGGTATATGCTGCATCATCATCATCACATCAGAGTCTTTTTCCAAATATTAGGGTAGATTATGTGAACCAATATATGAACTCACGCCAAGTCGTTAGCATGAATTCTCCTCCTCCACTCATTCCTATCTAATGCAATGTGTTTTACCAACTCCCATTCCGCCATATCTTTTCGGAGTACTTCATTCCAAGTCTTTTTCGGTCTTCTCCTAGCCTTGACCTTTTTTACATCATTCATAGTCTCTACTCTTCTAGTTGGAGCGTCCATAAGTCTACGTCGTATATGTCCAAACCAATGTAAACAACTTTCACTCATCTTGTCTTCGATTGGTGCCTTTTTGCGAATGTCCTTATTTCTCATTCTATTTGTTCTCGTATATCCACATGTCTATTGCAGCATTCATATTTCTGCTACAGTCATCTTATGTGTATGCACTCCTTTAGGTACCTAATATTCACTGTCATAGAGTAATGTTAGTCTAACAACTGTCTTATAAAATTTGTCTTTCAATCCTATAGGAATTCCTTTGTCACACAACACACTTGTGGCACTTCTCCACTTGCTCAAACCAGCTTGTACCCTATAGATATATGTCGCGGTTTTTATAAGATCCAGATCTCCAGCTTTAAGGTTAGTGGTACTGATGTGCTATTCTTGCTCAATTGCTGGTATGTGTAGGGGGAAAAACACTATGAAAGTTAATTAATTAGGTGAGGCGGGCGGCAGCTACCTTGCTTGATCCATTCTAGAATTCTGACTTGGAAAATTTTGGCATTTAGGTCAAATGTACAAATATTCTTTTTCTTTTCACAATTTGTTCTGATCTATTAAGTAATATAACTTGAGCCTTATTGCATTTCATCGGTGTCTTGATGACACAGTCTAACCGCAGTCAAGATAACGCTGTTGCCTCCCTGCAGTTATCTTAACAAGAGGAGGCATGGGGTGGTGAGTTGTGTTAGTATATTGCTGTATATCCTCTGGAACCAGAGGAAACCTGGGATAGAATTGGACTACAACTCAGCACCTCTGGAATTTTCGAGAACAGTTGCTTTGGGAAAAACAGGTTATGTTGAACGTATTGTTCCTCTTGTTGGCTAATGAAAAGATATAGGGTTACAATATTCCTGCTTATTTTGCTCCATGACTGAAACTGCATGAATAGATAACCTTGGAAAAGAAGGCTAATTCTGCGCTCAAAGTTTCTTTTCGCTTCCCCGATGTGATTGTGATCATAGTATTTATTTGTTCATAATGTTTTCTTATATAACCTCCTTTTATAATTAAACATATTATTTTCTGAAAAATTCAAGCATAAACTGTACGATAAGTAAGCATCAAGGATGATTTTTTTTCTTTTCCCAAGCAAATAGATCCTTTGTATATAGTCAATCGAAGCATCTGGTGAAATTCCATCTGCAGATCAAATTACCTTGACTATTATATATATATATATATTTGAGATTAGCATTCAAACATTAAAGTCTTCTGTTTCATTTCTGTAATGTTGTTCATAGATAACAGTCTTGGCTGCTTTTCTTAATCATATGATCTAGGACTGATTGTCAAATACAAAGCTACTTTCCTATTAACCTCTCTCAATACCAGCTTATAAAAGATATTCAAGAAGAAGCTAGGTAAGCAGCAGTTGAATCTAGCCAGGTACCTTAATTGTAATTTATCTCTTCTTATATGATATTAGCTCCACAATTTAAACTTTTGTATCACGAAGTCATGGAAAAATCAAATTATATTTATAAGAAAAAAGAAAAAAAAAATTAAACAACATTCTTAATATATACATATAATACCAAAATGTTATGAACTAAGGAGATATGTTTAATTTTTAAAAAATATATATATCTAAAATAGAATTTAGGTTTTTTAATATTGAGATAAAAGAAATATTTTTTAGTTAATTGACACGGTAGAAACGACTAAAGTTTTTTGTTAGTAATATATTTTTATTAGAAATTACAATCGCAATCAGCATATTACATTTTATGAATAGATAATTATGAAAATAGGTTTACTTAAAGTATAAATTGTTAAATAACTATAATTAATTAAACTAATGAATAATTAGATTAAATTTAAAACTCACATTTAGTGACATCCGAACATGAAACTTCAAAATTTTAAAGTTTTTTTTATCACTAAATCAAAGTCTCTTTGAACAAAAGATTGTTTTTAGCTAATATAGAAAAATTGTGACAACTAAAAGTTTATCAGTGAAATTGATTATTATATTATTTTTTTTTTTGGGTTGGGTTGAGTGGGAAAGGAATTCTAAGTTTCCTTTAAAACATTTTTTTCAAACAAACTTATTTACATAAGAACTAGCGAATTTATGAGAAATTATCTTCTCACATCGAGCTTAGTTACAATTAATTTTACCTTTCAAAGATCATAAAAAATTTTAAAAGCCGTAGATATGTTTTATATATAAGTATATTACTTATCAGATTATATAATGATACTATTTAAGATTGAATATGATGATACTGATTTTGATAGCACTATAAGTAGGAATGGTCACTGTATTTGTGTGATCGTATACTGTAGTGGTGGGATATGCGTTGCAAAAGCAACAATGCAGACAAAGCGAAATACGATGAGAAGTGAAAAATGATTATTAAAGATATTAGATTAAAATTTATGTAAAATATTTTTATAATATATATTTAATTTTTTTGTAATATTAATAAATAAATAAAAATTATTAAAATTATTTTATATAAAATAATGTTTTTTAAGAAATTAAAAACTACTAAAATTATTTCTATATCAAATAGTACATTTATTATTATAATTAATCAAGAGTAAAATATTATTTTATATATTTACTTAAATATTATAATTAATCAATATATAATTATATAAATTTATTTTATTATACTAAATGAATAAATAATTTGAAAATCTTTAAATCAAAAAATTGAAAAGTAAAATAAATAATTTAAAATTTTTATCTAAAAAAAATTAACAAAATATGTTGAAACATGATTTAAGGAAAAACAAAAAGAAAAAAAAAAAATCTCATAGGAGGCATGAATTTTTTATTCGACCCACGAGTGCCTAGTTTACTATTGGAAGAGCCGCACGACGACGAGAATGGGCTTCATTCTACAGCTCCTATTAAAAGATCTCTTTGTTGCATTCCCCGCAATCCCTAATTCCTCCAATTTCATGAATGTACTTAAATATAAAGCCACCAAAGGCTCCTAATAACAAATAAGTGCAATTTAATATAATTTTTGACTCTACCGTATTTAAAGATACGAACGATTGAATTGTTAATATTCATTTATCCTTGCATTTATTAATTTAAAGTAAATTATTAATTTGGTACTACATTTACATATTTAATTCATAAAAAAATTATTTGATTTATTAATTTATTTATTAATTTACTTTAAATTTTGCAATTTCATTTAATTAAGTGAAAAGATTTATTTATTAGATTTTTAAAATTGTCATTTTAATTCATTTATTGTCTAACAAATTTTAACTTAAATTTCTATTATCTAATAAATGAAAATAATAAAAGAGACCAATAAAAAATTTGTTATAAGTGAATTTATTTACATACAATTTATAAAAAACAAAAATAAAGCTATGACTTATGTTTTACACTTCAAAATTGATAAAGATTTGTTTAGAAATTTCTTCTTCCTCACCCAAATTATGCTTGTAGTACTCTTTTTGACTATTCTTTGTGGGATTTAACTTCAAATCAAATTTTGAGACACATAACATGCATAATGATGTTAGACTAAAATCAGTTCGATGATCTCTAATAATTTTTTCACATGTCAAGAAAAATAGGTTTCAAAGTAAAAAATGATACTTAAATAGCAAAAACATTTTAGGTCATAAAGCTAAGATTGAATATTTTCTTTGGTTCTTTTTCATCATTGGAGCGGATCAATAGTATTCTTTATTCAAAAATTTTCATTCGAGAAGAATTGTAACAGTTTCAAACTACTTCTTGTTCTTTTGGGCTTATGCTCAAATACATTATCAGAGTAGCATAGCGAATTATTGGCAGAATTTAAACAGAAAAAGATCGAAACTTGGCTTGGTTTGAAAATTAAAACCCGTTAAAAAATTGGGCTGATTTATTATTTTTTTTATTTTTATATTAATCTATATTTTAACTACTTTTTTTACGCAATTTATTTTGAATCTATATTATATTTTGTACTTTAATTTAAATTTTCTTGTTGTTTGTAATTTTTTTTTGTAAAAATTTATTCAAACTTATTGTATTATACTTATTAATTATTATGTATTATAATATTTTTATGTTTTATTATAATTTTCTATAAAAAAATTTAACAGTATTTGGGAGAACTTAGATGGATTTAAAATTATACAATATATGTAAAAACAAACTTAATAAAAAATTAGGCTCGAAAAACAAACCGAGCTAAACTTTGACTCACATTCACTTTTTTAATATCTTACCTAAATTCGGTCCTATCCAAACCATAAGCACATCAATGTGAGGATATACATTGACTGCATACTTGTTCAGAGCGTAGATTCTTTCACTCTTTTATTAGTAAAAGCATAGTTCTTAAACTAAACTTTCAACTATTATTCATTTACTCCACTAAAAAGTGCATACATGTCACATACATCTTTTTGTATCCACAAATGCACACTCACCATCTTTTTCCTATGTATTATTCTTTTGTTTACATGAAGAAGTAGATTTCTAAGACTGAAAGAAAGAAAACAAACGTTAGAAAGATTATTTTTGCGAGTGTATTACTTTTCTATTGCACTCTGGAGCTGGAACAATCTTGAATAAACACCCTCGGATGCTGATA
Source organism: Firmiana major (assembly GCA_033439115.1). Taxonomy (NCBI): domain Eukaryota; kingdom Viridiplantae; phylum Streptophyta; class Magnoliopsida; order Malvales; family Malvaceae; genus Firmiana; species Firmiana major. Next base: position 7,974,882 of record CM065903.1, read on the forward strand.
TCAGGGTTGAGTGGCATCCAGTCTCCACAATCTCTCCTTTATCCATGACAACTATCACGTCTGAGTTTATGACCGTGGATAGTCTATGTGCCACTGTAATCCGGGTGGGTCTGGACATGAATCCAACATTACCCTTATGATCTATGGATTCCAGGGCACTTACTATGGTTCTTTCAGACTCTACATCAAGTGCACTCGTTGCTTCATCCAGAAGCAAGATTATAGGCCTTTTTAGTAGGGTTCGTGCAATGGCTATCCTTTGCTTTTGTCCACCTGAAAGTTGGCAGCCTCTTTCCCCAACAACTGTAGAATAACCATCAGGCAAATTGCTTATAAACTCATGTATGTTTGCTTCCCTTGCTACCTCCACAATTTCAGTCTCTGAAGCCTGTTCAGTCCCATAGCAGATGTTGTCTCTTATTGAGGAACTGAAAAGAAGTGGCTCTTGTTGCACCAACCCAATTTGTCTCCTCAGCATCTTTAGATTGTATTCCTTTATATTTTTGCCATCTATAAGAACCCTTCCTTCCCTTGGATCGTAGAACCTTAGCAAAATAGTTAGCACAGAGGACTTGCCGGCTCCACTTGGCCCAACAAGAGCTACTTTTGTCCCTGGTTCAATTTGTAAACTGAAGTTGTTGAGAACAGTCACTTCTGGTCGTAAGGGATAGTTAAATTTAACGTTTTGATATTCGATTTTTCCTTTGATCCTCTCAAGCTGTGAATCCTCTGGTGTATCAGGGTCTATTTCTGTTCTCCTGTCAAGTGTTTCAAATGCAGGAGTTAGGACACCGATTGCAGAAATGACAGTGGGGATCAACGTCCATAGTTCTGTGATTGAAGGTACTGTGAGGGAGAAAATCTGGTATGATCTTATGCTATTTCTGAAACTTGCTTGTCCTCTTTTAACCAAAATAGTTGTATACCATAATGCAACAGCATGAGCAATGTTCCATAAACAAAGGGAAAAGCCTTGAATGATCCCATACTTAATGCTTTCTTTCCTGCTCCTTTTCTTCGGCTTTTCCAGGGACATCCTGGCTTTCCTGAGTATGTGCTCTTCATGGCAAAATGATGCAATGGTTCTTATATTGGCCGCAGACTCGGAAGCAAGGTTGACAATTTCATTGTGGGTAGCAGCAGAGTCAACAGCAAATCCTTTAGCAGATTTGGCCTGTATGAGTCCACCAATAAAATGGCAAGGCATCACTGCCCAAGCTACCAGACTCATTCTCCAGTTAACAACCATGCTAACAACCGTTGCAATTAGTATGGAAGAGATACATTGGACAATAACAGACATCCGATCAGAAATTATGGTTTTGATCATGGAGGTGTCATTGATGATCCTTGAAGTAAGTAAACCAACATTGTTCTCAGGTTTCTCAAACCATGCTACTTCATTACGTAGTATACCTGCAAGATTTAATGCAACAGATGTTAGTTTGCGCTCAAGAATGTGTTTTAAAACTAATGTGAGCTGGCAAATTATGTTTTGGTTCAGAACGACATATCTAGATATTCTCGTGGGATAATTAGTACCTGAATACAGAGCTTGCCTAAGGTTTGCCATGGCCTTTTCTCCTACCACTCCATAAAAGTAATGCTGCAGGGTGTGCATGAATAAAGCAAGCAATCCTATTAGAGAGAATATAATCGAATACCTTCCAACTACCTCCTTTGCGTTTTCTTCGTAGTATGCTACTCCCACAGTTATGATGAAGAATCCAAAAAAAGGCTTTGAAACACCAGCAAAAGCTGCTGCTATGGACCCAGTTGCAACTTTTACAAGCTCTCTTTTTCTTAAGCCAAACCAGATTCTGAAGAATGTAATTGTGTTATTTCTCCTTTGCTGTTCCTCTTGCTTGGAAGATCCGGTAAGAAGTTCATAGAGATCTCTTGTTTCCTCCTTTTGCTCGATGTCCATAGGTGAAAACTGCTTGCCCATGGTAACAGTTTCTTCAGTAGATTCACTAGCCCTGTCATTATCCACTTCCAAGCAAGTTAGATCGCAAACTCCGAGGGTGAGTGGTGTATCAATGTATCTTAGGTTTATTAGTGGGACATTTCGTTAGGACCTACCTTGACTCATGAATTTGGCCAATGTTCTGAATGCTGAATAAATTGTTGTAGAACTTACTAGAGTCTAACAAGCTGCGGTGTGTTCCCGTTTCTTTAACTTGTCCATTCTCCACAACTGCTATTATATCAGCATTGATAATGGTTGACATCCTGTGTGCAATCAGGATAACAGTCCTCCCCTGCATAGCCTTCTCGAGGGCGTCTTGAACCAGTTTCTCTGACTCCGTATCAAGCGCACTTGTTGCCTCATCAAGCAAAAGAATGGGAGGATTCTTTAGAATAGCTCTTGCTATGGCAATTCTCTGTTTCTGTCCTCCTGATAACTGGACTCCTCTTTGGCCTACCTGCATTCCATTTGAACCACAAAATATAATTAGATGGTTGGTTTACATAGAACAGTAGAACATAAAAGTTTGTAAAGTAGTGAATGGAGGTCTGCTGGACAACCTCCGTTGAATACTGATTTGGAAGTTGAGAGACAAACGTATGTGCATTTGCCATCATTGCTGCATCCTGGATCTGTTGATCGCTTGCATCCATGTTTCCTACTTTGATATTATCCTTGATGGTGCCAGAAAAGAGTGATGGTTCTTGGGATACTGCTCCAATATTCTTCCGAAGGCACCCCAAATCGAGATCCTTGATGTTATGATTGTCAATGAGAATCTCCCCTGCAGTGCGTAGCACATTTATTAGCCTTCATAACATGTTCATCTTCACATTTATCTTAATAAATTGAAGTAGATTACATAAATCAATATATGAACTTACGTTAAAATTGGCAACTAAGGAACTACCCAACGTTATTCTAATATTGGTTCATTTCATGAAATTGAACTAGTTTTTATGGCTTGATATCCAAACCTACCACCACCCTCTTTTTTATCTGGGTTTGGGATTTACTGCATTTTTGTGTAACACAACACGGGCAGATTTTACATAAACATGTTAATATTGAAATTAATTCAACTTGAAACAGGCACCACCAGAAAGAAGCTGCAAACCTTTGAAGGGATCATAGAACCTTTGAACCAAGGAGATAACGGTACTCTTTCCACAACCACTGCTTCCCACTAAAGCAACCATCTTTCCTGCTGGAACTGACAATGAAAATCCTTCAAGGATCAGCTTTTCTGGCCGAGAAGGGTAAGCAAAGTGTACATCATATATTTCAATCTTGCCACCCATCTTCTCAACTGCCTCCCCCTTTGATTTATAACTGATAGCAGACTTTCTTTGGATCACCTTGAAAACCTCATATCCTGCAGCTTTTGCCTGATTGAATATTTGTATGTCTGGTGCGGCAAAAGTAAGTGATCTGCAAATTAATAGAATCGGGTATTATACATATTTCGAGACTGGACTGACATGTTTTGTTCTTCTCAAGAACAGGGTTGTCTTTTCTTACACGGATCCAAAGAGAATGCTCATCACCGCAGCAATAACATCCCCTCCTTTAGCTTTCCTGGAAGTGACTGCTACGGCTCCAATCCATATGATTAAGGCCCAAGCACAAAAGGTCACAGTTTGAAACATGCCAGTTCCGACGCCTTTTATCAGTGCTTCTCCTTTGCTTAATGAGAACTGTTTCTCCAAGCACTCCGAGAATGATTTGATTGCAGAATTCTCTCCAACAAATGCAAATACAGTTTTGATTTGAGAGACAGTCTGTGCTATGCAAACCTTGGATGTTAATATCTAAGGTAACTTGTATACTCGTTTATAAATAATCTTATACAGGTTAATGGGATGGAACTAGCAGTTATTCTGTGAACAACTTATCACCTGCTCTACCATGGATGTAGCTTCTGATATGTAGAGCGTCTTGGTAGCTGAAATAGAATTCATTTTCTTGGTGTAGGTAGCTCCGATCACAAGAATCATAGGAGCAACCAAAAAGGTAAGCAGGGACACTTCCCAACAGCATATGACAGCAATAAAGATTCCAGAAAAGAATGTTGCAAAGCATGAAAGAAAATGGCCCAACTGGGATCAGAAGTTATGTTAGCAATATGTCAACGTATTGAAGAAAGCTAAAACGAGTTGAATCAAATGCATAATTTATGTACCTTCTCCCCTATTGCATCTTGTATGATACCCATGTGATAACTCATTCCACTAATGATTTTCCCGCTTGTTAAATCTGTATCAAATGCTCCAATCTCTTGGCTGAGCATCGCTCTCAGGAATGCTAACCTTAATCGTGCCATTTGTCTTTCACTTGCATACATCCAACATCCAATCTCTGAAAATTAAGCTTAAAAACATAAGGATGAAGCAGTGGAAGGAAGTTCTAGGTGATCGCAAGTTCATATTATCAGTATTTCGAATTTCATAGACAAAAAGGATGCTTGATTACTGCTCCTTTCTTTTTTAAGACAGTTAGGATTCATGGCAAATAAAGCTATGTAGTATTTATCGAACTTTTTTTTTTCATACACAAGACTCTTGTATTGTAGGGCCTGGGTAGTGTCATAGTACGTAGCCTTTAGAACCTATGACCTCTAGATCACAAAAAAACAACTTTTATCATTGCACCAAGATTTTTTTCAATTGTATAAGTGTATTAGATGCATATTAACATTGGTATGCTAATTAGTATTACTACATCGTTATTAATTGTCATATAAACTTGTTAATATCACCAAGCTAAGGGTAAGTTACCTAGTACTCCAGCTGGGAATGTAGCAAAAGCCATGTACCAGACGAAGGGAACAACCTGCACAAACAAACAAGACAAAAGGTGCTCATAAGAATCTAAAGTGAAGAGGTTTCAAATTTTAAGATGGTGCAGCTTGTGCATGTATACCTTTTTGAGTGCTTTAACCATGCCATCGGGGTTATGAATGTTGTCCCCGAACGCATTAAGAGCTTTGCCTAGCAAGAGATATCCAACGGGTTGTGCCATGCCATGGACCACGGAACCAAAGGTCCCCAGTGCCATGAGAGTCCAATCCAGTGTATCTGCATAGCACAAAAGCATATAAAATGGAAAACGTTCGCTGGCATCCTCTCCATTCTTCTCTTCGTTTATTCCCACTCTCTCCTCCTCTTCTACCTGCATGACTTGATGGGTTTGCGGAGCCATTGGCAGGTAAGAGCAGCAGCGTTGATTCTTGAAGATGCTTTTGCACTCTGCCTCGTCGATGTAGATTTATAATAGTAGTAGTTTTGAGGAAAAATATGTTCAACAGAGAATATATCATGGATATGCCCTGGATGCTTTAAATATAAGAATAAGAGGTGAGTTGTTTCTCTTTGGAATAATCTCAAATTTCTGTTTCTGCATGTCACGCCTCATGTGACGCAGATAAAACATGCAGAAGGATACATGCATATTCCTTCACAAGTGCCACTCAGCCACGTCAACGTGAATACTAAAGTAAACAAACGGTGATGTCCAATACTCAATCAGGAATTAGGATTTTCTTCTATGGGCCGAGGATTCAGGAATCAGGATTAACCATAATAATAATAATAATAACTAGGGTTTTTATATCTTTGTCGCATAACCAAGGCGACAACGCATTGAAAAGACTTGCTTGAAACAAAGATTATCTTAAATTTCTATAAGCAACTGTTCTCTTAGACTGAAAGAACCCTTCCGTGGAAACTTGATTATGGGGCGATTCATTTTAGGTGCTATAATCGAATTGCAGACAATTTCTTCCAACAAAGAGTTGAGCATTCTCATTCCTCAATGTGTATCCTTCAAGAATCATGGGATATCCCAGAAAAGTGGCTTTCAAGGAATTGTTTGATACATGTATTCAGAGGAGACATGCACTAATGAAGACGGCAAATTTCATCATTTTCCACTACTAAGGGTGCAAACTCCACAGTACAAATAAATAAATAAATTGCAAAGCATAATTTGGTCCACGACCTTTTTTTTAATAAATCTTGAGGCTTCTCATTTAGGATCAATTTTATAGTAGCAAAATAATTTCATTGGATTCAAAACTCTGTATTCTCTATACTTACCAGAATTTATCTGCAGAATTAGTATACTGCCATTTTCATAGATAAGAAAAATTTTAAAAATTTTATTTTCATAATATGAGAAATCTAATTGTTTAATCTATGAAAAAAAATCAGTAAAAGATTGCAAGAAACCACGAATCTTTAATAATAAGAAGAAAAACTTACTACCATGTTATTAAAAATAAATCCCATGTACTAATCCAAAAAGAAAAAATTTAAAACAAATTCCTGGAATGACTAAGTTCTAGTCGAGACATGACTACATGCTAATATCAATGTCCTCAGCAATGATTGTTCAAGCAATTGGCTTCAACACATACATTTTGCATGAACGAGGATTTAAAGTCGCTGTCATATTGCCCACAAATTGTTTCTTCAGTGTTTTGTGCTGCAAGAAATAAACATATGTACATTAGTAGGTGTATGATAAGAGTTACGATGTACTCCACATGTTAAGAAAAAACATCATGCAAAAAAAATCATCATTAGATTAAAAAATGATAATAGATATAATAAAGCTTGTAAATAAAATTTAAGTACCTCCCAGAGGTCTCTGGCTTCAACAACCGTCTTGGGTTCAAGTCCAATATCACCCCAGCGAGCTGTTACAGACATACGATATGATTGCCTATTGACTAGGACCACAGCTACTCTATAACCAGAAAGAGGCACTGCCCAAGCCTGTTAGAAGGCAGAAAATGAAGTTAGGAATGAGAGCAGAGTAAAAAAGAGCCAAAAAGGCTGTGAAAGTTTTACCTCTTCATCACTTCTAACCTTCTTAGCTTGAAAACCATATGAATCTATTGTAGGCCAAAAATGAAGTCAAAGAATTGATAATTATTGATGCGTATTAGTTACTTGAAAGGTAGAACATAATTGTTAATTACAGATTGTACCTTGGTTAACAGCAATGACCTCTTTATTTGAAACAATCTCTATGGTTTCTTTTGTCATATTCCTTATGTCACAACCAAGAAGAAGAGGAGCCTGCAATGCAATGCCATTCACATTTTATCAACCATGTAAATCACCTGGCATCAAACAGAGGATAACATCATCTGTAATACCTTGGAAATAGCCCACAAGCTAAAATGTACTATATATTCATTTTTTGTCATCCCTCCATTCCCCACCTCAAGCATGTCCGGATCTATTGGAATAAAAGATATAATAATCCCTCAGAAATTGTACTCATAAATTGTTGCTATGTGGGTTAAAATATTGCCACTGGAAGAGAATTCTAACCATTCCAACCACCAGGCCTTGCATATTCAGCATAAATTTCATTCTCATCGGCTTTGGACATCATACTGCCAAGCAGAAAAAATTGCAAGTTATGTCTCTATAAACTAGGATACCCCAAAGAAAGAACTGAATTTCTGAGCATAAATCTTTACCTATCCCATGTATCAGTTATGTCACCAGTTGTCCTCCAGCTATTTCCTACACTGGCACCCCATGTAGCAGGATGCATATCTCCCCTAAAAAAACAAAATCAAAACACAAGTCTAACCAAAAAAAATCGACAATCACTTAGTTTAGTTAAAGGCTTGAGTTGCTTTGCATCAGAAGGTACCATTCACACACAGAGTAGAAGATTGGGCGGCCTGCCTTCATCAAAGCACGACTCATGACAGGGAATCTACATGAAGAATAATAGTGTTATCTGAGAAGATGGCTATACGTAAATCTGAACAATAGGCAATTCTGTAATAGCAATGCTACCATAGAAGAGTAGACTACCTTTCAATTGGCTTTGAACCATCATTGTGACAGTTATCATACTTCAAATAATCAACACCCTGCAAACAAGACAATTACCTAACTGAGTTCTATAATTGTAACAATTTTGTTTAAATGCAAGCGTATGGAAGATAGACTAGAAAAAGATAAACACATTTAAAATGATCACTGACCCACGAAGCAAAGGTTTTAGCATCCTGTTCTTCATGACCGAGTGAACCAGGCATGGTCTTACTACAAGTAAAATACCTAGAAAATAATAAATAGTACATCCATTAGAAACATTGTCGAAATCCATAGGCAGCATTCACGTTTCTGTCTCCCAGCAGATAGAGTTACATTACCCTGCATTTGAGTAGATCCCTAACTTAAGACCCTTGCTGTGAACATAGTCCGCTAGAGCTTTCATTCCAGATGGAAAGGTTTCTTTCTTAGGCACTAGATTTCCCTGAAATTATCAGAATCCGATACTTATAGTAGCATCACCATTTTCTATCCTTAATAGGAGAAACATTTCTAAATTTCAACAACCTCTAGAGGTTGTGAAGAACTTCAGAGAAAAAAAAAAGAATACCTTGTCATCACGATTAATTTCACCCCAGCAATCATCTAAGAAAGCAAGATAAATTTTTGGTCAGCCACTTTAAATCAATGATGCCAATAAAGGGTAATACTCTAGATTATAGGCATTAAAATATTTATAAAAGTATACCTAAATTGACATAGACATATCCAAGCTTGGAAAGCCCAGTTGAAACAAGAGCATCAGCTGTCAAACAAACAAACCATGTGTTAAGATAGTGTATGCTACAATAAAAATGAAACCAGAATACATACGAAAGCCCTTTTTAATATTATAAACAATTTTTCGACTTAATAAAACAAGGGCAACTTGATGCACAAGGCTCCTTACATAACCTTGGCTGTTTTTGATTCAAAACAAGTAATGATTAAAAAAAATTATTTGTTACTGTACTATAAACCAGCCAATGAAATCCGGAGCAGGCGAGGGATGCTTTTCAAACTACTTGAAGAAAGAAATTCAAATAAATGGCATATGTTGGTAATGTATATACCAGTTTCTTTGATCATATTTTCATTAATATTACAGCTGAAGTGATTCCAGCTATTCCACCTGGAAATAAAAAATAGACAAGACAAAATTAAACCAAAATTTTATATATATATATATATATATATATATATATATATATATAAAATTATTATAGTAGAACAGTAAAGAATAAAATGGAGAAACAAATACAAAACTCAAAGTCAAACTTTAAAAACAAAAACATTGGATTATTAAACAATTATATCTCTCAACAAGTATTTATATATCATCCATTTCCTATAATACCAGAGTCAATCCATGCAGAATACAGTCTATTCTGGCGGGAAAAGAGAATTAATTCATATTCATGTTCTTGTAAAAGTAGAAAACAAAAAATATAACCTCAGTAAAACATGATCAAGGTTCAAAATTAAACAGATAACCCATTTTATATATTATGATAAGAAGAATGTTAATTGACATATATTAAAAATCTGATCCAATGAGAAGATAATAATCAGTACAGAGCACAACACAGACAGTAAAACAAAATGGTCTTCAATGAAAAGTATAACGTTTTAATCTCCAGCAACAAAAATTCTGTGAAAACTAAACGGTGAAAAAGAAAGATAACAAGAAATGCAGTGAGTACATACAAAAAAAATTAAAAAAAAAAAAAAAGCAGAGCTAAAGAGATACCCCATGGGAGGAGTCAAACCAAGACCATTGGTCAGCATACTTCTCCTGCTGGTTGCTAGCGTTAATGACGCCAACCCCATGACCATTACCATTGCTAACGCCACCGCACAACATCTCTTCCCCATATCGCACTCTGCTTTAAAATGGTTCGAGAAAAAATGTACGAAGATTGAAGAGAGGGAAAAAAGTAAAAGGACTGGGGTGTTCGCAGAGAAGGTCGTTCTTTTATAGACTATGTGAGTGATTCACTGTATTTGTAGTATCGAAATTGCCCTTGAATATCTGCATGAAAAATTATTGGATAATTATGTTATATTCAAATTTCATAGATAAGGATTTATTATTAGAAATTATTGGATAAGGATTTATTATTAGAATCAAATCATATCAAATTAACCACCAAGAAAATCATATCAGATAGATATTTTTAAAAAATTATTTAAATTTAAGTAGATTTTCTCATATACAAAATCTTATTATTTTAAAACATTATATTTTTTTAAAAATATAATGTCTGATAAAAAAATTTTATTAAAAATAAAAAGAGAAAAGAATATAAAATTATAAATAAAATTATATAAATTTTAAAAACAAGATATATGAAGCCAAAATATTAATATCAAGCGTAACAAAAAAAATTCCACATGATACTTTATAAGCATGTAAATCATAGACGCATAATATATCATTATAATTTTTTTCCCCTTGAATTATGATATTATTTTTCACCAATCAACTATTAACTAAAGAATACTCTTATTAATCTATCACGTAACATCGAAATCAGTTGCTACTAACTTAAGTTAAATAATACTTTTAAAATTTATATTTTAATATAATCTATATTAAAGTGTTAATTATAAAAATAATAAAAATATACATTTACTTGAATGCTCAATAATTTATAGATTTAACAATTTCTATGTGTTAATATTAATGGACACTTGAAACTTATATAATTTAAAAATTATTATCTAATATATTATCAGTGAAGTTTTTAAATTTTACAGGTTTAAGATAATTAATAATAATAAAATTTTTTAAACTTATATAATTTTGAATTATTATCTAATAAACTGTCAAGGAAATTTTTACTCTTCACAAGCCAAAGGATGATAATATATACTCTTAAAAAATATTAAAAATAAATTAATAAAATTAGCAAATGTGGAAACAAGATATATGGAGTTTTTTTTTAAACTAATATCGAATGTAATTGATAAAAGGCTTTTTAAAACGTACATTTATCCAAATCTAAGACTTTGAGCAAACTTATATATATATGCCTCTAGATTTATAAACTAGGGGAGACTCATGTACTTCATTTGTAATGCTCAAATTGTCTTTGAGTATTTACTAAGTATTATTTATGAGATATTTTTGGATAAGCATTTAGTATTAAAAATTATATTAGAAATTATTGGATAAGATTTATTATTAGAATCAAATCATATGATATTCTTTAAAAAAATTATTCAAGTTTTGATTAGATTTTGTTATATACTTGCATACAAAATCTTGTTGTTTTTTAAAATGTTATTAACATATTTAAAATATTATATTTTAAAAATATATATAATTTTTTATTGAAAAAAATTATTTTCATTACTTTTATTAACCAAAAAGAGAGAAAAAAACACAAAATTATAAATAAAATTAAGCAAATGTTGAAATAAGACATAAGAAGCAAGATATTAGTTCCACAATACCTTATAAACATTTTAATTGACAGAAGAATACTTATTGATGCATCACATGACATAAAATCAGTTGTTACTAACTAAAGTTAAATATTATTTTTTGAATTTATAATTTAACATAATCTATATTAAAGTGTTAATTCTAAAAATGATTAAAAATATGTATTTACTTGAATTCTCTTAATCTTATATACATAAATAAACGTCAAATCATTTGAGTACAAGTAAAATATTTTATGCGGATAGTCTAAATGTCTTACACGTGTAAATTATTAAAATAAAATAATAATTATTTTTTTCAAGTTTTAAAAAATAGCAATCTATATATATATATATATATATATATATATATATATATATATATATATATATATATATATAAAATAAAATAGAAAATAAATTAATTATCTTTTTAAATTAGTTATCTATTTCAATTTTTAAAAGATACACATTTATATTTATATATATCAAAATTAAATAAAAATCACATATCATTTATCCCTACTTATAATAATATTACAAAATATAACATCAATATCTATAATTTTTATCAATTAATTTTTTTAAATTTTCTAAAAGAAAATATCTATATCAATATATATATTTATATAAATATATATATATATAAATATATATATATATATAATAAAATCAATATAGTCAATCTAATATAACATCCAACATTAATATAACAACACGCGTTATTAGATTAAAAATTAATTTTTTTTAATTTTGTAAAAGAGAACATCATTTTTAAAATTTTTAATTTTCTTAATTAATGCGTAAGATATTTCATATTAATATTACAAAATATAATATCTATATCTACAATTTTACCAATCAAATTTTTTCAAGTGTCTAAATGATAACATCTATATCTATAAATATTAAATTTTTAATTGTTGAGTTAATGTATTTTGAAATGACAAAACAAGTCAATTCGATAAATATTAAGTTGATATAGAAACATGTTTAGAGGTTATTAGTACCAGAACTTAGAGTTCTGCTGATGAGAGATCGATCTGGCTGATGAGAGATCGATCTCCTGGGTTTTTACTTGATGAGAGATCGATCTCATGATGAAAGAGATCGATCTGGCAAGACTTAAACCTTTACAAAGGGACTTAGGTAGAACGAGATCGATCTGCAAGGGTTAAGAGATCGATCTGGCTAAAGCTAGAGTTGAGAGATCGATCTGGTCTAGGAAGAGATCGATCTCCCTTAAGAGCTTAAGACTATAGATCGATCTGAGAGATCGATCCACACTCAAACAGAGAACTTATGAGATCGATCTGGTAAGGAAGAGATCGATCTCCTCAAAGTCAGAGAGCTAAAGAGATCGATCTGTGTTGTTGAGAGATCGATCTCCTCTCTACGAGATTGCATGGCAGATCGATCTGGAAATCGATCTTGCCTCACAGAGAGATTAGGAGATCGATCTGCCTATTCGACAGATCGATCTGCCTCATTATTTTTAAACTAACAGATCGATTTGCTAACCTATGAGATCGATCTCCTTGTGTATTTGTGCTTCAATCTTGCAGGATTTATAACTAAGAGATCGATCTGGCCAAGATGGCAGATCGATCTGGCACTCTACTGGAGGTACCCAACGGCTAGTTTCTGCAAATCACAACGGAAAAAATAGCATTTAATGCTCCAACTACTAATCCTTCAGTATTTAACCAAACATTGAAGACAAAGAGAATAGAGACACTATTGCTGTACATTCCAAACATTCTCAAGCTTTAATTCATTCATTCTTTGTGTCCCTATTGCTCATTAATTGAAATTCATTGTACAAGCTTAAGTGCAACAAGCTTTGTGAGTACTACCCACTGTAAAGCCTTATTCTGTATTCATCCATACCCAAAAAGAAAAGAGGATTGTTCCTCAGTGAGAGACATTGTAAAAGGGTGAATACATTTCTGTATTGCTAAGGGTAGAGAGGTTATTCCTTAACCTGCAAAAGGAACATTGTAAGCTCTATTGAGAGAGAGAAAGAAAGCACTTGACAAGAAGGTCAAGGAGAGAGGACGTAGGAAAGAGTTTGGCCGAACCTCTATAGGTGACTGTGTTTGTTTCTCTTTCCTTATCTTGCATTTAAATTGTTTAATTTCAGTTTTGCTCAATTCCATTTTCTGATTGAAGTAGGATTAAATTAAAATTTGTCGTAATTGTTAGAAAACCGATTCACCCCCCCTCTCGGTAGAGCCAACAATTGGTATCAGAACTAGGACTCTTTAATCACATAGGAACAACTTCCTAAGAGTTAGAAACGATCAAATGGCTCTTAACAATGTAGCAACTAGTTTGGTAGGAGAGGGGCACTCTACGGTTAGACCTCTCATGTTCAATGGTGAACATTATTCGTATTGGAGGACTAGGATGATGTTATTCATTCAAGCAAATGATTATGAAGTGTGGAGAATTATAGTTAAGGGACCTCAAATCCCTACAAAGAGAATAGATGGAAGAGATATCCCCAAAGAAGAAGATGAATGGGATTCTAATGACATTAAATGTGCACAACTAAATGCTAAAGCTATGCACACATTATTTTGTGCTTTAGGTCCTAATGAATACAATAGAGTCTCCGGGTGTGATAATGCCAAGCAAATATGGGATAAATTGGCAATAACTCATGAGGGTACAACCCAAGTGAAGGAGACAAAAGTAGGTATGCTCACACATGACTATGAGCTTTTTAGGATGAAGGAAGGAGAATCAATTAGTGATATGTTCACTAGATTCACAGATGTAATTAATGGATTAAAATCTTTAGGAAAAATATATTCTAATATTGAAATGGTAAAGAAAATTTTAAATAGCTTACCTAAATCATGGGAAGCTAAAGTGACGGCAATTGAGGAATCTAAGGATCCTCACACATTGTGCCTAGATGAATTGATAGGATCTTTGCTCACTTATAAGATGAAACTTAAAAGAAATGAAGAGCCACCCAAGAAAGTGGGAGTTGCTCTAAAATCCACTCTCAAGAGGAGATTAAAAATGAGAGTGGTAGTGAGGAGGATATTGAGATGGCAATATTTGCCAAAAGATTCAACAAATTCATGAGAATGAGAGCTAGTAGTAGCAATAGGAGAAACATTAAGAGAGACCAAGAAGAAGTAGGTAGAAAAGACTCTATTGTATGTTATGAATGTAAAAAACCGGGACACATAAAATTTAACTGCCCTCTTCTTAAAAGGTCAAATGATAGGTTCCATAAAAAGAAGGCAATGGTGGCAACATGGAGTGACAGTGATTGCTCCGATGATGAATCAAATGAGGACATTGCCAACTTATGCTTCATGGCTATTGATGATGATCAAAAGGTAACTTCTAATCTCAATGAATACTCTTTTGATGAATTGCAAGATGCATTTGATGATCTAGCATTAGAGTATGAATGTATGAGCATGAAGTATAAAAAGTTAATATCTAAATTAAAAAAGGAAAATGAGATAATGTTAAAAGATAAATTAGAATGTGAAAAGAAACTAGAGATTTCAAATCTAGAAATTTGTGACCTTAAGGAGAAAAATAACAATCTACATAACTCCTTTAATAGATTTCACATGGGGCAACAAAAGCTAGATAGCATGCTAGAAACCCAAAGGGCATTTTTTGACAAAAATGGCTTAGGATATAATGCACAAAGTAGGGAGACCCATCTTAAGAGTTTTATTGCTAGGAAGAGCATGAATAAACCTGCAATTACTTGTTCATATTGTAATAGAAAGGGACATAAGTCACATTATTGCAATATAAAGATGAGGAATCTTAAAGGAAAAAGAGTACAAAGGATATGGATTCCAAAAGAGGTAATTCTTTCCAAGGACTGTAATGCATTAGCAAAATGGATCCCAATGGGATCAAGAATTGTATTTACTAACCTCCAAGGACCCAAGAAAATTTGGGTACCTAAGACTTGAGTTTGATTTTTTGTAGGTGATTGAGCATAGCCACAAAGCTAAAACAAAAGATGCTTGGTACTTAGATAGTGGATGCTCAAGGCACATGACGGGTGATAAAAGCCATTTCAATTCTTTCAAATCAAAAATTGGTGGAGAAGTCATTTTTGGGGACAACTCCAAAGGCCAAGTGGAAGGAAGTGGCTCAATAGGTAATAATCATTTCTCTTTAGAAAAAGTATTACTTGTTAGGGGTCTTAAGCATAACTTGCTAAGCATTAGTCAACTTTGTGACAAAGGTTACAAAGTAATTTTTGATTGCATGAAGTGTAATGTTATAGATCCTAAGTCAAATAAAATTCTTTTTCTAGGTCATAGGCAAGGTAACATATATATTGTCTATCTTAATGAACTCAAAAATGAAAACATATGCTTAATGGTAGACAACAAAAAGGAATCTTGGTTATGACATAGAAGACTAGGCCATGCTAGCATGAGTGTGCTATCCAAGTTAGCTAGAAAGGATCTAGTAATAGGCTTACCCAAAATACCTTTTGATCATGAAGAAATATGTGAAGCTTGTGTTAAAGGAAAACACAATAGGACAACTTTTAAGCCTAAGAATAGTGTATCCACCACTAGGCCTCTTCAATTACTGCATTTAGACTTATTTGGACCAACTAGAACCACTAGCTTAGGTGGGAAACACTATGGATTTGTAATAGTTGATGATTACACTAGGTACACATGGGTGTTCTTTTTGAGAGTAAAAAATGAAGCCTTAGAGAAATTCATAGCCTACTCAAAGGTGACTCAAAATGAAAAAGGATATACAATAACAAGCATTAGAAGTGATCATGGCAAAGAATTTGAAAATATAGGATTTGATGAGTATTGCAATGAACAAGGAATTAGCCATAATTTTTCAGCCCCTAGGACACCACAACAAAATGGTGTAGTTGAGAGAAGAAATAGAACTTTGGAAGAAATGGCTAGAACTATGTTATGTGAAAATAACTTACCAAAGTACTTTTGGGCTGAAGCTATAAACACATCATGTTATATAATTAATAGAGTTATGATAAGACCCATGCTAAAGAAAACTCCCTATGAGCTCTACAAAGGTAAGAAGCCTAACATTAGTTACTTCCATCCTTTTGGCTGCAAATGCTTTGTTCTAAATAATGGAAAAGATAATTTAGGAAAATTTGATGCCAAGAGTGATGAGGGAATATTTCTAGGATATTCATTGAATTCAAAGGCTTTTAGAATATATAACAAAAGAAGATTAATGGTTGAAGAGTCTATTCATGTTATATTTGATGAATCAAATAATATATCTAAAGATTCAACCAATGATGAAAATGTTGGAATATTTGATGAAGGTTTAGAAGATGACTTTCTAGAAAAGCTTGACTTGAATAAAGAAGATGAAGAAGAAATAGAGGTTTTAGAAAGAGAACCTAGAGCACCAATAGAGTTAGGATATGTAAAAGATTGTGAAATAGTAGGAGATCCAACTCTTGGAGTTAGAACTAGATCATCCCTAAGGAATATGTGCCAATATATAGCCTTTGTATCTCAAATTGAGCCTAGGAATGTCAATGAAGCCTTAGAAGACAATAATTGGTTCCTAGCAATGCAAGAAGAATTAAATCAATTTGAGAGAAGCAAAGTATGGAAACTAGTTCCTAGGCCTAGTGATCACTCAATAATTGGAACTAAATGGATATTCAAGAACAAAATGGATGAAAATAGTGTGATCACAAGGAATAAGGCTAGGCTAGTTGCTCAAGGCTATAGACAAGAGGAAGGCATAGACTATGATGAAACATATGCACCGGTAGCTAGATTAGAGGCAATAAGAATGTTACTTGCCTTTGCATGTTATAAAAACTTCAAGTTATATCAAATGGATGTAAAGAGTGCATTCTTAAATGGTTTTATTAATGAAGAAGTATAGGTTGAGCAACCTCCCGGATTTGAAAATCATGAATTTCCTGAACATGTTTTTAAATTATCAAAGGCACTTTATGGGTTAAAACAAGCTCCTAGAGCTTGGTATGAAAGGTTGTCAAAATTCTTAATAGAAAAGGGATTTTCAAGAGGAAAAGTGGATACCACCTTATTCATTAAGAATAAAAATAAGGATTTATTAGTTGTACAAGTGTATGTAGATGATATTATTTTTGGTTCAACTAATGAGTCTTTATGCCAAGAGTTTGCTAAGATCATGTAAGGAGAATTTGAGATGAGCATGATGGGAGAACTCACATTCTTCTTGGGACTTCAAGTGAAGCAAACAAAGGATGGAACCTTCATCAATCAAGCAAAGTATACCAAGGACTTGCTCAAGCGATTTGGAATGGACAATTGCAAACCTCAAGCCACTCCAATGGGCACCAACATCAAGCTTGATAAAGATGAAAGTGGTAAGTGTGTAGACACTAAACTCTATAGGTCTATGATAGGCTCATTGCTTTATTTAACTGCAAGTAGACCAGATATTTTGTTTAGTGTGTGCCTTTGTGCTAGATTTCAATCCTCTCCTAAGGAATCACATCTATTGGCAACTAAGAGAATCTTTAGATACCTCAAAGACACTCCCTCACTAGGACTTTGGTACCCCAAGGACTCCACTTTTACCCTTCATGCATTTTCAGATGCTGATTTTGAAGGATGCAAAATAGATAGGAAAAGTACTTTAGGTACTTGCCAATTCTTAGGAAATAGGTTAATTTCTTGGTTCTCCAAGAAACAAAACAGTGTGGCTCAGTCCACAACTGAAGCTGAATATATAGCAGCTGGTAGTTGTAGTGCTCAAGTGTTGTGGATTAAACAACAAATGAGAGATTATGGTATTGACATGAAGCAAGTCACTATTAAATGTGATAATACCAGTGCCATTAATCTGTCTAAGAATCCTATTCAACACTCCAGAACCAAACACATAGAAATTAGACATCACTTCCTTAGAGACCATGTACAAAAAGGGGATATAATTTTAGAGTACATTGACACTCTACATCAAATAGCTGATATATTCACCAAACCCCTTGATAGAGATAGGTTTTGTATCCTTAGAGGTGAATTAGGACTCATGAATATCTCTTAAGATTTATGTGTTTCAAAAATCTTGGTTTCAAGTTGATTTTAAAAGAGTTTTTGCAAGATTTTCTGGCAATGAGGATGAGAGATCGATCTCCTTGCAATATAGATCGATCTCCTCACTTCCAACAAGCATAAATCATCAAGGTAAAGCTAAGCAGATCGATCTTCTAACCATAAGATCGATCTCCTTACGCCTCTGTTAAAGAGCAGATCGATCTGTCCACACGACAGATCGATCTCTTCAAAGCTTCTGCATTCTGAAGATCGATCCATGCATTTGGCAGATCGATCTCTCTAAGTCTCGGTTTCACTACAGATCGATCTGTGCATGTAACAGATCTATCTCCTTAAGCCTCTGTTTGCGAACAGATCGATCTGCCCATACGACAGATCGATCTCTCTTGGCTTCTGGAAGTGACAGATCGATCTGTCGCCTCGACAGATCGATCTCATGTGTCCTGAAGTATATAAACTCGCGAAAATTTCCCAAATTTCACAAAACCTAACTTTCAAATTCCCAAATTCCCTCGCACCATCACTGTCGATTTCTCCTCAGATCGATCTCCGTACGATCCTCCCTCACAATAGGCCTTAGGTGTTTTGATTTAGTATAGTTACAACATTTTAAGCTACTTGATGTTATCTATGATGAATTTGCTTGAATGAAATACCTTTTGACTTGTGTTAATGAAATGTCATTTTAAGATACTGGTTGTGTTAATGAAAAAGTTCATTTTGAAATGATGAGTATTCTATTCTTGTGTTCTTGATATGACAAAAAGGGGGAGAAGAAACATGTGATTGTGTTAAGATACATAAAGGTGTCTAAGAATGATTAAATTGAGGGGGAGTTAAGCAAGTAACAAAACCAAAAAGCTAAAAGAAAGGGGGAGCTCACAAAAAGGGGGAGATTTTGCAAAAATTCACTAAACATGTTTGTTTTATGTTTTGTCATATCAAAAAGGGGGAGATTGTTGAGTTAATGTATTTTGAAATGACAAAACAAGTCAATTCGATAAATATTAAGTTGATATAGAAACATGTTTAGAGGTTATTAGTACCAGAACTTAGAGTTCTGCTGATGAGAGATCGATCTGGCTGATGAGAGATCGATCTCCTGGGTTTTTACTTGATGAGAGATCGATCTCATGATGAAAGAGATCGATCTGGCAAGCCTTAAACCTTTACAAAGGGACTTAGGTAGAACGAGATCGATCTGCAAGGGTTAAGAGATCGATCTGGCTAAAGCTAGAGTTGAGAGATCGATCTGGTCTAGGAAGAGATCGATCTCCCTTAAGAGCTTAAGACTATAGATCGATCTGAGAGATCGATCCACACTCAAACAGAGAACTTATGAGATCGATCTGGTAAGGAAGAGATCGATCTCCTCAAAGTCAGAGAGCTAAAGAGATCGATCTGTGTTGTTGAGAGATCGATCTCCTCTCTACGAGATTGCATGGCAGATCGATCTGGAAATCGATCTTGCCTCAAACAGAGAGATTAGGAGATCGATCTGCCTATTCGACAGATCGATCTGCCTCATTATTTTTAAACTAACAGATCGATCTGCTAACCTATGAGATCGATCTCCTTGTGTATTTGTGCTTCAATCTTGCAGGATTTATAACTAAGAGATCGATCTGGCCAAGATGGCAGATCGATCTGGCACTCTACTGGAGGTACCCAACGGCTAGTTTCTGCAAATCACAACGGAAAAAATAGCATTTAATGCTCCAACTACCAATCCTTCAGTATTTAACCAAGCATTGAAGACAAAGAGAATAGAGACACTATTGCTGTACATTCCAAACATTCTCAAGCTTTAATTCATTCATTCTTTGTGTCCCTATTGCTCATTAATTGAAATTCATTGTACAAGCTTAAGTACAACAAGCTTTGTGAGTACTACCCATTGTAAAGCCTTATTCTGTATTCATCCATACCCAAAAAGAAAAGAGGATTGTTCCTCAGTGAGAGACATTGTAAAAGGGTGAATACATTTCTGTATTGCTAAGGGTAGAGAGGTTATTCCTTAACCTGCAAAAGGAACATTGTAAGCTCTATTGAGAGAGAGAAAGAAAGCACTTGACAAGAAGATCAAGGAGAGAGGACGTAGGCAAGAGTTTGACCGAACCTCTATAAGTGACTGTGTTTGTTTCTCTTTCCTTATCTTGCATTTAAATTGTTTAATTTCAGTTTTGCTCAATTCCATTTTTTGATTGAAGTAGGATTAAATTAAAATTTGTCGTAATTGTTAGAAAACCGATTCCCCCCCCCCCCCCCTCTCGGTAGAGCCAACATTAATGATCCTTTTTCAAGTTTCAAAAATATAGAAATCTCTCTTTATATATTAAAAATATAAAATAAATTAATTATCTTTTTAAATTGATTATCTATTTCAATTTTTTTTAAAATATATAGATCTATATCTATACATAGATTAAAATTAAATAAAATCCACACATCATTTACTTGTACCTATATTAACATTACAAAATATAACATTTATATATATAGTTTTTATCAATTATTTTTTTATTTTCTAAAAGAAAAATCATATATATTTTTATATATATTAAAATCAATTTGGACAATGTAATATAACATAAAATATTAATATAAGAACACGTAACGTATTACTAGATTACCAACTAATTTTTTTTATTTTCGGTAAGATAACATCATTTTTTTAATTTTTTTAAAATTAATATGTAACATGTAATTATTTTTTTTTTCATATTAATATTACAAAATATAACATCTATATCTACCGTTTTTACCAATTAAAGTTTTTTAATTGTCTTAATGATAACATCTATTTCTATACATATTAAAATTTTTAATTTTTTCATTGTTATTATATAATAAATAGCATGTAATCGTTCATTTATTACTATATTACTATATATATGCTATTGATTAGTTAATAATTATTTTAATATTGTCCAAACATTTAATTTAATTTAATTTAATTTAATTTAATTTAATTTAATTTAATGATATATTTATGATCATGATTGAGAAAAATAGATATTATAAAATTCAAAAGCTATTTGAAAATTTCTTATGTAAAATTTTTGTATTCGAAATAAGAGCAAAAATTTATAATATTGAAATAACAAGTACTAATATTATCATGTCTAAGGTGTATGACTTTAATCCTAAACTTGATGTTGAAAATTATTGAAACAAGTTTGTATAATTTATATAATATGATTGTTTTAGCTATATTTTCATATAATATACGTTATAATATAAACTTTATTTAATCAAATTGTAGATTAGTGTTTTATCCATATCTTCTATTTTGTCTATAGAATCTATTGAATCATCAAGTAAAGTGACACATCATTCAAAGATAGCAACGAATATATAAGAATTATTTGCTACCTATTCAGCTCAACGAGAATTCATTGAACACGAGATTGATTCTAAGATGCGAAAAATTTTAATTTCTTCAAATTAAAGACATGTCAAATTTTTTATATATTATTTTCATTTAATAAATTACAATATGAGTTTGATTTAACTTCTATAAATTTTATATAAAATTTTGTTTATATTGTTGTAATGGAATATACAAATAAAAATATTAAATTTAAGAATATTGTCTTTTTCATAAACATAATAATTTATGTTATAAAATTTTAAAAAAATATATATTATCAAGGAATTTATTTTTAAAATGAATTTATTATTTGATTAATGTATTTGTGTGCATCTCATGGGTTGAAAACTAGTAATAATAGATATAACAATTTCATGCCATTAAAAAGATAATATCAATAGGAATTTTTAAATTATTTAATTTTATCTCTCCTTTAAAATTTCGTTTAAAATATAATTATTAAAACCTAATTTTCAGATATTGGAATAAAAAAAGATGGATTAATTTTTTTATTTTTCTATTTGTACTTATATTCGATACACAAAAAAACTTTGAAGTAGACAAGATAGGATTTTCATAACATTTTTTATGTTAAATTCTTAAGAATTTTTATTAAAAATGACAAAATAAAAATTAATAAAATAAAAAATTAAATGAAAAATATTGAAAAGTCTATTGACATAAATCAAGCATCCAAAATTTAAAAATATTTTAATATATTTTATATTTATTTAGATAGATATTTTTTTATTAATAAATATGACAGTTTTTTTAACTATTCAACAAATATAAACAACATTTTTGACATTTTTTTTTTCTAAACTATCGATATATAACTTTTTAATTTTGATTTATTTTATTATATTTCAATAAAATAAAATAAAATAACCTTAGAAACATTATCTAAGTTACCAAACATGGAAACAAAAATAACCTTAATTAAGAATTATCTTTCTTGTCATATCAATACATAGATAAAATATTTATATTTTTTATCAAACCACTGTTTTTGGGTTATTTAAGATATTAATAAAATATGGCAATAGAGGTTGACAAGATGGTGAAAATACGTAGTTTTTTAACGAGAGAAAGCTTGGATTATATATACATATATATATATATATATATATATATATATAGATTTATATTTATCATAAAAATATTATTAAATTTATTCTTTTCAAAAGTATGTTATTCACTTTATTATTAAAAATTATAATTTTTATATATAGATACATATATAAAATAAATAAAATTAATTGGTAAATTACATGGGTAGCAAACTAGTTATATAGTAGATTAAGAACATTTTAAATTAACTATGGACTCTCTAAATACTATTCACTTCGTCTCAAATATTTAGTTTGTATTTTCACAAAATTTAAAAAAGAAAGGTTACATTTGATGTATTTAAAATTAATTTTTTTATAATTTCCTAATTTTTAATGTCAAAGTATAAAAAATTTAAAATATAAGATTTTTTAAGTTTTAAAAAATATATAATTTTGCAATAAATAATATATATAATTTCGAGACATTAAAAAATTGACAAAAAATATAATGGAGAAAACAATATTCCTTTTATTTCGTAAATAATTAATAATCTTGTTAATAATATAATCTTTACATTTAAATCCATTTTCCTTTTTTTTTTTACAAAAACAATTATTGATTTATTTTCTTCCATTGCTTCAGACCGTGGGAAATATCTTCTAATTTTATGTCAAGGATTACTGTATTATTAATTAAAATTTTGAGTTAATCTTCATTTAAATTATTTTTATTTTAACTAATTTTTATTATCTTTACAATCAATTAAAAGTAATTAAATTTGAAAAAAAAATGTTAACTAATGTTTATTATGTTCATACTCAATTTAAAAAGAATTAATATTAAATATATCATCAGTAAAATTTTGACTCCACAAATAAGATAAAGATGATGATATATGTCTTTTAAAAATACTCAAAAATAAAAAATAAATATAATAGAACAGACGTTATCATCATAACTTCACTTATAGAGTTAAAAAAATCCATTGATGAATAATTTTCTATTTAAAAATGTTTAAATTTAAATTATACCTCTAAGATAAAGTACTAGACAAATCTTTCTAGAGAAAATTAAGAAAATATATTCAATTTTTAGATTCTAGCTCTTATTATATCTTAACATTATCATTAAGCTTATTTACTTAATTATTTTTTTACTTGAACAATGCTTCACTTTGTTCGTTTTTTTTTAACCAGAAGATAATTTGTATTTACGTTTTCTTTGGAAACTATTCCTCTTAAGTTTGTTTTCCTTTTTTAAAAAAATAATTCTACAATAATTCATAATTATACTTCACTCTATCTATTCTATACCGTGTCACTTATTTTGTAGATAATTTGTGCAAAAATTCTTTAATAAAATCAATTTTGTACCAAAAATTTTATAAAATAAAATCGGTTTAACGTAAAGTTAATATATTTTATATTTATTAATATTAAATTTATCTTCATTTTCATGTTAAAAGTATTATAAATATAGGAAAAAAAAGTTTAATATTAGTATCAATAAATGTTAAAATATGTTTATAAATATAAATACATAAAAATAAATATCTAATTAATTTAATAAATAATAAATATAAATATGTGAAAATAAGTGCAAACATATAATACACATGTATATATAAAAATAAATATAAATTTAAAGTTAATTACAACTCTTTTGTGAAAATAAAAATTGATTGAGATTTTAAAATTGAATTTTTGTCTTAGAATTTAAATTATTATATATTATTATTTTTAATTTTTGAAGGCGTTTACTTGTAGATTAAAAACTAGCTCTACATACAAAAATCTTTAAAGGACCATTGTCGGCCACTAATAAAAACCAAATATAAAATAAAAAATTCATATCATGTCATATATATATATATATATATATATATATATATATATATATATATATATATGTTATTGAACCTATGATAGAGTGAGCATTTTTTATACAATTTCTTAATTTGGCGAAAATGAATTTCGGTGTCCTTTATAGATATCTACTCAACGACTGCCCATGATGAAATCCACCATAACATTAACCAGCAAAAAATCACAACGTAAATTAAGCTGAGACAAACAAAATAGAATCCCGTACCAATGGCTCAGGACAACAGTGTCTCGGCTGAATCCTCAACTAAAGTTGAACTAGCATAATGTAATCAGCATAAAAAGATCATCAAAGCATTATAAAAAAAAAAAAACCACCTGAAGTCGAATCAATGGATGCTGCATATCTCTACGTCACTTAACTATGCAGATCTTAATAACCGAAGAAGCACCAATTCGGTGAAGTGCGACAATGGCATCACCAGGCTTGCACAACCCTTTTTCTGTAGCTGACTTCAAAGCAGCTTCCAAGATAACCTCAGTAGATTCTGCATCAGTTGCCTTGGCTGAGCCTTCTGCCAGTAGAGGAACCAAGCCCCTATATATCAGACTATGTCTTGCCGGCCTTTCGTCGCTGCAGTTCCAATCAAATGAATCAGTTGTCAAGACTGGGACAACCACGGATAGGATAGGAACAGCTGGTCTGTACTTGGCAACCAACTTCGCTGTTGTTCCACCTCGCGTTAAAACAACAATGAGTTTAGCTTTAGCCTTGTTAGCCGTTCGTACAGCGGAGGACGCAAGACTTTCCAATGGACTCATTGGAAGTGGAGTTGATCGGATCATTTCTTTAAAGACAGCTCCATAGTCAAGTGAGGATTCTGCCTCGATGCAGATTCGAGCCATAATCTTCACAGCAAGCTCTGGATAGGACCCAGCAGCGCTCTCACCACTTAGCATGACACAATCAGTACCATCGAGGACAGCATTAGCAACATCAGTAGCTTCAGCACGGGTTGGCCTTGGAGACTTAATCATAGATTCAAGCATTTGAGTGGCGGTAACAACAGGCTTGCCTGCAAGATTACACTTGTATATCATCATCTTTTGAGCTAGGAAGATCTTCTCCACTGGAATCTCCATTCCAAGATCACCACGGGCAACCATAAATGCATCAGTCTCACGCAAGATCTCATCGAAGTTGATAACACCCTCCTGGTTCTCAACCTAATAGAATCATAACACAAATATCACTCATTAGTCTAAAAAGGAAGAAGACTCTTCATAGCCTTTTAACACTAGAGTATTCAAAAGAAAGAAGGAACAAACAATGTCAAGGCTGGCAGTGTGTCCCAATTGCACACAGGAGATGGATACTGAAATCCAGGCAAGAACACCATGTGCAGACAGACACAGTTCACCAAACAAGTGGATTTTGCGAATTGATATGCAATATTATAACTGAAAAACAAACTATTAAAGATAAATTTAAGTTACTTCTCATACGTACAAGTATATAAAATATATCACTGTGTCTTCTTCTCTTAAGATGAAAATCATATGCTACTGGGCATGCAGAACAATAGCAAAGCACGCACATAGTCTATGGGTCAGGCAGTAATTATTCTCTACAAGAATTGAAGGCCCTACTCTGCTTGAATAAGAGTAACAGCAACCACAAGGAAACCTTAACACTAACAATTAAATTGCATAAAGAAACCAAAGTCACGATTCAAAGGCGAAACAGATCATCATACCTTTGACATCAATTGAATGTGCTTCGCATGGGGGCCAAGGACCTTACGGACATTAACAAGATCGGACCCTTTGCGTACAAATGAAAGAGCAATCATGTCAATACTGTTGGGGACTCCCCATCTCAATATGTCTTCTTTATCCTTCTCAGTGAGTGTGGGAAGATCCACCACAATACCAGGAAGGTTGACATTTTTCCTCTCACCAATCATTGCAGTGTTTTCACAGCGGCATCTCACGGTGCCAGCAGCGGGATCACAGGATAACACTTTTAGTGTGATTGTACCATCTGCACACAAAATCGTATTTCCAGGCTTCAGATCAACAGCCAACTTTTTGTAGCTCATGGAGATCATCTTCTCATCCCCCTTGATATCATAATCAGTAGTTACAGTAATTTCCTGGCCTTCCTTCAGTTGAACAGGCTTCCCGTCCTTTAGAAATCCAGTTCGAATCTCCGGTCCCTGCAACAACACAGCGCAGTCATATACAAACTATCTGAATAAGGAAAATACACATGTTGGAAGAGCTGAGAACAAGGAGATACAAAAATCCAGAAATCCTTAGGACCCCTTATTTTCATTATAAGTTTATCAGATATTACAAACAAAAACCCATATTGGTATGTTGGATTAGTAATGCGGATAATTTGTGGGCTTATTTCTAGTTAGCCTTTTTTTTTTTTTCATTCACAGACACATCGAAGATAATTTCAAGAAAGAATTCTAACTAAAAAACAAATGTAGAAAAAAAAAAAAAAAAAAAGCTTCAAATTTTATAAACAATTCGTACAAAAAATGCTAAAGTGATAAAACAATGAGATAATAGGAGGAAAATGGACCTTGGTGTCAAGCATGACGGCGCAGAGGATGCCGGTATTTTGCATAGCAGTCCTGAGATTGTTCAAGGTCTCTTGATGGTACTCATGGCTTCCATGAGAGAAATTGAAGCGAGCAACATTCATCCCAGCCCTAAGCAGTTTCTCTATCATGGTTACAGACCGAGAAGCGGGCCCCAGAGTACAAACGATCTTGGTTTTGGGGACACGGCCATCGTTCGGAAGCTCCTTCAAGATCCCATCAATGTCTATATTTGCCATTTCCTTTGCTTTCCCCCGCTCACTCACCTGCAAATTATCTGCACCCATGATATATATATATATATATATATATATATATATATATATATATATATATATATAAACCATCAACAACAACAACAACAACAAAAAAAAAAAATCGGCAAACAAGCTACGTTTCAAAATAAAAACAAAGAAAGAAATTAGGGTGAAAAGGGAATTCATTTTCCATAGACAAGATCTCGCTAAGAAATGGCTTAAAGAGAGATGGCTTTATGAGAAAAACACGAACAAATAAATAAACCCTAAACAGAAATAAAGAAATAAAATTGCATGTTAGAGGAAGTGTGAAAATAAACGGAGACGGGCGTATCGCTATACCAAATAATCCGAGGCTCGTGGTTTTACCAAACCAAGTTACGAGTGTGAGAGCGAATGTACTGATAAAATCTGAGTTTGGGAGAGAAGAAAAGAACAGACCAGCGGGGGCGATGGTGGTGGTGGTAGCGGCTTTGTTTAACAAGCACAACAGTGACAGGTGCGGGGGAGTTCAATAAATAAATAAATAAAAGGAAAGATGGGAAACTGAGACACGTGGTGGTAGATGGCACATTGGAGATGTTTATTGTGTGCGTTTCCTTTTAGGGACGAAAAAAGTAAGCGGCACCTCCGGTTTTAAACAATTCTATTTAGTACCACTCAGGATTAAGTAAACACAATAATAAAAAATAAATATAGTTTTTTTTTGATACATTGAAAAATTAAATAATTAATCAGGGAGTAATAAAGATAGAAGAAGCACGTGACGTGAGAAAGGTAGGGTCGGTGGCGCCGCGATGTGTGGTAGTCCCTTGTTTTCCATTCACGTTTGGGTTGTGTTTGTGTCTGTGTGCGTACCCCACCGTTTTGGAGCTTCTGAGGGCAATCCCATTCCATTCCATGCCCTTCTCTTAATTATTGCTCACGGTGACTTTCTAAAGCAGTTTAATTTTTAAATTATTATTCAATATAAAAGATGATAATATTGAAATATTAAAATTTAAAATTAAAAATAAAAATAAAACATATTTCTCAATTTTATCTTTTTCATTATATATTACCATTTTAATTCTATTTATAAAATTTAAAAATCCTACTATTAATATATTAATTAAATAATAATTCTTATATTTTTATTTATTTTCTTTTTTTCCTTTTTCTTTACATTTTTTTCCCAGGTCTATAAATGTAAACCAACCAACACCACGTGTTTGAAAGTGGTAGACCCACACCCCTTTGAGACGGGGAAAATGCAACAGAGACAGTCTTTTCAGAGTCGTGTAAGGACCAATGCCTCCCTGCCCACGCCTTCTGGTACCTCTCTAATTCTTCACTTGTCACCAGGAACCACCATTTCCATTTCTGCCTCGTACTGTCAAGCTTGAAAAGTAACACATCAACACTTTAACATCTAACGTCTTGCCTGCCATACAGATATGCCTTATCATATCAACTGTAACACGGCCATTCTTTTCCATTCTCAAGAAAAGTCTATTCCGATACCCACTTCTCAAATCGAAATATCCAAACGTCATTATAATCCCTGTACATGTATATCTTACCAAAACTCATTAAATATGTATAATATGGAAAAGATTATATTCCCATAACAAAATACTTTCCAGTTCAAATGGATAATACTATCTAAATGCTTAGACATACAGTAAGAGTAAGATTGAAAGATTTTGAACTAATCTAAGGAAGCCACTGTGGTTCCTAAAGATGATAAGCGAATGATTGAGAACATAAAGTGAATTATACCTAGAGATAAAGACATTTGAATAGATTACACAATTAACAATTAACATGCCCGTATTGAGTGCCACATCCACTGTTCTTTATATTTACTTTTATAGAAGGTAAGTAGGAATGAGTTAACTGGAAAATATTCCCTAGGGGATAAAAAGAAATTAATTAATTGCAGTCAGGATGAGAAACCATACCTGCAAGTCCTCTGGAAGTGCCTCTGAAACTGCAAGAGTGCAACAATCAGAGACAAATCTTCCTGAAGAAAAGTTAAAAGAAATGTCAGACTCAAAATATATAAGAATCAAGTATAATAATAAGAATAAGCAATAGAAGAACAGTTGAATAATCATTGAGATGTCAAAACCCCGGTGCTTAATTCAACAATCATCCTAGAGAATTAGACTTCAAATCAAAGGTTTACACAATTGTGTATGGAAAATGAAGAACATAGTTAATTAAACTCACTCCATAAAGCATTACAACAGATTTCTAAATCATACTAGCCTCTTTCGGCATTCAAAGAAGCGCATTTAAACTTTGAAACACTTTGTCGAATAATTCTAGACAGCAACAACAAATAACAAGAAACAGAAAGCTGTGAACAGATATATGAAAAAAAAAAACAATGTTGAACATACCAATTCGCAGCCTAACTTCTTGTCCGGTCCATCACAGAGATTATTCTAAAAAATAAATCAGCAAATCGTATTTAAGGCACTGCTCAAAGAGAGAAGAACACTACATTGCCGTTTAGTAGGAAGGAAAGAAAAGGGTAAGGAAAGTAAAAATTTTGAGCCAATGGTTGAGCTGCATAACAAGCTCAACCATTATATTGAAACATTTTCTTTCCTTTCCTCTATCTGTCCTTCCCACCAAAAGGAGCCTAAATATAATGCTTTTTATAAAAAATATATATATATAAATAAAAAGGAAAGTTACCCATTGAAATTAGGAGTGGTGCAATCGACAACGCGCTCATGATCCTCATCCATCTTAAAGAATAGGCAGTTTTCACGCCCTGATTCTCTAAATTGTAATTTAGATAGACACAAAAGAGTAAGTAAAACTCCTCAAATATGAAACTTTTGAAAGCAAGAAGCCCTATCCGAAACCAAATAGAAAAACCTGATCATAGGTTTTGACGAGCCGGCAACGAAGGCAAGCCCTGAGCTCGTGTCCGAAGCTCGTCGGAATTTGTGCTGGCGCGCTTCCCATTGCTATCCACTGTCCTTAACGATTTCTGGGTTTTAATAAAATAAAATAAAAAGAAGAAGCAGAAGAACGTTAGCAGGGTCCATAAGATTTTTGTTTTGGTTTCAGGACAAAACAAGTTGGAATACAAAGACTGCGAGATGTGTGATGGAAGGCGAAGAAGTTTGTGAAGTTTTTAACATGGGCCAGTGGCAATGACCATGGCCCAATCTTAAGACCAGATTTTGTTAGCCCAAATAACCAAAACCCTGGCCCAATTCATAGAGCAATTTCGGCTAGCCCAATATCCTGGAGGCAGAGATAACTTAAAAAAAAAAAAAAAAAAAACAAATCTAATCGACCATTTTTAAGTCCAAATAGATCGGGCTAATCTTTCGGGACCGGATAAATTCTGCCACCTCTAAATGTGAGCCATGTTTATTAGATATTGCATGTCCAGTGTGGGTGAAAATGAAAAAAATATATTTATTATTTAAAAAATTATTTGATGTCAGATATGTGACTAAGTACCTTTTTTTAAAGTAAAAACATAATAACTTTTAAGTGCATTTTATTTTAATTGAATTAGTGTTCAATTAATTAGTGACACCAACTCATAGAATCATTTGAATATTATATTTATATACATATTTATATCATAGCAGCCTTTACCTAAACCATTATGAATCGATGATACAAAATTTGATCGTTGTAGATGGGGAGAGAGAAGTGGAGTTTATGGTAATTATCGAAGTTCAACCAATGAAGATCTTTGCATCCATCATTCTTTGCAAGGAATGTTCTGCTTAGATTTTGGAGCTTGTACAGGTAAGAATTGCCTCAACAGTTCAGGGAATTCAATAGCCGCTTCGAAAGTTGAAAAACAAATAATGGTTATCATTCTGAATGTATCATAGCAGATGGCATTTGGCTTTTTGCCTGCTTTTTGGAGAAGTAAATGATTGCAGGATTTACACAAACGTTAACGAGGGTGTTACAACTTGACAAATTATTTTGACAACATACAAATTGCTTAAGCTCCTTCCATTACAGTGGTGGGTGCCACCATTGCTCCGGTCTGTGTTTCAGGTTGAAGTGATCTATCCCCCCAGATTCGAATTGTTCGGTCATCGCTAGCTGAAGCTAGCATGTGAATGTTTTCTGGATTCCAGCTCACACAGTTAACAGCACCAGAATGTCCAGGCAGTGCCCATATGAGCTCTGCCGAGCATCTGTGCCATATGTACACCTGCAACGAGAACCAATACATCTTCATTCTATGATAGCAACAGAACATGCATATGTGCAACTTAATCTATGATAAAAGCAATAACTAGAGTTAGTAGTGAGCAGAACAAACTCAGTAACAGTTAATGACAGTTTATCCCACTAGAATGAATATTTAAAAGGCTGACCATCAATCTGCTCACAGAAAAACGTACCACCTAAATGACACCAGCAGACTATTCTAGGACTTGACCTTCAAATGATCAAAGCCAACTAGCTTGTGAAAGTATGAAACAGAACATAATTTGCAGCTACTATTTGAGGGGGGAAAAAGCAACCTATATTATATTCACCTAAAGTAACTGTTACCAAATCACGTTTTCATAACATAAAAAGAGATGTACCTGTGAATCCTCGCTACCACTGGCTACAAAAGCTTGCCCAAGTCCACCAAAACAAGATCTAATTACAAATCGTGTACGTTTGTGACCTTTGTATCTTGACACAAGTTTAGGATCACCTTCTATGTTCCAGAGATGGATTTCTTGGTTAATAAGATTAACCAGTAAGAACCTGCCGTCTTTCGATAATGAGAATGAAGTAATCACATCCACCTCTTCAATCAGTCTCTCAAATTTTGCTTCCCTGTCGAGCAATAACGTAGCAGATTCTCTGCATATGCTTATGATTCTCTTACCATCGTCAGTTATGGCCACATCTGAGATTCTCAGAGTCTTCTGTCCCTTCCAGCATTCCAGCTCTATTCCATCCAAATCCCAGAGGCAGATGCTCCTGTTGGTCATCCCAGCAAATACTCCTCTACCATCAGGAAACCATCCACAAGAAATCAAATCAACACCAAATTTTTCATAAACATGTAGGCAATCTCCAGAGCTGACATCCCAACGCCTGATAACCTCCTCCAGTCCGCAAGTAAGGATTTGGCTATCATCCGGACTCCACGAAACGGTTAATACTGGTTTTTGATGACCACATAGGGTATGCTTCAGTGACACCTGACCATTTTCTTTAACCTGAAAAGTTAAAAATAATAATTTTATTAAAAAAGGATGGTTTGAAGTTGCATACATGATTATCAGTTTTAGGACAATACAAGACATATCAACACCAATATAATCATTTTAAAACACGCAATTTCCTCAAAATATTCTTAAGAGAGTCTAGCTCGATTCATACCTCAAAAAACCTTGGTTATGGGGTCAAGGCCAGTGGTTCAAACCTCAGCAACAGCTAAGCCCTCTAACAACATTTGATGAAAATGACGCAACATGCCAGCATGCAAAAGAAAAATGAACATTTCCAGTCCTCTAATTGAGCTTGCATAGCACAAGGTGTCAACCCATGCCCGAAATTGTTCAGTCAAATTATTTATTGTCAGTCCATATCAAGTTAAGTAGTTAACCAATAAACCAAACATTAGCACATAAAAGTGTGCAAATAAATTGAGTTTCAACGAACAGTTAGTGGACATACAGTATCAGGGAGTAAATGAATTGAGTTTCCTCGAACAGTTAGTGAACAGTTAGTTTCTTAGGAAACAAAGGATAGATTTTTCTTTCATTCTTTTCTCTAGTTTTGATGATGGGGAATTTATACCTGTTTTCTTCAATCATAAGCATACTCTACCTGAGAAACTTTGACTTGGTTGGATGTCTTATATACAATATATGCAAACATACATTATGCTTAACTTGATGATGCAGGAAGGAGTTTAACCGTATGATCATCTTTCCATATTAGGGGAAAAATGAAAAGAAAAAATTACAGAAATTGAAAAGGTTTGAAGTTTATGCTCATGCTCTAGTACTTATGTTGTTCTTGGCATTGAATTCAGGAAGGCTTCTACCATCCACGAGGGTGTGTTTCAAATTTTATTGTCCTTAACAATTGAAGATGTCGGACTTAAGTTGTTGGATGGTTTCGCTCTTTATGCAAGATTGCTTAATTTGGTTTTTATGCAGAATTTCTTAATTTTGTAGTATATATACATTATAAATTTATAATTGTTTGTTTGTTTGTTTGTTTGTTTACATTTTTTAAGTTATGGTTTCTTTTTGTTCATGAACATGTTTTTAATTGTTTGTGAACATGTTTGTTTAATATTAACGAACGAACACATTTAACTTAAATGAACCAACCAATCCCAAACTGATCTCAGTATCCTAATATATAAAGAAACTGAGTTCAACCATGTGTTAGCAAGCTCAAGCCGATCCCGAATAATCCTAAAAATAAACAAACAAATCACAAACATAGGAAAGTTCGTTCAAGTTCGGTTTATTTACAGCCCTAGCACATATCATTTCATCTTATCCATGTTTCTTTATTTCCCCACAAAAAAAAAAAGAAATTCCGACAAGAAACAGAGCAAAGAGACAAAAGGGGCAAAATCCCATTAATGAACACTGCTTAGCTAGCTAATACATAAGTAGCTTGGAATAGGACATAAAAGGTCATGGCAAAGCCAATTATAAAGAAAGCTTACCTCCCATATGATTGCCGATTGATCCTTAGATGATGAGGCCAAATATTTGCCATTATGCGAGAATTGCAAAAACCAAACTTCATCTTTGTGCGCTTGTAGTATCTGTTTTCATTTATATAAACAGAAAATTGTCACACTGGCAGTCTTTTATTTAGCTGACGAGAATCAAATAAACAGTACACATTATGAGAGACAACATCATGCATTATTATCAAAGCAGCTAAAATTCAAATGAAACAGGTAAGTCTCTTTATCATAAAACCAAGATTAACTTAACAGCAACAGTAAGAACACCAAAAGAATCAAAGATGGCTGCAGACCATAGCTGGACTCCTAATCAAAGGAGGCAGCTTCTCTACAGTTAATACCATGAACCAACCCAGATAACTGTTTCCACATGCTAGACACTCGCTAAAATAAGTAACCAGCAGAATATATTACACCCTAAACCCAAAAGATAAGTCTAATGTATTAGCTGTTGACTACCATCAATTCAAAAAAGACTAACCTGCAATGTCTGGGAAGGAATCTGATTTTTCTCACACTGGTGGTCTGAGTATAAAGAAAGATCACTATCCGAGGAATTATGGAACACGCAAGCCCCTTTTTGAACATCAAGAGCCTTCTCAACAAGATGCTCTAACCTTTTTTCAGGAATCATGATGCCGGAAGGAAGCAACTTTTGTAGTTTTTCTAGAATCTTTGAACTTGACGTTGTCAACTCAGTATCTTGACCAGATTCCCCAAGTCTTACACAGCGCAAAGGAGAGATGGTACAGGCAGCAAGCTCATGAACGCGATTCAGATTGACATGAAGAGGCACAATCTCATTCCTTAGCGTATCCAATGCTTCATTGACTTTTTCAATTTTCAGAAGTTCAAGAAACTTCTGTTCCAATATCAAGAAAGATGCTGATTTCACAACTGTGTCATCTGAGAGACCAATCATATGCAATGTAACCACACTATCATCCCACTTCCCATCCGTGACTTGCTGCATAAACTGATTAACCACCGAAGAATGCAATGGTATTCCTGATTCCTCCTCTACAAGGGCACCACTTTTTTCAAAACCAAGTGAGTACAATGCCTTGGTTATAATTTTGATAAATTCCGCCTTTTTTATAACACCTTGTGAACCAATTGTTTCCCCATCCCCTTGGGAGGTTAGAGGCCTAGCTATCTGGTCTCCGAAAGAGCAAGAAACAGGTTCTGCAATCGAATGATCCTCAGGCAATCTCTTCGATTCTTCCAAGGTCTGTTTCAAACGTTTCAAGGGTGGTTGGCTATCTTCTATTTCTTCCATGAAATGCTTAACTCAGCCCATAAATTTCCTACAAGTCAAAAAGCAAAGAAACTATAGCATTCACATTTGAGTAGTAGCTAAGTAACAAAACAGACAGTGCAAAGGCTCCACAATTATAATATGAATACGAAGCCAAACGTCGTGCATTAAATTAATTGACAGTAACAGCATCATTGCAATGTGATAGAAAAAGAAAAGCTCCAAGCAATAATTTTCTAAAGATAGAAAAAGGGATAAAAAAACTAGTTGTAAGAAGCAAAAACCTCTGGCCATTCAGTCGTCAGGATTAAGGGCTCATTTGACTAAGACAAGAATCACATTACTAAGATTATTACGATACTTATTCTCAAAACATAATTAATTGCTTCTAAAATGGAGGTTAAAAACTAAAACTTTTAGCACCAAGACACAGCAAAGATAATCTAAAAGAAGAAAAGAAAGGGAAAAATCTAGACAATTTTTATATTAAGTATATAAAATAAAAATTATAAAAATAATTGCCATTAGAAGAAAGAAAAAAGAAAAACCTTTCACAGATAGACAAGCAAATTAAATGATCAAGAAAATAAAAAACAAGAATTGCGCAAGAAGTATGAGGAATAAACAATTATACGAGATTATAATAAATATAATCCAATGAAAAACAATTCTTTTCTTTACTTTTCTTGCACATGAAAATAATAACGTACCAGAAGACATTCCCAGCGAAAGGAAAGGAAACGGAGAAAGGCAAAGAATCAGTTGGCAATAAAGAGAAATGTAAAGAGAAAGAAGAGTAGGATTGAAGAAGAAATACATGTCACGCCCCGTGACCTAACCTCGAACTAGTCGCGCAATGTTAAGCGGAATCGTATTTAATTGTAACTTAGATATTTCTATTCGGATCGTTTTACTTGTCGTTTGTGCCCGATGTAGGTATCATTATACTCTTTATTATATTTTTATGCGTGATAAATTTCTAATCTTAACTTATAATATTAAAGATTTTGATTTATTTTTCTATTTAGATAGCATGACTACAATATATAATTTAGTCCTTCATACTCAGTACAACATATTTATTCTAAGTTCTCAACATCAAATATATTAACCCTGGGTTTCAATCATACATCATATAATCCCCTAATCCGACATAATAGTTAATGTCATATAGCATGCCCTGTCGTTCATCCATTCTATACCGAAAAGAAGAAACCTAAAGTAATACTTAATAATCATGCTTAACGTCTTTCAACTAGTACATCTCATAAATACAACCGTGCGTACATATCTGAAATAAAATGCATATATATAAATATATATCGTCCGTCGCATAATACCTCGAAAATACCTAAATCAGCTCACTAGGTTAAAGGAGACAGCTAGAGCGTGACGCTCGTCCCGAAATACTAATCTGAAAAATGTTGGAAAAAGAGGGGTGAGCAACCACACGCTCAGTAAGAAGCCTACATAACCGAAGCTAGCAAAACACCATGCAACGCACCATGCAATGGTAAACCGAGATAATTACGTAAAACATCATGCATATTTCGAATAAACAATACTGAACATGCTTCGGTTTAAACAAGTTTATATATTTGAAAATCAATGTATCATTAGTCAAAAATCAGATTTTTCAAAGAGAAGTTATAAGTCCACAAAACCGAGACCATAGTCAAAGAGCAATTTATTTAAATACATGCATGAGCATACTTAAAGCATTCGATAGAGTAATACGAGTAAGTGGCAATAACCCAAACCAGTCATGGATCCAATATTCAATAACCTCACCAATATCAATGCAAAATAAATACACATATGGCCATAGTGACTACCGCCCTATCCTAACTGAGCAGGTTCCGGACTAGGGTACTGTAGACGGGCTCAGGGTCTCACAGTATTAGGTAGCAATAAAATACACGATGCCACGAAGGCATCCCCGTGAAGCACTTGGCACCGTAGGGCAATCACACAGAACCTCCTACCGGATGCTAGAGATGGCTCTCACGATAACAACTCGATGCCACAAAGGCATCCCCGTGAAGCACTTGACACCGTAGGGCAATCACACAGAACCTCCTACCAGGTGCTAGAGATGGCTCTCACGGACATGACTGCCACACAGGCGTAAACCGGGTTGCCAACAGACTCAAAAATCCCTCGATGGGTACACCTTAAAAAATCCAACAATTCATCCCAAATCATTATATAAAAAATTGGAAAAAACCACCCATCGAAAATAAAACATATATCAATTGTATAAAAATCCGCATGTATATAAATCGTGCAAACTCATGCTTATTCAAAATACGGTTAAAACGGTGCCCATGCAACTTCTTCAAAAATCAACAATCATCATGGAGTTACGAAAATATTGTAATGCATCACACGCACATGCTACTATCATGTAAAAATATTAGTTCATAAATCAATAACTCCATGCTATGACAGGATTTAAATCAGGACATTTTAATAAAAACAATAGATAAGGGAATTTTAATCTAGACTACTCTATTAAATCGGCTACCCTATAATCCTACTTTAAAATTATGAAGTCTAGCCTATCCTAAGTATTTTACTAACTACAGCTATATAAAACCCCTTACCGCACAAGCTATGCGCCCGATTTAACATTTTTCGCCTACCGCCTTAGACGCGCATATATGCGTCTAAGCTTCCTTTGCGCCTTCTGACGTGCTTGCTGTGAAATATCATTTAGGTATACATCATTTATCATTCGCACACCAACGAATTTAATTTTCAGCACACGCACATTCGCAAAAAAAATAATTCTAGGCTAACTACCATTAGAAACTATCACGAAGTTATTAGTTTAATAAAATACAATCTTCGATAAACTATCCTAAGACATGTAGGTGATGTGATAATCATCCGATTAACTTGAACTTATTAGAATTTGTTTTTCATATTAAAATAAATGTTCTTTTAATATAAGAAAATACTTAATATTAAGTAAAAAATTGAAATTAAACCGAAAACATGAAAGTCAATAGAATTAATACTGTTTTATGACAATATTTAATGAATCTATATTTTTTTTACAAGTTTATATAATTTTAGTGAGTATTTATTAACATCCAAAATCTTGTAAATAAATTTTTATAATTATATTTATATATGTAAAATTACTAACAAACATATATTTGACTTTCATACAATCTATAACATGATTGAATCAATATTGACCCAAAACAAATTTTAAATTAATTAAAACGAAATTTTCTAATATTCCGAAATTTCTTATTTTTGTGTTCATTTGACCTACTTTGAGCATTTATATCTAACACACTGTTTAGTATCTAAAGCTGAGACTAGAACCAATTAAAATTACACATGTAATATTACAATTTAGGATTTTGTTTCGTTCAAAAAGCTTACTGGAACCATAATTTTCGAAAGCCAAAAGTTTGAGTTTTATCACAGAGAACCCAGAATTTCTGGGTTTCTGTTTCAACGAACCAAGTTTGGGGCAACGGTTCTACTAGCACAAAACATTTCTGACTGAGGTATTAAGACCAAAACAAAATTCATGTTTCATACAGCAAAAGCCATCAAATAATTGACCAAAACAGTTATCGAAAAGTGAAGTTCCAGTAACCTAAAGTTGGATGTTCAACACTGTCAAAACCCATTTTATTCAAATTTCAAAAATTCATAACTTTTGAAATACACAACCAAATTAAGTGATTCAAAGACCATTAGAAAGATCTTGAAGATAACTTTCTATTAGTACCAATTTTTTTACCAGAACATCACCAGAATATTACCGAAAAAATTTCAAAAATAAAACTAATTTGTAGGTTTAGGTAAATACAATATAAAAGACAAAAACTTATAAATGTAAAGAATAATTACCTTGGAAAAATCAAACGGGGAAGACAAAGAAGTATTTTTCGAAAGTTCATGGGACGAGCATTTACCATTAGCGGAATTTGCTTACAACAATAGTTACCATGCCAGTATAGGAATGGCTCCATACGAAGTTCTTTATGGACGAAGATGCAGATCACCAATCGGTTGGGAAGAGGTTGGTGATAGGATGATATATGCACCTGATTTAGTTGAACAAGCATCAGAGAAGGTTCGTATGATTTGTAAAAGGCTCCAGATAGCCCAAGACAGACAAAAAAGTTATGCCGATAATAGAAGACGAGACTTGGAGTTTGAGGTCGGAGATCATGTATTTTTATGAGTTTCCCCAACTAGAGGAGTTATGAGATTTGGAATCCGTGGGAAACTTAGTCCTCGCTATGTGGGTCCTTTTGAAATTCTTGATAAGGTAGGAGACGTGGCTTATAGATTGGCACTTCCACCTGCATTATCTGAAGTGCATAATGTATTTCATGTCTCAATGTTGCGAAAGTATGTGTCAGATCCGAGTCATGTGATGGACTTAGCTCCTTTGAGACTCAGAGAAAATTTGTCTTACGAAGAACATCCTATACGTATTGTGGACAGGAAGGAACAAGTTTTAAGAAGGCGTACTATTTCATATGTTAAGGTTCAGTGGAGTAATCACTCTGAACGAGAAGCTACTTGGGAGCTAGAAGAAAGCATGAAGGAGAAATATCCTTACCTTTTCGAGAATCAAGGTAAGAATTTAGATAACTAAATTCTTTTTAAGGTGGATAGGATGTAGTATCCCACCTAAAAAAATATCATGTAGTTTATTATGGAGTATAGTTGATAGTTTAATTTAGGTGTTTGCACTTTAAAGTTTGCATTAAGGATTTAAGTGTTGATTTAAATTGTTTAGGATCGAAATTCAATGTGATTCGACTAATTACTATACAGTAATCTAGAATTGATCTATTATAGTCTCATGCTACATAAACAAATCTTTTAGAAAGGAAACCATAAGAAAATTTTTAGAGAACTTCAAAATTTTAAACCGATGAATATTTAAATTTGGGGACCAAATTCTTTAAAGGTGGGGAGAATGTAATAACCAGGCTAACCTTTAAAAAGTCCAATAAAAAAAATGAAAAGCCCAATACCCATTTTTTATAAAAGACTGACTTAGTATATTAGGGTTTTAAAAAAAATTATATATATATATATATATATACACCCTAGGACTGCTGTCAAAAACAAAAAAAAAATCTATCGAACGAATGCTCTGAAGGAAAACTTGGCGGCTCAAAAAAAAAAAATAATTATCTCGGTTTACCATTGCATGGTGTGTTGCATGGTGTTTTGCTAGCTTCGGTTATGTAGGCTTCTTACTGAGCGTGTGGTTGCTCACCCTTCTTTTTTCAACATTTTTCAGATTAGTATTTCGGGGCGAGCGTCACGCTCTAGCTGTCTCCTTTAGCCTAGTGAGCTGATTTAGGTATTTTCGAGGTATTATGCGACGGACGATATATATTTATATATATGCATTTTATTTCAGATATGTACGCACGGTTGTATTTATGAGATGTACTAGTTGAAAGACGTT
The DNA here is from genome assembly GCA_033439115.1 of Firmiana major. NCBI lineage: Eukaryota > Viridiplantae > Streptophyta > Magnoliopsida > Malvales > Malvaceae > Firmiana > Firmiana major. The sequence goes on from CM065903.1 coordinate 8,015,727, forward strand.
TAAGCATGATTATTAAGTATTACTGTAGGTTTCTTCTTTTCGGTATAAAATGGATGAACGACAGGGCATGCTATATGACATTAACTATTATGTCGGATTAGGGGATTATATGATGTATGATTTAAACCCAGGGTTAATATATTTGATGTTGAAAACTTGGAATAAATATGTTGTACTGAGTATGAAGGACTAAATTATATATTGTAGTCATGCTGTCTAAATAGAAAAATAAATCGAAATCTTTAATATTATAAGTTAAGATTAGAAATTTATCACGCATAAAAATATAATAAATAGTAGAATGATACCTACATTGGGCACAAACGACAAGTAAAACGATCCGCGTAGAAATATTTAAGTTACATTTAAATACGATTCCGCTTAACATTGAGCGACTAGTTCCGGGTTAGGTCACGGGGCGTGACAAATCTTTTTGAATGTAATAACCAGGCTAACTTTTCAAAAGTCCAATAAAAAAAAGAAAAGCCCAATACCCATTTTTTTATAAAAGACTGACTTAGTATATTAGGATTTTAAAAAAATTATATATATATATATATACACCATAGGGCTGCTGTCAAAAACAAAAAAAATCTATCGAACGAATGCTCTGAAGAAAACTTGACGGCTCTAAAAAAAAATACTTCTTTGTCTTCTCCGTTTGATTTTTTTCAAGGTAATTATTCTTTACATTTATAAGTTTTTATCTTTTAGATTGTATTTACCTAAACCTACAAATTAGTTTTATCTTTTGAAATTTTTTGGTAATATTCTGGTGATGTTCTGGTGAAAAAATTGGTACTAATAGAAAGTTCTCTTCAAGATCTTTCTAATGGTCTTTGAATCACTTAATTTGGTTGTGTATTTTAAAAGTTATGAATTTTTGAAATTTGAATAAAATGGGTTTTGACAGTGTTGAACATCCAACTTTGGGTTACTGGAACTTCACTTTTCGATAACTGTTTTGGTCAATTATTTGATGGCTTTTGCTGTATGAAACATGAACTTTGTTTTGGTCTTAATACCTCAGTCAGAAACGTTTTGTGCTAGTAGAACCGTTGCCCCAAACTTGGTTCGTTGAAACAGAAACCCAGAAATTCTGGGTTCTCTGTGATAAAACTCAAACTTTTGGCTTTCGAAAATTATGGTTCTAGTAAGCTTTTTGAACGAAACAAAATCCTAAATTGTAATATTACATGTGTAATTTTAATTGGTTCTAGTCTCAACTTTAGATACTATACAGTGTGTTAGATATAAATGCTCAAAGTAGGTCAAATGAACACAAAAATAAGAAATTTCAGAATATTAGAAAATTTCGTTTTAATTAATTTAAAATTTGTTTTGGGTCAATATTGATTCAATCATGTTATAGATTGTATGAAAGTCAAATATATGTTTTTTAGTAATTTTACATATATAAATATAATTATAAAAATTTATTTACAAGATTTTGGATGTTAATAAATACTCAATAAAATTATATAAACTTGTAAAAAATATATAGATTCATTAAATATTGTCATAAAACAGTATTAATTCTATTGACTTTAATGTTTTAGGTTTAATTTCAATTTTTACTTAATATTAAGTATTTTCTTATATTAAAAGAACATTTATTTTAATATGAAAAACAAATTCTAATAAGTTCAAGTTATTCGGATGATTATCACATCACCTACATGTCTTAGGATAGTTTATCGAAGATTGTATTTTATTAAACTAATAATTTCGTGATAGTTTCTAATGGTAGTTAGCCTAGAATTGTTTTTTTTGCGAATGTGCGTGTGCTGAAAATTAAATTCGTTGATGTGCGAATGGTAAATGATGTATACCTAAATGATATTTCGCAGCAAGCACGTCAGAAGGCGCAAAGGAAGCTTAGACGCATATATGCGCGTCTAAGGAGGTAGGCGAAAAGGCTAAATCGGGTGCATAGCTTGTGCGGTAAGGGGTTTTATATAGCTGACGTTAGTAAAATACTTAGGATAGGCAAGACTTCATAATTTTAAAGTAAGATTATAGGGTAGCCGATTTAACATAGTAGTCTAGATTAAAATTCCCTTATCTATTGTTTTTTTTATTAAAATGTCTTGATTTAAATTCTATCATAGCATGAAATTGATTTATGAACTAATATTTTTACATGATAGTAGCATGTGCGTGTGATGCATTACAATATTTTTTTTGTAACTCCATGATGATTACTAATTTTGAAGATGTTGCATGGGCACTATTTGTAATTGTATTTTTGAAGTAAGCATGAGTTTGCACGATTTATATACATGCTGATTTTTATACAATTGATAAATGTTTTATTTTCGATGGGTGGTTTTCCCCAATTTTTGATATAATGATTTGGGATGAATTGTTGGATTTTTAAAGTGTACCCATTGAGGGATTTTTGAGTCTGTTGGCAACCCGGTTTACGCCTGTGTGGCAGTCATGTCCGTGAGAGCCATCTCTAGCACCCAGTAGGAGGTTCTGTGTGATTGCCCTACGGTGCCAAGTGCTTCACGGGGATGCCTTTGTGGCATCGAGTTGTTATTGTGAGAGCCATCTCTAGCATCCGGTAGGAGGTTCTGTGTGATTGCCCTACGGTGCCAAGTGCTTCACGGGGATGCCTTCGTGGCATCGTGTATTTTATTGCTACCTAATACTGTGAGACCCTGAGTCCGTCTATAGTACCCTAGTCCGAAACCTGCTCAGTTAGGATAGGGCGGTAGTCACTATGGCCATATGTGTATTTATTTTGCATTGATATTGGTGAGGTTATTGAATATTGGATCCATGACTGGTTTGGGTTATTGCCACTTACTCGTATTACTCTATCGAATGCTTTAAGTATGCCCAAGCATGTATTTAAATAAATTGCTCTTTGACTATGGTCTCGATTTTGTGGACTTATAACTTCTCTTTGAAAAATCTGATTTTTGACTAATGATACATTGATTTTCAAATATATAAACTTGTTTAAACCGAAGCATGTTCAGTATTGTTTATTCGAAATATGCATGATGTTTTACGTAATTATCTCGGTTTACCATTGCATGGTGTGTTGCATGGTGTTTTGCTAGCTTCGGTTATGTAGGCTTCTTACTAAGCGTGTGGTTGCTCACCCTTCTTTTTTCAACATTTTTCAGATTAGTATTTCGGGGCGAGCGTCACGCTCTAGCTGTCTCCTTTAGCCTAGTGAGCTGATTTAGGTATTTTCGAGGTATTATGCGACGGACGATATATATTTATATATATGCATTTTATTTCAGATATGTACGCACGGTTGTATTTATGAGATGCACTAGTTGAAAGACGTTTAAGCATGATTATTAAGTATTACTGTAGGTTTCTTCTTTTCGGTATAAAATGGATGAACGACAGGGCATGCTATATGACATTAACTATTATGTCGGATTAGGGGATTATATGATGTATGATTTAAACCCAGGGTTAATATATTTGATGTTGAAAACTTGGAATAAATATGTTGTACTGAGTATGAAGGACTAGATTATATATTGTAGTCATGCTGCCTAAATAGAAAAATAAATCGAAATCTTTAATATTATAAGTTAAGATTAGAAATTTATCACGCATAAAAATATAATAAATAGTAGAATGATACCTACATTGGGCACAAACGACAAGTAAAACGATCCGCGTAGAAATATTTAAGTTACATTTAAATACGATTCCGCTTAACATTGAGCGACTAGTTCCAGGTTAGGTCACGGGGCGTGACAAATCTTTTTGGTATCAAAGCCAGGTTTCGATCCTGGGACCTGTGGGTTAAATTTTATATTAAAATTTAATATTTCAATTAAATTTTAATCAATTTAGAATTTTAACTAAATATTAAATTTAGAATTTCTAATATTTTAGATAACTAAAAGATTTGTCACGCCCCGTGACCTAACCTCGAACTAGTCGCGCAATGTTAAGCGGAATCGTATTTAATTGTAACTTAGATATTTATATGCGGATCGTTTTACTTGTCGTTTGTGCCCGATGTAGGTATCATTATACTCTTTATTATATTTTTATGTGTGATAAATTTCTAATCTTAACTTATAATATTAAAGATTTTGATTTATTTTTCTATTTAGACAGCATGACTACAATATATAATTTAGTCCTTCATACTCAGTACAACATATTTATTCCAAGTTCTCAACATCAAATATATTAACCCTGGGTTTCAATCATACATCGTATAATCCCCTAATCCGACATAATAGTTAATGTCATATAGCATGCCCTGTCGTTCATCCATTTTATACCGAAAAGAAGAAACCTAAAGTAATACTTAATAATCATGCTTAAACGTCTTTCAACTAGTACATCTCATAAATACAACCGTGCGTACATATCTGAAATAAAATGCATATATATATAAATATATATCGCCCGTCGCATAATACCTCGAAAATACCAAAATCAGCTTACTAGGCTAAAGGAGACAGCTAGAGCGCGACGCTCGCCCCGAAATACTAATCTGAAAAATGTTGAAAAAAGAGGGGTGAGCAACCACACGCTCAGTAAGAAGCCTACATAACCGAAGCTAGCAAAACACCATGCAACACACCATGCAATGATAAACCGAGATAATTACGTAAAACATCATGCATATTTCGAATAAACAATACTGAACATGCTTCGGTTTAAACAAGTTTATATATTTGAAAATCAATGTATCATTAGTCAAAAATCAGATTTTTCAAAGAGAAGTTATAAGTCCACAAAACCGAGACCATAGTCAAAGAGCAATTTATTTAAATACATGCATGGGCATACTTAAAGCATTCGATAGAGTAATACGAGTAAGTGGCAATAACCCAAACCAGTCATGGATCCAATATTCAATAAGCTCACCAATATCAATGCAAAATAAATACACATATGGCCATAGTGACTACCGCCCTATCCTAACTGAGCAGGTTCCGGACTAGGGTACTGTAGACGGGCTCAGGGTCTCACAGTATTAGGTAGCAATAAAATACACGATGCCACGAAGGCATCCCCGTGAAGCACTTGGCACCGTAGGGCAATCACACAGAACCTCCTACCGGATGCTGGAGATGGCTCTCACGATAACAACTCGATGCCACAAAGGCATCCCCGTGAAGCACTTGGCACCGTAGGGCAATCACACAGAACCTCCTACTGGGTGCTAGAGATGGCTCTCACGGACATGACTGCCACACAGGCATAAACCGGGTTGCCAACAGACTCAAAAAATCCCTCGATGGGTACACTTTAAAAATCCAACAATTCATCCCAAATCATTATTTCAAAAATGGGGGAAAACCACCCATCGAAAATAAAACATTTATCAATTGTATAAAAATCAGCATGTATATAAATCGTGCGAACTCATGCTTACTTCAAAAATACAGTTACAAATAGTGCCCATGCAACATCTTCAAAATTAGTAATCATCATGGAGTTACAAAAAAAATATTGTAATGTATCACACGCACATGCTACTATCATGTAAAAATATTAGTTCATAAATCAATAACTCCATGCTATGACAGAATTTAAATCAAGACATTTTAATAAGAAACAATAGATAAGGGGATTTTAATCTAGGCTACTCAATTAAATCGGTTACCCTATAATCCTACTTTAAAATGATGAAATCTAGCCTATCCTAAGTATTTTACTAACGTCAGCTATATAAAACCCCTTACCGCACAAGCTATGCGCCCGATTTAACCTTTTTCGCCTACCGCCTTAGACGCGCATATATGCGTCTAAGCTTCCTTGGCGCCTTCTGACGTGTTTGCTGCGAAATACCATTAGGACTCACGTTATTTACCATTTGCACATTAACGAATTAAATTTCAGCACACGCGCACATTCGCAAAAACAATTCTAGGCTAACTACCATTAAAAACTATCACGAATTTATTAGTTTAATAAAATACAATCTTCGATAAACTATCCTAAGACATGTAGGTGATGTGATAATTATCCGATTAACTTGAACTTATTAGAATTTGTTTTTCATATTAAAATAAATGTTCTTTTAATATAAGAAAATACTTAATATTAAGTAAAAATTGAAATTAAACCTAAAACATGAAAGTCAATAGAATTAATACTGTTTTATGACAATATTTAATGAATCTATATATTTTTTTACAAGTTTATATAATTTTAGTGAGTATTTATTAACATCCAAAATCTTGTAAATAAATTTTTATAATTATATTTATATATGTAAAATTACTAAAAAACATATATTTGACTTTCATACAATCTATAACATGATTAAATCAATATTGACCCAAAACAAATTTTAAATTAATTAAAACGAAATTTTCTAATATTCTGAAATTTCTTATTTTTGTGTTCATTTGACCTACTTTGAGCATTTATATCTAACACACTGTATAGTATCTAAAGCTGAGACTAGAACCAATTAAAATTACACATGTAATATTACAATTTAGGATTTTGTTTCGTTCAAAAAGCTTACTGGAACCATAATTTTCGAAAGCCAAAAGTTTGAGTTTTATCACAGAGAACCCAGAATTTCTGGGTTTCTGTTTCAACGAACCAAGTTTGGGGCAACAGTTCTACTAGCACAAAACGTTTCTGACTGAGGTATTAAGACCAAAACAAAGTTCATGTTTCATACAGCAAAAGCCATCAAATAATTGACCAAAACAGTTATCGAAAAGTGAAGTTCCAGTAACCCAAAGTTCGATATTCAACACTGTCAAAACCCATTTTATTCAAATTTCAAAAATTCATAACTTTTAAAATACACAACCAAATTAAGTGACTCAAAAACCATTAGAAAGATCTTAAAGAGAACTTTCTATTAGTACCAATTTTTTTACCAGAACATCACCAGAATATTACCGAAAAAATTTCAAAAGATAAAACTAATTTGTAGGTTTAGGTAAATACAATATAAAAGACAAAAACTTATAAATGTAAAGAATAATTACCTTGGAAAAATCAAACGGGGAAGACAAAGAAGTATTTTTTTTTTTGAGCCGTCAAGTTTTCCTTCAGAGCATTCGTTCGATAGATTTTTTTTTTTTTTGTTTTTGACAGCAGTCCTAGGGTGTATATATATATATATATATATAATTTTTTTAAAACCCTAATATACTAAGTCAGTCTTTTATAAAAAATGGGTATTGGGCTTTTCATTTTTTTTATTGGACTTTTTAAAGGTTAGCCTGGTTATTACATTCTCCCCACCTTTAAAGAATTTGGTCCCCAAATTCAAATATTCATGGGTTTAAAATTTTGAAGTTCTCTAAAAATTTTCTTATGATTTCCTTTCTAAAAGATTTGTTTATGTAGCATGAGACTATAATAGATCAATTCTAGATTACTGTATAGTAATTAGTCGAATCACATTGAATTTCGATCCTAAACAATTTAAATCAACACTTAAATCCTTAATGCAAACTTTAAAGTGCAAACACCTAAATTAAACTATCAACTATACTCCATAATAAACTACATGATATTTTTAGGTGGGATACTGCATCCTATCCTTACCTTTTCGAGAATCAAGGTAAGAATTTAGATAACTAAATTCTAAATTGATTAAAATTTAATTGAAATATTAAATTTTAATATGAAAAACGTTTAAACCGAAATTCTAAATTCTATACCAATGACAAATATTTTAGTTAACGTGGTCAATCAGTGTCGGCTCAATCCTAAGACTAGCAAATAAGGGACTTTGATCCGAGGGTGCTACATCAATAGACAAGCTTGCAAACTGTCCCAACAATTCCCACTCCTTAACCATCATACAGGACACCATACTCATGTTCTTCCTACTCAATGCGTCCGCTACTACATTTGCTTTCCCCGGGTGATATAAAATTTCACAATCATAGTCTTTCAACAATTCCATCCATCTACGTTGCCTCATGTTCAGTTCTTTATGAGAAAATAGGTATTTGAGGCTCTTGTGATCGGTATAGATCTGAAACTTTTCTCCGTAAAGGTAATGCCTCCATATTTTCAAAGCAAAAACTACTGCTGCAAGTTCGAGATCATGCGTGGGGTAATTCCTTTCATGCTCTTTCAGTTGACGTGATCCATATGCTACCATTTTGCCATTTTGCATAAGCACACATCCCAATCCATTCAGTGAAGCATCACTATACACCGTGAATCCTCCGGGTCCATCTGGTATGGTGAGGATCGGTGCAGAAGTTAATCGATGCTTGAGGTTTTGAAAACTGCACTCACAGGCATCGCTCCACTCAAACTTGACATCCTTATCGGTGAGTCGAGTTAGAGGAGCTGCAATTTTCAAAAATCTCTCTACAAACCTTCTGTAGTACCCGGCTAATCCAAGAAAGCTTCGTATCTCCGTCACTGTCTTTGGCCTCTCCCAGTTCACTATAGCTTCCACTTTGGACGGGTCAACAGATACTCCATCCTTGTCCACTACATAGCCCAGAAAACTAATTTGCTTCATCCATAATTCACATTTGTCCAACTTAGCATACAATCTCCTTTCTCTAAGTGTTTGAAGGACTATGTATAGGTGTCGTTCATGTTCTTCCGGAGAACGAGAATATATCAAGATGTCGTCTATGAATACAATCATGAACTTATCCAGAGACTCCTTGAAAACTTCGTTCATCAAGTTCATGAATGCTACTGGGGCATTCGTCAAGCCAAATGGCATGACCAGGAATTCGTAATGCCCATAGCGAGTTCGGAATGCTGTATTGGGAATGTCCTCACCTCTAACTTTCAGCTGGTGATATCCCGACCTTAGGTCTATCTTCGAGAACACTTTGGCACCCTTCAACTGATCGAACAAGTGATCGATCCTCGACAGCGGGTATCGGTTCTTGATCGTAGCCTTATTGAGCATTCTGTAATCAATGCACAGTCTCAAGCTACCATCATTCTTCTTCACAAAGAGCACAGGTGCGCCCCAAGGTGACACACTCGGGCGTATGAATCCTTTATCCAGTAGTTCTTGGAGTTGTTTCTTCAATTCTTCAAACTCCATAAGTGCCAACCTATACGGGGGTTTGGACAAAGGTTCGGTTCCAGGCACCAAGTCAATAGCAAACTCCAACTCTCTATCGGGCGATAATCCTGACAACTCTTCGGGAAATAAATCAGGGAATTCCTTTACTATCGAGATATCCTGAATGCTGGGCTTCAGCTTCTCATTACATTCCACGAAAGCTATAAAACCTTCATCATTTAAAATCAACTATCAAGATCACAAATAAATCAACCAAAAATTTACCTGTTATTCATTTATCTCCAAAAGTTACTACACACTTTTCGGGTAAGTACAAAGTCATCACCTTTCTAAAACAGTCTAAATTAACTCTATGGGTTGCTAACCAATCCATTCCTAGTATCACATCAAAGTCCGACATATCTAGCAGAATCAAGTTAGCTAGAACTACCTTATCGCCTATCTTTAACTCACAGTTCCTATATACTACCTCAGTCATTTGCGATTCTTTCATAGGTGTTTTTACACGAAGTAAATAATCTAAAGGCTCAGGCTCTATCGGTAACTTCCTAGCAAATGTAGGTGATACAAAAGAGTGAGTTGATCCAGAATCTATTAACACAAAAGCTTTAACATTTGAGATAAAAAGATTACCCTTCACCACGGATGTTGAGGCATCTGCAGCTTCCTTATCCAACGTGAACACTCGCCCCTGACTAATGACTTTCTTGCCCTTGTCCACAGGAGCTGGTGGTGGTGGAGGAATCGCTTGTACTGGCTGGGCTGGTAGGGTTCTCAGCTTAGGACAATCTCTCTTCATATGCCCTACTTATCCACACTGGAAGCATGTACCATAAATCTGACGGCAAGGTTGGTTGGCATAATGTCTCTTCCCACATTGGTTACACGTGGGGATCTGATAAGGTACTGGAGCATTCTGAGCAGGGTAAGGCCTCGGCCTAGTCACCATGGCCTGAGAAGCTCCGACCCTCTGCTTCTTGTTTTGCCATCTGTTCTGGAAAGGTCTCCGATCATCAATCCTCTTACCATGGCTCCTCAATCGTGACTGAAACTCAGTCTGAGATAAGTTCATATCATGCTCAACAAACTGTGCCCTCTGGATAGCCTCAGCATATGTCTTTATATTCAGAGGGGCTAGCTTGCTTCTGATTGCCGGCCTCACTCCGTGAATAAACTTGGCAGTCTTCTTCAGCTCATTCCTTGCAATATCGGGCTCATATCGAAGCAGTGCAGTGAACCTCGACTCGTACTGGTCCACTGTCATATTTCCCTGTACCAAGCTCAGAAACTCTGCCTCTTTCTTCATTCTTGCACACTCCGGAATATACTGATTATTAAAAGCTTCAAGGAAAGTCTCCCATGAGATCTCAGTGTGCCTAGCCAACAGAACTGTCTCGGCAGAAGTCCACCATCTCTCTGCCTCTCCCTCTAGCATATAGGTAGCCAATGCCACCTTATCCGAGCTACTGTAGTTCATAATCCTAAAAATCTTCTCTAACTTTTGAACCCACTTCTCAGCTGCGTCTGGATCCTTTTCTCCCTTAAATATAGGCGGGTTCATCTTCTGAAACTGTCTGACCCGCTCCAAGTTCCTTTCCATCGAATCCTGTACTGGCGGCTGTACTACCGGTGGCTGGGGTGGAGGTACGGGTTCCTGGGGTACTGAGGGTGGTTGTGGCTCTGGAGGTGGAGGAGCTTGCGGCGCATTCACGGCATTAGCGAAATTCGCCATAAACTGAGTTATGGTAGCAGACATCTCTGCCATGGACCGCTCGAGTCTCTCTATCCTGGAGTTCGGACTCTCTGGTTGTGGGGGAGGTACCGGAGGCGGTTGGGCTCGCCTACCACGACCCCTTGCTCGTCTCCCACTCATATTGATTCACAAATCCTATACCAATGACCCAAACAAGGTTAATAACATCGAAAGTATATGCGAACATATATATATATATATATACATTTCAGATATGCACGGTTGTGAGATGTACTTCTAGACTAGCAATCCTACATCGACACGACCTACAACAAGTCCGCTCTGATACCAAAAAGATTTGTCATGCCCCGTGACCTAACCTCTAACTCGACTAAATTAAGTATATATAAATAGAAAAGGTAAAATGATTTGTAAAATTAAGTATATATGATTTGTAAAATTCATAGAAACTAGGTATTTGAAGCTCTGATACCAAAAAGATTTGTCACGCCCCGTGACCTAACCTCAAACTAGTCGCGCAATGTTAAGCGGAATCGTATTTAATTGTAACTTAGATATTTCTATGCGGATCGTTTTACTTGTCGTTTGTGCCCGATGTAGGTATCATTATACTCTTTATTATATTTTTATTCGTGATAAATTTCTAATCTTAACTTATAATATTAAAGATTTTGATTTATTTTTCTATTTAGACAGCATGACTACAATATATAATTTAGTCCTTCATACTCAGTACAACATATTTATTCCAAGTTCTCAACATCAAATATATTAACCCTGGGTTTCAATCATACATCGTATAATCCCCTAATCCGACATAATAGTTAATGTCATATAGCATGCCCTGTCGTTCATCCATTTTATACCGAAAAGAAGAAACCTAAAGTAATACTTAATAATCATGCTTAAACGTCTTTCAACTAGTACATCACATAAATACAACCGTGCGTACATATCTGAAATAAAATGCATATATATAAATATATATCGTCCGTCGCATAATACCTCGAAAATACCAAAATCAGCTCACTAGGCTAAAGGAGACAGCTAGAGCGTGACGCTCGCCCCGAAATACTAATCTGAAAAATGTTGGAAAAAGAGGGGTGAGCAACCACACGCTGAGTAAGAAGCCTACATAACCGAAGCTAGCAAAACACCATGCAACACACCATGCAATGATAAACCGAGATAATTACGTAAAACATCATGCATATTTTGAATAAACAATACTGAACATGCTTCGGTTTAAACAAGTTTATATATTTGAAAATCAATGTATCATTAGTCAAAAATCAGATTTTTCAAAGAGAAGTTATAAGTCCACAAAACCGAGACCATAGTCAAAGAGCAATTTATTTAAATACATGCATGGGCATACTTAAAGCATTCGATAGAGTAATACGAGTAAGTGGCAATAACCCAAACCAGTCATGGATCCAATATTCAATAATCTCACCAATATCAATGCAAAATACACATATGGCCATAGTGACTACCGCCCTATCCTAACTGAGCAGGTTCCGGACTAGGGTACTGTAGACGGGCTCAGGGTCTCACAGTATTAGGTAGCAATAAAATACACGATGCCAAGAAGGCATCCCCGTGAAGCACTTGGCACCGTAGGGCAATCACACAGAACCTCCTACCGGATGCTAGAGAAGGCTCTCACGATAACAACTCGATGCCACAAAGGCATCCCCGTGAAGCACTTGGCACCGTAGGGCAATCACACAGAACCTCCTACTGGGTGCTAGAGATGGCTCTCACGGACATGACTGCCACACAGGCATAAACCGGGTTGCCAACAGACTCAAAAAATCCCTCGATGGGTACACTTTAAAAATCCAACAATTCATCCCAAATCATTATATCAAAAATTGGGGAAAACCACCCATCGAAAATAAAACATTTATCAATTGTATAAAAATCAACATGTATATAAATCGTGCAAACTCATGCTTACTTCAAAAATACAGTTACAAATAGTGCCCATGCAACATCTTCAAAATTAGTAATCATCATGGAGTTACAAAAAAAATATTGTAATGCATCACACGCACATGCTACTATCATGTAAAAATATTAGTTCATAAATCAATAACTCCATGCTATGACAGAATTTAAATCAAGACATTTTAATAAAAAAACAATAGATAAGGGGATTTTAATCTAGGCTACTCAATTAAATCGGCTACCCTATAATCCTACTTTAAAATGATGAAATCTAGCCTATCCTAAGTATTTTACTAACATCAGCTATATAAAACCCCTTACCGCACAAGCTATGCGCCCGATTTAACCTTTTTCGCCTACCGCCTTAGACGCGCATATATGCGTCTAAGCTTCCTTGGCGCCTTCTGACGTGTTTGCTGCGAAATACCATTAGGACTCACGTTATTTACCATTTGCACATTAACGAATTAAATTTCAGCACACGCGCACATTCGCAAAAACAATTCTAGGCTAACTACCATTAGAAACTATCACGAAGTTATTAGTTTAATAAAATACAATCTTCGATAAACTATCCTAAGACATGTAGGTGATGTGATAATCATCCGATTAACTTGAACTTATTAGAATTTGTTTTTCATATTAAAATAAATGTGCTTTTAATATAAGAAAATACTAAATATTAAGTAAAAATTGAAATTAAACCTCAAACATGAAAGTCAATAGAATTAATACTGTTTTATGACAATATTTAATGAATCTATATATTTTTTTACAAGTTTATATAATTTTAGTGAGTATTTATTAACATCCAAAATCTTGTAAATAAATTTTTATAATTATATTTATATATGTAAAATTACTAAAAAACATATATTTGACTTTCATACAATCTATAACATGATTGAATCAATATTGACCCAAAACAAATTTTAAATTAATTAAAACGAAATTTTCTAATATTCTGAAATTTCTTATTTTTGTGTTCATTTGACCTACTTTGAGCATTTATATCTAACACACTGTATAGTATCTAAAGCTGAGACTAGAACCAATTAAAATTACACATGTAATATTACAATTTAGGATTTTGTTTCGTTCAAAAAGCTTACTGGAACCATAATTTTCGAAAGCCAAAAGTTTGAGTTTTATCACAGAGAACCCAGAATTTCTAGGTTTCTGTTTCAACGAACCAAGTTTGGGGCAACGGTTCTACTAGCACAAAACGTTTCTGACTGAGGTATTAAGACCAAAACAAAGTTCATGTTTCATACAGAAAAAGCCATCAAATAATTGACCAAAACAGTTATCGAAAAGTGAAGTTTCAGTAACCCAAAAATTGGATGTTCGACACTGTCAAAACCCATTTTATTCAAATTTCAAAAATTCATAACTTTTAAAATATACAACCAAATTAAGTGATTCAAAAACCATTAGAAAGATCTTAAAAAGAACTTTCTATTAGTACCAATTTTTTCACCAGAACATCACCAGAATATTACCGAAAAAATTTCAAAAGATAAAACTAATTTGTAGGTTTAGGTAAATACAATATAAAAGACAAAAACTTATAAATGTAAAGAATAATTACCTTGGAAAAATCAAACGGAGAAGACAAAGAAGTATTTTTTTTTTTTAGAGCCGTCAAGTTTTCCTTCAGAGCATTCGTTCGATAGATTTTTTTTTTTTTTGACAGCAATCCTAGGGTGTATATATATATAATTTTTTTAAAACCCTAATATACTAAGTCAGTCTTTTATAAAAAATGGGTATTGGGCTTTTCATTTTTTTTTATTGGACTTTTTAAAGGTTAGCCTGGTTATTACATTCTCCCCACCTTTAAAGAATTTGGTCCACAAATTCAAATATTCATGGGTTTAAAATTTTGAAGTTTTTCTAAAAATTTTCTTATGGTTTCCTTTCTAAAAGATTTGTTTATGTAGCATGAAACTATAATAGATCAATTCTATATTACTGTATAGTAATTAGTCGAATTACATTGAATTTCGATCCTAAACAATTTAAATCAACACTTAAATCCTTAATGCAAACTTTAAAGTGCAAACACCTAAATTAAACTATCAACTATACTCCATAATAAACTACATGATATTTTTAGGTGGGATACTACATCCTATCCACCTTAAAAGGAATTTAGTTATCTAAATTCTTACCTTGATTCTCGAAAAGGTAAGGATATTTCTCCTTCATGCTTTCTTCTAGCTCCCAAGTAGCTTCTCGTTCAGAGTGATTACTCCACTGAACCTTAACATATGAAATAGTACGCCTTCTTAAAACTTGTTCCTTCCTGTCCACAATACGTATAGGATGTTCTTCGTAAGACAAATTTTCTCTGAGTCTCAAAGGAGCTAAGTCCATCACATGACTCGGATTTGACACATACTTCTGCAACATTGAGACATGAAATACATTATGCACTCCAGATAATGCAGGTGGAAGTGCCAATCTATAAGCCACGTCTCCTACCTTATCAAGAATTTCAAAAGGACCCACATAGCGAGGACTAAGTTTCCCACGGATTCCAAATCTCATAACTCCTCTAGTTGGGGAAACTCGTAAAAATACATGATCTCCGACCTCAAACTCCAAGTCTCGTCTTCTATTGTCGGCATAACTTTTTTGTCTGTCCTGGGCTATCTGGAGCCTTTTACAAATCATACGAACCTTCTCTGATGCTTGTTCAACTAAATCAGGTGCATATATCATCCTATCACCAACCTCTTCCCAACCGATTGGTGATCTGCATCCTCGTCCATAAAGAACTTCGTATGGAGCCATTCCTATACTGGCATGGTAACTATTGTTGTAAGCAAATTCCGCTAATGGTAAATGCTCGTCCCATGAACTTTCGAAATCAATAACACAAGCACGCAACATGTCTTCCAAGGTTTGTATCGTCCGTTCTGACTGTCCATCAGTCTGCGGATGATATGCCGTGCTAAACTGTATCCGAGAACTCAAGGACTCCTGAATCTGTTTCCAAAACCGAGATGTGAACCTAGAGTCCCTATCCGAAGTAATACTTACTGGGGTTCCATGAAGTCTTACTATCTCCTTAACAAACATTTCTGCCAATGCATTCAAAGGAGTAGTCGAGCTAATGGCTAAGAAATGCGCTGACTTGGTGAGTCTATCCACTATTACCCAAATCGCGTCATGCTTCCTCCAAGTTCTAGGTAAACCCGTAACAAAGTCCATAGTTACGTGTTCCCACTTCCAAGTTGGTATGGGTAAGGGTTGGAGTAAACCTGCCGGTTTCTGGTGTTCCACCTTCACTTGCTGACACACCAAACACCTTGCTACAAACTCGGCAACCTCACGTTTCATTCCAGGCCACCAATACATCTTGCGTACGTTATGGTACATTTTGGTGCTCCCGTAGAGTGAGCTTCCGATAAAATCAGCTTCATAAGGTCCTCATCCCTTGGCACACATATCCGGCCTCTGAATCTAAGCAATCCATCTGAACCAATATCAAACTCAGAATCTCTACCCTCTTGAATCTGCCTGGACACTTCAAGTAACGTCTGATCTAGCTTCTGTGCCCGCCTAATCTGATCAATCAGTGTCGGCTCAATCCTAAGACTAGCAAATAAGGGACTTTGATCCGAGGGTGCTACATCAATAGACAAGCTTGCAAACTGTCCCAACAATTCCCACTCCTTAACCATCATACAGGACACCATACTCATGTTCTTCCTACTAAATGCGTCCGCTACTACATTTGCTTTCCCCGGGTGATATAAAATTTCACAATCATAGTCTTTCAACAATTCCATCCATCTACGTTGCCTCATGTTCAGTTCTTTCTGAGAAAATAGGTATTTGAGGCTCTTGTGATCGGTATAGATCTGAAACTTTTCTCCGTAAAGGTAATGCCTCCATATTTTCAAAGCAAAGACTACTGCTGCAAGTTCGAGATCATGCGTGGGGTAATTCCTTTCATGCTCCTTCAGTTGACGTGATCCATATGCTACCACTTTGCCATTTTGCATAAGCACACATCCCAATCCATTCAGTGAAGCATCACTATACACTGTAAATCCTCCGGGTCCATCTGGTATGGTGAGGAACGGTGCAGAAGTTAATCGATGCTTGAGCTCTTGAAAACTGCACTCACATGCATCGCTCCACTCAAACTTGACATCCTTACGGGTGAGTCGAGTTAGAGGAGCTGCAATTTTCGAAAATCCCTCTACAAACCTTCTGTAGTACCCGGCTAATCCAAGAAAGCTTCGTATCTCCGTCACTGTCTTTGGCCTCTCCCAGTTCACTATAGCTTCCACTTTGGACGGGTCAACAGATACTCCATCCTTGTCCACTACATGGCTCAGAAAACCAATTTGCTTCATCCAGAATTCATATTTGTCCAACTTAGCATACAATCTCCTTTCTCTAAGTGTTTGAAGGACTATGTATAGGTGTCGTTCATGTTCTTCCGGAGAACGAGAATATATCAAGATGTCGTCTATGAATACAATCACGAACTTATCCAGAGACTCCTTGAAAACTTCGTTCATCAAGTTCATGAATGCTGCTGGGGCATTCGTCAAGCCAAATGGCATGACCAGGAATTCGTAATGCCCATAGCGAGTTCGGAATGCTGTATTGGGAATGTCCTCACCTCTAACTTTCAGCTGGTGATATCCCGACCTTAGGTCTATCTTCGAGAACACTTTGGCACCCTTCAACTGATCGAACAAGTGATCGATCCTCGGCAGCGGGTATCGGTTCTTGATCGTAGCCTTATTGAGCATTCTGTAATCAATGCACAGTCTCAAGCTACCATCCCTCTTCTTCACAAAGAGCACAGGTGCGCCCCAAGGTGACACACTCGGGCGTATGAATCCTTTATCCAGTAGTTCTTGGAGTTGTTTCTTCAATTCTTCCAACTCCATAGGTGCCAACCTATACGGGGGTTTGGACAAAGGGTCGGTTCCAGGCACCAAGTCAATAGCAAACTCCAACTCTCTATCGGGAGGTAATCCTGGCAACTCTTTCGAAAATACATCAGGGAATTCCTTTACTATCGAGATATCCTGAATGCTGGGCTTCAGCTTCTCATTACATTCCACGAAAGTTATAAAACCTTCATCATTTAAAATCAACTATCAAGACCATAAATAAATCAACCAAAAATTTACCTGTTATTCATTTATCTCCAAAAGTTACTACACACTTTTCGGGTAAGTACAAAGTCATCACCTTTCTAAAATAGTCTAAATTAACTCTATGGGTTGCTAACCAATCCATTCCTAGTATCACATCAAAGTCCGACATATCTAGCAAAATCAAGTTAGTTAGAACTACCTTATCGCCTATTTTTAACTCACAGTTCCTATATACTACCTCAGTCATTTGCGATTCTTTCATAGGTGTTTTTACACGAAGTAAATAATCTAAAGGCTCAGGCTCTATCGGTAACTTCCTAGCAAATGTAGGTGATACAAAAGAGTGAGTTGATCCAGAATCTATTAACACAAAAGCTTTAACATTTGAGATAAAAAGATTACCCTTCACCACGGATGTTGAGGCATCTGCAGCTTCCTTATCCAACGTGAACACTCGCCCCTGACTAATGACTTTCTTGCCCTTGTCCACAGGAGCTGGTGGTGGTGGAGGAATCATTTGTACTGGCTGGGCTGGTAGGGTTCTCAGCTTAGGACAATCTCTCTTCATATGCCCTACTTCTCCACACTGGAAGCATGTACCATAAATCTGACGGCAAGGTTGGTTGGCATAATGTCTCTTCCCACGTCGGTTACACGTGGGGATCTGATAAGGTACTGGAGCATTCTGAGCAGGGTAAGGCCTCGGCCTAGTCACCATGGCCTGAGAAGCTCCGACCCTCTGCTTCTTGTTTTGCCATCTGTTCTGGAAAGGTCTTCGATCATCAATCCTCTTACCATGGCTCCTCAATCGTGACTGAAACTCAGTCTGAGATAAGTTTATATCATGCTCAACAAACTGTGCCCTCTGGATAGCCTCAGCATATGTCTTTATATTCAGAGGGGCTAGCTTGCTTCTGATTGCTGGCCTCAGTCCGTGAATAAACTTGGCAGTCTTCTTCAGCTCATTCCTTGCAATATCGGGCTCATATCGAAGCAGTGCAGTGAACCTCGACTCGTACTGGTCCACTGTCATATTTCCCTGTACCAAGCTCAGAAACTCTGCCTCTTTCTTCATTCTTGCACACTCCGGAATATACTGATTATTAAAAGCTTCAAGGAAAGTCTCCCATGAGATCTCAGTGTGCCTAGCCAACAGAACTGTCTCGGCAGAAGTCCACCATCTCTCTGCCTCTCCCTCTAGCATATAGGTAGCCAATGCCACCTTATCCGAGCTACTGTAGTTCATAATCCTAAAAATCTTCTCTAACTTTTGAACCCACTTCTCAGCTGCGTCTGGATCCTTTTCTCCCTTAAATATAGGCGGGTTCATCTTCTGAAACTGTCTGACCCCATCCAAGTTCCTTTCCACCGAATCCTGTACTGGCAGCTGTACTACCGGTGGCTGGGGTGGAGGTACGGGTTCCTGGGGTACTGAGGGTGGTTGTGGCTCTGGAGGTGGAGGAGCTTGCGGCTCATTCGCGGTATTAGCGAAATTCGCCATAAACTGAGTTATGGTAGCAGACATCTCTGCCATGGACCGCTCGAGTCTCTCTATCCTGGAGTTCGGACTCTCTGGCTGTGGGGGAGGTACCGGAGGCGGTTGCGCTCGCCTACCACGGCCCCTTGCTCGTCTCCCACTCATACTGATTCGCAAATTCTATACCAATGACCCAAACAAGGTTAATAACATCGAAAGTATATGCGAACATATATATATATACATTTCAGATATGCACGGTTGTGAGATGTACTTCTAGACTAGCAATCCTACATCGACACGACCTACAACAAGTCCGCTCTGATACCAAAAAGATTTGTCACGCCCCGTGACCTAACCTCGAACTAGTCGCGCAATGTTAAGCGGAATCGTATTTAATTGTAACTTAGATATTTCTATGCGGATCGTTTTACTTGTCGTTTGTGCCCGATGTAGGTATCATTATACTCTTTATTATATTTTTATGCGTGATAAATTTCTAATCTTAACTTATAATATTAAAGATTTTGATTTATTTTTCTATTTAGACAGCATGACTACAATATATAATTTAGTCCTTTATACTCAGTACAACATATTTATTCTAAGTTCTCAACATCAAATATATTAACCCTGGGTTTCAATCATACATCGTATAATCCCCTAATCCGACATAATAGTTAATGTCATATAGCATGCCCTGTCGTTCATCCATTTTATACCGAAAAGAAGAAACCTAAAGTAATACTTAATAATCATGCTTAAACGTCTTTCAACTAGTACATCACATAAATACAACCGTGCGTACATATCTGAAATAAAATGCATATATATAAATATATATCGTCCGTCGCATAATACCTCGAAAATACCAAAATCAGCTCACTAGGCTAAAGGAGACAGCTAGAGTGTGACGCTCGCCCCGAAATACTAATCTGAAAAATGTTGGAAAAAGAGGGGTGAGCAACCACACGCTCAGTAAGAAGCCTACATAACTGAAGCTAGCAAAACACCATGCAACACACCATGCAATGATAAACCGAGATAATTACGTAAAACATCATGCATATTTCGAATAAACAATACTGAACATGCTTCGGTTTAAACAAGTTTATATATTTGAAAATCAATGTATCATTAGTCAAAAATCAGATTTTTCAAAGAGAAGTTATAAGTCCACAAAACCGAGACCATAGTCAAAGAGCAATTTATTTAAATACATGCATGGGCATACTTAAAGCATTCGATAGAGTAATACGAGTAAGTGGCAATAACCCAAACCAGTCATGGATCCAATATTCAATAACCTCACCAATATCAATGCAAAATACACATATGGCCATAGTGACTACCGCCCTATCCTAACTGAGCAGGTTCCGGACTAGGATACTGTAGACGGGCTCAGGGTCTCACAGTATTAGGTAGCAATAAAATACACGATGCCAAGAAGGCATCCCCGTGAAGCACTTGGCACCGTAGGGCAATCACACAGAACCTCCTACCGGATGCTAGAGATGGCTCTCACGATAACAACTCGATGCCACAAAGGCATCCCCGTGAAGCACTTGGCACCGTAGGGCAATCACACAGAACCTCCTACTGGGTGCTAGAGATGGCTCTCACGGACATGACTGCCACACAGGCATAAACCGGGTTGCCAACAGACTCAAAAAATCCCTCGATGGGTACACTTTAAAAATCCAACAATTCATCCCAAATCATTATATCAAAAATTGGGGAAAACCACCCATCGAAAATAAAACATTTATCAATTGTATAAAAATCAACATGTATATAAATCGTGCAAACTCATGCTTACTTCAAAAATACAGTTACAAATAGTGCCCATGCAACATCTTCAAAATTAGTAATCATCATGGAGTTACAAAAAAAATATTGTAAATAAATTTTTATAATTATATTTATATATGTAAAATTACTAAAAAACATATATTTGACTTTCATACAATCTATAACATGATTGAATCAATATTGACCCAAAACAAATTTTAAATTAATTAAAACGAAATTTTCTAATATTCTGAAATTTCTTATTTTTGTGTTCATTTGACCTACTTTGAGCATTTATATCTAACACACTGTATAGTATCTAAAGCTGAGACTAGAACCAATTAAAATTACACATGTAATATTACAATTTAGGATTTTGTTTCGTTCAAAAAGCTTACTGGAACCATAATTTTCGAAAGCCAAAAGTTTGAGTTTTATCACAGAGAACCCAGAATTTCTGGGTTTCTGTTTCAACGAACCAAGTTTGGGGCAACGGTTCTACTAGCACAAAACGTTTCTGACTGAGGTATTAAGACCAAAACAAAGTTAATGTTTCATACAGAAAAAGCCA
The DNA here is from genome assembly GCA_033439115.1 of Firmiana major. NCBI lineage: Eukaryota > Viridiplantae > Streptophyta > Magnoliopsida > Malvales > Malvaceae > Firmiana > Firmiana major. The sequence continues at coordinate 8,037,351 of CM065903.1, forward strand.
TCAAATAATTGACCAAAACAGTTATCGAAAAGTGAAGTTTCAGTAACCCAAAGTTGGATGTTCGACACTGTCAAAACCCATTTTATTCAAATTTCAAAAATTCATAACTTTTAAAATACACAACCAAATTAAGTGATTCAAAAACCATTAGAAAGATCTTAAAAAGAACTTTTTATTAGTACCAATTTTTTCACCAGAACATCACCAAAATATTACCGAAAAAATTTCAAAAGATAAAACTAATTTGTAGGTTTAGGTAAATACAATATAAAAGACAAAAACTTATAAATGTAAAGAATAATTACCTTGGAAAAATCAAACGGAGAAGACAAAGAAGTATTTTTTTTTTTTAGAGCCGTCAAGTTTTCCTTCAGAGCATTCGTTCGATAGATTTTTTTTTTTGACAGCAATCCTAGGGTGTATATATATATAATTTTTTTAAAACCCTAATATACTAAGTCAGTCTTTTATAAAAAATGGGTATTAGGCTTTTCATTTTTTTTTATTGGACTTTTTAAAGGTTAGCCTGGTTATTACATTAATGTAATAACCAGGCTAACCTTTAAAAAGTCCAATAAAAAAAATGAAAAGCCCAATACCCATTTTTTATAAAAGACTGAATGTAATAACCAGGCTAACCTTTAAAAAGTCCAAAAAAAAAATGAAAAGCCCAATACCCATTTTTTATAAAAGACTGACTTAGTATATTAGGGTTTTAAAAAAATTATATATATATATACACCCTAGGACTGCTGTCAAAAACAAAAAAAAAATCTATCGAACGAATGCTCTGAAGGAAAACTTGGCGGCTCAAAAAAAAAAATACTTCTTTGTCTTCCCCGTTTGATTTTTCCAAGGTAATTATTCTTTACATTTATAAGTTTTTGTCTTTTATATTGTATTTACCTAAACCTACAAATTAGTTTTATTTTTGAAATTTTTTCGGTAATATTCTGGTGATGTTCTGGTAAAAAAATTGGTACTAATAGAAAGTTATCTTCAAGATCTTTCTAATGGTCTTTGAATCACTTAATTTGGTTGTGTATTTCAAAAGTTATGAATTTTTGAAATTTGAATAAAATGAGTATTGGGCTTTTTATTTTTTTTTTTGGACTTTTTAAAGGTTAACATGGTTATTACAATACAATACCGATATGCACCATCACCGAAAGCTACGAGTAGAGACTAGAGAACAGTGACTAAGTAACTATTACCAAATTTATTTATTTATTTTTGCTTTTCTGGTTTTTTTTTTTTTTTTTTTTGCAGTTGACAGTTGGCAAATGGCAAAGGAAAAGGATTAAATGTGGGATTAGAGATTAGATTAAATAAAATTAACAAAAGAAATAGAAGAGATGGGCTTAGGCTTTGGTTAAGACGATTTACTGGTTTCATTAATACGACTGCTCGTTTTAATTTTAATTTTAATTTTGATTGAATCAGCTTTTCTTCAAAGATATGCGCAAGTAGAAGAATAAGGGAAATGAAAAAGATTATTATTTTAGTGCTTAAAATAAGAGAAAGTGTGATAAAAGAAAATAAAAATATTATTATTTTATTTATTTATTAATAAAAATAAATTATTTCAAATTAAAAAATTAATATTAAATAAAAAGATGCAAGTCAAAAATATATATATTTAAAAAAATTATTTTTATTTTAAAAAAAATATATTTATTTATTTATAATAATAAATTAATATAAATTTTTTATTTTTTAACTCTGTCAAATAACTGATGTAAAAGATTACATTTTCTTTTATCTTTCCTCTATATTAAGAAAAGCCTTATAATGTATGTGTGTGTGTGTGTTTTTTTTTATAGGAGGTGTAAAGGGAATATGAATGAATTGAATTTTGAACAAAATTTATTATAAAAAAAATAATTATTAAGTCAAATATTGATTATGGACAGATAATGTTATTACTAGGGCTACAAGAGCTTTTTCTTTTTAGGATTACTATGTTGCATCTTATGTTTGAGAATATCTTAAATATTTCCTTTGTGAACTACAATTTTTGTTGGTTTATCCTTTTTGGACCCATGTTTCAAGTTCAGCTAATTAACGTTCATATTCAAAGCTCATAATAAAAACATGTAGAAAATATAGGTTAAAGTTTTATACCAAACCAAAGCATTATCACCAATATTTAATAAGCACACACGTCATACCACTACAAGAAAAAGGGTCAACAACGACGGAATTAGCGACGGAATTTCCGTCGCAAATTTGCACATTCCGTTGCAAATGAGTATTAGCGACGGACTTAGCGACGGATTATCCGTCGCTAATTCCGTCGCTAAATTTGATGTCGGTGAAAGTTTTTCGTCGCTGAGTTTAAATTTCCGTCGGTATTTCTGTCGCAAAAATTTTCGTCGGTGAAAGCCTTTCGCGACGGAAATCCGAAGCTATTATTTCCGTCGGTAAAACAAATCAGCGACGGAATTCCGTCGCTGATTTTATCCGTGGCTGAAACAAATCAGCGACGGAATTCCGTCGCTGATTATTTCCGTGGCTGAAACAAATCAGCGACGGAATTCCGTCGCTGATTATCTCCGTGGCTGAAATACTAATAGCGACGGAATTCCGTCGCCAATATCGTCCGTCGCTCAAACATAATTGCGACGGAATTCCGTCGCTAATTGTTAACTTAAATTAAATTTCCGTCGCTGAAACGTTTCAGTGACGGAAATTCCGTCGCAAAAAGCTATTTTTTTAATTAATTATATTTTTCGTCGCTAAATGTGTTTAGCGACGGATTTCCGTAGCTAATTTAGTATCCAAAATTTTTAAGCATTTTTTTTATTAAATTCGTGTACCTAAAATAATGGAACAGACCTGTAGATCCAAATAAAAACAAATATAACATATATATCACAACTATATGTCAAAACTAACATTTAGCAATTACTTGATAATCATCATCATATACAGTCCGATCACTACAGAATAACATATATCATCCAGAATTCATCCATCGATAACAAAATAAAATAAAATGTGTACTCTCACTGATTATGGTGACCTCTAGATCCAGACGGTCCAGGTCCAGGTGCTCCTGTGTTATTGGCATTCCTTGCCATCAAATTCATCATCTGATCCATAAAATCAGACAACTTTCCTTCCAGATTATCAATCTTGTTTGAAATGACTCTGACGTCCTCTTTCACTTGCTGGACCTCTGCATTTGTGTCAGGAGTACCCATCACACCAGGAGTAGGATAGGGAAAAGGACTATATCCTGAATGAGATGCGCAAGAAGATTGGGTGGAACCAGAGGCAGCTGCAATGTTAGTGTCCATTTGTAAATCAAGGCGATGTGGCCTAGTCCCAAATCCGTATGTATGTGTACGCGTACTCTCCATCCCTCCAATTACCTCACACCATGCAGCTCGATCAAAAGGAGGATGGGTGCTTATATCCTCGCCGTATTTCTGAGTCAATGAAGTAGCGTACTTTTCCTACAATGTAATTAGAAGAAGGATAATAAACTGTAAACTTTAATAACGAGAAAACCATATTAGAAGCCAATAGAATGCATTACGTACACTGACAGATTTGGACTTGTTATCCACATAATCACCATCTCCACCTAAACGTCTATGCGTCCGATCAAACAATTCTTTATATGTCGGTGCTCGACCTAGACGTTTCGCCTACATTAAAAGATATGCAATTTTATAAGAAAGATATGAAATTCTTATAAGGAATAAAAATTAAATTAAAATAAAAGTCAACAGTAAATTAAAAAATAATTTTATTATTTGGACTTACCATCCTATATTCATGTACCGGAAAAGAAACAGAACCACTTGTATGCTTTGTTATCGTTCCTTCTTTTTCCGTCAGCCGATTCTGTTTTCCTTTTTTTGACTTCGTCTCCCACCTTTCAGTCCCCCATTCATTCTCAACTAATTGATCCCATATTTGGACTGAAATCCACTTCGACTTGTTGTACCCTTTACAGGCAGATATTTTATCCGTATTAAAATATTGCATTGCTTGTCTTCTCTCCAACTGCAACAAGTCTCTAAAACGTGACTTGCATAAGTGCTCCCAAATTGTATAGACATTATTGGTTTGGTTATCAGACCACCTGAAATTCTCCTGCAAAGAAAAACAAATGATAATTATCATTTCGATACATTTATGATCAATTATCAGGTTATTTACTTCAAAGTAATGTACTTGAAATTTATTCCACATCTGTGCTTTAACTTCATTTGGAACCCTTTTCCATGTTGGCCATGGTTCCGAGTAATGTTGTTTAATTAAATTGGATATAGTCCTCACACCCTTCGAGTCTTCAAAAGAACTGTCAAACAAAAAAGAAGATATCACCAAACATTATACCATATTTAATATCATAGTTGTATGAAAATAAAACAAAAGTAGAAGCAATATACCTGTTACCAAGTGGCGTCAGGAATAACCTATGCTCTGGATTTTGCGGTGTTTCAAGGCTCTGATTTGGGCCTCTCGTTCTTTTCCGACCACTACCACCACTCTCAGTCCCACTCCCACTACCACCCGCAGTTTGTGTTGCCTCCTCAGTAGATATTCTTCGTCCGGGTAATGGTTGTTCTACCGCTGATGGAGGAGCTGGAATGGTATCATCATCGTCGTCATCATCATTATTAGGAGTTGGATCAGGTCGAATTGAAGATGGAGTTTGTTGCGCGAGAGGCCGGGAACGAGGCTGATTTAGATGGTCAGCTAAAGGTCGATCACGAGCCTGAGCATCAGACTGAGTAGGCTGCTGAGATTGAGGCTGAATGTCAAAGTCAAGATTATAGTCAAACTCCAATCCAGTTATAGGAGACTTGGACCTACATGATCGGTGTGCTAACTTTTTCAATCTTCTCATCTGTAATACAGATAAAAAAATTATGTTTAGAAATCAGTAAATTCAATCCAATAATATTGATTTTACAATTAAATGTTTAATTCTTACTATTCATTATTCTAATCACTGTCATCTTCTTTATCATTACCAACTGCTTTATCATTCCATACTTCATCCTCCTCTTCTTCTTCTTCTTCTTCTTCTTCTTCTTCTTCTTCTTCTTCTTCTTCTTCTTCTTCTTCTTCTTCAAATTGATTGACTTCTTCATATTCGCCACTAATATGAACAGTAGGGTTGTCCAGTTCGTTTGAATATGCAACTATTCTAGGGTTCGAAACTTCCACTTCTTGGTAAACTCCTTCGTTCAAATCTAGAATCTGTCCACCGTCATTTCGTCGAAAGTTAAATCTACTTCGTGCCTTTGTTTTGACTACGGCCCACCACTGATGACGATCTTTTTTTGTAGAAGGATAAGGACTAAAGTACACTTGTTGGCTCTGTTCAGCTAATATAAAAGGTTCGTTACTGGCAAGTGTAGATTTATGTTTGATATCAACAATACCGTGACGGGGATCAACATGAAGACCTCGTTCTGTATCAAACCAATGACACTTGAATAACACAACTTTATTCCCACTTCCAAAGTACTCTAATTCGATTATATCTGTCAGTAAGCCATAAAAATCACGATCAAAATCATTGTAGCAACTGCCTTTGACACATACACCACTGTTCATTGTTTTTCGAGATCGACCATAATCCAACGTATGAAACTTGAAACCATTTACAAAATAGCCTTGATAACTCCTTATCATACGACCAGGACCATGAGAAATCTCAATAATACGTGGATCTGTTTGAGTGGCATGTTCAAATACCTGAAACCCCGCGAAACCAAGCATTAAAATTTTAAAAATTAAGTTCAAACTACTGATTGTTCTATTTTTATAGTACTTACAAATTGTTTAAGCCATTTTGGAAAATGATCATGACGTGCTTTCTCTAATTGTGCATCGCTGATATTCGGATGATCTCTTTTAATCATATCATCAAATGACCTACAATGACATTTCAAACTAAATAAGAGAACAACTATATCAGCCATATATTTCCAGGACCATTAAATGATGGGTTAGATTTAGATAACTTACTCAATATAAGGGACTATTTCCTCACAATTCATTAACACGTATATACACGCAGCATTGTAGTCATCTTCCTCCAAGTATCGAGCATTATTTTTTGTCGGCCTAATTGGTCGACCTGGACGTCTAAAAATGGACAAACGTCCCATCGGATCGACATCTCCTCCATCATCATTACGTGGTGGACGGGTCAATCTTGTTTGAACTTCAGGTTCAAAATACAATGCACAAAAGCTTCCAATCTCCTCCCTTATGTATGCCATACATATCGACCCTTCTGGATGAGCTGGATTTCTCATTTTCTTTTTTAAGTGATGCAAAAACCTGAAGTTTAGGGTTGTAAGAAATAAAATTTTATTAACTTTTGCAGCTAGAATATTTGGGATGATAAATATTAGTATAACATTTAATAATGATTAACTATACGTGATTACCTCTCAAAAGGATACATCCATTGATATTGCACTGGACCGCCCACCATAGACTCATAAGGCAAGTGGATTGGAAGATGCTCCATACAATCAAAAAATGAAGGAGGAAAGATCTTCTCTAATTTGCAAATGGTTTGTACAATGTTCCTTTGCAAAACTTGCATATGTTCTACACGTATTTCCGGTGAGCATACATCTCTGAAAAAATGAGATAGCTCTGTGATTGCATCCCAAATTGGATTTGGGACAGAATCACGAATAGCTATGGGAAGTAAGCACTGCATAAAAATGTGACAGTCATGAGATTTCATTCCGTAGAACTTGCATTCATCGACATTAACACACCGAGCTATATTAGATGCAAACCCATCAGGAAGCCTTAACTCTTTAACCCAAGCACATAGTCTTTTTTGCTCCTCCTTGCTTAGAGTGAATGAAGCTTTAGGCTTTAATGTTTTTCCATAACTGTTCACCAATTCTAATTCTTTTCTTTTGCAAATGAAGGCCATATCCATTCTTGCATTTATATTATCTTTAGTTTTGCCCTTAACATCCATCAGGGTGTTAAACAAATTGTCAAAAATATTTTTCTCAATATGCATCACATCCAAATTGTGTCGAATAAGATTGGTATGCCAATAAGGCAATTCCCAGAATATACTCTTCTTCACCCAATTATGTGATACGCCAAACCCTGGAGGTTTTTGTGGACCACATTTTGTACCGTAAGGTAAATCGTCGATGACATCTAATTGTTGCAATACTTCTTCACCTGACAATCTCTGCACTGGAGGATCATGATCTACCCTTTTACTAAATTTGTCACGTTGCTTCCTGAAAGGATGATTAGGAGGCAAAAATTGACGATGACAATCGAAAAAGCAAGGCTTTCGTCCATACTGCAACCTAAAAGCCTTTGTACGTTCCATGCAATAAGGACAAGATAATCGACCATGGGTGCTCCACCCAGACAACATTCCATAAGCAGGGAAGTCATTAATCGTCCATAACAATGCGGCCCTTAACATAAAATGCTGTTTTCTGTGAGCATCATAAGTCTCAACACCATGTTCCCACAACACCTTTAACTCATCAATTAAAGGTCTCAAGAAAACATCAATGTTATGTGATGGACTTTTCCTTCCCGGAATTATCATATTCAGAAACAAATATGGTTGCTTCATGCACATCCATGGAGATAAATTATAAACAGCAAGCATAACTGGCCAACAAGAGTATGATCTCGATGCCGGGCCATAAGGACAAAATCCATCAGCACACAAACCAAGTCTTACATTCCGAGGATCAGCAGCAAACGATTGGTGAATACTATCGAATTTTTGCCATGCCTCCCCATCAACAGGATGATTGAGCACTCCGTTAGTATTTCGACTTTCAACATGCCATGTCATAAACTTAGCAGTTACTGACGACATAAAAAGCCTTTGCAACCTCGGAATTAATGGCAAATAATGTAAAACCTTATAAGGTATCTTTTTTCCTCGTCCACCAACTGTTGAGATAGGTTTATATCGACGATGACCACATATTTGACAATATTCCTCCTCTGCATATTCTTTATGAAACAACAAACAATTATTCTTACATGCGTCTATTTTAACATAACTAAGACCCAATTTTTGTAACTTCTTATTCATTTCATAGTTGGTTTGTGGCAAATTATCATCTTCTGGTAACATAGCCTTCATAATCCCCAACAAACGATTAAAGCATGCTTCACTTATATTAAACTCTGACTTCCAGTTCAAAAGTTGTGAAACAGCCGATAATGTTGTGTGCATTGAACAACCAGGCCATAGTGGTTCTTCTGCATCATTCAATAGAGAATAGAAGTATGTAGCAGATGAATCTGGATGTTGCTCCTCACTTCTTGAATTGTTCACAGAATTACCAATTACGTCATCATCCATTTGAAAAGCATCCGTAACCATTCTAACATATGGATTTTGTCCCTCAGGTCGCACCCCATGTAGTGGATCAACTGTTGCATTTATATTTCGTGATGACTGTCCTTCTTCAATTTCTCCGTGTTTATGCCAAGTGGTATACCCAACAACAAAACCTTTGTAATAAAGGTGTTTCCGCACCTTATCGACTTCCAAGAATTGTTTATTCATACATTTGCTACAAGGACATTTAATTCGATTTCCACTAACTACCTCAGGATGACAAAATGCAAAAGTAATTAACTCTTCAACTCCATTCAAAAATTCATCTCTAATGAATCCATCTACATCTACTCGACAATACATCCAAGATCTATCCTTATCCATTTTTCACACAGAAAATAAAATCTGAAAAAATAAAATAACAATTACACTCTATCACAAAATAATTTTTCTCAATTAAGTCAAATCAATTTAATATGTAACATGCATATAACAAAATTTAACATCTACAATAACAAAATAAATAACTCAAAAGGATAAATTCGTCCTTATTACAAAATAAATCAAATTATCTAAAACATACATATATTTAGGTTTAAATATTGAAACTGAATGTGTGGAGTATTTTATTTAAAGTCCTAACATTTCTTAAAAATTTTGGCAGCATAACGACTGTAATTTGTCTCTACCCAACATACAAATAATACTATATAGCAAAGTTAAATCATTAATACAATTCATGCATATTAAATCAACTCAACAAGCTTAGTTATCCACAACTAACAATCATGCTTTCCAATCACATCAGCAACCACAATATCATAAATCCAATTTTTTTTTAACAATACATCATTAAAGTTATATTCATAAATTTAGCTAAACTAATTATAAATCAATTAACAAAATCAAAATATTTTGACTCTTATCACATTATTTTAATGGCTTCACAGAAATCTAAACCCAAAAATTATGTCACTAGCGTGTTCATATTTATCCTACGCCAAATCCAAATAATCACCAACAACAACAATAATAATAATAATAATAATAACAACAAATAACAAAATTATTAGTTATAATTACTGAAAAATTTGATATCTTAATAATTTTACCTTCAGAATGAACTTATTTGCTCTTGGCTTCTAGTTCAATATGGCTTCAAATGTGGTGGACTTTTTTGCTAGCTTTCATGCACGCACGTTACCTCTCTTCCTATGAAAGACAAATAACAGTATGGATATTGTTAAGGCGTACATAGAGTTTTATTTTATTGATCAAATACGCAAATTCTTCAAATTATCCAAATTTAAACTACATATTCAATTAAATTTTCCAAATTTAAAGTACAAAGTCAATTAAATAAACTACAGCTTCAAATCTACTTTAACTAAATTTAACTTGCATATAATGTTATAATTAAATTTATAACATTAAATAAAATAACTATAATTCACATAAAAATAACAATAAGAAGATTACAATTCGAAAAAGATTACATTAAAACCTTTCATTTATATTTATATCTTATCACTTTGCAACTATTTTTTTTTAAGTATTTGAAACTATCAAAAATTGAATCTTAATAATTAAAATTAAAATTTAATACAGTAGATCATCATTTGCGTATGCTCATGTTTTATTAAATACCCATGTACTGTTTTTAAATACCCAAAATTTCCAGAAAAAAAAACTATAGTATTTATTAAATACCCATGTACTGTTTTTATATGGAAAAAGACTAGTAGTGATCAGTTGAAGGTATTTTAGCAAGGCCCAATTACCATTAAAACATGCCCCTGTTGCTAGCCCAGACCTGAAAAAGGCATTTGAAAAAAGTCTTATATATACTAAATCAGTAATATGCACATGACTTATTGGCAATTGGATAGTTCCAAAAAAACCAGCTGAATAAGAACAGCCAGCCACATGTATTGAGCCGTTAGTATTGAATTGCTCAGAAATTTTGAGAATAATCATATGATATTGCATCAGATCATGACTGGCTTGCTTGATTAGCAATTTCAGAATCAACAAACAAAGTCTCAGCGTAAAATTATGCATTTCAAAATCTTTTCTTTTTCTTGTTATGCTTATATTCAGCATGATGGGAAATGTTCCAAAACGCCAACCAAAAAATTCAGTAAATTCATCTACTAACAGAAGGATGAAATTATGAGGTTAATTTAATATAAGAAAGCCTTTATATATACATGGCATTAATTCTAAGTGGATTAATTCATGTATATTAATTAAATGAAAATACAAAAATAAAACAAAGAAAGCAAGCAGTGGAAGACATACATATAAACCGAAAGGGGAACAGAGAAAACAGAAAAAAAAACAACTATCAAACAATTAAACAGAGAAAAGAGAAAAGGCATTCTTACCAGCTAGCGTCTCCCACGCTCAACGGCAGAAAGGGAGGAATGGGGGCGTCGTCTGGATGGCGAATCTGGGCAGAAATTCGTCGAGTTTTAAGGAAATGGGGTTTAGGGTAACAGTGCAAAGGGAGAAATAATGGAAGGGGAAGGCAAAGAGGGCGGTGGGCAAGGTGAATCTCGGTCTGGATGACTGAGATTGCAGAGAAATGTGACTGATTTGGCAAAATCCGAAAGGGAGAGAAGCTGGGTTTGGAAGAGAAGAGAAACCCGATCTGGAAGACTGACTTGCGAGCAGCAGAATTTAACTTTTAAAGATATTCAGCGACGGAATTCCGTCGCTGAATATCCGTCGCTGAAACTATCTGCGACGGAATTCCGTCGCAGTATGATTTCAGCGACAAAATTATTAAAAATCCGTCGCAGAATACATTCTGTGACGGAATTCCGTCGCAAAAAAATCCGTCGCAGAATGCCTTCTGCGACGGAATTCCGTCGCAGAAGTCATTTCTTACAAAATGGCTTCTGTGACGGAATTCCGTCGCAGAATACATTCTGCGACGGATTTTTTTGCGACGAAATTCCGTCGCAGAATGTATTCTGCGACGAAAATAAACTCTAACGACGAATTCCGTCGCGAAAAATATTCAGCGACGGAATTCCGTCGCTGAATGTCAGTTTGAAATTCCGTCGCTTAAACGTTTTAGCGACGAAAATTTTTCAGCGACGGAATTCCGTTGCTGAATATTTTCCGCGACGAAAGTTTCAGCTACGGAATTCCGTCGCTGAAACGTTTCAACGACGGAAAAAATTAGCGACGGAATTCCGTCGCTAATTATTGTTACCGACGGAATATTTTTGCGACGGAATTCCGTCGCTAAAGTGTTTTAGCGACGAAATAAATATAAACTGAAAAATACAAAGAATGGAGATAATTTACCGACGGAATTCCGTCGCTATTTCCGTCGTTATTAAGCTTTATATATTTTTTAATATTAGCGACGGATATGCGTCGCAAAATCCGTCGCTAATGGTTTTATTTAGCGACGGAAAATATTCCGTCGCTAAATTCCGTCGCTGAAAGCATGTTTTTTTGTAGTGTACAATGATCTCCATTGATATCCATCTATATATATACCTCTTTTTTTTTTTTCTTTTTTTTTTGTAATGAGTTATTTGAGCAACATTTATGAGTTATTCTCATGTATGTGTATATATTTATATATATAAATATATATATAAATATATATTATATATTAGGTAAATTTCATCTAAGTCATTGAGATTTACACCTAATTCAACTTTAATCTATTAGTATGAAAGATAGATACTATGTCCTAAATTTTTCTAAGACAAATAAATCTCTCTATTAGTCAATCATTAAATAAACTATTAAAAACTTAAGTTTGAGACTATTTTTCTCTTAAATAATTTTGAATACTTTAAATATTCAAAATTAAACAAAAAAAGAAAATGCTCAAGAATTTTTGAGTTTTAAGAAGTTTGTTTTCTTTTTACTTCTAATTTATTTTTTGTTTATTTATTTTAAATTATTATTTATTTATTTATTTTTACTTTTAATTTTTTATTTATTTACTTCTAATAAAATGTAAATAACTTAATTTAAAATAATATAACATAAAATGATATATCAAAAATTAATCAAAATCAAAATAATTTAAAATTTTAAAATTTTAAAATATTGATTGAAATTATTAAAATTTAAATTAAGTATAATTTTATTTTTAATAATTAATAAAATTAATCTAATATATTTGAGAACAAAATCATGAATTGAACAATTTTAATGAAAATTTGTGAAAAAATTGTGAAAAAGAATAAAGAAAAAAATCGTGGAAGATTAGAGAAAAATAAAAGAAAGAAAAATTATTTATATTGAAAAGTTTAAAATTAGGTAATTTTGTAATTACTCACGTTAAATTAACTTTTGTTAATGATATTAAGTTATTTAAAGTAGAGTGTCAATGTTTAAAGTTAAAGAATTTAAGTTGACTTATATTTAAATTTTAAAGACTTAGATAGAAATTACCCATATATATATATATTTGATTTTTGTTCAATAGTATACATTACAAAACAAAAGTTTATTTATAATATATAATAGACATTGCATTAATTAACTTAATTAAACGTACTATATGGTTTAAGGTTTAAAGTTAAATATTCAGAGTGGATGTCCAGTCCATTGTCGTCAAAAAGAAATGCTTAAAAGAGCGGCTAGACCGTGCCAGCCAGCCATTAGTATAGTGATCGAATTCCAATGGATCCAATTTGTCCAAGATTGCTACGTCCATCGCAACTTACCATATCTTCTGTTCTCTATTATCTTATTAAAATATGAAATATTTAGTTGTTGTTGATGCATAGAATTTATACATGATCACCGAAACATATCATAATATTTTACTAATTAATAAATTTAATAATATTTACTTTTAAAAATTTTTAATTTTAAAATTTATAAATAAATGAAATACATAATCGTTGATAATGTATAATATATATTTAGTATCAAATATAAATTATTAAAATATTACCTTAAAAATATTCACTACAAAAAGCCATTTCCTGTGCAAAGTTTTTGGCTATATAAAGCCAAGGGAAACATGATTTGTTTACATAAACCACGATCTAGCAATTATACTCCAAACCATTTTTAGACACTGTTGCATAAGATTAGCACTCACAACGAATCATACTCAAAGCGCGGCAGACCATAAAAGCAGGAAGGAAGATGCCTTGTCTGTACATCTCAACTAACCTCAACCTAGATGAGATAGACACTGATCCCATCTTCTCCGAAGCCACCAAAGCCGTCGCCTCCATCATCGGAAAACCTGAAAATGTAAACTCCTCCGTATGCTCTCTGTATTCTTTCTATTCGTTCGTTTTACAGTACCTACTTTTAAAACATTAGACTTTTGTGTTTTTATTCTGTTTTCTGTTTGCTTTTTTTTTATTGGATAGCTTATAATAGAATTTAATCTCATATTCCTTAGGGATGTTGGATAAATTTTTCAGATTCTGATATACTATGTATAGGTAAGGTAAAGTAAAAAAGAGAACAAGCACTGCCATAAGATTTCATCTGATATTTGGATGAATAATATTGTTTTTCACTTGCCAAATTGCAGCCAAATGAGAAGCTCTAGGATCAGGCTATTGCTCGTGCTAGTCCCTACTTATAGGATTTTAAAGATTTTATGTGAAAATTAAGTCATCAATATAAATAATAATAACCAAATGTATCTTTTTCAATAGACATAGTTGAAATTTGAGTTGATAATATAATTAGTAAGTCTTTCTCTTTTACTTCTTCACAAGTGGATCTCAATGGGTAAATACGAAATGCATAGAAGTGAAGAAGAGACTTAACCATATATTTATAATAATCATTTTCGAAAATTCTAATGATCCCTATTTAGAGTTTATAAAATTTTAAAACTTACACAATCATTTTATCATATTGACCCAAAATAATGTGCAAATCTAATAATTAATATAATTACATTAACTTAAATTAAATTTATTTACTTATTTTATATTAAGACTAAACTATCCATTTATTTTTATTAAAATATAAAATTATCTGTTAATATTAGATCAGAACAGAATATTTCTAACCCTACTTACCTTAGCTAACTGCTAACCTACCAAAGAAATATCTAGTTGATGACGTTTGGTTTCGAGAACTAGATAAGTATGAGATAAACAGGTTTCTTTTGTAACCCTACCTTTGGATATAGTTGATTGTCTACGATAATTGGAGAACTGGTCCCATAAAGACATAAAGCATCTCTGCTACAGTATCCTGCCGACAAAAGTGATTTTAATTAAATGGGATGATTCAAGTAGACACAGTTGATTTGATTTAATTAAATATATATTGATGGCCTTGCGGCTGATGTTGTTAATATGCTCTCGCACTGTATATATTTCAGACTTCGTTTTTGTGTTTTCATTTCTTTATAAATGAATGCATGCAGTTCGTGATGGTCATTCTCAAGGGCTCAGTGGGAATATCCTTTAACGGGAACAAGGACCCAGCTGCGTACGCTGAGGTAGTCGCAATGGGCGGCATTAATAGAGAGGTGAAGAGGAGGTTGATTGCCACACTGGGGACAATTTTAGAGAACAAGTTGTGTATACCCAGAATACGATTTTTTCTCAAAGTCTATGACACAACAGCAGCTTGCAATATCTCCAAAATATAATTAACTAATTGATTCCCTTCATTATATATGTCATGAATAAATTGCAAGAGTAGCTTTCGGTTTCTGTATCACTGATATTTCAATGGAGTTACTTAATTACACTACGCAGTTTGTCCAATGCAAACAAATTATATAAATATATATATAGTTTGAAGCAAAATCTGGAGCCATTCCAATTTCATAGAGGATTTGCGTTTGTGATTTATGTTGGCTATGCTCCTGCACGCTTCAACACACACATCTATAACTAATCTATAACTAATATATAAAGTGGTCCTTCAATTTGGCACTGTTCATTATGTACACCCAATTTAATGCCAAGTGTTGCATTGCCATTAGCTGTAAAAAAAATAAATATAAGTGAGATGCTTTCTTTTAAATTTAATGATGAAAGATAAGTAATTTTTTTACCTTTAAACTCCATTTGGTTTACTAAATATGTTTTTCGAAAATAATTCTTAATTTTTTTTTTATTTTTTGAAAAATTAAAATTTTTTTGTTTTTTGACTAAGACAATGAAATTTATTTTCTGTTATTTAGTTATTTTGAAAATTTTGTTTTCTTTTTCAGATGATATAACTAATTAATAAAATATATTAAAAATTATTTATTATTATTATTATATATTTTAATATTAAAATATAATTATATTTTTAAAATGATACTTAATATTAAAATATTATATTATTAGACGATTAAAAAAAACTATGTATTATTACTTATATTAATATTTTTTGAAAAAATTGAAGTAATATTAATAATTTAATATATATAATATCAAGAATATATTAATATTTATTTTTGAAATATTAAAAATATTTATAATATTAAAATAATTATATTTTATGCTAAAATTATTTATTATTAAAATCATAAAAAGCATTATTTAATTATATTTATTATTAAAATATTAATAAAAAAATTGAAAAAAATGAAAACATTATATGTTAAATTAAAATATTAATAAAATTTATAATAAATATATTATTTATTAAATTATTTTTATTATTTTATTATTAAAATAATAATATAATACTATTTATTATTGAAATATTAAAAATATTTAAGATTAATAATACACAAAAAATTCAAACTTAAAGTATTAAAAAAATTTTAATGTTAATATTTTAATTTTTAAAATTTTTAATGTAAACCTCCGAAATTTTTCGGAATTCGAATCGAGCGTTATTCGATTTAAATTTAATTTATTTTGCTTATGAATAATTAAATTAATCATGTCGGGAAAGAAGAGATTAGGTTAGGTTGATAATTCTGTTTAAAAAAAATCTGATTTATGAAAATAAACTAATAATAATAATAATAGCAATGATAAGATAAACAATATGTATATATAAATATACATTCATTTTGATTATATACATGTATATGTATAAATGTACAAGTAAATTTATTTTGATGTAAATGTATATATAAAAGTATATATATATATATATATTGATTTTATTTTGATTTTATAAATATACATTTATTTTTATATAAATATATATAAATTTATTTTGATATAAGTGTATATATAAATATACATTTATTTTGATTATATAAATATATAAAAATATGTATATAAATCATATTCATATTTATATATATAAATCATATAGATATAAAACATATTTGTATAAATCATATATATATAAACCAGCCACACCGCACCAGTCCTGCACACACCATGACTGCACACCAACTTCACGCCAAACTCTGCACCATCAATCCTGCACACTCGTGTCACTGCAGAAACTACCCTGTCTGTAGCACCCATGCCTCCTGTTGAACCTAATCACGTTTCCCTCCATCCTCACGCCATCAGGTTCCCCCCATCACCCTCCCCTCATGATAATTTCTCTGCCTCCACGAACATAAGGGAAGGAGAGGACTCGAGAGTTATAGAGGAAACGTGTATAGGCTGTATGAAAACTGAAGTAAACTGAAGCTGATCGTGCTGGCTGGTTGAAAAATAAAACGAGTGAACCATTGTCCTCCCTGTCTTCTTGCTCGCCACCATCACACTATCGCTGCACACGAACTTCACTTATGCTAAATCATCATCATTGTCATTCTATCTCTACTCAACACCACAATCTCCATAATTCCTACTGTCATGCATTGTTGCTACTGCTTTGTTTCGGTCAAGCAGTGAAGGAAAAGAAGTTTGAAGGAAACGAGGCCAAGGATGGCCAAAAACTGAAGCGTTCACCAAGCCTCTGCACAGGACAACCCAGAAACAGAGACCCCTGCGCGCCCCTGCAGCCGTCCATCTGCATCCTGGCCTTGCAACCTGTACCCCAGGCCTGTACCAAGTCGCGCCAAACCTGCGCCCAGCTGCACCTCCTGTATAAGATCCGAATTTAGTTAAAATACGAAATGAGTGTGTTCGTGAAAGGAAGGATTTAAATGAAATTTTTGAAACATGTTGAAGGGTAAAACGGTCAAAAGATCAAAAGTCGATATAAATTCAACAAGAAAATTTAATTAAAAATAATGGATTGAGAAATCTTGATCAATAACGAAAAAATAATTAAATTTCGGGTTAAATTGATTAAAATATGAATTTACTGAAATTAATCAAAAAATTCGTTCAAGACAATATCTCAAAAATACGGAGAAAATATATCGAAAAGGGTTAAAATAAATTAAATAAAATTAAATAAATAAATTTAGAATAAAATAAGAAATTTGTAGATATTTGTAGAATATTGTGGATATTTTAATGATTAAAATATTAATAAAATAAATAAATAAAATAATAATAATAATAATAATAATAATAATAATAATAAAAGAAAAAAAAATCAGAAACACGAACTGAAGAAATCGAAAATGAAAACTAAGCAGAAAAATCAAGGAGCCGAGCCCCTTGCCGACAACCGACGGTCGATAGAGGCTGAGGAAGGAAAGTAAGACGAGGGTCGGGCCACCACTGGCTTAAAGGAGCCACGAACAGCGGCGACTGGTGAGAGGAACGGTGAGAAAAACGAAATCGGGAGGGAGAAAAGGGAAACGGCGGCCACCGACGCTGATCTAGCCCCACCGACCACCGCCGAACATCCCCGAGGCCAAGACGAGCAGATTGGTGGTGGCCACAGTTGCCGAAATCGATGAAAAACGTCGAAAACAGCGAAAAAGAGGAAGAGCACCGACGGCGAAGGGAGAACACACCGGACCGGTCACTTTTCGACTGCCTTAGACGAAACCGAGGTCAGATTCGAGAATCAGATGACCTAGCGGAGCTGCTGGCGACGAAAACCGACGGAGAACCGACCGGCGAGGCCCTGAACCGGTCAAACCGGAGTGAACCGGATCAATCTGAACCGGGTTGAACCGGACTGAACCGGTTCAGTCAAGAAAGAAGGGAAAAAAAAGAGAAAAAGAGAAAAATGAAAAAGGGGAAGAATTTTCGGGGATACACTAGACTTCGGGTAAGTCGATACGAGATCAAAAGTAACCGATTTGATTTTCGATAAATTTATTTAAATTATATTTAATCGAAAATTAACCTGGAATTAAATATATAATTGTGCAGTTTTACGACTGAGCCCGAACGAGAGTCGATTGAGCTCTGATTTTCATACCCCGTATCATATTGGGTAAGTATATTTTAATTATGATAATATGAGTTTTTTAATACAGATTTTCGATTATTTTATGAAATTTACGGATTAATTCTGTATAAAAAGGAATATTAATCGGAATTACAACGTAATTTTCGTAAATAGTATACGGGCTATCCAATAAGTTTGGAACGAAGTCCGATGATTATTGGTAAGCTGAATGAGCTCAGTAAACCCGAAGAAGGGATTTAATAAGTAGAAACGGGCTGGAAATGGGTCGAGGCCTATTAAGGTGCGATCGGGCCCAATAAGAGTAAATTGACCCAATTAGTTAAATCGGCTATAGTAAACACGAGAATTATATTTATTGGGTTAAATTGACATGATAAATAATTATCTGCAGCCCCAGAGACTGGATTAGCAGCAAATCGGACTAGACGAGCCTCCGACAGTGGAATTTAGATACGCGCTTGACGAGAATCGAGGTAAGGGAATTTTGTAAGTGCATAGAGATTTCTATACGTATTTTTAAGGGGATTTACAAGGCCTAGAATTTCTTTAATTATCTAGAAACGAAATAATAATTTTTGTGAAAACCGGTGCATAGGTGAATAAAAAAAAAGATGATTTTGCCCCTGGGAGTAAAATTTACAAAAAGAGTAGTAAGGCAGATAAATTGCATGATTATCATATTTTAATATTTTATATGAATGTATTGCTTTGATTTAAGCAAATATGCATATAAGTTGGCTATTGATTTCATGAATTATACGAAAGAGTAACCGGTTTGTACCGGTTACGATTTTAAAGATGTTTTATCAAGATTGAGCCACCTATCATATTTATTCGAGTAAAAAGAGTGCTAGAGTCTTACTCGCACTAAATTTTACTGATTTATTACTCATAAAAAGCCGTACTGGAGCATTGCTCGTACGAGAAATTTGTGTGTGCATAAAACCGTGTTGGAGCTTCGCTCGCACAAGATTTTAGATATCATGATATGCATAGCGTCGTGCTGGAGCTTCGCTCGCACTAGACGTGAGTTGACATGCATATAGTCGTGCGGAAGCCTCCTGTAGACTGTGTGTCGCAAAGAGTTGAGATGCTCGCACGTATACTTTGAGACATGGGTTGGTTATCGACATAGTATTGGGGTGGATAAGACCTACGGTAGGCACCCCCAGACTATGATATGGGTCCACGGAGTACGTTATATCGTGTATGTCACATGAGGTACGCTGTACCGTGCAGTCATGATGACTCGATGATGTTACTTGATATTCTGACGGGTAGGATTTGACCCCACCTCCCGTTACAGTTGTGATGCCCCGCACACCGGGATCCGTGTAGCCTGGGATCACAAGGACAAAATATGGTCATAGTCCTTGATTTTCATACAGTAACCTACATGCCTCACATGATATCATGCAGTCTGAATAGATCAGGACAAACCCGAAGGAGGGGTAATGTCTCGATTTATGTTTTTAAATGAGATGCGATTTAATAAATCAAGGTATTCCCAAGAGATGGGTTTAGCCTTGATATGGTTATTTTATGATAAAACAAATAAGTTTTAACGTGATGAGTTTATGATGAAACAAATAAGTTTTAAATGTGACGAGTATGAGATGTCATACATGATGATTTTTTCATGGTTGTTTTATATATCGATTTCATGATTACCTTTATATGATATATATACATGTGGCATCATTTTAGTCATACCTCATGCTCCAAATATAAACGATTTTATATCACGACATTATCAGCACGTAGATAGTATAGTTATCTACCTGCTTACATTATTGTCTTACTGAGCTGTTTATGCTCACCCTTTCATTTTTCACCCTACAGGGTATATTCAATAGAAGAGAGCGACACTAGTCTTGCATTTCGGTTATCCGCTACTTCTTATCAAGATCAGGTATACACATTTGTATAATTTTTGTATCTGAACATATAGAGGCACAGTATTGTACACAGATGTAATATTGGGGATGTAATTGGTTAAAATAAATTGATATGTAAATGGAATATGAAAATGAAATGGTAAGAGGTGACTAACACCGAATCATAGCCCAACTGTTTAGTAGTGTAACTGTTCACGACGGGTAAAGAAATGAAAAAGTAAAAAATTTACTCTGATTTTTAGGTAATTTGGGTCGTGATAAAAGGTGGTATCAGAGCAGAGTTGGCCTGATATGAGTCGGTGTTAGTGGTTAAGTAAATTTACATCCCCATGTACTATGCATTGTTTAGATACAATTGTGTATATCAAGATGGAACTGCAGCTAAGAATTTAGTTTCAAATGCATGAACATAGTTTTTATAACTGATAGTCGCTATGGTAGGGAGGCGAGTACATATGCTTGAGGCCATAGAGATCGGCCTGAGAGTCGAATGAGTCGTCACATGAGATTCAAGATGAGAGTGAGATGGAGGCTGATGTTGAGCATACTTTACAGGATCTTATAAAGAGACCAAACAGTATTGAGACACGCTCCGAGAGGATGGAGTGAAGTGTAAAAAATATTTCAGAGTTGTTTACTCAGTCTATGCATGTAGTTGAGGATAGACAGGGTAAAGCCTAAACAGATGCCTCAGACTATAGAGATTTTCACACTTCTCCGGTATATAGCGAAGTAAAGGAACCAATAGTTGTTGAGGACTGAGTGAATGAGATAGCAAAGTTGTATGGATTCTTTCGGTGTATGTCGATCGAGAAAGTGACTTTTAAATACGTTTATGTTGGAGGGCGAGGCGGAGCATTGGTGGAAGTCCGCTCAACCCATCTGAAGAGTAAGACGTCCATAGCCGACATGAGAAATATTTCTGGATGTATTCCGGTGACAGAATATCTCGGACATTGCTTAAAGAAAATTATAGATAAAATTTCTTACACTGACCCAGGAATACTGGTTGATTGATGAGTATGAATCTCAGATTACATCCCTGGGCAAGTATGAACCGATATTGTGGACAGTGAGAGTCAGAAGGTTCAAAAGTTCATGGAAGGTCTCAAATTGTCGATTAGAGTCCGATTGGCTCACTACCTATACCGAGGTAGTGCGTAGACTACAGTTGTGTGAAGAAGATCATGTGTTGCACGCCTCTGAGATTGAGAAAAGTAGTAAGGGCTGAAATAGAGACAGAAGAGAATAGAGAATGACAGAGATGTCAGAGCGGGAAAGGGACCAGTTGGTAAGAGATTAGAGCTGATGAGTTACGGGGTAAGATGATTTGTAAGGCCCCAGTGTGTCCAATTTTAGCACTCTTGAGGGGTATTGTGATTGGAGGACCCCGACCTACTCCATAGCAGGGTAAGCAGTGGAGCAATATTAGAAGTGGAGCAGTGTAAGCAGTGTAGTAGGGTAAGCAGTGTAGTAGTGTAGCAGTGTAAGCAATGTAGCAGTGTAGCAGTGTAACAGTGTAAGCAGTGTAGGATGTGTGGTAGATACCACAGAAGTAAGGCCTACACTTACACCTTATTGACTAAAATATGCGTTAAGTGTGGTAAGACGAGCCACTTAAGTAACGATTGCTCAGAGTGGGTGAGACTGCCCTACAGAAGAGCAAAAAGACAGAGAAAACCTTGTTGATAGCTCTGCACAGAAAAGGGAAGCCACAACCGAAGAGAAAGGGAAAGTAGGCTGTTGGATGAGGGCGAGTGTATGCCTTGGACTAGAACACTACTGATGTTTCATATGATGTGGTGAAAGATACCACACTGGTTATGAATAGTAAAGTAATTATTTTAATTGATCCTGATGCCACGTATTTAGTCATACCGCCTTCATTTGTATATATATAAGTTAGTAAAAGACGTGAATGCCTACACCCATGGGCACAATGCTGATAGTTAGTACTCCAATGAAGGAGGGTTAACTAACGAAATAATTATGAAGAAATTATAAGTTGAAAACGGGGGAAAAATATAAGTCAGTCGATTTTATTCAATGGACTATGAATAATTTGAAGTAATATTTGAGAATACATTGATTTGGCTGCAAAATATGATGTTTAGAGTTCTATTCTAAGACAGTGCTGTTTTACCCCTGAAAAGTATACTGTAAGTTTTGACAAGTAATAAAAGGGGAGTAGCGATTGAAATTAAAGGAGTAAATGATTGTACTCACGGAATGAGTAATGACAAAGTTTGTTATAAGTGATATACGAAAGGAGATAAGCTTTGAGATATGATAAATCCTGAATATGAGATAGATTGGAATAAGATACGTATGCAAGGTAAGAATATCTATGATACGTAAAGTAATTTGGATTAAAACAATTAGTAGCGAATATGAATTGTGACCTCATGGACTGATATGTAAAGTAATTGTGATCAAGTCTGAGGGTTAATAAAGGTATTTCAAAATACCTCTTTGCCTGAAGACTTGACAGCGTCTAAAAGTATACACATAACCTATAAATTGAAATCGATAGTCGTAATATATACATTTAAAATTAGGGTACCTTTACTGGTACGATAAAGAAATATAGAATTCGATTAATCGTGAAGGTTTAAAAAAAATTAATTTAAAAAATTTTTATAAAAGCCTTTAATAGAAGAAAAAGGAAATGATGCGAGTTAGTAGCTTCAACGGAAGCAATTTTGAAAGGACATTATACGTTTATGCGAACATAGGTCAAGGATATGGATAATTGAAATATTCAGTGGAACATAACTACGATGAGGTATTTAAACTTTACCTGGATCGATTTGTTATCATCCATATTGATGATATTTTGGGTATATTTATAGTCTAGGGAAAAATTATAAGCAACAATTGGAGATTGTTTTTACAAATGATTTGTTGAGAGTTCTCGAAATGGACTACTTTATCGACACGTTTAACTTAAAAAAAAGTTGTATTTGAATGGGATGATAGACGTGATAGGAGTTTAGGTATACTAAATTAATAAACTGACCACCGCATTTATTCTCACCATACCCAACAGATTAAGAGGTTTCTCATGAGTCTATGGATACCTCAAAATAATGAATGGGCTGTGTATTGATGCAAAATGGGAAGATAGTCGATTATGAATCCAGACAACTCAAGGATCATGAAAGGACTATCCGACCTTGATTTATAGTTGACAGCGATAGTGGTTGTATTGAGTATATGACACTACTATGTACACGGTGAGAAATTTCAGGTATGCATTGATCATAAAAGCCTCGAGTATTTGTTTTCACAGAAAGAGTCTGATATGAGAACAAAGAGGGTTAGAGCTTCTGAAGGATTATGATTGTGGAGATTGTACCACCCAGAAAAGGCTAATGTAATGGCTAATGCCTTGAGCAGAAAGAGCCTTAGGATAGTATTACATATGATGGCTTACTGAGGTTCAGAGATAGTATAAGTGCTCTCCAGGACCTTAGTCGATGAGATAGTGATATTGTCAGAAGCTCACTCTTCGGGATATACAGTGCATTCGAGAAGTGACAAATATATCGAAATCTTTAAAAAGGGTATTGGTGGTTAGATATGAAAAGAGACATGTTAAAGATTGTGGAAAAGTGTCTCGTATGTCAGCAAAGTAAGGTAGAGCAAAAGAAGTTGCAGGATTATTGCAGTTTCTACCTATATTGACACAAAAATGGAAACAAGTTACCATGAATTTTGTGATGGGTTACAGAAGACCCGGATGAATCATAAGGCTATCTGAGTGATAATCGATAGATTGACTAAGTCTACCCACCTTCTGATTTGAAAATCCCCAGATACTCTAAGTGTGAAGGTAGATTTATGTGTATGAAAAATTGTGAAACACCAAGTATTTTTCCAGTGAGCATTATATCATATAGGGATTCCCGCTTCACTTCTCACTTCTGAGAATATTTTTAAGCTATGGGCACTCGACTGAGTGTTAGCACAGTTTTTCATCCTTAGACAGATGGTCAGTCAGAGAGGACTGTACAAGTTCTGGAGGATATGATGAGAGCGTGTGCCATTTATTTGATAAGCTCCTGGGATGATCAGTTGTTACTAATCAAATTCGCCAATAATGATAGTTGTCACTTGAGTATCGGGATAACTTCAGATGAGGTATAGTATGGTCGTAGGGATTGTTTCCCCGATTTGGATAAGAAGAGGTGGGTAACAGATATAGAGTTGCTCTCGAATTGGTAAAACAGACCTCTGACGATGTTCAGTTAATTTGTGAGGATTAAGAATACCTCATAGCATATAGAAAAGCTATGTTGACAAGAGGTAGAAACCATTGGAATTCACCGAGGGTGAATTAGTATTGTTGGAAGTTACATTCCCTTAGGACATAACATAAGGACGGAACGAGATTCGGAAAGAGATTGGACAAAGTGGGAGACAAGGCCTATAGATTGGCGTTACCACCTGAATTAGCAGGCATCCACAATGTGTCCCATCTTATGATGTTTCGAAAATACTATCCGGATCCAGTATATGTGAACAGATATGAGCTATTGAAGCTCAATGAAAGTTTAACGTATGATTGGAAAATAGATCCGGGTATTAAAACATGAAGGAGAAAGTGCTGAGGTTTAATATGATCTCCCTAATTAAAGCCCTTTGGTAGTAGTACACTCCGAAAAAATCATATAAGAATTAAAGAGTATGATGCGATAGACGTATCCAAAGTTGTTTATGGATCCATTTAGCTTGGTTCTAATTTGGAGAACCAAATCTCTTAAGTGGGGGAGATTATGTAAGACCCGAATTTAGTTAAAATACGAAATGAGTGTGTTCGTGAAAGGAAGGATTTAAATGGAATTTTTGAAAAACGTTGAAGGGCAAAACGGTCAAAAGATCAAAAGTCGGTATAAATTCTACAAGAAAATTTAATTAAAAATAATGGATTGAGAAATCTTGATCAATAACGAAGAAATAATTAAATTTCGGGTTAAATTGATCAAGATATGACTTTACTGGAATTAATCAAAAAATTCGCTCGGGACAATATCCCGAAAATACGGAGAAAATATATCGAAAATGGTTAAAATAAATTAAATCAATTAAATAAATTAAATAAATTAAATAAAATTAAATAAATAAATTTAGAATAAAATAAGAAATTTATAGATATTTATAGATAATAAAAAAAAGAAAAAAATCTGAAACACGAACTGAAGAAACCGAAAATGAAAACTAAGCAGAAAAATCGAGGAGCCGATGTGAGACCCCGTACATGTATAGCTATGTATATAGGAACATGGGAATGTAAATAAAATCATAAGTAAGATGATGTATTGTAATGTGAAGTGTATACAATGTAAGTTCATAAGATTATGTACGCGCTTGTAGTAAGAATTGTGATTATACGTACAAGTTGCATTATGAGTGAGTAGGAAGAAATAAACTTAAAACGAGAAGAATGTGATCGAAATGGAATATGAGAAGTGTAGTAAAATGGAAGGAAAGATTTACATAAGTGTATATTTCCATTCGAGTAATATCGTATATATTTGGTCATACAAAGATTCTACACAAGTTTTAATGTGTATGTAGTGAGGATGGATCCCATTTTCAAGTCTCAAAGATGAATGAATGAGGAAATGATCATGGTAGTAAATTAAGGGTGTTTGGTAAGAGTTGTTGCAGAAAAACTGCAGGAAATCTGGAATTTGTGAAGGCCAGATCGATCTCATAGGATGAGAGATCGATCTGGGAGAGCCAGAATGCTCTTATGTGAGAAATGGAAGGGAACAGATCGATCTCCAAAGGAAGCAGATCGATCTCTTTAGCTCTCGGGTTGGAAGCAGATCGATCTCCCATAAGACCAGATCGATCTCCTTAAGCTTCTGTTTGACAGCAGATCGATCTCCAGTCTCGACAGATCGATCTCCTACCTTTAAAACGTCTCAGAAAAGAGGGATTTTTGAGGAACAGATCGATCTCCACCCAAGGAAGATCGATCTCATCAAGTCAAATCTATAAATGGGAGCAGTTGGATCATCAGAATTTCGGGGAAAACATTTCCATTTCACTTCAACTCAAAGAAATCTGATTTCTCACTCCTAAATCCAGCCATTTTCAGTGAG
Source organism: Firmiana major (assembly GCA_033439115.1). NCBI lineage: Eukaryota > Viridiplantae > Streptophyta > Magnoliopsida > Malvales > Malvaceae > Firmiana > Firmiana major. Next base: position 8,063,885 of record CM065903.1, read on the forward strand.
ATTTAAGGAGAGGCTATTAGAGACAAAGTTGTTCACATCAAAGAGAAGAACAACATAGTCTAAAGGCATTTTCCCATTTGAAGGATTGAAGAAATAGAGGGCAATCCTAATTGGAACAAGAGGAAATCCAATGAGGTAAGTTCTAATGCACAAATCCAAGTACATTGGTTTAGTTAATGATTATAAAGATATTGGGTGTGCATATTGTGGATAGAACTACCTAAAATGGTATGAAATGACTATAACTTAGAAATGGTCAAGTGTGAGAAAGTGGAGTATGGGAGTATTTTTGATGAATGGGATATCTTGAGTGGATGAGTATGTTGTGGAAATGGTTTGGAAATGTTGATATTAGGACAAATTGGGAGATTTACCACAAAGGGTAAAAATGTATAATTAAGGCATTGGATAAATGCTTAGTTGAATAAGAGTTAGAAACATTAACTCTAATGTTGATGGATGAATTTCAGTTTCGGATGATACGCCGGAGCAAGTCGAGATGAGAACGCAAGAAGCATAAAGGTGGATAGTTGCACACAAGTAAAACGAGGTAAGAGACTGTGTGTTAGCTATAGAGATGTTCGTACGTAATTACAACAATTTCGTAGATATATTGCTAGAACTAGTACGATATTATAAGTTTATGAAATGATGTGGAAATATGAAAAGTACTATAATGTATATATATGTATTGAGAAATGGGATAGGGTAAGGAAATAGCATGATATGCATGTTTTCAATGAAATTCTCAATTTTATATTGTGATTGATGATTGAGAAATGTTGATGATAGGTTGGCTAATTTTACAAGTTTTAGCATGAAGAAGCATGCTGTATGAATAAACATGTTTTGAATTTTTAAAAAGAGAAAATAGCCTTCTATCAGTTTTGAGATGTGATTTGGTGTTGAAGTGCTAGCTTACACCTGTTTTAATGCCTTGATGTACCGTGTTGGAGTTTTAACTCGCACGGGGGTTTTGAGAAAGTGCGAGAACTATGCTCGTACCTGTTTTGTTGAGTTAAGGTAAACCTGGGGGTCTGGGACCCAAGGGGATACCAGCCGACGGCCAATTGAACGGGCTGGACCTTAACGATAGATCGTACCGCGCTGGAGCTTTGCGTTGACTGTGTGTCACGCTGCTTGCTCGCCTGGTATATGAGACATGGTTTAAGGATAAAAAGTCCATCGGAGTTGGAGTATGGACTTGGGTCCACGGTTGTACGTAGAACAGTGTAGTCACCCGTTGGTATACTATGTACCGTGCTGGTGCACGTGAGTACGAGTATCGCGTAGATGACACACGACGTATCTTCACCGTGAGTATACGAGGAGATGAGGTGGATTGAGATGAGCCGGAGGGTAGGACTGACCCATCCCCCTTCAGGCGAAGTGATACCCTGTGCACACCCGATCAGTGAGGCCTGGGATCACTGACTGTGGCCATAAGCCGTGGATATTTGATTGCCTAAAATTCCATGCCTGTCTCAGAGAATCGAGAAACAGAGACAATCTCAGAAAAAGAAAGAGATTTGTGAAAGAGAATGATTTGAGAAGTGAAAGAGATTTCGTGTTTTAATAAATCTCCGATTTCACATTCGTGCCATGAGGGCACTATTTATGAACATGTTTTAAATGGAAGTTTGACATTTGATTTACACGAAAATGCTCTTGAGAAATATGAATTTAAATGCAATGTTCGTATGATATTTCCATTTATAACGAAAACATGGTTTTGGTTTATGCATGCATGGGCTATGTAGGTAGTACGATATCTACCTGCTAGCATACATTTCCTTACTGAGCCGTGGTTTGCTCATCCCACTATTTTTCCCCCTCCAGGTACTGAGAAGTAAGAGAGCGGTGGTCTCTAAGTTTTTTTGTGTTGAACAGCTCCCACAATCCGCAAAGGTATAAGATTTGTATACACGAGTATTTTGTATCTAATATATCGTATCGCACAGTTATATCTTGAAATTGTAATCAGTATTATGGGGATGATATGTAAACACTTGGTATTTATACAATTAATTTTGTGTATTTACACACACACCTGGGAGTGTGAATTTAAGTTTTAAATATTTCGCTGTAAATAAATAAATTTTTAGTAATTGCATCTTCTCACAGCCCAACCGTAGTAGAGAATGTATGGATAGAAGGGTTCCCGAAAGCGGGGCATGACAGGCTTGGTATCAGAGCCAGGTTGGTCTGATGTGAGTTGATGCTTAGGACTAAGAAAACTACATCCCCAAGTTACTGTGCGATATTTAGATACAAATGTGTATACGGAGCTGGTAGTAAATTAAATGTTTGTTATAACGCAGGAAAGTTATCAGGCTAGTGAGTTATGCCTGAGAGACACCGCAAGAGGGGAGAGAGCTCGAGGGCTCGAGGGCAAAATGACAGGACTGAGAGGCACAATAGATCATCCTCTAGTCATGAGCCCCAGGAACAAATAGAGGCTTCTGATCCTCGAATCACTCGATTGGAGGAAGACATGCGCACGATGATGACCATGATGGGTCAGATCATGGCTAGGTTTGAGGGTACACCTGGTACAGCGGGACAGGCTGCACCGAATCCCCCAGCAGCTGCACCTGAACCTGAGAATGTTGCACCTGCGCAAGCTGAACCGGCTAGGCCACGGGAACCCCATATTCGACCGGTACCTCCTCCGGTAGCCCCACATCAGCATGATGATGAATTGGGGTATGGGTATGATTGCGATATGGAAAGATTGAGGCATTTTATGGACTTTAAGCCTCCTTCGTTTAGCGGGGTAAAGGATCCGACAGTGGCTGAGGACTGGATCAGTCAAATGGAGAAGTTATTTGACTTCTGTAGATGTTCAGCTACGGAGAGGGTAGCACTTGCGGCCTTTGTATTGAGAGGCGAAGCAGAGCACTGGTGGAAGTCCACTAGGCCGATGTTAAGAGCTCAAGGAATGGTTATCACTTGGGATATGTTCTTAGACGTTTTCAGAGAGCAATACATCCCAGATACTGCTCGACGGAGACTATAGATGGAATTTCTGAATCTGACTCAAGGGAATCAAACAGTTGATGAGTACGAGTCACGATTCACTTCACTGGGTCGATATGATCCGGACTCGATCAGGAGTGAAGCTGTCAGATTCCGTAGATTTGTAGATGGACTGAGGCCTTCGATCCGAGCGAAGTTGGCCCCATTTGATGTCGCTGCATATAGAGAGGCTGTGCGACGGGCCCAGTTATGTGAGCAAGATCATGACTTGCAGATTTTTGAGTTTAGTTGGGGTAAGGACAAGGGTCCGAGGAAGATGGGAGATGGCAAGAGTGCCAAATTTGGTCAAAAATTCATGAGTAAACGTCGGAGAGAGGTAGATGAGTTCCAGAAAAAGGTTGCTAGACCTTTTATGCCTCCGACTCAGACACCAGTCAGGGGAATAGTGATTGGTGGACCCCGACCGACTACAGATCAGTGTAGGCTATGCGGTCGATACCATGGTGGTAGGCCATGTCATCTTCAGGGTACCCGATGTTTCAGATGTGGTAAATTTGGGCATTATGCCAGAGAGTGGCCGGAGATAGTTGAGGCAATTCCACAGAGGGGTAAAGAGCCAGAGAGGGTTCCTACAGTTGCACCTCCTGCAAGAAAGAAAGCCTCGGCTGAAGAGAAAGGAAAACAAGTTGTGGGTCAAGGCAGGGTGTATGCGTTAGACTAGGCATCGGCTGATACCTCTTCTGAAGTGAAAAAAGGTACAATCTTGATTTTCAATTTAGAGGTTATAGCTTTGTTTGATTCTGGTGCTACGCATTCCTTCATATCACCTGCATGTGCATCTAAGTTAAAAGGTTTTGTAGAACCCACATACTTGAGTAGGACTTTACTAATAAGTACTCCCATGAGAGTTAGCCAATTAGTTGAACAAGTGTATGAAGATTGTAAAGTGAGGGTGGGAGATAAGTGCATGACAGCCAACTTGATTTTGTTGAATATGTATGACATTGATGTAATCTTAGGAATGGATTGGTTAGCCGCCAATCATGCTGTCATAGACTGTCATTCTAAGTCCATTAAGTTTTCTCTACCTGAAGAATGTGTTGTAAGATTTTAAGGGAAGAAATGAAATCTTAAATTTTGAGTTAAGTAAAGTACTTTGGTATAAATGGCTTGAGTGTTGTTTTGAAGGTTTTGTTGCTTATGTGGTGGATTTGAACAAAGTACACCCGGATATGGAGGACATCTCAGTGGTCAGAGAATTCCCTGATGTCTTTCCAGACGATCTACCAGGATTGCCACCTGATAGAGAAACAGAATTCGGTATAGACTTGACGCCTGGAACCGAACCAATATCGAAGTCACCATATAGGATGGCTCCAGTTGAGTTAGAGGAATTAAGGAAACAGCTGCAAGAGTTGTTAGAGAAAGGGTTCATAAGACCGAGCGTCTCACCATGGGGAGCCCCGGTATTGTTTGTGAAGAAGAGAGATGGGAGCCTCAGATTGTGTATTGACTATCGGATGTTGAACAAGGCTACAATCAAGAATAAGTACCCCTTGCCACGCATTGACGATTTATTGGATCAACTTCGGGGAGCACAGATCTTCTCCAAGATAGATCTGAGGTCTGGGTATCATCAATTGAAGATTCGGAAGGAGGATGTGCCCAAGACAGCATTTCGTACCCGCTATGGCCATTACGAATTCTTAGTGATGCCTTTTGGGTTGACCAATGCGCCGGCAGCTTTTATGGCTCTAATGAATGAAGTATTCAAGCCATACCTGGACCAATTCGTAATTATTTTCATTGATGACATATTGGTGTATTCAAGGTCCAGAGAAGAGCATGAGCAGCACTTAAGGATTATTTTGCAAACCCTTCGAGAGAAAAGGTTATATGCCAAGCTTAACAAATGTGACTTTTGGCTAGAACAGATTTCTTTTCTAGGCCATGTTATATCGAAGGATGGGGTGTCAGTAGATCCATCAAAGATTGAGGCAGTTGTTCAATGGGAACAACCTAGGACAGTCACAGAGATCAGAAGTTTTCTGGGTTTGGCTGGCTACTACAGAAGATTTGTAGAGGGTTTCTCTAGATTAGCTGCTCCATTGACACGTCTTACGAGGAAAAGTGTGGAGTTTTCATGGGACGAAGCTTGTGAGAGAAGTTTTCAGGAACTTAAGCACAGATTAACTACCGCGCCAGTTCTTGTCATCCCTAACAGTTCAGGGAATTACTCGGTGTATACTGATGCTTCGCATCAAGGACTAGGCTGTGTTTTGATGCAAGATGGAAGGGTAGTAGCTTATGGATCTAGACAGCTGAAAGATCATGAGAAGAACTACCCCACTCACGATTTGGATTTAGCGGCAGTAGTGTTTGCGTTGAAGATATGGCGCCACTACTTATATGGTGAGAGATTTCAGATCTTTACGGATCATAAGAGTCTGAAATATCTATTCTCACAAAAGGAGTTAAACATGAGACAGAGGAGGTGGTTGGAACTCCTCAAGGACTATGATTGTGAGATCTTGTACCACCCGGGGAAGGCAAATGTGGTTACCGATGCATTGAGTCGGAAGAGTCTCGGGTTGGTATCACATATGATGGTTAGAGAGCACGAGTTGCTGGAACAATTCACGAACCTTAGTCTGGATATGACCCTACCTGAGATTGGCAGCTATGGGATTATTGCTAGCTTGAGATTAGAACCGGAGTTGATTGAGAGAATTCGACAAGCTCAGCAAATCGATCAATGGTGTATTGTCATGATTAGCCAAATCCGGAAAGGGAAGGGTGCTGATTTTATATTGAGTTCAGATGGAATACTAAGGTTTGGAAATAGAATATGTGTTCCTAAGGATGTAGAGCTGAGAAAGCTGATCTTATCAGAGGCACACTCGTCGAGATACACGATACACCCGGGGAGTGGTAAGATGTATCAAAACCTCCGAAAAGTATATTGGTGGTCTGGAATGAAGAGAGACATAGCGGAGTATGTCGCTAGATGTCTCATTTGTCAGCAAGTAAAAGTCGAACATCAGAAACCAAGAGGATTATTACAACCTCTATCGATACCAACATGGAAGTGGGAGCATGTCACCATGGATTTTGTGATGGGGTTACCGAGAACCCGTAAGAACCATGATGCGATATGGGTGATAGTAGATCGGTTAACGAAATCGGCACATTTCTTAGCCATGAGATCTACAGATACATTGAGTGCACTGGCGAATCTGTATGTGCGAGAAATAGTGAGATTGCATGGAGTCCCAGTGAGTGTTGTTTCGGATAGGGATGCCCGCTTCACTTCCCACTTTTGGGGACATTTCCAGGAAGCGATGGGGACCCAGTTGAGTTTTAGCACCGCTTTTCATCCTCAGACAGATGGTCAGTCAGAGAGGACTATACAGACCCTGGAGGATATGTTGAGAGCGTGTGTGCTGGATTTTAGAGGCTCATGGGACGATCACTTGCCATTGATTGAGTTCGCCTACAATAACAGTCATCACTCAAGTATTGGTATGGCCCCTTATGAGGCACTATACGGTCGTAGATGCCGATCGCCCATTGGTTGGGAAGAAGTTGGTGACAGACAATTGCTCGCTCCCGATTTGGTTAAGCAAGCCTCCGAGGATGTTCAGATAATATGCGAGAGGCTGCGAACGGCTCAAAGTCGACAAAAGAGCTACGCTGACAAGAGACGGAGACCACTTGAGTTTGATGTTGGCGAGTCCGTATTTTTAAAAGTATCTCCTTCTAAGGGAATAATGAGGTTTGGGAAGAAAGGAAAATTAAGTCCTCGTTACATTGGTCCCTTCGAGATTTTGGATAGAGTGGGAGAAGGAGCATATAGGCTAGCCTTACCACCTGAGCTAGCAGAAGTCCACAATGTCTTCCACGTTTCTATGCTTCGGAAGTACTACCCGGATCCGACACATGTAATTAGTTATGAGCCGTTGGAGCTCAAGAAAGATATGTCGTATGTCGAGAGACCGATCAGGGTGTTGGACAGGAAAGAGAAGGTGTTGCGGAACAAGACGATTTCATTGGTTAAGATTTTGTGGCAACATCACACTGTGGAAGAGGCCACATGGGAACTGGAAAGTTTGATGCGGGAAAAGTATCCCGAGTTATTCACAGATTGAATTAGTTCTAATTTGGAGGACCAAATTCTTTAAGTGGGGGAGAATGTGAGACCTCGTACATGTATAGCTATGTATATAGGAACATGGGAATGTAAATAAAATCATAAGTAAGATGATGTATTGTAATGTGAAGTGTATGCAATGTAAGTTCATAAGATTATGTACGCGCTTGTAGTAAGAATTGTGATTATACGTACAAGTTGCATTATGAGTGAGTAGGAAGAAATAAACTTAAACGAGAAGAATGTGATCGAAATGGAATATGAGAAGTGTAGTAAAATGGAAGGAAAGATTTACATAAGTGTATATTTCCATTCGAGTAATATCATATATATTTGGTCATACAAAGATTCTACACAAGTTTTAATGTGTATGTAGTGAGGATGGATCCCATTTTCAAGTCTCAAAGATGAATGAATGAGAAAATGATCATGGTAGTAAATTAAGGGTGTTTGGTAAGAGTTGTTGCAGAAAAACTGCAGGAAATCTGGAATTTGTGAAGGCCAGATCGATCTCATAGGATGAGAGATCGATCTGGGAGAGCCAGAATGCTCTTATGTGGGAAATGGAAGGGAACAGATCGATCTCCAAAGGAAGCAGATCGATCTCTTTAGCTCTCGGGTTGGAAGCAGATCGATCTCCCATAAGACCAGATCGATCTCCTTAAGCTTCTGTTTGACAGCAGATCGATCTCCAGTCTCGACAGATCGATCTCCTACCTTTAAAATGTCTCAGAAAAGAGGGATTTTTGAGGAACAGATCGATCTCCACCCAAGGAAGATCGATCTCATCAAGTCAAATCTATAAATGGGAGCAGTTGGATCATCAGAATTTCGGGGAAAACATTTCTATTTCACTTCAACTCAAAGAAATCTGGTTTCTCACTCCTAAATCCAGCCATTTTCAGTGAGATTTAAGGAGAGGCTATTAGAGACAAAGTTGTTCACATCAAAGAGAAGAACAACATAGTCTAAAGGCATTTTCCCATTTGAAGGATTGAAGAAATAGAGGGCAATCCTAATTGGAGCAAGAGGAAATCCAATGAGGTAAGTTCTAATGCACAAATCCAAGTACATTTGTTTAGTTAATGATTATAAAGATATTGGGTGTGCATATTGTGGATAGAACTACCTAAAATGGTATGAAATGACTATAACTTAGAAATGGTCAAGTGTGAGAAAGTGGAGTGTGGGAGTATTTTTGATGAATGGGATATCTTGAGTGGATGAGTATGTTGTGGAAATGGTTTGGAAATGTTGATATTAGGACAAATTGGGAGATTTACCACAAAGGGTAAAAATGTATAATTAAGGCATTGGATAAATGCTTAGTTGAATAAGAGTTAGAAACATTAACTCTAATGTTGATGGATGAATTTCAGTTTCGGATGATACGCCGGAGCAAGTCGAGATGAGAACGCAAGAAGCATAAAGGTGGATAGTTGCACACAAGTAAAACGAGGTAAGGGACTGTGTGTTAGCTATAGAGATGTTCGTACGTAATTACAGCAATTTCGTAGATATATTGCTAGGACTAGTACGATATTATAAGTTTATGAAATGATGTGGAAATATGAAAAGTACTATGATGTATATATATGTATTGAGAAATGGGATAGGGTAAGGAAATAGCATGATATGCATGTTTTCAATGAAATTCTCAATTTTATATTGTGATTGATGATTGAGAAATGTTGATGATAGGTTGGCTAATTTTACATGTTTTAGCATGAAGAAGCATGCTGTATGAATAAACATGTTTTGAATTTTTAAAAAGAGAAAATAGCCTTCTATCAGTTTTGAGATGTGATTTGGTGTTGAAGCGCTAGCTTACACCTGTTTTAATGCCTTGATGTACCGTGTTGGAGTTTTAACTCGCACGGGGGTTTTGAGAAAGTGCGAGAACTATGCTCGTACCTGTTTTGTTGAGTTAAGGTAAACCTGGGGGTCTGGGACCCAAGGGGATACCAGCCGACGGCCAATTGAACGGGCTGGACCTTAACGATAGATCGTACCGCGTTGGAGCTTTGCGTTGACTGTGTGTCACGCTGCTTGCTCGCCTGGTATATGAGACATGGTTTAAGGATAAAAAGTCCATCGGAGTTGGAGTATGGACTTGGGTCCACGGTTGTATGTAGAACAGTGTAGTCACCCGTTGGTATACTATGTACCGTGCTGGTGCACGTGAGTACGAGTATCGCGTAGATGACACACGACGTATCTTCACCGTGAGTATACGAGGAGATGAGGTGGATTGAGATGAGCCGGAGGGTAGGACTGACCCATCCCCCTTCAGGCGAAGTGATACCCTGTGCACACCCGATCAGTGAGGCCTGGGATCACTGACTGTGGCCATAAGCCGTGGATATTTGATTGCCTAAAATTCCATGCCTGTCTCAGAGAATCGAGAAACAGAGACAATCTCAGAAAAAGAAAGAGATTTGTGAAAGAGAATGATTTGAGAAGTGAAAGAGATTTCGTGTTTTAATAAATCTCCGATTTCACATTCGTGCCATGAGGGCACTATTTATGAACATGTTTTAAATGGAAGTTTGACATTTGATTTACACGAAAATGCTCTTGAGAAATATGAATTTAAATGCATTGTTCGTATGATATTTCCATTTATAACGAAAACATGGTTTTGGTTTATGCATGCATGGGCTATGTAGGTAGTACGATATCTACCTGCTAGCATACATTTCCTTACTGAGCCGTGGTTTGCTCATCCCACTATTTTTCCCCCTCCAGGTACTGAGAAGTAAGAGAGCGGTGGTCTCTAAGTTTTTTTGTGTTGAACAGCTCCCACAATCCGCAAAGGTATAAGATTTGTATACACGAGTATTTTGTATCTAATATATCGTATCGCACAGTTATATCTTGAAATTGTAATCAGTATTATGGGGATGATATGTAAACACTTGGTATTTATACAATTAATTTTGTGTATTTACACACACACCTGGGAGTGTGAATTTAAGTTTTAAATATTCCGCTGTAAATAAATAAATTTTTAGTAATTGCATCTTCTCACAGCCCAACCGTAGTAGAGAATGTATGGATAGAAGGGTTTCCGAAAGCGGGGCATGACAGCCGAGCCCCTTGCCAGCGACCGACGGCCGATGGAGGCCGAGGAAGGAAAGCCCGACGAGGGTCGGGCCACCACCGGCCTAAAGGAGCCACGAACGGCGGCGATCGGCTAGAGGAACGGTGAGAAAAACGAAACCGTGAAGGAGAAAAGGGAAACGACGGCCACCGGCGCCGATCTAGCCCCACCCAACCACCGCCGAACGTCCCCGAGGCCAAGACGAGCAGATTGGTGGTGGCCACAGCTGCCGAAATCGACGTAAAACGCTGAAAACAACGGAAAAGAGGAAGAGCACCGACGGCGAAGGGAGAACACACCGGACCGGTCACTTTTCGACGGCCTTGGACGAAATCGATGCCAGATTCGAGAATCGGACGACCCAGCGGAGCTGCTGGGGCAAAAATCGACAGAGAATCGGCTGGCGAGGCCCTGAACCGGTCGAACCGGAGTGAACTGGACTGAACTAGACAGGTCTGAATCGGGTTAAACCGGACTGAACCGGTTTAGCCAAGAAAGAAGGGAAAAAAGGAGAAAAAGAGAAAAAAAAGGGAAAGAATTTTCAGGGATACACCAGACTTCGGGTAAGTCGATACGAGATCAAAAGTGACCGATTTGATTTTCGAGAAATTTATTTAAATTATATTTAATCAAAAATTAACCTGAAATTAAATATATAATTGTGCAATTTTACGACTGAGCCCGAACGAGAGTCGATTGAGCTCTGATTTTCGTACCCTGCATCATATTGGGTAAGTATATTTTAATTACGATAATATGAGTGCTTTAATACCGAGTTTCGATTATTTTACGTAATTTACGGATTAATTCTGTATAAAAAGGAATATTAATCGAAATTGCAACGTAATTGCCGTAAATAGTATACGGGCTATCCAATAAGTTTGGAACGAAGCACGATGATTATTGGTAAGCTGAATGAGCCCAGTAAACCCGAAGAAGGGATTTAATAAGTAGAAACGGGCTAGAAATGGGTCGAGGCCTATTAAGGTATGATTGGGCCCAATAAGAGTAAATTGACCCAATTAGTTAAATCGACTATACTAAACGCGAGAATTATATTTATTGGGTTAAATTGACATGATAAATAATTATCTGCAGCCCTAGAGACTGGATTAGCAGCAAATCGGATTGGACGAGCCTCCGACAGTGAAATTTAGATACGCGCTCGACAAGAATCGAGGTAAGGGAATTTTGTATGTGCATAGACATTTCTATACGTATTTTTGAGGGGATTTACAGGGCCTAAAATTTCTTTAAGTATCTAGAAATGAAATAATAATTTTTGTGAAAATCGGGGCATAGGTGAATTAAGAAAAAGATGATTTTGCCATTGGGAGTAAAATTTACAAAAAGAGTAGTAAGGCAAATAAATTGCATGATTATCATGTTTTAATGTTTTATATGAATGTATTGCTTTGATTTAAGCAAATATGCATATAGGTTGGCTGTTGATTTCATGAATTATACGAAAGAGTAACCGGTTTGTACCGGTTACGATTTTAAAGATGTTTTATCAAGATTGAACCACCTATCATATTTATTCGAGTAAAAAGAGTGCTAGAGTCTTACTCGCACTAAATTTTACTGATTTATTACTCATGAAAAGTCGTACTGGAACATTGCTCGTACAAGAAATTTATGTGTGCACAAAACCGTGTTGGAGCTTCGCTCACAAGAGATTTTAGATATCATGATATGCATAGCATTGTGCTGGAGCTTCGCTCGCACTAGACGTGAGTTGACATGCATATAGTCGTACGGAAGCCTCCTATAGACTGTGTGTCGCAGAGAGTTGAGATGCTCGCACGTATACTTTGAGACATGGGTTGGTTATCAACATAGTATTGGGGTGGATAATACCTATGGCAGGCACCCCCAGACTATGATATGGGTCCACGGAGTACGTTATACCGTGTATGTCACACGGAGTATGCTGTACCATGCAGTCATGATGACTCAATGATGTTACTTGATATTTTGACGGGTAGGATTTGACCCTACCTCCCGTTACAGTTGTGATGCCCGCACACCGGGATCCGTGTAGCCTGGGATCACAAGGACAAAATATGGCCATAGTCCTCGATTTTCATACAGTAACCTACATGCCTCACATGATATCATACGGTCTGAATAGACCAGGATAAACCCGAAGGAGGGGTAATGTCCCCATTTATGTTTTTAAATGAGATGCCATTTAATGAATCAAGGTATTCCCGAGAGATGGGTTTAGCCTTGATATGGTTATTTTATGATAAAACAAATAAGTTTTAACGTGATGAGCTTATGATGAAACAAATAAGTTTTAAATGTGACGAGCATGAGATGTCATACATGATGATTTTTTCATGGTTGTTTTATATATCGATTTCATGATTACCCTTATATGATATATATACATGTGGCATCGTTTTAGTCATACCTCATGCTCCAATGATAAACGATTTTATATCACGACATTATCAGCACGTAGATAGTATTGTTATCTACCTGCTTACATTATTGTCTTACTGAGCTGTTTATGCTCACCCTTTCATTTTCCACCCTACAAGGTACATTCAATAGAAGAGAGCGACAATAGTCTTGCATTTCGGTTATCCGCTGCTTCTTATCAAGACCAGGTATACACATTTGTATAATTTTTGTATCTGTACATATAGAGGCACAGTATTGTACGCGGATGTAATATTGGGGATGTAATTGGTTAAAATAAATTGATATGTAAATGAAATATGAAAATGGAATGATAAATAAGTGAGAGGTGACTAACACCGAATCATAGCCCAACTGTTTAGTAGTGTAACTGTTCACGACGGGTAAGGAAATGAAAAAACGAAAAATCTACTCTGATTTTTAGGTAATTTGGGTCGTGACATCCTGTTCCACGCCAAACCTGCAGGACAATACAACCAGAGACGGGCACAGCACCAGCACCCTGCCCAGCTGCACACCCTGCACACTAGGGCTCTACCAATGCCGCACCCCTACGCACCCCATCTTGCCACCACCACCCCAGCCCTTTAAAGGCTATAAAAGAAATGAAACTGAGAGGCAAAAGGTTTGGCTGAGAGTGAACAGTGAGAGGGAAACAAAACAAGGGAGAGCAGAGTTTTGCGAGAGGTGATGATGATGAGGATGGTGCTGGAAACAGAATGGTAGAGACGATGATGGTGGTGAAGGTGATGGCTGAGGGTGGTCGAGGGAAGTGAGGAGGATAGAGAATCGAGAAACAAGCTAGAGAAGTCAGTAATGGCGGGCTTGAAATGGAGAACCGAAGCTTGCGGGAGGTGACGACGACGATGATGATGGTGGTCGGAGCAAGGAACGTAGGTGTTGAGAATGATGGTTGCGTCGAGGAGAGGAAGAAGGTGGTGAGCAGCTCCTCAAGTGACCAGTGGAAGAGGAAACAGAGAGGGAGAATGAGGAAGAAGAAGAAGAAAAAGAAGAAGGAGCGCCAAATTCAAAAAAAAAAAAGAGAAAAGAGAAAAGAATAAGGAATTCTTAACTATGAAATCTACAGATACTCTGAGTGCGTTGGCGGATTTATATGTACGGGAGATTGTGAGGCTACATGGTGTTCCAGTGAGCATTGTCTCTGATAGAGATTCCCGCTTCACTTCTCACTTTTGGGAACACTTTCAGGAAGCCATGTGAACCCGATTGAGTTTTAGTACAACTTTTCATCCTCAAACAAATGGTCAGTCAGAGAAAACCATTTAGACGTTGGAGGATATGTTGAGAGCTTGTGCGATGGATTTTAAAAGCTCTTGGGATGATCATTTGTCATTAGTCGAATTCGCCTATAATAATAATTACCACTTGAGTATTGGAATGACACCGTATGAAGCACAGTATGGTCGTAGGTACGAGTCGTTCTCCCATAGGTTGGGAAAAGTGGGTGATCGGAAGATGTTTGCTCCCGATTTGGTGAAACAAGCCTCTGAGGATGTTCAGTTGATATGTGAGAGGTTGATGACAGCTCAGAGCATATAGAAAAGCTACGCTGACATGAGACGATGACCATTAGAGTTTATGGTTGGGGAGTCAGTGTTCCTGAAGGTTTCCCCCTCCAAGAGTATTATGAGGTTCAGAAAGAAGGGCAAGTTGAGTCCTCGTTACATCGGGTCTTTTGAGATCTTAGACCACCGAGTAGGAGATAAGGCCTACAGGCTAACTTTGCCACCTGAGCTGGCAAGCATCCATAATATCCTCCACGTATCGATGCTTCGAAAATATCATCCAGATCCAACACATGTGATTGAGTATGAGCCTCTCGAGTTGAAAGAGCACACGTCATGTGTAGAGAAATCGATTCGAATTTTGGATAGAAAGGAGAAAGTGCTTCGGTCTAAGACGATCTCTCTAGTTAAGGTTCTCTGACAGCACCACACTTCTGAGGAAGTTACATGGGAATTGGAGAATCTGATCGTGAGAGGTATCCACACTTGTTCGATGGCTGACTTAATTCTAATTTGGAGGACCAAATTTCTTAAAGGAGTGAGGAAATGTAAGACCTGAAATTTGTATTATTTCACTATAAATATATCATTGTAAATATACACTTGTGATATATTGATTTATAAAGAAGGAATGATAGAATGTTAAGTTCAGTTGAATTAAGAAAATAAAGCTAAGTGCTTTAAATTGATAAATAAGAGTTTCGGTGAGCTTGAGACAAACCGAATGAAATTCGGCTAAACCGACTGAAAATATGGACTTAGAACGCTAAAATATAGTGAGTCCAAGAAGGAAAGTTTGTGCGAAAATGATAACCCGAAAATTACCCTACATTGAGAATTTATCTCGAAAATATGAAAGAAAATATATTTCCGGAGAAATAATAAAATAGGATGTAAATATATATTTGTGGAAATAAAATTAAATAATATATATGCACAAGTGGGTGTAAATATTAATGTATAAAATACATTGTGGTAATATAATATTATTATAATAATATAATATAATGGTGATATTATTATTATAATAATAATATTATAGTAAGATATTTTATATATGGGTATAGTATAAAACATGTATAAAATAAACAAAAAGGAAAAAAAAAAGAATTGAAAAAAAAAGAGAAAAGAGTCGAAAAAAAAAAAAAGAAATTGGGAAGCAGAATCGCGCACATGAGAGCCGAAGACCCGACCCACTGCCTTTCCTCCTCTAGCGAGTCACGACCGGCAGGAAGCATGAGACGAGACCGACGGGGGACGACTGACCTCCAGGCAACCTCCAGGTAGCTCGACGCGCTGCGGAACGCCGAAAAACAGCAGATCGGAGGGAAGACAGCCGCGAGAGAGAAGAGGAGAATCGAATGGCACCGGCGTCGATTTGGCCCCAACCCAGCTGACCGAAGACTCCCCTGGTGAAGTCGCATCGAACGACGACAGAATCGGCCTGAGAACCGGCCAAAAACGCCTATGATGATGAAAAAAGCCCTGAACCGGTTCGGACCGGTTGAGTGTAAAAGAGGCTGAACTGGTCCAAACTGGTTCAGTAGGAGAAAGAAAAAGGAGAGAGAAAAATTTTGAAAAAAAATTATGTGTCGACTCGACTCAACAATAGACCGATAAGCGGTCGAAATTGATCGATTTATTTTTTGAAATATTTAATTGAATTTATATTTGACCGAAATTAACCCAGTTCAAATATATAAATGTGTTGCGTGACAATAGGCGACGGACGTGAATTCAATCAAGCGTCGATTTGTGGGCTATCACGGAATCTCGAATAAGTGAAGCTCCCTTACTATAACTGGTATAGTTATACGAGTTGGGAATTTATCACATAAGTTACAGACAAATTCTGAATGAAATGTTTTAGGTTTCGAAATTAAAAACTGGTTATCTAAAGTAAGAAATAAGTAGATTGATGTGATTGGTAACTATCTGCAACTCCCGGAGATATACACGGAGCCGGATAGACCGAATTACGCGAAATAGGAAATGAGGAAAAATACTTCAGCGTGATTCAAGGTAAGGGAACTGTGTGGGTTATAGAGATAGCTACACGTATTTTCATCACCATTTATAGTCACTTAAAATTTATGTAGAGTCTAGATATAGAGATTCTAGATTTCTCCCGAGTAGAGGTAAAATTACCAAAATACCCCTAGTTATGACAAAAAATCTGAAAATGTCTGAAAATGCATGAAATAGCTTATCTCATTGTTTTCTTGGTGAAAAAGTGATTTTTTATGATTAAAATAATAGGCGGACTCTAGATTTGATCGATTTCATTAAATTGAATATTTTTCTGCGTGATGAGTGATTTTATGGGAAGTGATCCCTCTCACTCCATTTCGCATCGTTTTGTGTGAGACTCAATTTTGGGGTACCGATCCACTAGAAATGAGTCATCTATTCATTTTATATATGAAATTGTGTTGGAGCTTTGCTCGCACTTGATTTATAAGATTTATGCATGAAATAGTGTTGGAGCCTTGCTCGCACTCGATTTTATATGATATGCATAAAATCGTGCTGGAGCCGTCGAGTTTACTGTGTGTTATGCCGACTTGTTCGCACTGAATTTTTGAGACAAGCGACGGTTGATGATCCAAGTTGGGCCGGTAAGTTCCTGTGGCAGGCACCCCCCGACTTGTGATTTTTAAATCGAAGTCGACGGAGTACGTTGTACCGTGAAAGTAACACGGAGTACGTTGTACCATAGCTGAGAGTCGTTGGACGACTGATTGACTGACCAGTAGCATTTGACCTCCTCTCGCGGTAATGAGACACTTTTGCACACCTAGCTAGTGATGCTTGGGGTCTTCGACTATGGCCATAAGTCCGTTATTCATTGTGACATCCATGCCTAGTCTCCGATATGGTTGATTTTATGTACCTAGGGGGTACCGATGGGTGAATAAGGTTTCACCATACCGAATTGAAGCTTATTTTATACCGGTGAGTGAATAGGGTTTCATTACACTGAGTTGGAAACCTATTTTGATCTGATACAAGAAATTTTTTTATACATAGAGGTGGTCACTATTGATTTTACTATTTTAGGTGCAGTGTGTAAATTGAAAACAAGTTTTACACGGATGTGTTTTAATTATATATATATAGCGAAGGTTGCTATCTACTTATATTATGATTTTGTTTCCGACAGAAATGTTTTCTGCATAATACATAGCATTATATTCATGTAGATAGTGGGGTTATCTACTGTGTGCATACTTTCCTTATTGAGCGTGTGGTTGCTCACCCCTTTACTTTCCTCTCTTTCCAGATTTTTGTTAGTAGTCTGAGAGTGTCGATGTAGATCCTGCATTTCCTTGTGTCCGCTGCCTTTTTATCTGCACAAAGGTATACTCTCTTGTAGTCTTTTGTATCTAAACATTTCGTAGCACAATATTGTATATGTATAAGTACCGGAGATGTAAACAAATGTAAATGATGGTAAATTAATCTAAGTATAATTCCTTACCATGATTGTATATTTCATGTGCATGGATTGAAAAATAAGGAAAGTGATGAATTAACATTGACTCATAGCCCAACTATTGAATGTTAATGTAAGCGAAAGGGGTCGCGACACCAAAGACCTATAGTTAAAGAAATTGTTGTCGTCAGAGGCTCATTTATAGAGTTATACCCGGCATCCGGAGAATAAGTAAGATTTATCCAATCCCCGGAAGGTATATTGGTAATCATGTATGATAAGAGATATAATTGAATTTGTGACTAATTATCTCAAATGTTCGCAGATTGTGGTAAAGTACCAAAACCCGACGGGGTTATTACAACCTTTACTTATGCCAATATGGAATTGAGAGTAAGTGCCCAAGATTTTAAAGGCTTTTGGTACCGTATGAAGCGTTGTATAGTCTAAGGTGTCGTTCGCTGATTGGATGGGAAGAAGTGGGTGAAAAAAGGATATTTGCTCTCGATCTGGTTAAGCAAGCTTCTGAGGATAATCAATTAATTTGTGAAAGGCTGAGGAAAACTTAGAGTAGGTAAAAGAGTTATGCTGACTAAAGACGTAGATCCTTGAAATTTTCAGTAGGAGATTCAGTGTTTCTGAAAGTTTCTCCATCCAATGGCATAATGAGGTTTGGGAAGAAAGGAAGGTTGAGTCCCCGTTATATTGGACCTTTCGAGATCTTAGACCGAGAAGGAGAAAAAGCTTACAGACTGACATTACCGCCAGAATTACCAAGTATTCATAATGTCTTCCATGTTTCAATGCTATGCAAATATCATCCAGATCCTACGCACGTGATTTAGTATGAGCCACTAGGTTTGAAGGAGGATATGACTTATGTGGAAAAGTCGATTCAGATCTTGCACAGGAAGGAAAAAACGTTGCGGTTTGAGACAATTCCTCTGGTCAAAGTTTTGTGGCAGTAACACACTTCGGAAGAGTCGCGTGGGAATTGAAAAGTTTAATGCAAGAAAAGTACCCACAATTATTTGAGGACTGATGTATGTTTAAATTTGGGGATCAAATTTCCTAAAGTAGGGAGAATGTAAACATCGTAAATTTTCATATACTGGATTTTATCGATGAGTAACTATTAAGCCAGTGGGATTAAAAACGCGTTCCTGGTATACGATTAAGCTGAGTTATATTTGGAATATAAGGTTACGGGAGGATACTTAATAAGATTTGCATTTTTGACATAAGAACTTAGGTGAATTAATTTAAGTGCAAATATAAGATTTTTACCTTACACTATATGGAAAATTTAATCAAGTACTCAGACATGCATATTTATATTGAGGTAAGTAATATTTTAGTTGCCAAGTAAAATGTGAAGATTATATATATATATATATATATATATATATATATATATATATATATATGTAAAAATGTATCCACATATATGAATATACATATGTTATATATATGGCACACATGAGCTCTTGGATTAGCTTCCAAAAATGAAGCCAATCCCGAGGATAACTATATGGAAGGATGTATTTATATATATATGTATATATATTAAAAAAAATGCATGGGAGCGATAGAGGGAAGGTGGAGATAGCAACAGGGTTTGGGTAAAGATTGTTGGTGGAAATGACAGTCGGGGGAAGAGCAAGAAACATGATGGAATGTGGCGTTTGGTAAGAAGAAAAGTAGAGTTGAAGAGGGAACATGTTGGTGCATATTAATAGAGAATACTTCTATTGCAGTAGCACATGCATGGGGTAGTGAGACACTGAATGGTAAGTAAAGGACTGACACATGAGGCTCGGGTTGCAGTAGGGAAATGGAAATTGAAGGCTGAACTCGGCTGTTTGAGTATGGGCAAGAGCAGATCGAAGGCTGGCAGGGCATTGGAATGATATATATATATATATATATATATATATATATATACAATACATAGATACTGAGGTGAACCATAAATAGAACAGAAGAGCATGGGAAGTCTGAAATCATGACAGGAAGAAAAAAAATAGTGATGATGAGAAAATGGGGCAGTTAGAAATGAAAAAGCATAAGAAGGCAGACCGAGGAAAATAATGAAACTAGTAGGAAAAAGGAAAAGCTACCTCAGCTCCCTATCTCGTCTTTCATCTTTTATGGTTTTCATCATCATCTTGTTAACTCTCTGGTTTCACTTAAAACGAAAATGAAGGAAAGAAGCAGTGTAGAGAAGAAAGTCGAGATAATGAGGGAAAAATGAAGGAAACAGTCATGTAAGCGAGGAAAGAAGTGCAGCAGAAAGGAAATGCTGAGGAAGACTGAGGCTGAAAATGGTAATGTCAAACACTGAAGCAGGGGATCGTGCTAGCTGATTTGGAATTTTCTTAAGGGCTGAGTTTGGATGATGCTTGGTTGAGGAAGGTGGAAGTCGGCGTTCTTTTTTTGTTTTTTAAGTAAACTGAAGTAGAACATGCGGGGAAAAAAAAAGGGGTTGGAAACTTGATGCTTAGAGGGTTGATTAGGGGGCCAAACTCATGTTAAAAATAGGGTTAACATAGTAAGACTTTAGGCTGCTAACTAGGACAAATTGAAGCTTGACCAAACACCCAACAACAATGAGGTGGCCAGAGGAACCACGATCACCAGCACCGGACGGAATGGAGAGGAGATTTTGATAGGTGGCTGGAAAACAAAGAGAGACTTAACTTTGTACATGCTTTAACCCGAGAGAAAGAGAGACAAATAGAGCTGGAAACTGGAAGAAGAGAGAATCAGAGAGTGGAAGCTGTCGAGAGCGTAAGGAAACACGAAATGAAGGTGAGGATTAGTAAGGGAACATGATAATAAAATTGGAATAGAAACAGAATGCGAAACAAAGCAGGGTAGCTTAGCTCGAAACTTGAACGAAACAGAGATGTCGAGGCTGGTAGAGTAGCCAAAAATGAGGTAGCAGAGGAACCACGATCACCAGTACCGGACGGAAGTTTACGAAAAAGAAGACGGTGGCAGCACCGGAAGCTTGGAAGGTGATGAACAGTGCGGGGAGGATTGAAACCGAGAAGTGAAGAAGAAGAAAAGAGAATTTGGCTCGAAGGCCAAATCCAAAAAAAAAAGAGGAAAATATTTATTTATATAGGATTATATATATATATAAATTAAAATAATTGGAGATAGAGAAGGAGGTACAAAAGTTTTAAAAATAGGGAAAAAACAGTTCAAAAATACTGGTATAAAATTTTGGGGAAATAAACCAAGTGGACAGAACCCACCGACTCGCAACGTCTCGAAGGCTTTGAGGACTACAGACAGATATCAAGGTAAGGAAAATTCTCATGTGCTGCTAGGGATAAATATACGTAATTTCTCTGTTTTTGTAGATATAAATTTTAGGGTAAATTTTCTAGTTACCGAAATTATAGAAAACCTTAAGTCGATTTTACCGTTTCGGGATTTAAGGAAAATTTTAAACTCCGTAGATCGGCCCAGCTTCTGATATAGATTTACTTGGTTTATTTAGACAAAAATCCTGGTAATTATAATTATTGATTTTAGATCGAAAACTTCTGGATTTGACTTCTCTGTACCGAGTATTGGAATTTTTAATCGAAAAATGGCTAGTCAACCTCATTTGATTTGTTTTTGTGAAACACACTGAATTTATATGTGGTTTAAGAAAAAATAATCTGTTTATAAAGAATTACTGATGAGATGTGCTTAAGCGCGTGCTGACTGTGTGTCGCACGGCCTGACTCGTACAGATGAGATGTGCTTGAACGCATGTAGACTGGATGTCGCACGGTCCGACTCGTACCGATTTTTGAGACAAAGGCTATGGATAAATCATGATTCACTTCTGTATGTTTTGTATTTGTTTCCGTGGTCCACAGAGTATGATGTACCGTGCAGCATGCACGCGAGTACGATATACCGAGTCTTTGATTATGGTCTTCTGACATTCTGATCTGTGAGCCGTTTAGGTAGCTGATCACTCATACGGCAATTGACATCCAGGCACACTTGGCCCGTGATTGCCCGGAGTCACTGACATTGGCCAATTGTCATTCTGATATCTGATATAGCATGTCTGCCTTGTCTCGTCTATTTGGATTTTTTGATGTGACTGTGTGAACTGATTTAATTTTATGGAACTATGCATTTCTACTGCATAAACACTATAGGGGCCACCTCTTGAATCCTACGGGACCAAAGTGACACATAGTTGTCTCTTTAAAAACTTTATAAGGTTTTAGAAATCGGTATTGATCTTAGTTCCAT
Organism: Firmiana major; assembly: GCA_033439115.1. Lineage (NCBI taxonomy): Eukaryota > Viridiplantae > Streptophyta > Magnoliopsida > Malvales > Malvaceae > Firmiana > Firmiana major. The sequence continues at coordinate 8,085,778 of CM065903.1, forward strand.
TTTTATACTGAAATTTGCTATGGATTTTTTCGATTTTGATTTTTTTGAATTATCTGCATGTACTATGATATCTGGAAACTTTTTATTATGTTACTGAAAGTTTTGAGATTTCTGTATTTACCACAAAAAATTGATTATACTACCAAAGTTTGTTCTGTTTTCGATTTTTGATTTTGATACTTTTGGATTTACCAAATTATCTGTATACCTTTATAAAATTTTTTTCTAGTTTTGACAAATATATATTTTTTAGGTAGTATATTTATCTACCTGCTATGAGATTTTTCTTACTGAGCATGTTAAGCTCACCCCCTTGCTTCCCTCCACAGAGCCCCATGAGTAACTTGAATTACTTTTGTTAGTAGGGTAATTCGCACAACTATGGTTCCACAGAGTATCTTTCTGCGTCGAAAGTATACCTAAGTTTAAGCAATTCATTTGTGTTTAAAATTTTTGTAAGTACAATAATGTATACAAGATGTATCTGGGGAATGTGAACATGACTATATTGTAAAAGAACATTTAAGATGATGAATAAAGAAATACCTCTATAGGATTTTTGTTTAAATTTGTCACTAAGAAATAAAATTAATCAGACTGAATTATTGTTCTGTCCTATTATCAATTCATAACCCAACCAAAAATGTATGTAATTTGGGTCGTTACATATATGCATTTATCTACTTTGTTCTCCTCGAAACCTATGTGTTGGCTCAACCGAGAGGGGGGGTGAATCGATTTTTCTAAGAATTTACTAAATTTAAGTTTTCTTGACTAAAATTGTACTTAAGTAAATAAAAGACAATAGAAATAAAATAGAGTAAATGTGCATTAAATAAAGAGTTAAATGAGAGAAGTTGCAAACACAGTAATTTATAGAAGTTCGACCAAATCTCTTGCCTACGTCGTCTCTTCTTGACGTTCTAGTCAAGGCGTAACTTCCACTACTCAAATTAAGCTTTACACTTCCTTTTTACAAGTTAAGAAATAACCTCTCTACCTCTCTGATAGATGAAGATATTCACTCTCTTTTACAGAAGATTACACACAAAGGAACTCTCTTATTTTTTCAAATGAGAATGAATACAACAATATTTACTCAAAGGTAGGTAAGAACAACTTAACAAAAGCTTTCAATAGAGAAATTAATACACTCAAAGCTGGAAACTTAAATGACACAGTACAAAATATCTCTTGTGTTATCCTCTGTCTTTGAGTGTCTTTAAGTCTTCTATTTATAGTTTCAGGAGGTTGGTGAAGCATTAAATGCATTTTTTTCTTTAAAAATTTACAGAAAGAGCCATTGGGAACCTCCAGTAGAGTGCTAGATCAATCTTCTATCTTGACAGGATCGATCTTCTAGTTCAAATTCCTGCAATATCAAAGTAATCCAAAGCAAAGAGATAGATCTCATTCTTGGAGAGATCGATCTCATAATTCATAAAGTGTTAGTGCAGATCAATCTGTCGAACTAGTAAATCGATCTTAGAAACTCTCTGTTTAAAGAAGATCGATCTTCATATCGATATTACAAGTGTTCTCGTATGATGGAGATCGATCCCTAATTACACCAGATCGATCTCATAACCTTACTGACTTGAGAAGATCGATCTCTATCCCTAGGAGATCGATCTCATAAACATTCTGTCTAACAAAGATCAATTTGTAGATCGATCTAAGACACAACCTTGCCTTAGAGGAGATCGATCTCTAACCTGACCAGATCGATCTCCTTTTGAATGAACTTATTTGAAGATCGATCTCATAACCCTTGGAGATCGATCTCTACTTCCTTAAAACCCAGTAATCGATCTCTATCCTCTGAGAATCGATCTTGAGTCCTTTAAACTTTAAACAAATCGATCTCCCATCCCAGGAGATCGATCTCTCATCCTTTAAAGCCCAGTTTTTGGTAAAGAATTTTATCTTAAGATGTTCTAATTCATTTCTTAACGTGTTGTAAACATCCTTTGATTTATCATAAGCTCTTTTGAATTACCGTTTTGTCATTTCAAAATATATCAACTTAACACCATGAAAGTAACTACCTTATCAAATTTCAAGAACCACTACCGAGATGCTTGCTTAATGTGATGACTATGTGACACTTTGTTCTCGCAGGATTCAAGAGGTGACACCCACAGTCTCACTCAACGTATTGTCCTTTTTGGCTGCGCAGCGGAAGCTTCAAGGTTTTGTTCCTTAAGGATGCGTCCCCGTGGGTTCGAACCTTGGAACCCTTAGGTATCCAAGCCTTACCACAATCGGTGCGTGGCTTACCTCATGTATTTTTCGCTTCAAGCCCTTGCACATTTCTTCGTGGTTTACCTCGCGCATTTTTCGCTTCAAGCCTTTTATTTGAGTGTTTAGCTTACCTCGCGCATTTTTCTCTTCAAGCTCTTGCACGTTTTCTTCATGGCTTACATCGCGCACTTTTCGCTTCAAGCTCTTGCACTTTTTCTTCATGGTTTACATCGCGCACTTTTCGCTTCAAGCCCTTGTTTGGGTGCTTAGCTTACATCGCGCATTTTTCGCTTCAAGCTCTTACACTTTTTCTTCATGACTTACATCACGCACTTTTCGCTTCAAGCCCTTTGTTTTGGGTGCTTAGCTTACATCGCGCACTTTTCGCTTCAAGCTCTTGCACTTTTTCTTCATGGCTTACATCGCGCACTTTTCGCTTCAAGCCCTTGTTTGGGTGCTTAGCTTACATCGCGCACTTTTCGGTTCAAACTCTTGCACTTTTTCTTCATAGCTTACATCGCACACTTTTCGTTTCAAGCCCTTGTCTGGGTACTTAGCTTACATTTCGCACTTTTCGCTTCAAACCCTTTGTTTGTTGAGTGCGTGGCTTACCTCGCGCATTTTTCGCTTCAAGCCCTTACACTTGTGTTGCTGGTGCGATCAGTCATCTATCAATTATGTGAGAACCTCAACAGCCAATAAAATATCAATATGGCATAAATCATAGTTCAACAAATTAAATTTCAACCCATAGTTAAATAACAAGAAATAACATTAAATGAAATAAAGTCTCACTGCCAGTGTAGTTACAAGTGGTTAGTATTCCGCATTTTTGCTATCCTCTTACCTTGTGAACTTTTCATCTTCTTTTAAGGCATTGGTGATGGCTTAGGTAGCCCAGCGATGGTAAGGGTTTCTTTTCTTTGAACTTCCTTATATGTAGTTCAGCATCGGTATCACATCTTCTTGAGTTATATACTTATCTACTCTAGAGAATAAGTCTGAGATCGTCGTCAGTTGATCTAAAGATAGCGACTTGTAACTTTTTAGACCTTGTCCCTTGCAGCATTGCTGTTACAGGTACTCCAGCTTGTAAATCATGTACTTCAAGAGTAGGATTATGGAACTGATCTACATAGCTCTTGAGTGATTCCTTGCTCTCCTGCCTTAAGGTAAGCGGATAGGTGGCCTCCTTCCTTTTCTGGCTTTTTATCACAAAGGCCTTCGGGAATTTGTTTCTTAATTGATTTAAAGGATGAGACGGACCCCTCTAACAAGCCATTGAACCATTTCATAGCGTGTCCAACTAGAGTCAAGAAAAATGTCTGACACATAATTTCATCTTCTCATCCATGCAGCAGTATTAACGACTCATAATTATGAATAGGATCATGGAGGTCGATTTTCCCGGTGTATGCCATCATTTGTGGCATTTTGAAATTTGGAGGCAACGGTTTCTCTATGATTGCTGCATTAAACGGGGTTCTCCTTCTCTGGCTCTTTGGGACTAATTTTTTCTCCTTTAAAATGTGTTCTACCATCTTCTTCATATAAGTGGCATTTTGTGTTGTCGGATCAGCTCGACCATAATCAACAGCTTCTCTACCTTTCCCTAATAGGTCAAGAGTTCGGTGTGGAGGAATCCGAAATTGAAAATTCGCTGTTGCGAATTGGATTTAGGGTTCTAAGTTGGATTCATTTTTGATCCTCTCCTCTTTGTACGAGATCTCGTCATGCCGTCAGCTTTCTCATCTGAGTATTCTAATATTGCTTCTGTTGGACTTCCGTAATTTTCAACATGTCGGTGCCTCAAGCCTCCAGCATTCTCCCGTGCTGAGTTTCTCATTCCATGATGCCTCAGTTCTCTAGCACTTTGATGTCTCCGATTTGTTACAGTTCAGTGCATGGGGTTTTTCGCAACCTTCCGTCTCAGGTTTACCATAACCTCATGTAACAAGTCTCTTGCGGCTGTGCCGAGAGGGTATCATGCACCTCGCGCGCCAGGGTCTTCCGCACCTACGTTGCCTGGGTCTCGTGGGCCTCTGTTATCAAGGTCTCGTGAGATAGGGTCTCGCGCACCTCCCGCACCTGGGTTTCGTGCGCCTTTGCCGCCAGAGTCTCGCGCTCCTCTCGCGCCTGGGTCAAAGTCTCGCGCGCCTCCCGTCAACTTCACTTTCGCAACATTAACATTACACCCTCGCAACGTCCTGTTTCTCTCGTGGCACTTTTTCCCTCCGCGGTACTCGCAGCTTAACTATAGCTCGCGGCACTCGCGGCAAGCTATAGCCTCGTGGCAGGCTTTCACCCTCGTGCACCTGGTGGCATTCGCTGCAAGCTTTCACCCTCGCGGCATTGCTAGGCCTTCGCGGCACTCGCGCATTACTAGGCCCTCGCGACTCGGGGAATAACTATAGCTCGCGGCACTCGCGACAAGCTATAGCCTCGCGGCACTCGCGACGAAGCTAGGTCTCGCGACACTCACGGTAACACTTGCACTTCTCACGTCACTCGTGGCACTGGCAGCAAAGCTTAGGTCTCGCGGCATTACTTACACCTTCGCGACACTCGCGACAAAGCTAGGTTTCATGACACTAGCGGCAACACTTCAAGCACTCGCGGCACTCGCGACGAAGTTAGGTGTAACGACCCTTGACCCTTGAAAATCGGAGGATTTTTTTTAACTTAATTTACCCACTTATTCCCTTATTCACTTAGGTTGTATTTCTGTTCAGTGCCAATCCTTAAAAATATTTCACTTTATTTATCCTTATACAGATTTCATCCCGACACATTACTTTCAATAGATGTCTGTACATACAAATAGTCTGGTAAAGAGATAAGAATGTATACCTCATGCATATACAAAAGGTAGTCTGGGGAGGCTCATATCCGCCAGCCTACGTCGTCTACGCAACATTTATTAAATGTAATTCACTGCAAAAATCTGAGAGGTAAAGGGGTGAGCTTTTGGGGAAAAGCCCAATAAGGTAATACTCTTAAAGCAGTTCTGATATATAAAAACATTTGAAGTTGTTCATAGAATGAAACTTAATGCAATACCATAAATTGTCATTTCATGCATAATCGTCATAAAGCATGCGTGTCTTCAAAACAAATCACATGCTTAACCATTTTACAACTTTTCATAAACCTTTCATGAACATTTCATAAATCATTTCGTAAACATTTCATGAATATTTCATAGTCATTTCATAAACATCTCATGAATATTTCATAATCATTTCGTAAACATTTCATGCATATTTCATAATCATTTCGTAAAATTTTCATGAATAATTCATAATCATTTCGTAAACATTTCATGAATATTTCGTAATCATGAAAACACATATTCATTCATCATAGTCGATTTTCATAATCAAATCGAGGAGACTAGGCTATAACTAAATCATGCGATACGTGTCATTCTCCGTGGAGAGTCATCATACCTATGGCCATGGTAAGGGGGGCTGTAGACTGGATCAGGTTCGTACAGTAATAATAATTATAAACATGGGTAGTATCTTCTTATTTCTTATCATATACTAGCACATAGCTAGGGCACGGGCACCTGTGGCACTCACCGTGAGGGGAACATTCATGCGTGCTGCGCATGCAAGAGATACTACCAAAACATCATTGTAAACTACCAGTTGCACGACATCTTCCACACAGGTTGAGTCAAGTGCTAAAGGGGCCAACATACTAGCACCCTAAGTGGTGCAGCCGGAACACCACAAAAAGTAACCATGCATGAAGCCTATAGTCTCAAAACAAAGTTTCAAAATCTTTCTTGGGTTTCATAACCCATAAACTCATATCGAGTAATAAAATCGAATTCTTTGAAATCTGAAACTCTTTCATAAAACAGAAAGACTGTGTGACACTTTGTTCCTGTAGGACTCAAGAGGTGACCCCCACAATCCCCTTTCGAAAACAAATTTCTTTTCTTAAATACTTTTGAAATTGTCAAAAGTTTTTTTAACAATATGGATATAAAAACATAAATAAATGTAAAACATCCGTACACTTCATACCGTAGGAAAAATTCATTTCGTATCATGGAAAGTACTCGGGGAATATTTCGATAATTTAAAACATGCATCGCAAACAGTTTCACAAGTATGAAAGCATTGATAAATCACCTCAAATCATATGCTCTTTCATAAAATTATTTATCAGTGAAACAAGAATGCATTATCAGAACTAAGTTAAATAGTACCATTTACCTCGATTTATCGAAAATCTCGAATTCGAGTGGTGACGCCTCCTAGTACCTCCTTTAAATCCTTCTACGATTCTCCTATATCGAAGTTTGTATTTCTTAGTATCCTATTTATCGAATTAACTATGATGCGTCAAAATCGTAACATTACTTACCTAGGCAAAAATACACCCGAAGTTATAAAATACGTACTATTATCTCTAAAACTTATATAAATTTGTTACCTCGGTGTCTGTCCGTACTCCTTGATTACTTCGACTAAGCGAGTCGATGGGTCCGGTCCTCTCAGTAAATTTCCCGAGACTCTTCCCCAAATTCCAAAATTTAATACCATTGTTTTCCTTCCTCGATTTTTTTCTCTATTTCCAATAATATATATATATATATATTTATATTACTTTGTTCTCCTCTTTTTTTTTTAGTATTCATCCTTTTCTTTTCTCTTTTTTTACTATTCATTTGAATTTTTCCCGCCACTTTTCCTTCCTTCTTCATTTTCATTTTGCTTGTTACTGTTCACAATCTTTCTCCAGGGCTCGGCTTCACTGCTCATCTTTGTTTCTAGGAGCTCGGCGTTGCCACCCCTCTTGTTCAACGTCCTGCCACCATGAACGCCGATCTTTCTCCCAGTCTCCACTCTTTTTCATATGCTCTACTTGTTCCCGACTCTCTCTCCCGATCACGCTCCTGTTTTCCAGCTTTTCAAGTCTGTTTTTCGTGCCGAGTGACCGAACACAGTGGTCGGCTACCTTCAGCTCCGGCACTAGCCTCTTAGCAGCTCGTGGTATGCCCCCTTCCCTGCACACAGTGGAGTCCGTTCTCAGTACAATGAACAGAGAGGAAGTTCTCTGTTTCTAGGCCATCGCAGCCCCCTCGGTTTCCAGCCTTTCCTTTTTTTTCTATTGTTTCTCTTCTCGGTTTCATTTCTCCTCCCTTGCTTCTTACTTTCCGTCCTCTTGCTTCCTTTGCATGACCCCTCCTGTTTCCAGTTTTCTTCTTCTCTCGGCTCTATCATTTCACTTCCAGGCCATGCTCACCTTTCCGTTTTTCCCATGCTCACAACAAGCCTCGGTTCCTATTTTTCTCACTGTTTTAGAGGTGCTAAATCCTTTGTTTCTTTTCTCTCTTCTCCAGAATTCACAGTGTTTATATATATATATATATATATATATATATATATATATATATATATATATATATATATATATACGTCTGTAGCAGTTTTCTTCTACTTCTTAATCAGTGTAGGTTCTCGGTCTTCTTCAGTTACCTTACTTGGGCTATATTCCCTATGTCCACTGCTGCAGACTTCAACATTTATGCATATATATTTATATATATAAATGTGTACTAGGAGAGGGCCTTCCCATTCCTCTATTGCAGGTTTCCCATTTCCTGGCATGCTCAGATTTTTTTCATGCTGCTCACGTTTTCTCTGCTTCAGTTGCAATTTTTTTTATTCCTAAATTAAAGTTCTCGGTGATGCTTCTTTTTTGCTTCAGTTTTCTTCCGTTCCTTGCTTCTATGCATGTACAGGATCGGGGCAGAGCTGGGTTTTGGTGAGGGGATGTGATGGTGAAGAGTTTGATGGCGTGAGAGTGAGGAGGAAGCAGGAGTGGGTTCAGTAATTGCTTCCTTTTGTTTCCTATTCACACCTTACACTTCGTACTGTACATGTATATATATTTTTATACTGTCCTCAATCCCACTCATTGCACTATTCCACCTTCATCTCTTTTCTCTCTTTTCACGCAAGACTCATTACCAGTTTTGTTCTCTTCTTTTCTTCACCCATTTCCTGCTACACTGAAATTGCAGTAGTCATGGTGCAGGTGTCTCTTGGGTTTTGGCTTAAAACCTGCTTCTTGCCTCCTTTTATTTTTCGGTTCTTTCCCATCTCTTTTCCTTCTCATTCAGTTCATATATATATATATATATATATATATATATATATATATATATATATATATATATATATATATATATATATATATTTCGGCATGCACCTATATTATATATATATTAATATGTCATCCGAAATTGGATCCTTGTGCAGCTCTTCGGCCATGTAGAAACGTGTACATTTATATAGATATATGTACATACTTTGATATATATCTATACAGATACATATATATATATATATATATATTTATATATATGCCCTTGATAAATTTCTTATATAGTATGTATAAAGAGAATTTAATTTAGTATGTATACTTATATAGATATTTTCCTAACTTATAAAAATTTTATTTCTACTTCCCCATAGATATTCATTCTTAGAACTATTATATTTAATTAAATTAATTCTTCTAAGTCTCTCATTTAGAAAATGTAATACCGACACATACAATTTAAAATTTCACTTGTTTGTTTATTAACCAAATACAAGAAAATTTCGCGGGGTTTACATTAGGTTTCATGGCACTCACGACAACACTTACACTTCTCGCGTCACTCGCGGCACTGGCGGTAAAGCTTAGGTCTCGCGGCATTACTTACACCGTCGCGGCACTTGCGACAAAGCTAGGTTTCGCAGCACTAGCGGCAACACTTCAAGCACTCGCGGCACTCGCGGCGAAGCTAGGTCTCGCGGCAACACTTACACTTCTCGCGTCACTTGTGGCACTGGCAGCAAAACTTAGGTCTCGCAGCATTCGCGGCAATACTTACATACTCGCGGCGGGCTTTCACCCTCGCGCATCTCGCTCCCCCTGTGCTCGAAACTTCGAAAGGCCATAACTTTGTGTTCGGTGGTCCAATTAAGGTGATTTTTTTTGAATCCGCGTAACTTTTCGAGATCTACGCGATGGAAAACAGCCAAAGGCAATTTGTCCAGAATTTTTTTCAAAAAAATGTCATTTTAGTTTCGAATTTTGAGTTTTTGTATTATCCATCTGTTCTCATCCCTCATGAACGTGTCCATATCATAGCTTTTCTTTCGGTTCCCACAGATGACACCAATTGTTGTTGCTCACTTACAACGGTGAAGAATTGCAGACGTCTTCGCCTTAATTTTTATGCCACGTGCCACTAAAGATTCTACAAGAAAAAGAATGATCAGAGGGACGCAGAGGTTGTTCCCTGCGTTGACACTCTGATGCTTAAGTCAGCCAGAGAATTGTGTAGAATTTCAGTAAGGAAAATCAGACTTAAGTTAACGAATCGTACCTGGCCTCTATTTATAGGGATTTACTCTGTCATTAATTTCCTTTTTACCATTTTTATCTTACTTAAGGCTTGTATAATTTCTCATATGTTTTCTTCGTGTGCCACGTGATGCATTCTTCGTGTGCCACGTGGCGCACTTTTATTATTCTTTTATCATGCACAACAATTTCATTAATAGCTTTAGATTATTTTTATTTTCCAATTTTAATTCGTGGCCAGCTCTCCGAATCTTCCGGAGATTGGATTCGCAGATCTTCTGATCCTCATGACAGCTATCTCCATCTCCATGAAATTAGGAATTAAATTATTTGCCCATGATCACGTGAGTTTTGATGATGTTATAACCAATGAGGCTATCAATCCAAAAGCCCAAGCAAAGGGCTCAAGGGTCGCCAATGCATGCTACAAAACCCAAGCCAGGTAACAGGCTTAAACATTAGTCCAAGCTTGATCGTCTGTTTGCATTTGCAGCATTCATTTGGCAAGTCACTTACTCAACGTTGGCAAAATTCCTTGACAGTCACCTAGACCACTTAACTCTTGACAACCGTGCGAACCACCTAATCAAAGCACAAAGTTCGATAAGAAACATCTATGACAAATCATCACATACCAAAAAAGTATATAAGAGTAAGAGTCCATGAGGTAAAACATCTTCTTCTTCTTAACACTTCTTCTATTACAGGCATAATCTCCTTGACATTCTCTGCTTCCTCATCCTCTCTTTTTACCCTTGACCCTCTTTATTAATTTGAATTAATTTGTGCGTCGAAGCAAACGTTGGAGTAACAATTCAAATACCCTTCCCCATCGTTCTTGTTTTGTAAGACTGGTCGCATCCTCTAAAGGTGACTAGGGTCTCCAAAAACTTCACACTTGTTAAAGACTCAACAAATGATATATGTATACATATAGTTTTTGTTTGATTGAATATTTTTAAACATGGATTTAAGTAGGATAGTATTGACATAATAGCAAGTGACTATCTATAAGATGCATTCAAAAAAACAACACATATATGTAATAAAGTACGTCAAAATCATTATTGATTTATATATATATATATATATATATATATATATATATAAAATTAATGGAGAAAATAAGGGTGTAAAACGAATCAAAATCCGTAAGCTTTTTAAGGATTTGTTTTATATTTTTAGACCTGTTTAAAAATGGGCTTAAATGAGCTTGGCTGGTTAACTATCCGTACAGGTTAATTCACATGGATACTGACTGACCCGTGGGTCAATCAATTTAAAATTGAAAACTGTGCATTTTCCTGGCCCAGTCCATTGGCCTTTTTAGTCTTGGGCCTGTTTACTTCTTCTCATTGGGCCCAATCAACACTGGCCTGACCTATGCTGGCATGTTAACTCACCTTCCTTTCCCTTTCATTTGGTAGAGGAAAAGAAGGGGCCGTTTGGTATGAATGGAGTAATCACTTTGCACTGCAATTTAATTGGGCGCGAAGTGATTACAACGTTTGTTATTAAGAAAGTTGGATGTAAAGTGATTGCAATTGCAATCACTTTACATCCAAAAGCTGTAAAGTGATTGCAGTCCAAGTAGGATGTAATCACTTTGCGGCCTTAGTTACAAAGTTAATTTAACCTAAATTTTACCCAAATTACTCTTTTACCAAAAACACAAAAATACTTTCATGAATGTTATAGGTAATTATCATACATAAAAAATATTTTATAAGGACTAAAATAGATTATTATGACATTCATTAAAAATAATAGATGAATTAAAATTTAAATTAATAATACATGAATTTGTAAATTTAAATTAATAAATGAATTTGTAAAAATATACTAATTAAAATTTAAATTTAATCATCATAAATTACAAATAATGAATAATATTAATAATATAATTTTATATCATTTACGTTTTCATTTTATTTAATTTTTTCATTGCATTAAAATTATTTTTTATAGTTATTGATATTTTTAGAAATTGACACAATTTTTCCAGCAAAGTGAGTGTATACCAAATATTGTAAAATTATTTTCTCTATAATTTAAATATAACTTTATATTGCATACCAAACTCTACAAAATTACTTTTTCAGCAATCACTTTTTGAACAATTATTTTACACTGTAATCATTTTTCGTCAAAAATGCCAAATGATCTCGAAAGGTAACTCGTGGAGGTGTCTGTTGTCGGTGCGCAAACCCTAAACATTTTCTCATCTCAGTCTCAACTCTCACCTTGCAAATCGGTTTCTCATCGCCACCGCCGGTCCTCAACAACGTTTAAAAGAACCGGCCGACATCCTCTCTCTCATCTCAGTAACTCACTAGTCACCCCCACCATTTTTGCCTTTCTCAAATCTCACTACCGACCCACCCTAAGCGGATACGCCCAGCCGCCAGCCCCCCCTCCGAGCGCCTTTCGGGAATCGGGATCCACTGTCCACATGCAGATATCACTTCAATAAGGTAACTGTTATGTTTTTTTTTTTTTTTGCGAGAACCCTAGAAGTATATTTGGCCCCAATTTTGCCTCCATCAGTCCATCCATGTTTCTTAAAGAAAACCTGTGCACGGTTGCTTCCTCCATAGATCATCAATTTCAATGGTTTTATGCTTATTTTGCTGTGAATACTGATACTGATAATTGCATAAGATGAGGTGCGACCATTTAATATGCATTTCATTTCCTCTGTTATTGTAATTAGATGTTTATTAGATTCAAGAGTAAATATAACTTTGGTTTTTTTAGCTATAAATTATTGTAGTTAGATGTTTATTGTAGAGATTTATCCATATTTCTGATGTGGCAGTTCTCATGCTCCCAAGTCCCAACGATTGGAGTTCTGCTTCTTTTTTCGATTTTAATTCTTCCCTGCTTTGTACTGTTGCTACTTTATAAGCTTAGGCATTTCTTCTAGGCAGTTCATTTTTCTCCTGTCCAAGTAGGTTTATTATAGCAGAATACTGTCCAATTTTCTTTTGCACCTTCCGTCTCGATGCATGTATTTGATCTTTAATTGTTACTCTCTCCGTTGCCCCTGTTACTAGAATAAAATTGGTTGCAGCTCTTCAAAAAAAAAAAGTTTCTCATTGTGCAGGCTGTTTAAATGCACAATTCATTCTAAGCCCAATTCATTTTTTTAAGGCCGTAATAACTTGATTTCATTAAAAAAAAAAAAAGCCCTTAGCCCGAGGGCTGGTCCAGCCCGCAATTAAACCGGTCTCAATTAATTTGATCCGTTTAAATACGAGCCTAAACAAGCTTGAACCGTTTAGGTCAATACCCGTATTGACCGCATCGGCTCGCCTGTTTTACACTGTCGAGAGAAAGTTGTTGGAAAATTTTATAATATCAGAACATTTTTTAAGTTTTGTTTTTAATTGATAATTCTTGAAATATATATCTGCATTAATTTTGTATAATCAAAATTTTATTTTTGAAATAGTTATTATAAAAATCAAATACAATGATAATTTAAAAAATCTCCTTCCATGATCTTTAATTTCTTATAATGAGTGTCTAGAATATCTTCTTAGCATATGAGGATGCTCATTAGATCTCTTAATGAGTTGAGTGATTTGTTAAAGTTGGAAGTCCAATTTGATTTTTGAGTGAATATGAACAAGAATATTAAATCAATTAAATACGTTTGGACTTGAAAATATTAGCACGGTCCTAGTCTTTTAGTTATAATTTTTTATAATTCACTTAATTTGATAATTGATTAAAATAGTATATATTTTATATTTTTTTGAAAAGATTTTCGAAGACATGTCAAATTGATAAAAATTATTGAAAATATACTAATACGTTTTTAATTTCTTAAAAATCTAGTACAATTTAATTTGAACCTTTCTTGTTTTCAAGTTTAATTTTAAATCTCTATGTTTTTGTAGTTATTTTTAAGAATTTTATCTACCCCTGTTATACTTAATTATTTTGTATATTTTAAATTCTTAGATTTTAATTTTAAAAAAAAAAAATCTAATACTGCTTGAACGGACTTGGGTTATTTGAATTTATTCGTTAGTTAAAAAAAAGTTTCTGATTATTAAATTGAACCGAATTCACCATAAATTTCTTAATACTATGCTAAAGTCCAATCCGAATTTGATCCCATCCCATCATTCATATCCATAAACAATTAAACACCTTTGGTCATTCTCAGTTACTCAATAAATTAGGACAACAATCGAAATTCAAAAGAAAATTTGAAGGTTTTTTTTTTAAAGGTATCGTTAGTCTTATCCTTCTTTACCTATTTATTAAAAGTAAAAAAAAAAATGTTCCTATGCAGGTATACTAATATTACAGTGCTATATAGCATCTTCCTTATCACAAATGCTGCAATATATATAGGCAGGAGTTTAACTCCACCAAGAGAAGCAACGATGTGCAATGGGAAATTCCCGATAATTTCCCTAAATTCAAAATCCTTTAGCATAGTTGCAGAGTCCAAGTTGGGAGCAGGAGTTGAGTTTAGTAAGCAATGGAGCAGCACGTTTTGAACTCAATTGAACTCCTCAATAATAATCAACCCCTCTCATCCCAAGCCCTAGCTTCCCTTAGATCTCTAATTATCAATCCCTCCACTTCTGATTCCACGCTCTCCTCTGTCCTCAATGCCCTAACTCGCTCTCTGCAATTAACTTGCGACTCCGTCTTCCTCCACCACTCTCTTAAGCTCCTCACTGAACTCTCCTCTCACCGCCCCAATCTTTCCCCTCTCGCCCTCGACTTGCTCCGTTCCAGCTTGCTCTTCTCATCAGGCTCACCTCGCCTTGTAGGCGAGTCACTCTGCGCACTTCTTTCACTCACTTCATCCCAAAACGACATTGATGCTGCCCGCTTTGTCTCACTCTGTCTCGGTCCTTCTATTTCCGTAAGACTACGCTTATTGAGAAATGCGGAGAAATTTACCGTTAGGGAGTCGGTATTGTTAGCCCTTTTTTTAGGGTTTACGAGGGATCCATATCCGTGTGTAAAGAAAGCAGCTTTGGATGGCTTGGTCAAATTGTGTAAGAGTGGTGATTTTGATGATCGTGATGTTATTGAGGGATGCTATTGCCGAGCTGTTGAGCTGCTCTGCGAGGCGGAGGATTGCGTTAGATCTGCAGCAGTTCGCGCAGTAAGATACTTTATTCTCGAAGATTCTTTTTCAGATAAATTTACAATGTATTGATAATTAATTTTGAATTTTACAATTTCTGATTTTTCTCTCTTCATTCTTTTTTTTTTGAATTGAGGTATGTGACTGGGGTAAACTGCTTGTAATATCTAGTGAAGAGAGGAAGAAACAAGACTTATCAGATGCTGTATTTATCCAGGTATTTTGAATAAAAAAACTTATCCCCTTATGTTCACTGTCGTGTTTCTTCTTGCATATTTTATGTCGAAGAAACCTTAAAATTTGGAGTTGATTATTGGAAATTAATAGCAATGTGCAGCGCTTGTTGCCTCATCTCAACACTAGCCTTTTTCTTTCTTCTGATTTGTTTTTTGTTAACATACATGTGCAGCTCTGTTGTATGGTAAGAGATATGAGTATTGAGGTAAGGCTTGAAGCCTTTGATGCTCTGGGGAAGATAGGACTTGTATCTGATGATATCTTGCTACAAACCCTGTTTAAGAAAGTCCTAGCGGTCAACAAAGATAAAATCTACCAAGCAATTGAAGGATTTGAAATTTCAGCTTCTGCTGCTGCGGGAGTTTTTGTTCATGGGCTTGAGGATGAGTTCTCTGAGGTAAATGTTTGCTGATTTTGTTGTTATCCCTGGTCTTATGGCTTGTACAATATTTATCTCAAAGAGACACGTATTTTTTAACTTGTGGTCCCTTTGGGTCAACTTAATCCTGTATCCCAGTTCAATTCTAAGCACTTTGCCTGAACTTTGAGGGTTATGCTTGGTATGGTTATTCCAGTTTTATGTACCATGGTTAAATTGAATGAGAATGTGTTTAATCTGCTATATGATTAAACTAGCTAGGATTCTTAGCTTGATATGATAGACACATATTTTACAAAACAGAAGTGTTTGGCAGTAATTGATAGAACGTACTTTGAATTTATTTGAAGTTAGGTCATGTCTTTGCAGTTCAAAGGCAATTCTCCCTTGGCATGGCTTTTAATTATGATGCTGTCTGTGCTTAATCTGAAGGTACGAATGTCTGCCTGTTACTCTTTGCGTACACTCACTATCTTCTCTTTGCGATTTGCTGGTGAAGCCTTAAACCTGTTGATGGACATGCTGAATGATGATTCAACAGTTGTCAGGCTACAAGCTCTGGATACAATGCATCACATGGCAACCAGTGATCATCTGAAAGTTGAAGAAATAGACATGCCCAGGGTAAGGGTTTTCTTTTCTTTTCCTTTTTTGCTTAGAGTTGCACACATATAGAACATCTAAATGTTTGATGTGCCTAATTTAAATGACGATTGATGAGCTTGAGACTTGGGACAAGGCGGAGGTAGATGTTGGAGAAGTTTTGCTTGATATGTCTCTGCTATAAATTTATGAAACCTGACCTCTTAATAATGGTTCCCATTCAAGGCAGTTAATTTAATGAGCAAGTTAACTTTTGGAGTTATTACTAAGAGCTTCTTTCATTGACGTTTCTCACTCAGTCTCTCTCTTCCTCTTGGTGAAGCCTTAACTTTTTAAAATTGCTATTCTTTTCTAGGGTTTTAACTTAGTTTCGTGTTGAGTTGTGGTACATAATTATAGAATTCTTTCTCTATGCAGGTTTCTCCTGTTTAAAAGATAAACATTGTTATTTAACCATCATTGTTGCCTGATTTGGCAGTTTCTGAGCGCCCTTTCTGACAGCAGTTCTGTCATAAGATCTACGACAAGGAGAATACTCAAATTAGTAAAGCTTTCAAAATTGAAGTTGTTTAGATTGTGTATTGATGGCCTTCTTGAAAATTTGGAGACATGTCCACAGGTTGTTGCCCCTTTCTTAGTTTGCACCTTCAAGTGGCTTTTCAGGCTGCATCTTTTATGTTTCCAATTTGTGTGTTACTTGATTTCCAGCAGCTATATCCATTTTTTTTTTCCACTTATTTCAAGTTGCTTCCAGGATGAGGTTGATATCTTCTCAGTTCTGTTTTATATTGGAAGAAATCATGGGAAGTACACAGTCCAGATGATTGAGGAGGTTTCTCTGCAGGTTAGCTTGGTTTCAAATATGCTATTGTACATATTGCTTCTAGTTTGATGATATTGCCTGCTCAACTATGAAAAGAACAGTACCACTAACAGAGTTCGTGCAAGCTTTCTTAATTAAAATTCATATAGTGAGAATGCACATATATTCCAAATGATGCATTAGTTGCTTTGTGCATGTAGAAGTTTATCTTACTGTGTATGTTTCCAGTACATTTGGGCAGAATCCACAAATTTTTAAGTAATTTCAGACACCTAAAGAAAACTTTTCTAGGATAACAAATTAAGAAATAAGTATATTCATGCTGATTACAACAGTGAGTCAATAAGCATTTAAGCAATGTGGACATCACAATATTGCTGTCATATGTTGGAACACTCTCCCTCTACCCCTATTTGTGAAATGGCATTGATTGTTTTGTTGGCTTCAGGTGGAGCCAGCTTTTGGAGGTAAATTGGGCTTTGATAGTACAAGAGTAGCAGCATTTCTTGTGTTGGCCATCTCTGCTTCATTGTCATATGAAAAGGATGTTTGTGGTATTCCCCCTAGAATTTTCTCTTATGCAGTTACATGGCTGGGGAGAATCTCTTATGCTTTAAGTGGTGTTATGAACCAAGAGACTCTCTTGGCTTATTTATCTGAGTGCAGTAAATCCTCTACCATTGCTCTTACTGACTTTAGGATAAAAGAGGCACTGCCGACAGTAAAAGGTGAGCTCATCTATGTTATAGGTTGGTAGTCTTGTCAGTATGCCCTTTTGGCAAAAAGATGTAGAGACATCTGACTATCATTATCTGAAATTGTTGAGTTTAGGAATGTCAGCTACTCATGCAGAATATGAACTAAGGGAGCATGATGAATTAAGAAAGTCTGTAAACCTTATCTTTGGAAAGGTCAAGGACTTGTGGTCATTGGTAGAATTAGCCTGCACAAATGAAGCATTGAAGGCCATAAGGTAAGTGAAGTAGTGAACTGTTTTTGTTTCCTTGATGCATTTTATAACTATATATAAGGCCACGGTTTCTATCTATTTGCAGGAAATGATTTCCTGACTTTTCATAATCCTTTTTGATGTGATGCAGTTGTTCTGTTGTGTTATATAAATTTTTTATTTAGTGGTCTGTGCATGCATTGAACATATGGAATTATCTATTCACTTCACGTTCATTACCAAATTAATAATACATTTTATGAGAACCATGGTTGTGCCATCTTGACTACCTATGTACCTTGAATTTGTTTTTTCCTTTGGGTCTAGCAGGGAATGCAAGGAAGAAGCGGCATCATTTACCGCAGAATCTCCTGGATCTGCTGATATCATAGCATTTGCTCGGCAGTATCTCCGAGTAGTGGAATTGCTTGTTGCATTATGGGAGCATTTTATGCCAACAAAAAAGTTTAATCCTTATGGAGTGGGAAAATTAGAGCTTTTGTTAGCAAAGTTAGAAAGGAGGCTCAGGGAAATCAGAAATAGGTTCATTGGCTTGTCCAAAGGAGAGGAGTTGCAAATTTTGACCTTGATAGTTGTGGCATGTCTTTTGAGGTTGTCCAAGATTGAGATCTGCTGTTATGATACTATCATGAAGAAGTTGTCTTCTGCAATTTCCCATTTAGAATTTCTTCACAAAGAGGGAGCTATTGAACCATCTCATTTTATTGTTGAAGTTAAGAAATCATTACATGATGTTGGCTCTTCAAGAGGTGGTTGTACCTGTAACCCTCTTCTCTTCAAGAAGTTAGTCAACTCCTTTTCCCTTCAGCAGTTCGTGTTAAGTGGAAGTCCCAAGTACATAACTGCGGAATTGGAAGTTCCTGGTAATGATTCTGAAAATCCTCTTCCTTTTATCGCTGGAATACCCGCTTCTATACCACTGGCAATCACTCTGCATAACGTTTCGAGTGAAAATAGGTTGTGGCTAAGGATAAGTATGAGTGAGGAGTCGACTCAATTTGTATTCTTAGATTTGAACCTAATCAGAAGCGGTAATGAGGTCAGGGAATTCACATTTGTGGCCCCCTTCTATTTAACCCCAAAAGCAATTTCCTTTAGGTTGAGGGCTTCTATAGGTATAGAATGCTTGGAAGAGAATGTTTATCAAGTCAAAGCCTTGGGGGGTCCAAAACGTGAGCTAACATATATTTGCCCTGAGAAAGAGATTTTTCTATCTACACGAGTTAACAGGTAAATAAATCCACTTTTCTTTTGTTATTGCTGCTTTGGCATGATATTAGTTAAAAGTTGAACATAATCTCATCAGAATCATACCAATGCATTTGTTAGCTTGAAGTTTGATGGGTCAAATGAGAGAACTTGTTGCCTTTGCATTGTCCTCGAGCATGGGTAGAGGTAATAATGTAATTTGACAAATCATTCAAATCATTAAGGACTTGTTAAAAGTTTAAACAGTAAACAAGTATTAAATTGATTTTGAGTTTGTATTTTCACGTTTCGACAAAATATATTCGATGAGATTAATGTTTAATCAATGGCAAGCGAAACAATTATGTACGCGTCCACCTCTTAACCCATGCAACTTCTGTGACTAAAAGACAACAGTTGATATGAAGCACCTTTTACTCATAGCCTTGGTGGTTTTCACTTGCCAAATTTCACCCTCCTTGAAACATTCCACCTATAATTCAGCAAATTAGAAATCAGTGACAACCAGCATTTGATGCACCTATAGAAGTAAATAGGTGGCCATGCCAAGGTATGATAGATGCAATCTTCTTGATTCTTGTTTAGGAATGTTAACGGACAGGTATATGTTAATTTTGAAGTACTTGAACTCGATTAATAATTATAAAATCTGAATCTTATTAAAATCTGATTATTTTTTAAAAAAACTATCCGAATTTTATCTTAATAAATTTTATACTACTTGTTAGTTATTCTAATTCGTTTAATTATTTGATTATTCAATCCATAATTTGACAACTCGTATATTAATTCGAACTTTTGGAAAAAAATTAATCATTTAATTTTGTATAAATCAAAAATATAAAATTAAAAAACATACATATTCTATCATAATTAAACAAATATTAATAATTCAACAAATTACTTGAAATTATAGTAAATAAACAAATCATAGAAACATATTTATGAAACTACAAACAAACATAATTTAAGTAAAAATTAAAAAACATATTTGAAATTTATTGAAATCATGATACATGTTCATTTTTTATCATTATTAAAAATGTCACTTAAGTCCATAGTTGTAGATGGTCTTACAAATAAAATAAATAAAATATTATTGTCTTGAAATAAAATATAATAATAGACTACTTTTGAAAAAGAAACAAATAAAATAAAAAGAATTATAACAAATAAATTATTTACCTTCTATGTCACTCTTTAACCAATTTTGACAACACATCAATGCCTCCAAAGTGTTCGGATTAAGCTTACTTCGATGACTACTCACTACTCTCTCACTAGTGCTAAAAGTTGATTCGGATGCAACTGTTGAAATCGGAATAACAAGAAAGTCCCTAGCAATCAATTGCAAAGTAGGATACTCTATCTCATTTGTCTTCCACCAATTAAGAATATCAAAGGATTGAGTCCTTGGCAAAACTGGCATTTCTATATAGTGATCGAATTCTGATTTCACATTCACACTAGTAGCAGAAGAACTAAGAAATGCAACCAACTTTGTGAAATCTTCTTGTTGAGAAGTAGAGATAGTTGATGCTTGAACAAACGATTAGTTTAATGTTGAAGTACACAAAAAAAACATGTAATTTTGGTTTAGAGGATTTATTCTGGTATTTATTAAGCAATTCATAACAAGTTTTCTTAACTTGTTCGATCTCAAAGATCATCACCGAAAATGTTTGTAAAATAAAACTTAGTCACTTTCATTTTATACCGAGGATCCAATACAACTGCCACAGCTAACACTACATGAATAACACTCCAATATTTGTCAAACTTGTCAAACATTTTCTTAGTCATCGCACTAATTACAACATCATCACTATACATCCACTTCATTAGTGCATTTCGAAGTTGACAAATTTAAACAAAATAACAATTTGCAGTAGGATACCTTGTCCCTGAAAATAATTCAGTGGCATTATAAAAGATTTCTAACTTTTCAACAATAATTTCTGTCATCTGCCAATCATTCTCACTAGGCATTTTAGTATAAAGCTTATCCCTAAAAATCAACCAAGGAAATTTTTTTTTGTATTCTATGGCAGTTCGAAGCATCAAGTAAGTTGAGTTCCACCTAGTTCTACAATCAATGCTTAACTTTTTAGTACATAAAACTTTTGTTTAACGTGCCACATCTTTAAATTTTTCCACTCGAGAAGAACTAACAGACTAAAATGCCACACTATCACGTATATTGTCAATTGCATGCTCTATTGTGGATAATCCATCTTTCACAACAAGATTTAAAATATGTGCACAACATCTCATGTGAAAGATTTTCCCATTAAGTAAAAGTTCAGAATACAATTTATCCGCTATAATAGAAATCATATCATCATTAGAACTGCAATTATCCACAATAATAGTCGAAAGTTTGGTCTCTATATTCCATTCAGTCAACACTGCCATCATTTTTTCAGCAAGAACCTCCTTGGTATGGGGAGTCGGTACATAGATAAATCTAAAAGTTTCAAAATAATATTAGTTAATTTGTTAACAATTTTTTCAAAAAAATTAATGAATCGTGTACATGTTAAAAGGTTCGAAAGAGTTATTTATCTCAAAATACAATTTTGCAACACCCAAGAATCATCAATAAAATGAACAGTAACAGACATGTAGCCTTTCTTTTGATTTGAAGTGCACATATTCGTTGTGATTGCTATTTGACTTTTTAGCTTTTCAAATACACCCATTAGATTTGCCTTATCTAATTAATGAATTTTGAGGATGTCTTTTTTTTTAATTGTATTGCGAGAAACCATCTTGAAAAGGGGTTGGAGGCTAGCAACAAATCTTTTAAATCCAACATGCTCCACAATAGAAATAGGATACTCATGCAAGATTATAGCACGAGCCAACTCATTTTTTGAAACTTCTTGATCAAATGTAAAATTTCCAAAACGAACATTCCCGTCTTTGTTCTGCTTCATGCTAATCATCTTTTGTTTTTTAAAGCATGTTTCAATGTTTGAATTTCTTTTCCTTGAACAAGTGACCATGTGATTTAGCAGAGCTTTTGTTCCATTATGGCTACTAACCTTTAGAGCAAGGTTGCAATAGTTGCATATTGCCTTATCTTCTCCATTTATATTTTTCTTTTCGAAGTTCTACCAAGCCTCTGAAGTTAACTTGCGAGAACGTTTGATTACTAGAGGTATCGTTGAAGTAGATGTTGTTAGAGTTATATCAGGGGAACTATTTGAGGGCAACTTGGAGCATTAATATTTGTGTTTCTCGAACTTGAACCCATAGTTGATGGAGCAGTGGCAGCCTTATCATTCTCATCAGTAATCTCAATATTTTCAGTTGTTGCCATTTTTCAAAAGACCTGTAAACAATATAAAAAATAAAATCAAGCCGAGGGTAAGGATATTTGTAAAAATTAGAAAAGGTTTGTATGACACAATCAGGTTGACAATAAACAACAACATATCTTAATTGAAGAAAACATATAAACTTTAGTCAAATTCCAGTGAATGCATGTAAAGGAAGAAACTGAGTGACTCTCACCAAAAGAAAATGTTGGCTCTACCGAGAGGGGGGTGAATCGGTTTACTAACAATTATGGCAAATTTTAATTTAATCTTATATCAATCAGAAAATAATAGCTTGCAATAATGAAATTAAACAATTTAATGTAAAGTAGGGAAGAGAGAAACAAACACAGTCGTTTATAGAGGTTCGACCAAACTCTTGCCTACGTCCTCTCTCCTTGACCTTCTTGTCAAGTGCTTTCTTTCTCTCTTTCAATAGAGCTTACAATGTTCCTTTTACAGGTTAAGGAATAACCTCTCTACCCCTAGCAATACAGAAGTGTATTCACCCTTTTACAATTCTCTCTCACTGAGGAACAATCCTCTTCTCTTTTAAGGTAAGGTTGAATACAAATTGAAGCTTTAAAGTGCGTAGCAAAAATAAAGCTTTTTGCACTTAAGTTTATACAATGGATCTCAATAAATGAGCTATGAAGACACAAGGAATGAAAGGATTAAAAGCTTGAGAGTGTTAGGAATGTGCAGCAATAGTCTCTGTATCCTCTTTGTATTCAATGCTTGGTTAAATACTGAAGGATTGGTAGTTGGAGCATTTAATGCTGTTTTTCCCGTTGAGATTTTGCAGAAGCTAGCCGTTGGGTACCTCCAGTAGAGTGCCAGATCGATCTGCCATCTTGGCCAGATCGATCTCTTAGTTATAAATCCTGCAAGATTGAAGCACAAATACACAAGGAGATCGATCTCATAGGTTAGCAGATCGATCTGTTAATTTGAAAATAATGGGGGAGATCGATCTGTCGAATAGGCAGATCGATCTCCTAATCTCTCTGTTTGAGGCAGGATCGATCTACAGACCGATCTGCCATGCAGTCTCGTAGTGGGGAGATCGATCTCTCAACAACACAGATCGATCTCCTTAGCTCTCTGACTTTGAGGAGATCGATCTCTTCCTTACCAGATCGATCTCTTAAGTTCTCTGTTTGAGTGTGGATCGATCTTCCAGATCGATCTACAGTCTTATGCTCTTAAGGGAGATCGATCTCTTCCTAGACCAGATCGATCTCTCAACTCTAGCTTTAGCCAGATCGATCTCTTAACCCATGCAGATCGATCTCACTCTACCTAAATCCCTTTGTAAAGGTTTAAGGCTTGGCAGATCGATCTCATACCTTCATGAGATCGATCTCTCATCAGGTAAAAACCCAGGAGATCGATCTCTCATCAGCCAGATCGATCTCTCATCAACAGAACTCTAAGTTCTGGTACTGATAACCTCTAAACATGTTTTTATATCATCTTAATACTATTGAATTAACTTGTTTTGTCATTTCAAAATACATTAACTCAACAGAAAAAGAAAAAGAGTGGCAATCACCTTAATGGGACAAAAGAAATTAATGTGGTATTGTCAAAAAGTAGGATGTAGATTCTTTTCCAAGGTGATAAAAGCTGTAAAACTGGAAATAAACTAGCAAGAAAATCAAACAGTAGGTGAACAGAATCCAAGTTCAAACTAACATAAGGAAAAAAAACATCGATGTTTTGCCAATGAATCGGTTCTTTTTTCTGTACTTCTCATTCCAGTGCAATGCAAGGAAGCAGTAAAGATAAGTTAAAAAGAATTGAGTTTTGGAAGAAGACATGTTCATATCGGCTAAGAAAAACAAAAGCAACAGGCAAGACCAAAGCTTAGAACCCAACCCTAGCATTCAGATTATGAAACGCAGCACAATGAGTGTTCCCATTACGTGATTCAGTGATGGGAAGCCAAACGTCTTGAGGGTTAAGCTTAGTGAGATAACCCACTCAGCGGCGGGATTGAATACCCGAATCAAATCAGAGTTCACGCCGCACGCCTTGAATAAATAGGAGGCGTGGGTATCTCCAACATACAGAAGAACACCCAACATACAGATGCACACTCGATTGGTTTTAACGAAAGTGGGTATCTCCAACATAATGAAAAACTCCAACATAACTAAAATTACATATTTGGCATGTTCACTTACAGTGCAAGTGCTGTGTTGCTGGATTTGAAGAAACGTTGCTGCTGGAAGGA
The DNA here is from genome assembly GCA_033439115.1 of Firmiana major. Classification (NCBI taxonomy): domain Eukaryota; kingdom Viridiplantae; phylum Streptophyta; class Magnoliopsida; order Malvales; family Malvaceae; genus Firmiana; species Firmiana major. Next base: position 8,110,301 of record CM065903.1, read on the forward strand.
GAAAGAGTTACTATCGTCGATGGAGAGAGAAAGAGTTGCTACCATTGCTGGAGGGATACACTGCTAGTGAATAGAGCTGCCACGCCTGAAGATGCTGCCTGATAATGGCAACGCTTGAGGAGAGAGAAGCCGACGCCGGTGAGGAGAAGAGAGATAAGCTTTGCTCTATTTGGATTTGGGAAAAAAATGTTGGCTCGGGAGTGATGAGTTTACTAAGGGCGTGAGAGAAGGCAAATCTAGACACGTGAGAAAAAAAAAAACAAAGTGAAGTGATGAGAACAAAGTGAAAGTTAATCGGGTTCGGGTTTAGGATACTCGAAGGGTACTATTCGAACTCATCACGGGTAGTAAAATCGTTATTCTAATCCGATTAAAACCCGTTTATTGGGTACCTGAACCAGACTTAAATGGAACGGATAGTACCGACTACTCGTTTAATTATTACCCGTTTACATCCTTATTCCCATTGGGTAGAATAAAGCATTTTGCGTTGGATCCACAGATGGGCCCGTGAGCCATATGAAGGATCTCTCAAACTGCTTACTGAAGCTAATAATAATAATAAAACAAGCTCACAGTTTTTGAATGCTCTCTGTGCACATGCTTGCAATTTTGGTCTATGAATGCTCTTCGAGGTCAAATTTTTCAGTAGACCTGACGTGTGGGATATTTCAGTCAAACTATTAATGTTCATATCTGTTGTTACCAGAAACACTGGTGACGAATCGCTGACGTCTTCTTTTCGGGTTTCCTACCACGTGTTGCCGAGAACTTCTGCAAAAAAGAAGAATATTAGAGGAACGCAGAGTTTGTTCCCTGCGTTTGCACTCCGATGCTTAAGTCAGAAAAAAATTTGGCAAAGTTTTGGTAGGGAGTTCTCAGATCTCGTTTTTGAATCATACTTGACCCCTATTTATAAGGGTTTCTCTCTGTTAATAATTACGTATATGTCATTTTCATTAAATCTCAGATTTTTTCATACCTATACCCATTTTCTTCGTGCGTCACGTGACGCACTTTTTTTTATTTCTAATATCATGCACAGCAATATCTTATGTGAATGGATCCACAAATTAATTCATCACATACAACCGCAGATGTAGAATAGCATGCAACTTACCTCAGGTAATCATTTCCACCATATGCACCAGTAGTATAAATTGCGCCATTAAGTTCCACGACAACAAGAGCAAATCGCTGCAAAACCAGGTTTAGGTCAAATTTAACATTAATAACTTATATATATGTGATGCATGTTATAAGAGAGTTGCATAATTTAAGGATGTTGAAAGCATGCAAGATAGATACACGTTAAAACTACGGAGCATAAAATCCAGATAGAAGCATGCCATGCCCCAAAAACCCAACAAAATATTACTCCTCAAGTTACCCAGTTTGTAAACCCACTGTTAACCATATTATTCCTTTTAATTGGAGATATTACTAAGAAATTAATGGCACCCTTGTCCTGAAATTGAAATTTTAGTATTTATTGCCATATGCTTTTAGTTATTATTGCCTACTTGAAGGATATATGCTTCAAATATATACTTATTACGTCTACCAATAGGAGATCTAGATGATCTGTTTCTTCTATGACAGATAAATTTCAAAACTAGATTCTTTTACATTAACTAGAAGGAAAAAGTCATGCACTACATTCACCTTTTGCATCATGGAGCGTGTGTTGATCCATCGTCCAACAATTAAGTCAAGCATTGAACCCCATTCCCACCATCAATGGCAAATATTTTGCCATCCAATGCAGCTCTAGCTAATCTTCCCTTTTTCTCCTTAGTGAAGGACAGAGAGTCCACCGGTCACTTGATGGACTGTATGATTCAACTAGACAAAAACATAACAGAAACATGAGACATAAGAAAATTTCCTTAAAAGAACAAATAGGAATACAAGAGAAGCTGATAGCAATATCACACCAAGAATAACCATCGCCACCACAGAGGACATAAAGCTGACCATTCAACTGTGCAGCTGAAGCGTATGAACGGACAGAACTCATCGGCTGAACAGATTTTATCACATCTTGAGATGGGAATAAGAATTCAGTTCTGATAACTGTGATTCACCATCATATCCTCCCATTAAAAATATTGCCTAAGTAGGATCCAATTGCAGCTTCTCAGACGGCTCAATTGCCTTTCCATTAACATGTCCGACAGAATCATTGGACAAGGATTCCAACATCATACAACGATCTTTTAGCCGTTGAATTTCCACTTTTGCTGCAACCTGGAAATGAGGGTTATAGGTATTATCCATTGCACTGACTGGAAATAAATAATAAGCTCTGCATGCACAATTTTCTGTTACTTTTATAAATTTATAATACAGAGCAAGTATAATTTAGAAGGATGAGAAACAGAACGTAAGGTCAGGGACATTGCCGTAAAGGTTATGATTTGGATTAATTTTACTATAAATTAACTGCAAGGAATGTATAAATCAATCAGTGGCATAGAGGTAAACATTTGTTAGTCATTTCAAATCTCTCAAGATTGTCAGGCATAATTATTATTAAAATGTGGTTATGATCCTAAGTTGGTAATGTATAGTGCTTGGAGAAACTACTAAAGATGTTAATAATGACATCAATTTACTTGTTTGAGCATGGTCTAGTTCAAACCAGAAATGATTACAACAGTAGTAATTGCTTGCAATAATAGGTCTAAACTGTTCTTCAAGCAGAGGTTGGCACCATAGTCGAACACGAATCTTAACCTTAATCAGAAAAGAATAATGTCAGCAACATACACAAAAAGAGTAAAACAATGGATTGCACATGAACTATACAGGGGTACTTGTGCAGGTCATTAAGTTTTCTCAGAACCATCAGTAGTACTTGTCGACTACCACATCCCACGTTATGGTTGCACCGGCCTGAGTCACTCATAAGATTATTAACATCTATTCCCAGTAACCATCAGTAAGCAATTATGAAAATTTTTCTTTAATCACAAATTTGCATATGAATTAACTAAAGGAAATCAAGTTAACAAAGAGCCACAGAATTGACCTCAATCCCTTCAATTTGAATGTTCACTTTCTCTCCTCCTTTGACAGTAAACTCGGAAGCTGGTTTTGGAAGACCATTCTGCAAGTTGTTGGGTCGACTCAGCCCACCATATTGCACTGGAACATCTTCAGGCCTTATGAATCATCTATCAAGCAAGCAAATTTTGTATTTTAGCAGACTTAGCATATGATTTTTTATTTCATTTTATGGCAAAATAGGAACACCTATATGAAAAGAAACAAATATTAGAAAGTGGACAAAAAGAACAGTGAAATCCAATGAGGGTAAGGGAGAGGGATTCAAAAGTTAATTTTAATATTTGAATTGTTGATGGGAAACAAGGAAATATACTAGGACCTCGTTACCATGGGAGATTCGACATGTTACTCAAAAGTGAAGTTGCAGCATCTATACGGGGGGAAATGCAGGGGACTGAAAAGTTTCTAAGCAAGTTAAAAACAAAATGTATCCAAAAGACTCACTAGTAGAGCGTTTCTGCTGCATATTCTTCTCTAAAGATCACGAATTTGCTCTTAGTTCGCTGAGTTAGAAAAGGACTGAACATTGAATACAGCACACTGAAGTACCATGAGACAGTAATGAAAACCTAAACCAAAAAAAGTAGATAATGGAAAGTTGAAAGGGATCTCCAGAACAGTTTGAAGAGGAGAGACAATCATTGCTATTTCTATAGGAATTAATCACCTGTCGAGCTACCATTTCGGGGTAATTATCTTGAAAAAGAGAGAGGATCTGATTTGAGGCGACCCTAAGCTCTCTTTTGGGCATGTCTTTGAGATCAATCACCTGAATAATAGAGTTAATCCCACCAGGCTTGAAATGCAAGAGATTTATTCCTCTCTCTAGAACTTGAACTATCCATCTCAAAAACTTCTTCAACTTCTCTTGATCACCAAAGATTCTCTCATACATGTCCTTGTCTCTAAAAACCCTATAAGCTTTGTAGCAAACAGGGTGCCCTTCCCTATCATAGCCATGCATTAAGCAACCACTCCCTCAAGCTCCTTAAATCCCAAGTCCTCATCCGCAACATTGTCTGCTTTAAAATCTTTTCTCTAGGCAAGACACTTTTCCAACATGTGAAATGTATCCGAGACCCTGAAGTCCCTAGCTCGCAAGAACTTCAACAAAATGACATCAGCCTTTTCATCTCCACCGAGAAGAGGGATTCCCCACATGGTGCATCCCCCGTCAAGGCCATAAGAAGCCATGAGCTTATCATTTAGTTCTTGCAGCGCCTCCTTCTCAGAAGACTTGAAAAGGGAGATAAAGTATGTGCTTCCTTGAAAGAAGAAGAGTGGAGAATGGCGGCTTCCATTAGAATAGTAACAAAGTTTTTCTTGTAAGGATTTGGAGAGGCCTCTGGTGGGTCTTGTGCAAGGGATAAAAGAGAATGGGACTAGAGCACTGCCGCACACACCAATATGACCAAACAAACCAGGAGAGGAGAGGATAGGAGATGAGAGGATTATAAGAGACAAAGGAGATGAGAGGAAAGAAACAAGCCTTTTACGGAGAAAGAGAGAAATTTCTCACATAATAAAAGAAAATAAAAAAATAAAACACCGCGAGTTTGGTTTTTGAACTTTCAACGGCTTAAAAATAAAAACAGAGCAAAAAAACAGCAAATGTTGAAGTTCAACCAACCCTTCCCCTGTTAACTGTTAAATGTTGAAGTTCAGCAAATGCCATCCGCCCACACCCTTTTGTTAACTGTTAACTGCTTTTTTTCTTCGTTTTCTATGTGCTACGAAGGTTTTGGACCTTCTCTACTTGATAATTAGGTTGGGGGAGTAAAGTAACCTATAATACCTATAAGCTGTAGAAAAGAGACTTGTTGCCTTGACACTTGATGATTTGGAGAGTAAAACTTCACTTTGCGGAAGAAACACCCGAAAAATGTTTAAAAGAATTCCCCTGTTTTTATTGAATTCATAGAAAGGATGAATCAATCTTGTAACGTGATATCTGAATTTTATGGTAACTAGGTTAGACCCACGCGTTGCGCAGATTGACAAAAATAAATTAAATAACAAATTATTGAAGAATAAAAGTAGATATAAAAAATAAAATGCATAATAAATTATCCAAGAATAAAGGTTCCAATGATATTGATAAGACTTTGATTCAATTGAAAATATAACAGAAGTTTGTTTTACATGTATTGAAATAAACCAGTCCTGCTCCTATAGATTTCGACCTTAAAGAGTTCAGGTTCGATCATTAAAAATTTGCAATCATTTCCAATTCTGATGTAATTGTCCATAAAAAATTTTCGCCATCTATCAGAAAATAATTTGTTGTGTTTCGATCGGATGTATTGAACTTGCCATTGCTGATGTTTGTTTGGTACGATGAAGGTCATGTTGGTTGATTGTTTAGGCATACACTCTTCATGAAATTCTTTTGGCACATGCTGCAAAAAAATATGTATGATTAGAAAGTGCAATTTAGAGTAATAAGAATTTATCAGAATTATATTGTAATTATTAGGACACATGAAGTTTTAATGTTAGTTTTTGTCATTGTGCATTCAAAATAAGGTGGATTAGAGTTTGGAGAACAAATGTTCATTGGAGAATTGCTAACATAATAATGATCTTGTTCTTCAGGATCTTCAGGTAAATTTTCTTCAGGATCTTCAAATAAACTTTGTTCTGATATGGTTTAGTCATCAATGTTTATATGCAAATATAAAAGTGCAAATATAGAAGAATCAAATTCAACAATTATATATAAATAGCAGTGAGGTAAGTATGAGAAATGCATTTACCTTTTCTTTGTTCGATCATCTCAATGGTGAGCAAAAAAGATGCACTGTTGTAGAGGTAATTAGTAAATGTCATGTTTCCATTATATTCAAAGAAAAGTGAATCTGTCAGGCACAATGCATGATCTTGAACAAATGTGTTCCAACCACGTGCCAATGACTTTGATTTTACAAACAGTAAGTGTACGAATCTGTGCAAAATGACGTTCGACAAATGTAGATGGCAAAATCTGAGTAATGAGCATATTATAGTCAGTGTTGAATATAATGTTTGTCAAGATGCTTCACAAAATTATGAGCAAACCATGGGATTGGGGGAACAAATGTGTAAGCAGTGGTGTATATGCATTTGTTTTGTTTAAGCATAATGCATATTACATAAGTTGTGAAGACAGAGGATATAGCTGGAGTAAATAATGAAGAACATGAGCAAGTTTAAACAAATCTATTTGTAAAGTAGATATGTCAGAATGAAAGTAACAACCTAGGAAAGATGATATTGCATTATCAACAGAACAACCAGTATCGTAAGGATAATACGACATTAGACAAACTGAAGAATGATCGATTCTGTAAAAAGGATGATATATTTGTTAAAGAGTTGTAGATATGAGAGAAAATTTAACAGTTTGACGAAACAAATGTGTAAGTAGTGGTTTATATCTATTTGTTTGGTTTATATATGGGGCAGATAGCATCAGTAATGAAAACAGAGAATGAAACTGGAATAAATGATCAAGTTGATGACTAAGTTTAAATAAATATGTTTACAAAGCCGATATGTTAGAATGTAAATAATAATGTAGGAAAGATCAGATAGCATTATGGACAGAACAATCAGTATTACAAGAATAATATCATATCGAACAAATCGTTCAATGATGAGTTCTGTAAAAAAGAGTGATATATTTATTAAAGAGTTGCAGATATCAGGGGAACTAAAGCAGATTATCGTGTAATGGGTTGGCTTACCACCGTTTGTTTTTTGATTTCAGACTCGAGCACGATTCCAAAGCATCTATCGTTGTCTTGTTCATTCAAGGTTGCCATTGGGGATGACCGAAAAGTTTTTTTTTTTGTTTCAGTTAAGTAGTAGAAGAGGGATGGGAGAGTTTGGACTTTTCGGTGGAAGAGGAGAAGAGGAGAAGAGGGATTATTGAGTTTGGATTTTTTTTTTGGTTATAAATGAGGTGGAAGATAAAGGGAAGCAATGACTTTGTTGGAAATTGAGTTTTGCATAGGGGTGGGATTGAGAAAGTTTTTTTTTTTGGGTAAATAATCGGGAAGAGGAAGAACAAATCATTTAAAGCTGGAACAATTTTATGTGCAGGTATGGAAGATTGTAATCTGTGTAAGTTATGGAAAATCGTGTTGTGAATAGTAATTAGGTTTATTTATTTATTTATTATTTATTATATATGGGGAAGAGGAAGAGTAAATCATTCGAAGGAATAACAGTTTTATGTACAGAGTATGGAAGGTTGCAGTCTGTGTAAAATATGGAAAATTGTGATGTGAATAGTTGTTAGATGTTATTTTTATTGTATTATATTATTACATATATATATATTATATTATTATTATTTTTGAATAAATTGTAAATATAATTATTATTTTATATATTATATAAATGGAGCAAAAATGTTAAAAAAATAACAATATATTTTGCAATTTTAAATAAATTTTTATAATTTATATTTGTAAAGTTTGTAAAATAGAGTTTTAATGAAAAACTAAATTGTGTAAAGCATAAATGATAAAAATTGATGATAAATATGTTTTTTTTTTAATGTTTAATTTAATTCATTTAAAAATATGTTGTAAATTGTGTGTGGATTTTGTACAAATATTTATAATTTTTTTTTTAAGATTTTATATGGAAAAAAATATGACGTATAATAATAATAAAAATAATTTTTATCTGATATTTGATATTTTTTATAAAACACATATAGAATGAATATTAAAACTATTTTAATGTATTCGGATAAAACTTTTTGATAAAAAGGCGTGAGTATATCTTTGGTATATAATTATATTATTATTATTATTATATTATATAAAAATAATAAGATTTATAACATTTTTTTGACAAAGTTCCTACCATTTGCTGAAATATTAAATAATAATAGCATTTATAAGTCCTGTAAATTTTACAAGTGCATAAACATATAAAAAAGTGATAGTGCCAAAAGTTCTATCAAATCTTCTTCAGCATCGCTACATATCCAGCCGTAATAAGGTCTGTGTTGTTTCTTTGACAGAGGAGCTGCAAATAATGTTAAATGTTAAATATATTCAGTAAAGTTTTTGAAAAAAAAATTGTATATTTGCATATAAAAATAACGTTATATATGGCATGTTGTCATTGCTAAATGTATGTTTGTTAATTTTTTGGTGATTCTTATGTTAATATATAAACAAATTATGTAATCTTATGTCAAGGAAAGATAAATTTTTGAGACAATGCAAAAGAGTAAATGGTATCTTTAATGCATATAATTTCATATAGTATTTATTATTTTGATAATTAATAATTATAATAATAATTTAATAATAATTATAACATTGTGATAATAAAGAATTGGATGAGTGGAAATATAACATGTATGGAAGTAAACTTGAAAAGTAATGGGGGCAGTCAGAGTGAAAGTGCAAGTTTGTCCAACAGCAATGGCATTGTCAGTAACAAATTTTTTCCACCTGGCAGAAAAAGCTTTGTTTTAATCAGTGCAAATGTAGCGAACTTTCCATGTTTGCTCTTTTGCAGAGATGGTAAAGATGAGGTAAAGATGAAGTCAGCAGATGATTTTGGAAGGTATTCAGTTGCAAACGATTGTGACACATGCTGATAAAGAAAAAAAATGATCTTTAATAAATTTTAAGATAATATGTATCAAATATGCATAAAACTGTTTTGAAGATATATAAATATATATATGAGATATAAATTTAGCAAATATATAAATATATATATATATAATTTATAAAATTTACCAGCACAAATGAGCTTTGAATATTATTTTTTGTCATAGTAATTTTAAAATAAGGAGCATTCGCATTTTTATTGGAAGCTGGATCAGATTGTTTTTTTTGTTGTTGCAGTCGAGAAGAGGATGACGCCAGTACATTTTGAACTGTTGTAGTGGGCGGATGTAGGCAACCTGTTGTTTATGCAGCATAAGAAGCAGCCAAAAAAGCAAAGTATAAAAAGCTCAAAAGAATTAAGATACTTGCCAGTTCTTTTTTTTATATCTTCATAGGTCAAAATTATGCCTTCATATGTATAAACAGTGACACCAAAGTGCATATTTGAATTTAAACTGAAGGTCAATATATCTCCATATAATAAACAGTGAGCATTAACAAATTTGTTCCATCCATCTGCAAAATAGAACTCTCCATCCTGACATTTTAATTTGAGTTGAAATTGTCCAAAAAGATTACTAAACAAGATGATTTCGGACGTAGAAGAGAATAAATTAGCATTCTGATCTATGAATTTTTTGAGAATAAGCTGCCTATAATTATAGAGATTGATTAAATATAGCACAAATTAGGATGAATATTTTTTGAGACATCGAAAATATTGATTTGTTGTCTATTTTTTTTTTTGCAAGCAGAAAAGAGACATGTATGAGACATAAGGAAATAAAAACGAACATGAAAGTACCAAATTTCATCAAAAGCAAGCGACTGTTTCAATCACCAATCGAAGATTATGAGCAAAATGTGGACAACGATTTTTGCAAAGTGAAATATGCAAGAAATCAATGTAAACAGTAAACAAAGCATCAGTCATTGATTTACCTGATTATTTTTGTTCGCGGAGTTGTAACAGAGCGGTATACAAAAACTGGGCAATGAGGGAAATTGTGGATCGGTCATGGTGTTCACTATGTCTGCAGAGAATAGAAGAAGATGAAGAAGGCAAACAATTTTCTGTTTCCTTTTGTTTTTTTTTTTTTTGTTTTCTAATAACAATAATAATTGTAATAGTAACTATTAAAAAAATAAATAGATGGAAAAATTATTAAAGATGTTTGGAACAGTTACCTAGATAGATGTGTGAAAATTTATCAACTGACTTGTGCATGTGTGTACAAAGTTGCGGTGCAGTTAAATGAGAAGTGAACTGACTTGTGTATGTCACGACCCAAATTTCCTAAAATTCACTACAAATTTTTTTCATTTTTTTCGTTTATTTTTTAATTCTTACCTTTCTCGCATCGTGACTATCCTACTAACAGTTGGGCTATGATTCGGTGTTAGTCACCTCTCACCTATTTACCATTCCATTTTCATAATCACATTCATATATCAGAATTTACTATCCTTTGAATTTAACTAAATACTTATACAATGTTATTTACATAACCTACATCCTTGACATTATATCCGTTTACAGTACTGTGTATTTACATGTTCAGATACAAAATTATACAAATGTGTATACTTGTCTCTCGATGAAACGCAGCGCATACCAAATATGCAAGTCCTCAGCCGCGCTCAAACTACTGAAAGTACTCTGGAGAGGAGGAAAATAAGGGGGGTGAGCAAACCACACGCTCAATAAGACAATTATGCAAGGAAGTAGATAGCTCCACTATCTACATGCTCATAATGCCATGCCCTTAAATCCATTTCTTTTCGTTAAAATCTTACGCACAAAATCATGCATATATTAATGTCATAGTTTATAAAAACTATTTGTGCATATAGAAATCATGCAACTTATGCATCAATGACATTTTATGTAAAATCATAACATCATAATTAACATGAAATAAATCAAGATCATGCATTAATTCATGCCATGTGACAGCAATCATGAAAGACAATTCTTTTCATGAATTTGTAATTAAAACATGGAAAACTCTTCATGCTACTGTATTTAAATCACTTCATTAAAGCTGCAGTATAAAATAACCCGAAGGGGTTAAGCAAATCATAAATCAATCTCATTAAAAATTCATTAAAAAATTCTGTTATAAAAGTCACCCTTCTTTTAGGGACACATTTCATAAAATCCTCTAAAAAATTTAGCATCATAGTAGAAAATCACAAAATCGGGGCTTGACCCCTCCCTCGGGTCTACCATGGTCTATCGAGACCACAAGTTATATCATGTGAGACATGTAGGTGACAATATTAGTAACATCGAGGACTATGGCCTTAACCTAGTGATCCCTGGCTACACGGTACCTAGTGTGCGGGGTATCACACTTGAAACAGGAGGTGGGTTAATTCTGCCGCCAGAACAACATAACATCAGGATTACGAGGGCAAGGCATGTTGCCTCGCGACTGGTGCCACACCACTCCAACAATCCCCACGGTACAACGTACTCCATGTGATAGACACGGTACATCGTACTCTGTGAACCCAATCTCAGTCAAGGGGTGCCTGCAATAGGTCCTATCCACCCATGCCAAATATGTCTCAATATGCACGTGTGGACATATCATCTTACTGTGACACATAGTCTACAGGAGGCTCTAACACGGCTATATGCATGTCATACAAATTCCTGTGCGAGCGAAGCTCTAGCACGGTTTCATAAAAATCAGTAACATCTACGTACAAGTAGCACTCTAGTACAACTTTAAAATGAGTTATAAATCCATATAAAAATCACGTGCGAGCAAGCTCCAACACGATTTTATGCATAGATAAATCAAATCTCGTGCGAGTTACACTCCAGCATTGCTTTTATGCAATTATCATATCAAAACAGGATGCGAGCTAAGTTTCAGCACCTCCCATGCATGTCAAATCATTAAAACTAGTACGAGCAATCGCTTCAGCACCTTTTTATGCATATCAAGTCAAAACAGTCCAAAACAGTCAAAACAGAGTGCGAGCTAAGCTCCAGCCCCTCTCATGCATTTCACATTAATAAAAATCAGTGCGAGCAACCGCTCTAGCACATTTCATGCATATGATGTCACACAAGTCGTTGCGAGCAACCGCTTTAGCACATTTTATGCACACTCACAAACACAGATATAGTGCGAGCTATGCGCCAGCATTATCTGTTTTCATATAAACTTGATAGTTGGCCCATTTTCCAAAGAAGTTTCATTTAAATCTTAATAACACTTACGTAGTGTTTTCTTGTGAAATTTATGCAATTACTAGCCAATCATGCTTCATGCATGTCATGCTTTCACCATCCTTAGGTGAACTTCCCTCAATAGGGGTAAAATAATCTTTACCTATTTCGAGTCCTTAAAATCTTTAATCTCTATTCTAGGACCTTTATACAATATCAGTGTATAGAAAAGCTATTAAAATACGCGTAGCTACCTCTAGCTACTCACACAATTCCCTTACCTCATTTTTCTGTACAGTCTGACCTTTCCACTGATGTCTAATCACGCAGTCCGATTTACTCCCAATCCAATCTCCGAAACTGCAGATAAATGTTCATTAGGTCAAATACAATATATTTAATTGTATTTCATATTTTTTGGGCTTAATTTAAATCATTCGGCCCGTTTACCCATATTGGGCCCAATTGTACCATAATGAGCCTTAACTAACCTTAAGCTCATTTTTCACTTACTATTCACATTATCGAGGCCTATTGGGCTTATTAGACCCATCAGTATTTATTGGACCTCATTCTAAATTCTCGGATAGCTCAATTAATTATTTACGATAATTTATCTCTAATTCCAAAATATAATTCATTTTATGCGGAAATTAAATCCGTAATTGATGCGATAAATTTTTAGCACGCATAACGATGTAAATTGTCGTAAATAGGGGTTACTTACTCGAGATTCCATGATAGTACGTAAATCGAGGTTGACTCGAGCTCTCATTTGACGTACATTGTCGAGCTACACAATTACATATTTTCGGGTAAATTTTTAGTCGAATATTAATCAAATTAAATATTTCAAAATTTAAATTGGTCAATTTCGACCGCTTAACGACTTACCCGTAGCTTGATTGCATCACTGAGATTTTTTTCCAATTTTTCCTCTTTTTCCTTTCTTTTTCTTCTTTTCTGGTTGAACCGGTTCAGCTCGGTTCAGGCCTATTCGGCTCAGTCGGTTCAATCCGGTTCGACCTGTTCGGGGCTTCGCAGGTCGATTCTTCATCGGCTTTCGTCGCCAGTAGCTTCGCGGGACCTTGCGAAGCTCGAATATGGGGTTGGTTTGGTCAGAGGTGGCCGAAAAGTGACCGGTCCGACTCTTCTCCCTTCCGGGGTCGGTGCCTCCTTCTTTTCCCACCGTTGCTGGCGCTGGCCACCGTTTCCTAGGCCGTTTCCGCCACCACTCTGCTCGGCATCATGTGGGGAACCTTCGGTGGTCGGTGGCTGGGGCTGAATCGGCGCCGACGGCAAAAGATTCCTCTTTTCCTCTCTCGGCTCTCTCTTTCTCCTTTCGCCGGCCGCTGTTCGCCGCTTCCTTTGGCCTCTACCATCGTTGGCGAGGCTCGGCTGTCTCTCCCTCATCGGCTTCTCGCCTGGTCCACCATCGGTCGCTCCGTCCGGTAAGGGAAAGGGCTCCTCGGTTTTGCCTTCGTTTTCCTTCAGAAATCACGTTTCACGATTTTCTGTTTTTTTATTTTATTTTATTTTATTTTAATATTATTTTAATCATTATTTTATTATTAAAAATCCAAAAGCGTCTAAAAAATTATATTTTATTCATTTAACCAATTAAATGAATTTATCAGTCTTATTTCGTCTTTTCGGTATATTTTTTCAATAATTTTGGGATAATTTTTCGAAGTGAAAATTTCGGTTAATACCAATAAATTCATATCTTGAACAATTTAATCCTAAATTTAACTATTTCTTCATTATTGATCAAGATGTCTCAATCTCATATTTTAAATGAAATTTTCTTGTCCAATTAATACTGAGTTTTAGTCTTTTGATCATTTTACCCTTCAACATGTTCGGGAATACCATTTCAATCCTTTTGCATTTTTCATTCACGTACAACTCTTCTTATGGTTCAATTTACATCATTTGAATCATAATAAATTTTGATAAAAATCGGGTCTTACATAATCTCCCCCACTTAAGAAATTTGGTTCTCCAAATTAGAACCAAGTCAAATGGGTCCATAAACAACTTCGGGTACGTTTATCGCATTATACTCTTTAATTCTCATGTGACTCTTTTCGGAGCGTAATACTACCAACATACTTAACTAGGGAGATCGTCTTAAACCTCAACACCTTCTCCTTCCGTCTAATATCCGAATCGATTTTTTTTTTCAACATACGTTATACTTTCATTGAGCTAAGCTGTTGGAGCTCATATCCGATCACATATGCTGGGTCCGGATAGTATTTTCGAAGCATCAAAAGATGAGGCATATTGTGGATGCCTACTAATTCAGGTGGTAATGCCAACCTATAGGCCTTATCTTCCACCTTGTCTAATCTCTCAAAGGATTCAATATAACGAAACTCAATTTACCTTCTTTCCGAATCTCGTTATGTCCTTATGCCCTTAGGACAAGTAACTTCCAACAATACTGATTCACCATCGGTGAATTTCAATGGTTTTCTGTCTCTTGTCAACATAACTTTTCTATCTACTCTGAGGTGTTCTTAATCTCTCACAAATCAACTGAACATCCTCAGATGTTTGTCTTACCAATTCGGGAACAATTCTCTATCTGTCACCCACTTCTTCTTATCCAAGTCAGGGAACAACCCCTACGACCATACAATGCCTCATAAAATGTTATTCCGATACTCTAGTGACAATTGTCATTATTGGCGAATTCGATTAATAACAACTGATCATCCCAGGAGCTTATAAAATCCATGGCACACACTTTCATCATATCCTCCAGAACCTGTACAGTCCTCTCTGACTGACCATCTGTCTGAGGACGAAAAGCTGTACTAACACTTAGTCGAGTTCCTATAGCTTCCTGAAAAATATTCATAGAAGTGAGAAGTGAAGCAGGAATCCCTATCTGATACCATGCTCACTGAAACGTTACATAATGTTTCACAATTTTCCTTACATATAACTTCGCCTACGCACTCAGAGTATCTGGAGATTTTATAACCAGAAGGTGGGTAGACTTAATCAATCTATCGACTATCACCCAGATAGCCTCGTGATCCATCCGGATCCTCTGTAACCCATCACGAAATTCATGGTAACTTATTCTCTTTTTCGTGTCGATATAGGTAAAGGCTGCAATAATCCTGCAAACTTCTAGTACTCTACCTTACTCTGCTGACATACGAGACACTTTGCTATAATCTCTACAATGTCTCTTTTCATACCTGACCACCCATACCTTATTCAGAGATTTTCGATATATTCATTACTTCCCGGATGCACTGTATATCTCGAAGAGTGAGCTTCTGGTAATAACATTATCTCATCAACTGTAGTCCTTGGGAGCACTTATGCTGTCTCTGGACCTCAGTAAGTCATCATTACTCACTGTGAACTCTGTCACTGTACCCATCTGAATCTGACCCATACTATTGACACCATGCCGATCATCACGCTAAGCCTATCAAATTCGATCACTCAAATCTGGTTCTAATCTCAGGCTAGCTGTCACACAATTACTGTCATCATCAGAAGGGATCATATCACTACTGAGGCTCACAATTGCTCAGCAGCTCACGCTTCCTGACCATCATATGTAATACCATCCCGAGACTCTTTCTACTCAAGGCATCAGCCATTACATTAGCCTTTCTTGGGTGGTACAATTTTCACAATCAAATCCCTCAGAAGCTCTAACCCTCTTTGTTATCATATTCGACTCTTTCTTTGAAAACAGATACTTGGGGCTTTTTATGATCAGTGCATACCCAAATTTCTCACCATATAAGTGATGGCGCCATACCTTCAGTATAAACGCTATGACTGTCAACTCTAAATCATGGGTTAGATAGTTTCTCTCATGGTCCTTGAACTATCTGGATCCATAAACGACTATCTTCCCATTTTACATCAATACACAACACACTCATTATTTTGAGTTATCCATATACACTGAGAAACCTCTTGAGCTATTGGGTATGGTGAGATTAATTACCGAAACTCACCGAAGCTACTTTCATACTTATCATCCACTGGCATGCAATCTTATTCCAAACGAGACGTGTCAACTGAGTAGTCCATTTCGAGAAACTCACAACACCTCTTTTGTAAGACAGTTTCCAGTTGCTACTCATGCTCTTCCCTGGACTTCGAATACATCAAAATATCATCGCTCAAGATGACAACCACTCGATCTAGGTAAGGTTTAACTATCTTGTTCATCAATGTCCTAATAGTTACGGCACATTCACCTTCCGAATTCTTAACGGATGTTACCCAGACTTCAAATGGATCTCTAAAAAGATATGTGCTTTTCACAGCTAATCCAATAAATCATCTATAGTGGAAGGAAACACTTATTCTTGATGTTAGCCTCATTCGACAATCAAATTTTCATACATAGTTGGAGGCTTCCATTCTCTGTTCACAAACATAACAAGTACTCCTCAAGTTACACATTTGATTTGAGGAACGTTTATCCAATAACTCCTGTAATTGTTTTAGTCCTTCCAGTTCCACTAATACCATTTTATACCGTAGTTAGGATATCGGCTCCGTACCAGGTATCAACTCAATATAAAATTCTATCTCTTTATCTGATGGTAGTCCTGGTAGATTATCCGGGAACATATCAAGAAACTCCTAGCGCACTAGGATATCTGTTAACTCCGGATGTTCCTTATCCATACCAACCACACAAGCGATGAAACATTCCCATCATTACTCATTCCGTGAGTACAATCATTTACTCCTTTAATTACAATCACTACACCTCTTTCATTACGTGTCCACTTACAGTACACTTTTCAGGGGTGAAAACATCAGTATCTTAGGATAGCAATCTAAACAACATAGTTTGTAGCCAAATCAATCTATTCTCAAATATTACTTCAAAATTATTCATATTCCATTGAATAAAATCGGCTGACGTATCCTTTTTCCCTCGTTTTCAACTTACAATCCCTATACCCATATTCAGTTAGTGATAATCAGTTAACTATCGTCATATTACCTAAGGGTACAGGCTTCACATCTTTCACTAGCTTATAAGCAACTGAAGGCGGTATAACGTGGCACCGGGATCAATTAAAATAATTACTTCATTATTCACAACCAGTGTGGTATCTTCCACCACATCAGATGAACCATCAGTAATGTCCTGGTCCAAGGCATACACTAGCCCTCGTTCAACAGCCTACTTTCCCTTTCTCTTCAGCTGTGGCCTCCATTTTTGGTACAGAGATATCAACAAGGTTTTCTCTGTCTCTTTGCCCTTCTGTGGGGCAGTCTCACCTAACTCTAAGTAATCATTAAATAAATGGCCCGTTTTACCACACTTAATACCTATTTTAGTCAATAAAGTGTAGGACCTAATTCTATGGTATCTACCACACATCCTACACTATTTCGTAGCAGGTCGGGGTCCTCCAATCACAATACCCCTCAACAATGTTGAAATTGGATACACTGGGCCTTACCAATCATCTTACCCCGTAACTCATCAACTCAATTCTTTTACCAAACTATCTTTTTCCCATTCTGACATCTCTTTCATTCTCTATTCTCTTTCTGTCTCTACTTCGGACTTTACTACCTTTCTCAATCTCAAAGGCATGCAACTCATGATCTTATTCATACAACTGTAGTCTACACACTGCCTCGACATAGGTAGTAATATCTAACGGGGCCAATTGGACTCTAATTGACAATCTGAGCCCTTCAATGAACTTTCAGACATCCTGACTCTTACTGTTCATAGTGTCAAGGTCATACCTGCCCAGGGATATAAACTGAGTTTCATACTCATCAATCAATCAATTCCTTTGGGTCAGAGTAAAAAACTTTATCTGTAATTTCCTTTAAGTAGTGTCTGAGATATTCTGTCACCAGAATACATCTAGAATTATCTCTCATGTCCATTATGGATGTTTAACTCTTAAGATGGGTCGAGCGGACTTCCACCAATGCTTCGCCTCGCCCTCAAATCCCATGCATACCATGAGCAATTAGCTCTCAAAATATTCTCCACACTCTGTGCCAACCTCGCAAAGTGTGTCTCAATACTATCCGATCTCTCTGTCGGACTCTGTCTGATCCCTCTGTCTGACTCTGTGGGGCATGCTCAATACCAGCCTCCATTTCACTCTTATCTTGAATCTCATGTGGCGACTCAGTACGACTCTCAGACCTACCTCTACGGCCTCGAGCTCATGTACTCGCCCCTCTACCATAGCGGCTATCAGTTAATGGGTCTATATTCTTGCATTCAAACCAAATTCTTAGCTGCAATTTCCATATCGATATACACAATTGTATCTAAACAATGCACAGTACATGGGGATGTAAACTTCCTTAACCGCTAACATCGACTCAAATCAGGCCAACTTAGCTCTGATACCAAAAATTGTCACAACCCAAATTTTCTAAAAATCACTACAACCTTTTTTTTTCATTTTTTTCGTTTATTTTTTAATTCTTACCTTTCTCGCATCGTGACCATCCTACTAACAGTTGAGCTATGATTCAGTGTTAGTCACCTCTCACCTATTTACCATTTCATTTCCATAATCACATTCACATATCAGGATTTACTATCCTTTGAATTTAACTAAATACTTATATAATGATATTTACATAACCTACATCCTCGACATTATATCTATTTACAGTACTGTGCATTTACATGTTCAGATACAAAATTATACAAATGTGTATACCTGTCTCTCGATGAAACGCAGCGGATACCAAAGATGCAAGTCCTCAGCCGCGCTCAAACTATTGAAAGTACTCTGGAGAGGAGGAAAATAAGGGGGGTGAGCAAACCACACGCTTAATAAGGCAATTATGCAAGGAAGTAGATAGCTCCACTATCTACATGCTCATAATGCCATGCCCTTAAATCCATTTCTTTTCGTTAAAATCTCACGCACAAAATCATGCATACATTAATGTCATAGTTTATAAAAACTATTTGTGCATATAGAAATCATGCAACTCATGCATCAATGACATTTTATGTAAGATCATAACATCATAATTAGCATGAAATAAATCAAGATTATGCATTAATTCATGCCATGTGACACCAATCATGAAAGACAATTCTTTTCATGAATTTGTAATTAAAGCATGGAAAACTCCTCATGCTACTGTATTTAAATCACTTCATTAAAGCTGCAGTATAAAATAACCCGAAGGGGTTAAGCATCTCATAAATCAATCTCATTAAAAATTCATTAAAAAATTCTGTTATAAAAGTCACCCTTCTTTTAGGGACACATTTCATAAAATCCTCTGAAAAATTTAGCATCATAGTAGAAAATCACAAAATCGGGGGCCTGACCCCTCCCTCGGGTCTACCCTGGTCTATCGAGACCACAAGTTATATCATGTGAGACATGTAGGTGACTATATCAGTAACATCGAGGACTATGGCCATAACCTAGTGATCTTTGGCTACACGGTACCTAGTGTGCGGGGTATCACACCTGAAACGTGAGATGGGCCAATCCTGCTGCCAGAACAACATAACATCAAGATTGCGAGGGCAAGGCTTGCTACCTCGTGACTAGTGCCACTCCACTCAAACAATCCCCACGGTACAACGTACTTCATGTGATATACACGGTACATCGTACTCCGTGAACCCAATCTCAGTCAGGGGTTGCCTGCAATAGGTCTTATCCACCCATGTCAAATATGACTCAGTATGTACGTGTGAAAATATCATCTCACTGTGACACACAGTCTACAGGAGGCTCCAACACGGCTATATGCATGTCATATAAATCCCTGTGTGAGCGAAGCTCTAGCACGGCTCCATGCATATTCATGATATCTGAAAATCTCGTGCGAACAAAACTCTAGGACGGTTTCATAAAAATCAGTAACATCTGTGTACGAGTAGCACTCCAATACGACTTTAAAATGAGTTATAAATCCATATAAAATCACGTGCGAGCAAGCTCCAACATGATTTTATGCATAAATAAATCAAATCTCGAGCGAGTTACACTCCAGCACGACTTTTATGCAATTATCATATCAAAACAGGATACGAGCTAAGCTCCAGCACCTCTCATGCATGTCAAATCATTAAAATTAGTGCGAGCAATCGCTCTAGCACCTTTTTATGCATATCAAGTCAAAACAGTCCAAAACAGTCAAAATAATCAAAACAGAGTGTGAGCTAAGCTCTAGCACCTCTCATGCATTTCACATTAATAAAAATCAGTGCAAGTAACCACTCTAGCACATTTCATGCATATGATGTCATACAAGTCGGTGCGACCAACCACTCTAGCACATTTTATGCACACTCACAAACGCAGATATAGTGCGAGCTATGCGCCAACACTATCTGTTTTCATATAAACTTTATAGTTGGCCCATTTTCCAAAAAAATTTCATTTAAATCTTAATAACACTTATGTAGTGTTATCTTGTGAAATTTATGCAATTACTGGCCAATCTACCGATTTTCTTTGCTTAAAAACCATGAAAATTTTCTTAAATCAGAAAATTCCTTAAATCATGCATTTTATGCGTGTCATGCTTTCACCATCCTTAGGTGAACTTCCCTCAATAGGAGTAAAATAATCTTTACCTATTTCGAGTCCTTAAAATCTTTAATCTCTGTTCTAGGACCTTTATACAATATCAGTGTATAGAAAAGCTATTAAAATACGTGTAGCTACCTCTAGCTGCTCACACAATTTCCTTACCTCATTTTTCTATACAGTCTGACATTTCCACTGATGTCTCATCACGCAGTCCGATTTGCTCCCTCCGAAACTGCGGATAAATGTTTATCAAGTCAAATACAATATATTTAATTGTATTTCATATTTTCTGGGCTTAATTTAAATCATTGGGCCTGTTTACCTATATTGGGCTCGATTGTACCATAATGGGCCTTAACTAGTCTTAAGCTCATTTTTCGCTTACTATTCACATTATCGAGGCCTATTAGGCTTATTGGGCCTATCAGTATTTATTGAACCTCGTTCTAAACTCTCGGATAGCTCAATTAATTATTTACGATAATTTATCTCTAATTCCAGAATATAATTCATTTTATGCGGAAATTGAATTTGTAATTGATGCGATAAATTTCTTACACGTATAACGATGTAAATTGTCGTAAATAAGGGTTACTTACCCAAAATTTCATTATAGTACGTAAATTAAGGCTGACTCGAGCTCTCGTTTGACGTAAATTGTCGAGCTACACAATTACATATTTTTGGGTAAATTTTCAGTCGAATATTAATCAAATTAAATATTTCAAAATTTAAATCGATCAATTTCAACCGCTTACCGACTTTCCCGTAGTTCGATTGCATAACTGAGATTTTTTTCCAATTTTTTCTCTTTTTCTTTTTCCTTTCTTGTTCTTCTTTTTTGGTTGAACCGGCTCGGTCTGGTTCAGCCTGGTTCAGATCAGTTTGACTCAGTCGGTTCAGTTCGGTTCGATTGATTCGGGGCTTCGTCGGTTGGTTCTTCATCGGCTTCCATCACAGCAGCTCCGCGAGACCTCGCAAAGCTCATATATGGGGTCGGTTTGGTTAGAGGTGGCCGAAAAGTGGTCGGTCTGACTCTTCTCCCTTTCGACGTCGGTACCTCCCTCTTTTCTAGCCGTTGCCCGCACTGACCGTCGTTTCCCAAGCCGCTTTCACCACCACTCGGCTCGGCATCATGTAGGGAACCTTCGGTGGTCGGTGGCTGGGGCTGAATCGGCGCCGGCGACAACGGATTCCTCTTTTCCTCTCTCGGCTCTCTCTTTCTCCTTTCATCGACCGCCGTTCGCCGCTTCCTTCGGTCTCTACCATCGCCGGCGAGACTCGGCTGTCTCTCCCCCATCGGCTTCTCGCCTGGTCCGTCGTCGGTCGCTCCATCCGGTGAGGTAAAGGGCTCCTCGGTTTTACCTTCGATTTCCTTCAGAAATCGCGTTTCGCGATTTTATTTTATTTTATTTTATTTATTTATAATTTATTTTAATATTATTTTAATCATTATTTTATTATTAAAAAACCAAAAATATTTAAAAAAATTATATTTTATTCATTTAACTAATTAAATGAATTTATTAGTCTTATTTCGTTTTTTCGGTATATTTTTCCAATAATTTCGAAATAATTTTTTGAAGTGAAAATTTTGGTTAATTTCAATAAATTCATATCTTGATCAATTTAATCCAAAATTTAACTATTTCTTCGTTATTGATCAAGATGTCTCAATCTCGTATTTTAAATAAAATTTTCTTGTCCAATTAATACCGAGTTTCAGTTTTTTGACCGTTTTACCCTTTAACGTATTCGAGAATACCATTTCAATCCTTTTGCATTTTTCATTCACGTACAACTCTTCTTATGATTCAATTTACATCATTTGAATCATAATAAATTTCGATAAAAATCAGGTCTTACAGTGTATGCGTGTACACACAAGTCAAACGCGAGAGGATTAGTTTGCCTTAGATTTTTCACGTGGCACAATGAAATTTATAGCCGTTAAATTGTAGTGCCCGAGATGTACAACCTGGAAAAAGTGTTAAAAAGAAAAAATCGGTGTTCTGTTCTTGGATTTTGGTGTGTAATTACTCAGTCGAGTACCTCTTAGAAAGCTGGTTTTGACTCTCGTGATGCCACGTGGGGAACTTATGTTGCCCTGAGATTTTTCATTGTTCATCAGAACATGGTGATGGCAAAAAAAATCTCGGTCAAAGTGAAAAACAGTCTTTTTTTTTTTTTTTGACTATTGATTGGAAAAATTGATGATAGTTTCCCATGGGAAAGATTGCATTGTGAACGGGAAAGGTTGGTAGAATTACCGTGCCTCATACCGTGCCTCATAAACAGTTGTGATGAATCTTTGCCAGCCATCACCTAAGGCAGGAGACAGGTTTATAGGGCTCTTTTTCCCAAATGCAAGCACAACTCCCAATCTCTTGAGTTTCGCAATTTCTTCAGTGGTCTGCGTGCCCCTGTAATTTCTTGTGTGACGTGTTGTGTTTCCCTTTGTCGTGCGTCCCTCTGCAATTTGTTCACTGGTCTGGTCCCAGTTTCATTGTCAAAAAAGCCAAAGTATATGATATTAATTATGTTATGTTTTTCTTCTTCATTTCCATTGTTGGCTTGGTTTGGGTTCAAAGATTTGATGGCTATGCTCAATCACATTTATCTCTGTCAAACATTTTTTGAAGCTGATCTCTTTGGATTATTTTGAGTTTTTTTAGTTATGGGTCCCACCATCCCATCCATCCATTTATCAAATTAAAGTCTTGAGTGACATTTGATTCATTTTTACAACTTTCCATGTACTTTCTTTTTAATTTTTTTTTTAAAGATTTTTACGAATCAAAAGTGAAAGTGATGGAGATTATTATGAGAAAGGAAAAAATACTAATAAAAGAGAGAAATTTTTAATTTTTCTTTTCAGTCTCAAATCTCATAAAATCTTATCCTTTTTCTTCAATTTTTTAGACCTTGCCTTTCTAGGTCTTTTTTTTTTTAGATTTTAACTTTTAACTGTTTGATTTCTACACTTCTAAGTAAAAATGACCAACGAGTTCTTTGTCATTGCAAAACTAAAACCAAAACCTTTAAAACCAGGCGTAACTATGAGCCTTAACCTCTTTTTTGCCCTTAGCATTCCTTATACAAGTCATCGTCATGTTTGTGCTACGTTGTCCTCTTGCTCAAGCCTCCCACAAATCTCACATGGAGTTTTTTATTTCTTTGGATTGCGTTTCTTTGCAAAAAGAAAAAAAAATTCTTTGCGAAACGAAATAATAAGTACATTAGATCAACGGAGTTGAGAATGAGTACTTTGTAGAAGAATTAATTAGAATTATAATTGTGGTATGAAATTGACTCGGAAGAGTTAACTTGATTAAATTATAACGATATACTATAAAAGAAACTTATCACGTACAAAGACGTATAGATATGCATGTGTACATGTATGCTCATCAAGTACGTTAAATTAAATATATTCGTGTATTTACTTATTTGCATAAATCTATACATATACACATACATATAGACAAGTATGTACGATGCAAATGTATATGTATATTTTGTACATATACGACCTCAATCGGGATTGGTGTTAGGAAAGAAATTGAAGCAAGAATTTGGGGCAGCAGGAACTGGAGAGAATGAAGGAGAGTTTATGTTGGTTATACAAGCTACAAATATATGCATATGAATAGTATACAGGCAGAGACTACAGCGGAGGAGATAGGAAAGGTGATGGAACTTGCAGTATAAGACTGGAGCAGGATATGGGCAAGAAAACAATTTTTTTATTATTATGCATGAGGATGGACCATTATTTTTTTCAAGTAATTGTTAATATATAAGTTATTGCTATGTTTTTTGCATTCACATGCAATGCAATCGCAGTGTGTGTATGTTAAATTGGGACTGAAAAACGTAAATGAGAAAAGAAAGAAGGCTGACACAAATTGAATAAAAAATAAAATAAATTTGATGACTTGTAAGCATATAAAGACAACAAATTTGATCATACGATAATTAAAAATAATAATTTTCCTAATTTGTTACCGGTCATTTTGACTATATAAATTATCGCATAAATAAAATTACATGGAGAATTGAAAAGAACAAAAAAAAAAACTGAATGAACGGAGAAAGGAAGTTAATTGAAAAAAAAATGTATACTAAAATACAACAAAGTATTCGGTGTGGGGCCGTGGGGAGGGAGAAGTTAATGCCCCATGATTTGATATAACTGGACAAATTTTGTCGTGTAATTTGAAAAGGTGAAAGTGACCAAGTCAGATCAAACTGGCCTCCATGTAGAATGTGGTTGTCTTTGTCTTGGTTTTGGAGGAGAGTGGAGGGTAAAGAGAGTGGCCACGCCATTGTTCTCTCCTTTTTCTTCTGAGTGCAAACAGAGGAAGGGTACACTGCCAGTCAGCCTGCACCCTAGCCCTTTAGCGTATGGAGTTTTGCTTATCTTTCCCTACCCAAGTCACTATCACAGTAAGGTGCAATCGAAATCGTACTAACTTATGATCATATTTATAAAATATTAGTATATTACAGCTTTACAAGATTTTTCTCTTCTAGTGAGAGAAAGTAGATCTTAGGATTTTTTGCTTGTGAGTGTTTTTCTTGAAATCTTCTACTTAATGAACATTTTTTTTGGGTTTGAGTCTTAAGATTTGCGAGTTTTTTTTTCTTAGAAAATATGGAAAGAGACTGAATCTTGGTAGCAAGGATTAGGAAAATAGAAGGGGTTAATTTACTGTGTTTTTTAAATATGTTTTTTTAAAAGTCAAAATTTAATAATCTATATATTTGTTTGACAAATTTGACAAATTTTTCACTTCATAGTTTAAGTTTATCGTTTTATTAGTTTTAATTTCTTGTTTCAACCTTTTTTTATTTAGTTTCAAATTCATTTAGTTATTAAAAAAATTTGTGCACACGTTGTTGCTTCACACCGATAATACCTATAATGAAATGAAAAGAGATAATACTTATAATAATCAAATGGAAAGACTCGCAAATAAAATGTAAAAAGATTTTCTTATAAATTGTACGACCATAACAATTGATTAAGCAAACAGGTGAAATACAAAAATGTGCAAGCTTGAATACATTACAGATTAATAGAAACTCATAACTACGGGTAACATAAGAAGTAAATTTGTTCTATATTAGTGAAGTTGGGTCAAATATCAAAGCAAACTGTAGATGGATACAAAAAAAAGGCAAAATGATGATAAGTCAAACAGGTGCATCTTTGCTGATGTTTAGCTATCATCAAAAGCTAGTGCTTGCAGAGTTGATAACAGAATAAACTGCAGATGGATACAAAGGCAAAATGATGATAAGTCAAACATGTGCATCTCAGCTGATGTTTAACTATCATCAAAAGCTAGTGCTTACAGAACTGACGTTCAACCTGTATAATGGAACAAAAGTTTGGACAGGTGGGAGATCGATAATTGCAAGAATGTTTCATTCCTTTAGTTTCTCTTTTCCCCTGCAAGATAAAAATGGGAACAATAATTGTAGTTTATGAACATTTCATTAATAAATAAATTAGCAAGATTTGATAAGAGTATTTAGAAATATATATATATATATATATAGAATACAAAGCATTAAAATAATCGAGTTTGAAAAGATTAATATGAATATGAATATAGTTTTATGCTTATGAAGAGTAATCATTTTGATAAAAAAAAATTAATTACGATTTATGTAATAATTGAAATCCATAAGTGTTGTAAACTAACATTGCAAATTTATTTTGCTTTTTTCATATGCATGCTTGCAAACACTTAAAATTGTAAGAATATATTTTGTATAAGGGACTGTAAAAGGCTATCAAGATTGTCAGAAATGCATTTTACCAAACTTAAACAATAAGTAGATGTTGTACCGAGATTTAAGCTTTTTCAGGGGCACATCATAAATCGTCGTTTGTTTTTTTGGATCGACCACTGATATTAATATGTCTTCTTCATTTTCATTGCTGTCAAATGTAGAGTAAACAATGAGAGTAGATTTGAGTGCATAGGAAGTAAGAATAAATGAGTAATTTAGAGTTGCTTTTCTTTGTTTAATTAATTTTTTACCTAAAAAGTTTTCTTTTCAATGCACTAGATCCACTTGTTGGTCGTGCATGTGTTGTTTGCTTTGTTTGTTCTTGAATCCTAACGTATAAAACAAAGAAAAAGTGGAGGTTACGTACTTTGATAAGAAATAAGAAATTTTTATTTTTCCAATAATGATAAAACATAGGATTAGCAAACCTGATTCCCATTTGTTGTGCAGGTGACTCGACTGGTAATAGATCTGGTGGAATTTCAAGGTTGGTATTTTATGTTGGGATAGGATCTGTGTTCAGGGTTTCAAGATGTTGCAAGTTTTGTATTGCAGTTGATGGTCTCAATCTAGATTGTAGTCTGTCCATGACAAGGGCATGTTCATCATCCACCAAGAATGTTCTATTGATAACAAATGTAGGTACACTTGATTCGAAAGATTGTCTTGCGAGATTTATTTTAAAGATTCTTTCTTGATTGATCAAATCCTTGATAGCTTCATGCAAAACTTGTTGATCAAGTTGTTGTTCAGCAGCTAGTTCAGCGATGGGTTTTTGGATGAGTTGTTCAGCTGTTTTAGCAAACACCATAAAATCTGCTTCACCAGTATCATCTTAAACATTGATGCAGATTTTGTAACTTATTCCAGAGATATAAGAATGTTAGAGTAGATAATAAATAAATTTCAACCAATAAAGATGGATTTTGAAACTTTATTTTGGCTAAACATGTAAACATAATTGTATCTTACCATGGTTTGGGTACTTGGTTAACTTGGTTATGAACTGCACATTGTAGTTTATTTTCTATGCTTTTCAAAGCTTTGTTACAAATGTTGCAACAATTATAGAACCAACCAACAGAACGATCAATGCTGCAGATTTTTGCTTTGCATTGAAGAAGAGATTCTGCATGAGGGAAGTACATTAAAATTACATATTTGTGTAGCAATGGTGATGATAAACATGGAAACATGTTGAATTAATTTATGTATTATACACAAGATGCAATCACCCTTGACCTTGAAAATTCGAAGGAATTTTTTTTTTGAAGTTTTAAAGTCCTACTTATTCTTTCATTCACTTAGACTGCATTCTTGTTCAATGTCGTTTCTTTTATCTTACTTATTCACTGATAATTATACTTAAATTAAATTTTACATCTAAATAGCCGATAGAAATTTCGACAGCATAACGACTTATATATAAGCCTACCCACCTGCAAATCAAATGCTTTAACAATCCTAAATATCCACAGCTATCAAACATGTTTCCTAATTTGCATCATCAAGCTAACATATATCCGTTCCAACTAAGATTAGTACTCCAAGATTAATTCTCAAAAGAGATATTCTTTACATTTGTTTTCTTACAAATTACATCCCAACAAAATATTTCCACTACATGTTTGTGCTTACAAAATGTGTCTGGTAAAGGAATGCAATTGTATACCTCTGCGTGTACAAAAAGTAACTTAGGGTAGCTCTTTCTACCAGCCTACGCCGTGTACGCGACAGGTAGCATCCGTAGATCACTGCAAATAATCTGAAAGGTAGAGGGGTGAGCTTTGGGAAAAAGTCCAGTAAGAAATGCATTTAAAATGATCATAGTGTTTAAAACATACAAAGTACATAGTAATATCAAAAGGTGGCATTTCTTTACAAATATTACATCACTTTCAAAACGCATATCATGGAAAACACATCTAACAGAAACATGGTTTCGATATAAGAAAACCTTAGCAGACCGATCAAAATTTTTCATGATATACAGAACTTCAAAAACATAGCTGAGCATGAAGCATGTATCGAAAAATAAAATATTCTAAACAAAAATCATATCGAATGGAATAAATCTTAAAACACATATCAAAGAATCAAATCTTAAAACAGAGTTCGTTTCGGATGGAGACTAGACTAGCTCATGTAATCGTCATGCGAAAATAACATATTCATCCTCCGTAGAGGGAAAATCATAAACATGGTCATGGCAAGGTTGTAGACGTGATCAGAGTCGTACAGCAAAACATACGTACCTGGGCCCTTTGGCTACCTCAACCCACTCAAGAGGTCTTTCTGGCTAGCTGGGTCATTTGGCTACCTCACCCCACTCAAGAGGTTTTTCTGGTTAGCTGGGCCTTTTGGCTACCTAACCCCACTCAAGAGGTCTTTCTGGTTAGCTAGGCCTTTTTGGCTACTTCACCCCACTTAAGAGTTCTTTTTGGTTAGCTTCATCTCAGGTGGGAATCATACACACCTGAGCCTTTTGGCTACCTCACCCCACTTAAGAGGTCTTTCTAGCTAGCTTCGTCTCAGGTAGCAAACATATACGCCACGAAGGCAAGCGTGACAATTATGCATTGATCGTGTGACACTTTGCATCAGTAGGACCCAAGAGGTGGCCCCCACAGTCACATAGACTTGTGTGACACTTTGCTCCAACAGAACCCCACGATCGCATATCATTAAACATTGCCTTTGTCTCAAAATAGAGTTTTCAAAATTTTTTCTTGGGCTTCATAAGCCTTGTGAGAGCCTGGGCCTTTTGACTACCTCACCCCACTTAAGAGGTCTTTCTGGCTAGTCTCATCCCAAGTGGGCCTCACTCACATATTAAAAATTCATAAATCGAATTTCAAATCAATTCTCTTTTGCGGTTGAAAACTCTTTCATAAAATAGAGAAACTGTGCTCATATAACAAATTCCATTTCTCGCAAAATATGTAACAAGTTCATGCATAAGTCAAAATTATATCATTTCGTTCAAAAAACAAAATCAGAAGACATGCTCACAGATTTGAAGACATGCTCAAAACTCATGTATTTAAATTTATAAATATTTTTTTCAGTTTCAAAAACATGACAAGATATAGCTGGGGCTCAATAAAAGTTGGGCTTGGTTTTGTTTCAATGTTAACTTGGACTGAAGAACGAACGCTTGGTATAAATTCTGATCATTTACTAAAATATTGCGTAACTCAAATATTTTCATAAATCCAAGTTTGAGGGAAAGGAGGATACTATTACCATTTTAAATTACACCCCTTACCTCGATTTATTAGGAGTTCAAGGTTCGAGTAGTGATGCCTCTAAGTGTCTCCCTCTTATCCTTCTACGATTTTTCTACACCGAATTTGGTATTCTTAGTATCCTTATTTAAATCGAATAGCTTACAATGCTTCAAAATCGAAATCTTATTAACCTAAGGAAACTACATTCGAAATTTAAATTCTAACTCCTCAAGATCGCATTAAACTATACATATTCAACCTTTGGAGCTCATCAATTTCCTCTTTTCTCCCTACTACTTGTAGAAATTTCTTTTCACAATAAACTTCATCATCACATTGATAAAATAAATAATCCCTATGTGTTATTTCTTTGTGTGTGTATACAATTGTACCAATATAGCAGGACATTTAATATTCATAAGCTCATATACTAATACACACACATGTATATAACTGTATAATTATACATTTTATCCATTTCATCATCTCATTTCATTTTCATCTTCAATATTCAATCCTAATTCTTGATAATCCTACTTATAATATTTAATTTTCTTACCTAATTCTCAAAATCCCTAATTGTCCAATTAAATATAGAAATTTTGTGGAGTTTACATTCTCCCCACCTTTAAGGAATTTGATCCTTCAAATTCATCTTGGTCTTTCAGAACAGTTGAGGGTACTTCTATGTCACGACCCAAATTACCTAAAAATCAGAGTAAATTTTTCGCTTTTTAATGTCCTTACCCGTCGTGAACAGTTACACTACTAAACAGTTGGGCTATGATTAAGTGTTAGTCACCTCTCACCTATTTACCATTCCATTTTCACCTTTCATTTACATATCAATTTATTTAAACTAAATACATCCCCAATATTACATTCATATACAGTACTGTGCATCTATATTTCAGATACAAAATTGTACAAATGTGTATACCTGATCTTGATAAGAAGCAGCGGATAACCGAGATGCGAGACTATTGTCGCTCTCTTCTACTGAATATACCCTGTGGGGTGAAAAATGAAAGGGTGAGCGAAACGTGCTCAGTAAGGCAATAATGTAAGCAGGTAGATAACTATACTATCTACGTGCTGATAATGTCATGATGTAAAAATCGTTTACTTTCGGAGCATGAGGTAAGATTAAAACAATGCCACATATATGTATATATCATATACAAGAAATCATGAAATCGACATATAAAGCACACATGGAAAATCATCATGTATGACATCTCATGCTCGTCACATTAAAACTTATTTATTTCATCATAAACTCTCACTTTAAAACTCATTTGTTTCATTATAAAACAACTTCATCAAGGTCAAACCCATCTCTCGGGAATACCCTGATACATCAAATCACATCTCTTTTAAAAACATAAATCGGGACTACCCCTCCATCGGGTTTGTCCTGGTCTATCCAGGCCGTATGATATCATGTGAGGCATGTAGCTTACTGTATGAAAAATCGAGGACTATGGCCATACTATGTCCCTGTGATCCCAGGCTACACGGATCCCGGTGTGCGGGGCATCACAACTGCAATGGGAGGTGGGGTCAAGTCCTACCCGCCAGAATATCAAGTAACATCATAGAGTCATCATGACTGCACGGTACAGCGTACTCCGTGTGACATACACAGTACATCGTACTCCGTGGACCCATATCATAGTCTGGGGGTGCCTGCCGTAGGTCTTATCCACCCCAATACTATGTCGATAACCAACCCATGTCTCAAAGTATGCGTGCGAGCATCTCAACTCTCTGTGACACACAGTCTACAGGAGGCTTCCGCACGACTATATGCATGTCAACTCACGTCTAGTGCGAGCGAAGCTCCAGCACCACGCTATGCATATCATGATATCTAAAATCTCGTGCGAGCGAAGCTCCAGCACGATTTTGTGCACACACAAATTTCTCGTACGAGCAATACTCCAGTACGGCTTTTCATGAGAAATAAATCAGTAAACTTGAGTGCGAGAAAGACTCTAGCACTCTTTTTATTCATGTAAATACGATAGGTGGCTCAATCTTGATAAAATATCTTTTAAAATCATAACCGGTACAAACCGGTACCCTTTCGTAAAATTCATGAAATCAACAGCCAACCTATGTGCATATTTGCTTAAATCAAAGCAATATATTCATATAACACGTTAAAAACACGAAATCATGCAATTTACCTGCCTTACTACCCTTTTTGTAAATTTTACTCCTAGGGGCAAAATCGTCTTTTTCCTTTACTCACCTATGCCCCGATTTTCGTAAAATTATTATTATTTCATTACTATATGCTTTAAGGAATTCTGAACCCTGTAAATACCCTCAAAATACGTATAGGCATCTCTATGCACTTACAAAATTCCCTTACCTCGATTTTCGTCGAGTCTGACCTTTCCTTTTTTTCACTGTTGTCTCGTCGTGCAGTCCGATATGCTTCCAATCAAACCTTCGAAACTGCGTAATAATATTCCTCAGGTCAGATATTATACAATTTAATTGTATTTCCTATTTTCTGGGCTTAATTTAAATCATTGGGCCCGTTTACCCCTATTGGGCCCGATTGCTCCTTAATGGGCCTTAATCGGCCTTAAGCCCGTTTTCCACTTAATTTTCACTTTATCGAGGCCTATTGGGCTCATTGGGCCCTCCAACAATTTAGTGAGCCTCGTTCTAACTCTCGAGTAGCTCAATTTAATATTTACGACAATTTATCTAAATTTCCCTAATTTAATTCAATTTATGCAGAATTTAACTTCATATCACACATAACGATGTAAATTGTCGTAAATAAGGGTCACTTACCCGAGATTCCATGCTAGTATGCAAATCGAGGCTATCTCGAGCTCTCGGTGGATGCCAATCGTCGAGCTACATAATTTCATAATTGTTTGGGTAAGTTTTTAGTCTAAAATTAATTAAATAAAATATTTCAAAATTTAAATCGGTCAATTTGACCGCTTATCGACTTACCCGAAGCTCGATTGCATCACAGGAATTTTTCCCAATTTTTTTCTCTTTCTTTTTCCCTTTTTTTTTCTTCTTTTTTCCCCTCTTTTTGGCTGAACCGGTTCAGTCCGGTTCGGACCGGTTCAGACCGCCGGTTCACTCCGGTTCGGCCGGTTCACAGCCGGTTCACCACCTTGCCGGCCGGTTCTCTGCCGGCTTCCACCGCCAGCAGCTCCGTGAGGTTGTCCGCAGCTCGAATCTGGCCTCGGCTTCACCCAAGACCGCCGGAAGGTCGCCGGTTCGGCCTCTTCTCCCCGGCGTCGGAAACCCATTTTTTTCTTTCGCTGTTTCCGGCGTTTTTCGGTAGCTTCGCCGGTCGTGGCTGCCACCAATCAGCTCGTCTGCACCTCGGGAAGCCTCTACTGGGGTCGATCGGGCCTGAATCGCGCCGATCGCCGACGATTCTTTCCTTCTCCCCCTGCGGCTGTCACCTCTCGATCCGGTGGATTCCGGCGATTTCGTCTGCCGATATTGGTCTCAAAAGAACCGGCTCCTCTTCCCGATCACGCTGGTACCCGCCGTTCGAGCCCAGCTACCGTGGATCACCGGAACCAACTCCGTTTTCCCCACGGGCTTCTCTTCCTCCGTTCGGCGATCTCCGGCCTCCTTGGCGCGGGTCGCCGGTGCCAACAGCTTCACCGGCCTCTCCTCTTCCTCCTCGGCTGGTCGTCGACGGTCAAGGACCGCCGGTGCTTCCTCAGGCTCGTCGGATTCCCTCGGGTCTTCTTCGGGTTTCCATTTTCTGCTTCTCTTTCTTCTGTCTCCCCGATCGAATTCTATTGTTTTTTTTTTGTTTTTTTTGTTTTTTTAATTATTATTATTATTTTTATTATTATTTATTTTAATTATTACACTATTCATTAAAATACTCTATAAAAATCTAAAATATCTACAAACTATATTATTTTATTCCAAATTTAATCTATTTAATTTAATTTAATTTATTTATTATATTTTAATCCTTTTTCGGGTATAATTTCTCTGTATTTTCGGGATATTGTCCCGAATGACTTTTCGGTATATTTTTCAATTATTTTCGGGATTATTTTTTTCGAACTAAAAATTCTGATTAATCCCGATTAATTCCAATAAATTAATATCCTGGTCAATTTAACCCAAAATAAATTTATTTCACCTTTATTGACCAAGATTTCTCAATCCATTACTTTTAATTAAATTTCCTTATCGAATTTACATCGGCTTTCGATCTTTTGACTATTTTACCCTTACACGTGTTCGGGATTAATTTAACCCGACTTCCCTTCACGAATACTCATTCATTTCGTATTTTAATTAAATTCGGGTCTTACATTCTAGACGCTGTCAAGTCTCTCGGGTGGTGAGGTATTTTAAAATACTTTTATTAGCCATCAGACTTGACCACGTAAACCGATTATGGATATAAGTATTCAAGGTTCAATTTTAATAAGAAAATAGGATACCAAACTTATCACAAGTTCACATTTATCCCTAGTGAGAACTTATTCTTAATTCATATCACTTGATCCAAATCACTTCATATATTTGAGATATTCGTACCTTACATACATCTCTTATTCCAATATTACTCGTATATTCAAGATTTATCCTATTTCAAAGCTTGTCTCATTTCGTACATCAACTATAGCAAAACTCTTTCCTTATTCCAATTAAGTCTCACATTCGAAACATAAGAATATAAAAATTTCAATCCTTAGATTCAATACATAATTCATATTCTAAAGTTTCCTTATATCTCAAACTCTGAATCTTCATAATAGTTCGGATCTTTCCCATTGATATATAACCTCTGTTTGGGAAATCCTAATTACACCCATTCTTAATACACTGTGACCCAAGAGACTCCGGGTCTCCTTGAAAATTAACACCAGTACACTCCAAAGTGGGTCACTCGGTCCGAAAATCTTCCCTTCATATAGTTCTTATATTCTTATAATTGCTCTTTCAGCATTTCTAATCCAAGCAAAGTCACTCAGTACAGTGGTTTGAGTAATTAATTCGATACTACGTGCTCAATTAATTTTAGAACTTCTCCTTTCAATTTAGGGGTAACTTTGATAAATCATCCGATTATGTGTCAGAAAACTTTCTCTATTTACAGGGATGTTTCTATACTCCGAACACGCCCTATCTTTATCAAGCATATAAGCAGTGTGACCTTTAAAGTCTTATTTATACCGTTAGTTCCCTGCTTCATTCTTCCAGCTATAGTGACTGTGCTCTTTCATTATCATTATCTCCTTTGTAGATCTCTTTTTCGTCATTTTCTTTATATTTCCCTTTTCTTAGTGACTTTAGAAATATACAATTCATATCATCATAATTGCGCCTTGCACACTGGTTCCTCAAAATAATTTCAAATGGAATCATCTTAGCTTGACTAAAGATCCCAATATCTCCTATGAGTTTCTAAACTTCTTTTATCTAACAGTTCTTGCAACTCCTTTTTCAATTCCTCAAGATCCATAAAGTCCATCGGTAGGGAGACTTCGAGATAGGCTACATATCTGGAGCCAAATCTATAGTGAACTCCAATTCTTTCTCTGAAAGTAGTCCCGGTAGTTCATCAGGAAATACATCGGAGAATTCTCATACCACTGATATGTCCTGTATACTTGACGTTCTCGACTAGTATCGGAGATGAATGCAACATAACCTTCACATTAATGTATTCATCAAAATTCTCTTCAACAATCAATATCATGTAATTTATTCATTAATTGCAAAACATACATCAAACTTATTAGGTAAGGAGAAGGTTACAATCTTAATGTATTGGTCTATACTTATGTGATTGGTGGCTAGCTAATCCATACTCGAGATTACATCGAAGCCATACAGGTTCAACAAAATTAGATCTGCTAACATGATCTCGTCTCCTATCTTGATTTCATAATTTCTACACACCATATCAGTCTTTTGATATTTATACATAGGTGTGCTAACATGTAACATAAAAATTTAGAGACTCAGAATTTATAGGCAGATTATGGACAAAATAAGGTGATATGAAAGAGTGCGTGGAACCTGAATCAAATAATACATGTACCACGTGATTGCAAATTAAAAGCTTACCCCGAATAATCTCAGTAGAAGCACCAATATTCTCTCTGTCCAAGGCAAAGACTCTCTCATGAGTGACAGGCCTCTTGCCTTTCTCTACTGCGGTAGCCCATCTCTGTGGGATTTGTCTCAAGGGAGCTTGCCTCTCAGGCTGTCTTGGTTATTCTAGTGGTCGTGGGCTATTGCTTTGTAGGCAATCCCTACTCAAGTGTCCTTTCTATCCACACCCAAAACATACCCTTGTAGCCGAGTAACAAACACCTTCGTGGGGTTTACTGCACTCAGTACATGACTTTCGATATTGCTACGGACCCCTGGTAATCTGTGGAGTAGGTATCGAAGCTATGGACCTATCAACCCTAGTTCGAAAGTCATCTGTCCTTTGCCTATTAGGATGGTCCCTCCGATAATCCTGTCTCACAAACTTCGTCCTCCTACCCTTATCCTTGCTCTTTCCCTTAGAGCCATACTCTGTCTGTGTAACATTTAGACCCCTCTCAATCATCTGTGCTCTACCTAAAGCATCCTTGAACTCAGTAATCCATAGCCCCAATGGTCGATCTCAAATGGCTGGCCTTAACCCGGCTAGAAACCTCTCAGTACGACGCTCTTCATTTCGGAATGTCTCAAGGTCATATCTTATCAACATAGTAAACTTACTCTCGTCTTCATCCACGGTCATACTGCCATGTACCAAATTCAAAAAGTCTGTCTGCATCTTCTACTGGGCAGCTCATAAAACATACTGCTCTTTGAAGGCTATCAAAAATGCATTCCAACTAATCACCGGATGCTGAGCAGTCAGAAGGACCTTGATGGATCCCCACCAATACTCTGCTTGGCCTTTTAACATGTATGTGGCCATAGAAACCTTCTTTACATCAGATACCCCAAATACTCAAAAATCTTTCCGAGGTCTACTAGCCACTCTTCAGCTTCTACTAGATTCTTAACTTCCTTGAATATTTGAGGCTTCATTTTCAGGAAATCCCTCATCCTACCAATATCCCTCTCTTCCATTCGAGTCTGTATAGGCGGCTGAGGTGCTAAAGGTACCGGGGGAACTTATGGAGGAGGAGGAGGTGGTGCTTGTGGAGGAGTCAGCATCTGAGTAGGAATTGGTGCTGTGCCAGCTGAATCAGAAGCATTTGCCCCTAAGTGTTGGGCAACCATGACAGCTATCAATTCCAGTCCACGCTCGAGATGCTGCTCCAACTGCTGTTCAAACTGAGTCATACGAGTATTGGGGCTCTCTGGCTACAGTGGAGGTCGTTGACCTTGCCTCTGTGGGCGTCCTCGTCTTCCTCGCATGATACACGTGATCTACTACCTGCACATAAACCAAAGATCAAATCTTAACTTCATTAGGTATACATTGCCTACAACCAGACAAGCACAGACATTTGGAATATAATTTTACCCTTATTAATGACATTGATAGTACTAGACAGTTTTTGCTCTGATACCACTAAAATTTGTAACAACCCTTGACCTTGAAAGTTCAGAGAAATTTTTTTTTTGAAGTTTTAAATTCCTACTTATTCCTTCATTCACTTAGACTGCATTCTTGTCCAGTGCTGTTTCTTTTCTCTTACTTATTCACCGATAATTATACTTAAATTAAATTTTACATCTAAATGGTCGATAGAAATTTCGGCAGCATAACGACTTATATATAAGCCTACCCACTTGCAAATCAAACGCTTTAACAATCCTAGATATCCACAACTATCGAGCATGCTTCCTAATTTGCATCATCAAGCCAACATATATCCGTTCCAACTAAGATTAGTACTCCAAGATTAATTCTCAAAAGAGATGTTCTTTATGTTTGTTTTCTTACAAATTACATCCCAACAAAATATTTCCACTACATGTCTGTGCTTACAAAATGTGTCTGGTAAAGGAATGCAATTGTATACCTCTGCGAGTACAAAAAGTAGCCTAGGGTAGCTCTTTTCACCAGCCTACGCCGTGTACGCAGCAGGTAGCGTCGGTAGATTACTGCAAATAATCTGAAAGGTAGAGGGGTGAGCTTTCAGGAAAAAGCCCAATAAAAATACATTTAAAATGATCATAGTGTTTAAAACATACAGAGTACATAATAATACCAAAAGGTGGCATTTCTTTACAAATATTACATCACTTTCAAAACGCATATCACGGAAAACACATCTAACAGAAACATGGTTTCGAAATAAGAAAACCTTAGCAAACCGATCAGAATTTTTCATGATATACAGAACTTTAAAAACATAGCTGAGCATGAAGCATGTATCGAAAAATCAAATATCCTAAACAAAAATCATATCGAATGGAAATCAGAACCTTTCAGATCATACAGAACTTCAAAAGCATTCTGAGTAAATCACATATCAAATAATCAAATCTTAAAACAGAGTTCGTTTCGGATGGAGACTAGGCTAGCTTATGTAATCGTCATACAGAAATAATATATTCATCCTCCGTAGAGGGAAAATCATAAACATGGTCATAGCAAGGCTGTAGATGTGATCAGGGTCGTACAACAAAACATACGCACCTGGGCCATTTGGCTACCTCACCCCACTCAAGAGGTCTTTCTGGCTAGCTGGGTCATTTGGCTACGTCACCTCACTCAAGAGGTCTTTCTGGTTAGCTGGGCCTTTTGGCTACCTCACCCCACTCAAGAGGTCTTTGTAGTTAGCTAGGCCTTTTTGGCTACCTCACCCCACTTAAGAGGTCTTTCTGGTTAGCCTCATCTCAGGCGACAATCATACACACCTGGGCCTTTTGGCTACCTCACCTCACCTCAGTTAAGAGGTCTTTCTAGCTAGCCTCATCCTAGGTAACAAACATATACGTCATGAAGGCGAGCGTGACAATTATGCATTGACCGTGTGACACTTTGCATCTGTATGACCCAAGAGGTGGCTCCCACAGTCACACAGACTTGTGTGGCACTTTGCTCCAACAAAACCCCACGATCGCATATCATTAAACATTGCCTTTGTCTCAAAACAGAGTTTTCAAAATTTTTTCTTGGGCTTCATAAGCCTTGTGAGAGCATGGACCTTTTGACTACCTCACCTCACTTAAGAGGTCTTTCTGGCTAGTCTCATCCCAAGTGGGTCTCACTCACATATTAAAAATTCATAAATCGAATTTCAAATCAACTCTCTTTTGTGGTTGAAAACTCTTTCATAATACAGAGAAACTGTGCTCATATAACAAATTCCATTTCTCGCAAAATATGTAACAAGTTCATGCATAAGTCAAAATCATATCATTTCGTTCAAGAAACGAAATCAGAAGACATGCTCACAGATTTGAAGACATGCTCAAAGATCATGTATTTAAATTCATAAATATTTCTTTCAGTTTCAAAAACATGACAAGATAAGGTTGGGGCTCAATAAAAGTTGGGCTTGGTTTTGTTTAAATGTTAACTTAGACTAAAGAACGAACGCTTGGTATAAATTCTGATTATTTACTAAAATATTGCGTAACTCAAATATTTTCACAAATCCAAGTTTGAGGGAAATGAGGATACTATTACTATTTTAAATTACACCCCTTACCTCGATTTATCGAGAGTTCAAGGTTTGAGTAGTGACGCCTTCAAGTGTCTCCCTCTTATCCTTCTACGATTTTCCTACACCGAATTTGGTATTCTTAGTATCCTTTTTAAAATCAAATAGCTTACAATGCTTCAAAATCGAAATCTTATTAGCCTAAGGAAACTACATTCAGAATTTAAATTCAAACTCCTTAAGATCGCATTAAACTATACATATTCAACCTTTGAAGCTCATCAATTTCCTCTTTTCTCCCTACTACTTGTAAAAATTTCTTTCCACAATAAACTTCATCACTTTGATAAAACAAATAATCCCTATATGTTATTTCTTTGTGTGTGTATACAATTATACCAATATAGCAGGACATTTAATATCCATAAGCTCATATACTAATACACACACATGTATATAACCGTATAATTATACATTTTATCCATTTCATCTTCGATATAATTAACCTGATAAATGGTTATATACAGCTTCAAAAATTAGTGGATGAGCAAATTGGACTACTGGATCGAGCAGCGTTGAGAAAGTAAAATTTCTCGAGTGATTGCAGGTATGGGACTTTTGTGAGTAGTTAGAGATACCTGCACGTATTTTCGTCTGCTTTTACATTCACTTAAAAACTCTGAGGGTCAAAGAAAGTGAATAATAATTATTGTGACCCGATAGTGGCAAATTACGATTTTGTCATTAGTTAGGAAAAAAGTCAACTTTTGGAAAAAGTTGTAAAAAGCATGGAAACCACCATTTTGAGTGTTTTACTGCTGTTTAGCAGAAGAGTAAATAGATGGGCTAATGTTTTTAAGGTTGATGTGAATTAAGCATACTTTATAGTGCTAATTTTGATATTTTGAAACTCATCCCTTTTTTTAAAGAGCCATCTATCGAATTCTGTGAGAATAAATCGTGCTAGAGCACAGCTCGCACTTGATTTCATATATTCTCCACATGTATTAGTGCGATGTATGATTCACACTGGATTTCGATGACATGCATGATAGAGTGCTGGAGTTATTACTCGTACTCAGTTTTATATGATTTATGCATGAGAGAGTGCTGGAGCGATTAGCTCGTACTCAAATTTTTCATGAGATGCATGACAGAGTGCTAGAGCGTTGCTTGTACTCGATTCTTCATGATTTATACATGACATAGTACTTGAGCTATTACTCGTACTTGATTTGATGAGTTTTGTGCATAGCATGGTACTGGAGCTATTGCTCGTACTTGATTTGATACATGAACTATGCATGACCTAGTGCCAGAGGTTTACTCGCACTAGATTTTGAGTTTGTGATGTGAAATAGTGTTTGAGCAGAGTGTCGATTGTGAGTCGCACTTAAAGGCGCGCACTGTATTTTATGTGATATATAAGACATGTTGAAAAAAATCATGCTTGATTTTCTCGTGTAGACTGAGTGTCACACTATGAGATATTCGCATGTGGATTTAGAGACATGGTATTTATTTTCCATGGTTTGAGGGCTAAGACCTATGACAGGCATCCCGACTGTGATATAGGGTCCATGGAGTACATTGTACCGTGCGAGTGGCATGGGGTACACTGTACCGTGTGGTGTTGTGGAGTTGAGGAGGTTATAGCTGGCAGATGTGATGGACTGACCCCCTCCCATTGCAGCAGTGGTGCCCCGCACACTAGGATTTCTTGTAGCCTGGGATCACCATTATAGGATGTGGCCATAGTCCAAGATATTATTTCCTTTCACCACAGAGTCTCACATGATATATCACCTGACTGATTTATTTATGATACAGATAGACCTGAGGGATGGGTCGAAATCCAATTATTGTGTTGTGAATGATTTAAATGTCATATTTACTGTGATTTGAACATAAATGGCATGATTTATCTAAAGGCATTGTGATATTATAAAGATGCATTATTTTGCACTACATGCCTACATTTGAGAACGAAATCATGATTTCTGTACATGAAATTTAATCTGTATAAGTATATGTATATATTTTAAAGACATGCTTTTAAACAGAGTTAAGGAAATGATATTTTCGAGGCATAGCATTATTTTGAGTATATAGTGTAGATGTCTACTTGCTTGCCTGATTTCCTTACTAAGCTTTGAGCTCACCCCAATATTTTACACCTCTCTACAGAGTATCCGTAGTAAAGCAATTTCGAGACATGGATAGGATTCATGTTGTCCGCTGTTTTTCCTATCGATCGACAGGTATACATATTTTGTATGGTTCTGTATCTAAACATATAAACAACACAGTAATGTATACAATATATATTATGGGGAATGTATTTGTAGTAGATTTTATATGAGCTCACATATATTATAAAAGAAATTTCAGTCAGTAGATAGTGTATTGACTTGTATGTATGAAAATGGATGAATGATATGGTAAGCGAGGATACTGACATCAAATCACAGCTCAACCATTAATGAAAAGAAAGGTAAGTTAAAATGCGAAATATTTGTAGTGGTTTTGGTTAAGTCATTGTCACGACCCAAATTACCTAAAAATCCCTACAAATTTTTCGCTTTTCATTTCCTTACCCGTCGTGAACAGATATACTACTAAACAGTTGGGCTATGATTCGGTGTTAGTCACCTCTCCCCTATTTACCATTCAATCTTCATATTTCATTTACATATCAATTTATTTAAAACTAAATACATCCCCAATATTACATCCATATACAGTACTGTGCACCTATATATTCAGATACGAAATTATACAAATGTGTATACCTGGTCTTGCTAAGAAGTAGCGGATAACCGAGATGCGAGACTATTGTCGCTCTCTTCTACTGAATATACCCTGTGGGATGGAAAATGAAAGGGTGAGCGAAACGTGCTCAGTAAGGCAATAATGTAAGCAGGTAGATAACTATACTATCTACGTGCTGGTAATGTCATGATATAAAAATTGTTTACATTTGGAGCATGAGGTAAGATTAAAACAATGCCACATGTATGTATATATCATATACAAGAAATCATGAAATCGACATATAAAGCACACATGAAAAATCATCATGTATGACATCTCATGCTCGTCACATTAAAACTCATTTGTTTAATCACCAAACTCATCACTTTATAACTTATTTGTTTCATCATAAATTCATCACATTTAAAACTCATTTGTTTCATTATAAAACAACTTCATTAAGGTCAAACCCATCTCTCGGGAATACCTTGATTCATTAAATCACATCTCTTTTAAAAACATAAATCGGGACTACCCCTCCATCGGGTTTGTCCTGGTCTATCCAGACCGTATGATATCATGTGAGGCATGTAGGTTACTGGGGGCAAAATAGTCATTTTTCACTATTTCCATATTTTTTTTCGCAAAAATTATTATTCTGTTTTCGGGTAGCTTAATGAATTTAACGTAATGTAAATCCTCTCAAAATTACGTACAGCTACCTCTAAGTGCTCATAAAATTCCCTTACCTGGAATCGCGCGCAGACTTAACCTGTCTTGATGATACCGAATCTCTCAGCCCA
Source organism: Firmiana major (assembly GCA_033439115.1). Taxonomy (NCBI): domain Eukaryota; kingdom Viridiplantae; phylum Streptophyta; class Magnoliopsida; order Malvales; family Malvaceae; genus Firmiana; species Firmiana major. Next base: position 8,152,921 of record CM065903.1, read on the forward strand.
AATGTGCGCCAACCAAAGGTACGTAACTGCATATAACCATACAGTTGAGGTCAATTCAATTATCTTGATCAGTATATCGCATTTACTGACCAACTTTAAGGTATTGGGCCCTATCTACCTTATTTGGTCTCGGCCCATTGCAGCCCTTTTTATATTTATTAATTCCCTTCTTCGGGTATACCGAGCTTATGCAGCTTACTAATAATTATCGAGCTTCGATCCAAATTCATTGGATAGCCCGTATACCATTTACGGCAATTTATTACAACTCCGAATTAATATTCCTTTCTATGCGAAATTAATCCATAATTCTGTAAATTAATTAAAACTCGGTATTTAAAGAACTCTGATTGTCGAAATTAAACTGTACTTACCCGATACGATGCGGGGTACGAGAATCAGAGCTCAATCGGCTCTCGTTCGATCTCTGTCGTAAAGCTGCACAATTAGGTAAATCCGGATTATTTTCCATTAAAATAATATTAAATTAAATTTTCGAAATTTACCCGTAGGTCAATTTCGACCCTCGATCAACTTACCCGAACCTCGAGTCGTCCCCGATAAATTTCTTTCCTTTTTCCTTTCTTTTCTTTCCTTTTCCTTCCTTTTCCTTTCTTTTCTTTTCTCTTTCCTTCCTTTTCCCTCCTTTTCCTTCCCTTTCCTTTCGGCCAAACGCTACCGTTTTACTGCCACTTGCCGTCGCCGGCGTTTCCGGCGGTCTCACCGGCCAAGACCGGTCTCAAAAGAACCGGTTTCTTCCCCTGAGTGCGTCGGTAGCCTCCGTTTCAGCCCAGACGCGGTGGTTCGTCGGGAATCAACCCGTTTTTCCGTCGGTCTTCCTTCGCTCCGATCGGCCTGCTCCGGCCACCTGGCGGCGTGATTCCGATGCCCACGTGCTCGTCGGACTCTCCTCTTCCTCCTGGTACCTTCGTCGGAGGCTGTCGGTCGCCGGTGCTCCCTCGGTGGTTTTCGGTCTTCCTCACGGTTTTCGATTCTCGGTTTCGGGTTTATCCCGATTCTCTCTTTTTTTTTTCAGATTCTTTTTTTTTATTGTTATTATTATTTAACATTTGTTTTATTATTAAAATATTCATTAAAATAGTCTAAAAAAATCTGAAAATATCTACAATATTATTATTTATTCCAAATAATTAAATTTAGTTTAACTTAATTTGTTTATTATATTTTTAATCATTTTTCCAGTATAATTTCTCCGTATTTTCGGGATATTGTCCCGGGTGACTTTTCGATATTCCTAAAAATTCCGGATCTTGATCAATTGGACTCGAAATTGTATAATTCCTCATTATTGATCAAGATATCCTAAATCCTTATTTTTAATTAAATTTTCTTATCGAATTAATACCGGATTTTGGTATTTTTACCATTTTACCCTTGCACGTGTTCGGGATTAATTTACCCCAACTTCCCTTCACGAATACTCATTTATTTCGTATTTTGATTCCTTATTTCCAATCCGAATCCCATTCAGTTAAATTTTTTATCATTTTCATCCCTCATAAAAATTTACGATTTAATTTCGGGTCTTACAGTCATGGAGGGTCATGACAGAATTGTAACAAAGTATGAACTGATTTTTTAACAGCTCTGCTTCCGGAATGTCAAGTTCGATATAAACTTTTGAAGCGGTTGAAGTTGACAAAGTGCACAACCCTAAGATAGCAGAACAAACATTGGTTGGATTGTGTTATACATATAATAAAGAATGTGAAAAGGAAAAACCGAAAGTGTTAGTTTTATACCTGAAAATTTACGGACAATCATCCCAGCAAGCACATCAACAACATTTGTTTTTGTGAAAAGATCATTGTAATTGTCAAAGACCTGACCAATGGTTGCCCATAAAGTTGCTTCAAGTGTCTGTCCACTGGGAAATAGCAAAAATATGCGCAAACATAATAAGTATTTTGATTTTTATGTAACTGGTTATGTAAATGAGTTTAGATTCAAAAATACAAACTCTTCATTTTGAATTCGGATATTCCTGCGATGAACAGGATGTGGACTGTTTTTTGTAAATGCTTGAACAATATCACCAACATTGGTCAGCACACCGATGACATCTGAGGCAGAAAGAATATATGCCAAATGTATGTGTAAATAGTGGTAACAAAGATGGTAACAAATTTTAATCAATCTTATTTAATTTATGAGAGATATTTTCTTAAAATAAGTATTGTTAAAATTAGTGAATATAATAGGAAATATATACACAACCTGTCAGCAAATAGTTGCAATCAACTCGAGCTGAGGTGAAGAAAATGGTTAGAGCTCAAAGTAATAAAAAGGAAAACACCTTGCAGGATTAGGTATCTCTATCAGTTTTGTGTTGCGAGTGAAGTTAATAACAGCTTTTGCAGAGAGCACATTGTATGAGCTTTTCACTTTTCCAACAAAGAAATTTATAATGTCATATATTGATCTCTCTTTCAATAATGGTTTAAAAAGATGCTCATCTTTTTTTTTTGGATGATAATATGCATGTCATTTCCCTGTACAATAGAAAAAGTAAGATTGATTCAATAATGATGCAAATCAAAAATCGTACAAAATTTTATACAACACAAAAAAAAAAGTTTACTTTTTCATTGTCAGACCCGTATTTTTATGTAGCTTGTTCCTTATGATTTATACATGTACAGACATGTATTGAGTTATTTAAATCATAAGAAGAGTATTTACTAAATTTAAGTGTTAGTGAAATGCTTTAACACTTAAAAGCTACATAAAAGCCTAATGTGAGCTATAAGAGTCACAGGCTAAACCGAGTGGATCTAAATCATTCTGACTGAAAATAAGAACTTAAAATGAGAAAATATAGAGAGCTTATGAAAGAAAGTAAGTTTGATTTAGTTCCGAACACAAAGAACGAGAGAAAAAACTAAAAAGGGTAAAATGGACCTTTTTAGCAAGTTAAGGTGTTTCGGGTATAATTATCTACCGGGAACGGTTGAAATGTAAAGACGAGAGTGTAAGACATAAGATATGACACTTTCAAAATTTTGAGAAAAAGTCAACTTGGTCAATGGTTAAGGAAAAAGTCAACTATAATTAAGAAAAGTGAACTTTTATCATAGTTGACTAACCATTGTTAAAAATTAACCTAAGTATGGAGAAAAATTGGAGAAAAATATTCTTGGTCAGAATACAAGATAATCATCCCCGGAAGTAAGGAAAATTTATTTGGATGAATTCTGGATTTAATTTAATGGTTAAAAATGCAATGGGCCAAAATTGGAAATTTTAAAGCCCATTAAGGTATCATAAGTGTGGGCCGAATTTGGAAAGCCCAATGGGTCAAATTGTTGGGCTAATTTGTGGGCCCAATATTGAGACAATTGAAGGTCCAATAGGTAGTAAAAATTTCAGCCCAAAAGCCCAAAGGAAAAGCCCAAACCAAGAAGCCCAATTGAAAGCCCATTTGAATAAGTTAAAAGCCATTAATGAAAGGTAACAAAGTCTAAAATGATAACCATTACCTAAACTTTTTGGAAGTCAATTAAAGTGGCTGGATTTTAGCTTAATGACTAAATAATGGACTTATAAATACCAGCCAACACATAATCATCTTCATCCTTTCATTTTCGACAAAGTGAAGAAACCATAACCGAAACGTTTTCTAAGCTTTCTCTCACTAAAAATCACTAGGAAAAAGGCATATTTGAAACTTGCAATCTTCATGAAAGTTGTTCCAAATTGAGAGGAGAGTGACATATTTGAAATTGGCTATCAAGGAGCCATAGTGTGCAAACCATGAGGCTTCAAAGTTTCGGCCAAGTGTGAACACAAATACTAGGTATAATTTCAAGCTTCCAACTTCATATATGTTAATCTATGAGTTATATAGAGTTGATTGGTATATGTTTTATGGATTGAAATACATGAAAACACTATGAACATTTGATGGTCGAAAGTTGGTATATGAGTTTTGATAAATACCCATGTGATTTTAAAACATGTATAGGTTGATATGCATGTAGACATGATTAGGGATGTCAACGGGGCGGGTACCCGCTTATTTTGAGGTACCCGACCCCGAACCCGGTTAACAACTATAAAACCCGAACCCGATTAAAACCCGATTATTTTTTCAAGGTACTACCCGAACCCTACCCGAATAAATTTTATATTACCCGTTAATTACCCGAACCCGTTTAATTACCCGATTACTCAATCCATAATTTGACAACCCGTTTATTAACCCGAACCCGAAACCCGAACCCGAAATCCAAAAAAAGTCATCTAATTTTGTATAAATTAAAAATAAAAATTAAACAACATACATATTCTATCATAATTAAATAAATTTTAATAATTCAACAAACTACTTGAAACCATAGCAAATAAATAAATCATAAAAACATATTTATGAAACTACAAACAAACATAATTTAAGTAAAAATTAAAAAACATATTTGAAATTTATTGGAATCATGATAAATCTTCATTCTTCATCATTATTAAAAATGTCACTTGATTCCATAGTTGTAGATGCTCCTACAAATAAAATAAATAAAATATTATTGTCTTGAGCTAAAATATAATAATAGACTACTTTTGAAAAAGAAACAAATAAAATAAAAAGAGTTATAACAAATAAATTATTTACCTCCTACGTCGCTCCTTAACCAATTTTGGCAACACATCAATGCCTCCAAAGTGTCCGGATTAAGCCTAATTCGATGACTACTCACTACTCTCCCACTAGTGCTAAAAGCTGATTCGGATGCCACTGTTGAAACAGGAATAGCAAGAAAGTCCCTAGCAATCAATTGCAAAGTAGGATACTTTATCCCATTTGTCTTCCACCAATTAAGAATATCAAAGGATTGAGTCCATGGCAAAACTGGCTCTTCTAGATAGTGATCTAATTCTGATTTTCCATTCACACTAGTAGCAGAAGAACTAAGAAATGCAACCAACTTTGTGAAATCTTCTCGTTGAGAAGTTGAGACAGTTGATGCTTGAACAAATGGTGAGTTTAATGTTGAAGTACACGAAGAAGCATGTAATTTTGGTCGAGAGGTTTTGTTCTGGTATACATTAAGCAATTCATAACAAGTTTTCTTAACTTGTTCGATCTCAAAGATTGCATCATCACCGAAAATGTCTGGAAAATAAAACTCAACCACTTTCATTTTATACCGAGGATCCAATACAACTGCCACAGCTAACACCACATGAATAACACTCCAATATTTGTCAAACTTCTCAAACATTTTCTTAGTCATTGCACTAATTACAACATCATCACTAGACATCCACTTCATTAGTGCATTTCGAAGTTGACAAATTTGAACAAAATAACAATTTGTAGTAGGATACCTTGTCCCTGAAAATAATTCAGTGGCATTATAAAAGATTTCTAACTTTTCAGCAATAGTTTCTGCCATCTGCCAATCATTCTCACTAGGCACGTTAGTATAAAGCTTATCCCTAAAAATCAACCTAGGAAAAATATCTTTGTATTCTATGGCAGTTCGAAGCATCAAGTAAGTTGAGTTCCACCTAGTTCTACAATCAAGGCTTAACTTTTTAGTGCATAAAACTTTTGCTTGACGTGCCACATCTTCAAATTTTTCCACTCGAGAAGGACTAGCAGACCAAAATGCCACACTATCACGTATATTGTCAATTGCATGCTCTATTGTGGATAATCCATCTTTCACAACAAGATTCAAAATATGTGCACAACATCTCATGTGAAAGATTTTCCCATCAAGTAAAAGTTCAGAATACAACTTATCCGCTATAATAGAAATCATACCATCATTAGAACTGCAATTATCCACAGTGATAGTCGAAAGTTTGGTCTCTATATTCCATTCAGTCAACGCTGCCATCAATTTTTCAGCAAGAACCTCCTTGGTATGAGGAGTCGGTACATAAATAAACCTAAAAGTTTCAAAATAATATTAGTTAATTTGTTAACAATTTAAAAAAAAAATTAATGAATCGTGTACGTGTTAAAAGGTTCAAAAGAATTATTTACCTCAAAATACAACTTTGCAACATCCAAGAATCATCAATAAAATGAGCAGTAACAGACATGTAGCCTTTCTTTTGATTTGAAGTCCACATATCCGTTGTGATTGCTATTCGACTTTTTAGCTTCTCAAGCACACCCATTAAATTTGTCTTCTCCAATTGATGAATTTTGAGGATGTCTTCTTTAATCGTATTGCGAGAAACCATTTTGAAAAGGGGTTGGAGGCTAGCAACAAATCTTCTTAATCCAACATGCTCCACAATAGAAATAGGATACTCATGCAAGATTATAGCACGAGCCAACTCATTTCTTGAAACTTCTTGATCAAATGTAAAATTTCCAAAACGAACCTTCCCGTCATTGTTCTGCTCCATGCTAATCATCTTTTGCTTTTTGAAACATGTTTCAATGGTTGAATTTTTTTTTCTTGAACAAGACACCATGTGGTTTAGCAAAGCTTTTGTTCCATTATGGCTACCAGCCTTAAGAGTAAGGTTGCAATAGTTGCATATTGCCTTATCTTCTCCATTTATATTTTTCTTTTCAAAATGTTGCCAAGCCTCTGAAGTTAACTTGCGAGAACGTTTGGTTTCTAGAGATTTCGTTGAAGCAGATGTTGTTGGAGTTATATCAGGGGAACTATTTGAGGGCAAACTTGGAGCATTAATATTTGTGTTTCTCGAACTTGAACCCATAGTTGATGGAGCAGTGGTAACTTTATCATTCTCATCAGTAATCTCAATATTTCCAGTAGTTGCCATTTTTCGAAAGATCTGTAAACAATATAAAAAAAATCAAGTCGAGGGTAAGGATATTTGTAAAAATTAGAAAAAGGTTTGAATGACACAATAATACTACAATACAATATTTCATCAAGCCATAATGAAAGTGAGAAATCAAACAGACAACGATTGCGATGAAAATCCAGATCCCATGAACCAAAACTCAAATAGTAGTTTATAATGAACATAACACAAAATTAGCAAGCTTCCATAAATGACAAAGCATGGATGTTCAATTCAACTTTTCACATGCCATAAGATAACATGGCTAAACATACTAATATTAACAATTACAACAAATCTAATCCAGAGGAAAGATTAAAAAAAAAAGGGTAAAGAAGAAGGGTGACAAGATGGAATTATACATATACCAAATAAGATAAACAGAAGTAAGGTTTTCTGGCTTTGCGTAAAGCAATTCTCTCTTTTTGGGTTTCACATTCTCTTAAAAATACTACCTAATATTTATTGTAAAGATGCTGGTTTGCCTTTTCAGGTTCACACTGTTATCGTCGATGCAAGGAGAGGATGAGACAGATTTTGTGCAAAAGGATTTTGTTATTGCAAGGTTTTTGTGTAAAGATGCTGGTTTACCTTTCACTGTAATGTACTATTTTGCCAATGTACTAACATGAGTTTATGGTTCAATGAAATTCTAGTTAATTATTAATTAACCGATTGCTTTGAAGCAAGGGATTAAGAATTTGCAGATTTCTTACTCATCCACTAAACTAAATTGGATTGAAACCTTATACAACCATAGTTTAGATTAGCTGAGTACTCTATTGGAATCCTAGAAGGAAAAGTAAAGATTGCATTGTTCATTTTCTATTCTTTCAACAGTGGTGCATATATTTCAAATTAGTTTACTGTTTAGATCATATAGAACAGAATTTTAAGATTATCAGTATCTTTCAAGGTGAGAAGCACAAGACTATATCAGGAGGAAACCAAGAAATAAGGCTATGTTTCATTCTAAGAGACAGCTGCGCATAACGTGGCTGCAACAATCATCATTTTCTCAGTATAATTTATTTAAATCACCTAAGCAGATAGTGGGATTTCCAAAAGAAAAAGCTTAGAAATTTAGCTGTATTAGATTGCAAGATGATGTGGTCAGAAGCAGAGCAGGAATATTCTAATACCCAAGAAGGATTATGTAAACAAATTGAGAGGAAGACATTGTTAAAGACCAGATTCAAACCTTGTGGGAATTGACATTCACATCAAAACTAGAAATAATCTTAAAGATATGACAATCCATGTGGGCGGCACAAAAGATCAATTAAAATTGCTTGACAGTTATGAAAGATACGCTTCTGTTAATGAACCAAATAAAATGAATGATTCTTTGGTGTTTGACTTCTGATATTTTTTCTTCCCCATGGATCGTCCTTGAAGAATTAACATATTATTGTAAGGTAAAAAACAAAAAAAAATCTTAGTACAAGTGTTGAAATATATCTTGATTTTTAATATTTTGGTGGGTAAAAGTTAGATTTTTTAGGAAGATTAAACAGAGTTATATCAAAGTTAACAAGACATCTTCAAAATTGCAACAGTTGTCTATGAACTGCAACAGTCCTCTGGCTTTTGCCCGCATTTTAAGAGAGAGTGCTTGCTTTTTCTTTCACAGAATAGCCTTAAAAAGACATAAAATATTAACTACTCTTGACAAGCAGTTGATAATTAAGAAAACCTGAAGAATTTCTAATATAAACATGGTAGAACTAAAGACCTTGATCTGCAGGTGAACTACGTAAATGCTCATGCAACATCAACACTGGCAGGAGATTTGGCTGAGGTTAACACGATTAAAAAGGTCTTTAAGGACCCTTCTGAGATAAAGATGAATGGGACAAAGGTGGGTGAGAAAAACATATTTTACCTTCCATTCTTTTCTTTCTTTCTTTTTAATTCCATGGAATATGAGCTTCATTAGTCAATTTAACAGATAACAAGAAATTTCTACTCTATCAGAGAATTTGAAGAAGCTGAAGTTAGAATCTGAGGAGAAGGACAAAAAGATTGAAACTGCTGAAGCACATGTTGCTTCCCTCCAGAAACAATTTGCAGATTTACTACTTGAGTACGATCACTTATTAGAAGATAATCAAAATCTTCAGAATCAAGGTCTAGGATACAAGAGTTGAGAAACTTTTGAAGGACTCGAAGAAATTTGTGTTTTGGGTACCGGTTGGTGTTTCTTAGAGGTAAAAGGGGTCTGTGCAGAGGGGGAAGTAAGTAGTTCAGCCTGTGCATTGTTGAAAATTTTTTAACTCTCTTGAATCTAGAATTGATTAGTTTGTTCATGCTTTTGTGGGTTTTTTTTTGGTAATAGCTGAAACCTTTTTTTTCTCCCCTTCTGAAATCAGAGGAACCAATTTACATCATAAACCATGCAGTGACTTGTCAAAGCAGAACATGCAAACAAAGAGGCAGAAACATTTTCATGAAAGAACCTGGGTTCCTCATGGGATAAGCTGTGGTGAAGATAAACAGAACATTATGCATTGCTTTCTATAAGCAAATCTAACGATAAAATGAATGCCAAATCAATATTATTTCTCCAGCACCTTAAGTATATAATTTATGATCAATAACACGTTTACATCCCTACCCATATCTCACTGATGTCTTCACACTCCATCCCCGTATAGCCCATAATGTGTTAAACCTTGTATCTTCAAGGCCTAGACTAAAACCTAAAGCAACTAAAGTCTAACAATAAACCAAAGTCTCAAGGAAAAGGAAGAAATGCATGAAGTTCTAAGGGAGATCAGGAGAAAGGAAAATGGAAAATGGAAAACAGAGAAGAATTAGAGAGATTACAGACCTTGGCTTAGCCGAAATTGGTACAGAAATCGATGATGGTGCTGCCGTGCAAACTGCTAAGTCCTGGCCGAGAATAATGAAGAGTGAAATGTGAAGATGAGGAGCTTGGCTGCTGTCGCCGCCGAGGAGAGAGACGCCGGTGCTGGTGAGGAGGAGAACAGAGATAAGCTTGCTCTGTTTGGATTTGGGGAAAAAAATGTGGCTCGGGTTGCAGGAGGAGTGAAGTGAAGTGAGATTCACACCTTCAGTGTTAGGCAAAACCTAGACACGTGAGAAAAAAAAAAAACCAAGACACACGTGAGGTAAAAAAAAAAAAGTTAATCGGGTTCGGGTACCCGAAGGTTACTACCCGAATCCTACCCGAACCCGTCACGGGTAATACAATTACTACCCGAACCCGATTAAAACCCGTTTATCGGGTACCCGAACCCGATTTAAACGGGGCGGATAATCCCGGGTACCCGATTAATGACTACCCGTTTACATCCCTAGACATGATTATGGCATGGTTAGTTATAATCAAATTGTTCATATGGATGGTGGTATGATATTGGCACATAAGGTGTTTGATAAAATGCCAACATGAACTATAGGAAAGGCTTAAGACATGCCAACCAAGTGTTTGTGAAAATACCTAAGTGAATTTGGCTAAACAAATGGACATGGACGGCATGCCATGGTGTGATCGATGGCATGGGATGCTCTCGGCCATGGCATGTGACCGAGAGGTCCAATGGGCCAAGCCCAATTATTTTAAGCCCAATGTGATGTTATGGGTCTCAAATAAGCTCAATAAGAGTTGGTGGGCCCCACAAGCCCAATAGACCAACGAAAATAAATAGTAAAATGAAAATGGGCTTAAGGCATAGTTAGGCCCATTAAGGTTTATTAAAGCCCATTAAGAGAAATAGACTGTATTTAACGTGAAATATAGTAGAAAAAGTGTAATTAACCTGATAAATGGTTATATGCAGCTTAAGAGAGTATTGGAGAAGCAAATCGGACTACTGGATCGAGCAACATTGAGAAAGTGAAATTTCTCGAGTGATTGCAGGTAAGGGACTTTTGTTAGTAGTTAAAGATACCTGCACGTATTTTCGTCTGCTTTTACATTCACTTAAAAACTCTAAGGGTTAGAGAAAGTGAATAATAATTATTGTGACCCGATAATGGCAAATTACGATTTTACCCTTAGTTAGTCAAAAAGTCAACTTTTTTGAAAAGTTGTAAAAAGTATGGAAACCACCATTTTGAGTGTTTTACTGCTGTTTAGTAGAAGAATAAATAGATGGGCTAATGATTTTAAGGTTAATGTGAATTAAACACACTTTATAGTGTTGATTTTGATATTTTGTAAACCATCCCTTTTTTAAAGAGTCATCTATCATATTATGTGAGAATAAATCGTGCTGGAGCACAACTCGCACTGGATTTCATATATTTTCCACATATATTAGTGCTGGATTATGATTCGCTCTAGATTTTCATGACATGCATGATAGAGTGCTGGAGTTATTACTTGTACTCAGTTTTATGTGATTTATGCATGATAGAGTGCTGGAGCGATTAGCTCGTACTCGAATTTTATATGAGATACATGACATAGTACTTGAGCTATTGCTCGTACTTGATTTGATGAATTTTGTGCATAGCATGGTACTGGAACTATTGCTCGTACTTGATTTGAAACATGAACTATGCATTGACCTAGTTGCTGGAGGTTTACTCGCACTAGAGTTGAGTTTGTGATGTGAACAGTGTTTGAGGGGAGTGTCGACTGTGAGTCGCGCTCAAAGGCGCGCACTGTATGTGATATATAATACATGTTGAAAACCATGCTTGATTTCCTCGTGTAGACTGAGTGTCACACTATGAGAGGGTCGCATGAGAATTTAGAGACGTGTTATGATATTCCATGGTTTTGAGGGCTAAGACCTATGGCAGGCACCCCGACTGTGATGTAGGGTCTACGGAGTACGTTGTACAGTGCATGTGGCATGGAGTACACTGTACCGTGTGGTGTTGTGGAGTTGAGGAGGATATAGCTGACAGTTGTGATGGACTGACCCCCCTCCCGTTGCAGCAGTGATGCCCCGCACACCGAGTACTGTGTTGCCTAGGATCACCATTGTCGGATATGATCATAGTCCAAGATACTATTGCATTTTTGCATTTCACCACAGAGTCTTACATGATATATCACCTGATTGACTGATTTAATTGCGGATAGACCTGAGGGATGGGTCAGAATCCGATTTGTGTTGTGAATTATTTAAATGCCATATTTACTGTGATTTAAACATACATGGCATGATTTATCTAAAGGCATTGTGAAATTATAAAGATGCATTGTTTTGTACGACATGCCTACATTTGAGAAAGAAAACATGATTTCTGTACATGGGATTTTAAATCTGTAGAAGTATATATATATATATATTTAAAGACATGCTTTAAAAATGAGTTAAGGAAATAACGTCTTGAGGCATAGCATTATTTTGAGTAGATAGTGTAGATGTCTACTTGCTTGTCTGATTTCCTTACTGAGCGCGTTGTATGCTCACCCCCCTTTTCTTTACATCTCTCTACAAAGCATCAGCAGTAGAGTGAGAGCATTTGAGGGATAGTATTCCTATTGTCCGCTGCTATTTCCTATCGATTGACAGGTATACATGTTTTGCACGGTTATGTATCTAAACATAGAAACAGCACAGTGATGTATATGACATATATTATGGGGAATGTATTTGTATTAGCTTTTATATGATCTCACAAGTATTATAAAAGAAATAACAGTCAATAGATAATGTATTGACTGATATGTATGAAAGTGGATGATGGATATGGTAAGCAAGGATTCTAACATCGAATCACAGCCCAACCATTGAAAAAATGAAAGGTAAATTAAAAATGCGAAAAAATTTATAGTGATTTTTGGTTAAGTCACGAATGGACGGTCATGACATTCATCCATGACTAACAAATCTATAGATAAGAATTTGTTTTCAAAGTTTGGAAGAATGCTGTCCCAAATTCTCAAAACACGAACTCGAACTTTTTTTGCAGGTTGTAAAGGTCGAAGCTCGTCAAGAAATTGGTAGTTCATAATGCAATGTGATGAATATCTGCACACATTTAGCAACAATAATGTGCTTAATTAAGTGAAGAAAGTTGTTTTTTAAATTGAAAACATCAACAAGAAAGTAGGTGCATAAGAGCAATGATCAAAACAAAAAATAATATCTAAATATAAATAGTGCAAATGAGCAAACAAAATATAGGCTGATTTGATTTGGCATGGTACTGAGCATAATGTCTACCTGTAGAGTTGCAAAAGTTAGGACAAGCAAAAATTTTATTTTGTCACATAATAATTGACATAACATTTGTTTTTTTACACAAAGGTAATAAAAAGAAATCTGATAAATTGATATAGCAACACCATTAATCATAAAAAGGGTTGAGTCAGAGTTGCACCAGACGCAAAACATTCAAGCATTTTTAGGCTGCATTGAATACAAATAAGAAAAATAAAACATATTACATGCAAAAAGATAGAAGCTAACTAATTCGAATCGAAATAAGGAACCTACTGGTAAATCATCAAATATTTCAGTATAAACAATATTCTTTGTCAAGTCATGGGATTGGACAACTGAATTTTCAATCAAGATTTTCAAACCTGTTCTATTTGTCACCCTGGAAATTGCCACATACAATTGGCCATGGGTGAAAACAGGTTTTGGTAAATATAGGCCAACAAATTCAAGTGTTTTTCCCTAGCTTTGATTGATGGTCATGGCATATGATAGGCGAAGGGGAAATTGTTTTCTTTTCAGCATAAATGGCCATTTTGGATCTTTAAGGACAAAACATATTTGAGGTATAAAAACTCTATGACCAATATGATTGCCAGTAATAATTTGGGCTTCAACAATATTGGCAGCTAATTGAGTGATTATAAGCCTTGTTTCATTGCATAGGCTTGTTGTTTGGTTTATATTCCTAAGCAACATAACAACAAAACCTAATTTCAAGGACAAGTCATGGTTTGGACCATTTGGGAATTTCAATGAATTGAGAAACTCTGATGGATGCAGGATGTCCTGATCATGAAGATCACTATCAATGTTGAAATGGAATCAAAACTTAAATAATGGTGTCCTTCACCCGGTATCATTGATAGAACTTGAGCAATGATTAAATCAACTGTATCATTAAAAGGAGTAATAATTACACGATCTCTTAAATAAAGGAAATCACAAAATGAATGTTGCAAATTTGGATAGATAGCATTTATGATGGTAAGTATAGGTGTTGCTGTGTCATGAAGCAGTAAATCTGGTGGTATTTTAATCCATGTCTCGTCAGAATCAAAATGACACTGACCAACATTGACTTTACCATTACCAATGTCCAAAATCCACTTTGCAAACTCTTTCATTTGTTTTACTGATGTTGGACTCAAATTGTCAGATCTTAGTCTCATATTCACATGAGAGTGTAGACATGACAATATTTTCATAAAGCAGATTTGCTAATCGATGCATTTACAATTTGAGATCTTGTTCCTTCGGTAATGACAGGCAAGATTTGCCTGAAATCACCTCCGAGCAGAATTGTTTTGCCTCCAAATGGACGATTTTCTTGTGCATCTATATCACATAACATGATATTACACAATGTTCTCTCAAAAGCTTCAAAACAATGCCTGTGAACCATCGGAGCCTCGTCCAAAATAATTAAACTTGCAATGCAAATGAGATTTCCAAGCTCCGAATTATGTTTAATTTGGCATGTTGATATGCTGTCAATATTCAAAGGTATTTTGAAGCGAGAATGAGCTGTACGACCTCCCGATAATAACAAAGATGCAATTCCAGATGATGCCACAACCAATACAATTTTTCAAGCTGAATGAAGGGCTTCTAAGATTGTTTTCCATAGAAACGTTTTCCTTGTTCCACCATGGCCATAAACAAAGAACATTTTCCCCTCATTTTCTCTGACTGATTTTAATACAGCATCATATATAATTTTTTGTCCATTATTTAACATGGAAACAAAAGATGCATGTTGTCTCTGTAAATCATGAACATCATAGTCCAATTCTTCCCTTGCCATTTTATCTCGTATTAGATGTCCAGAATTGATTGATAATGATGGCAAGTTGTAGTTTGACAGTGATGATCCATTCTTATTAAAGATTTCTTCAAGGGAAATCAAGATCTGATGTTTCAAATTTTGTTCAGGCAAAAAGCTCTAGTTTGTTGCTAAACCATTGCTTAAATGATATTGGATGTCTTCAGCTAACAACTTCCAATGTTTGTTCCATAAAGCCATCGAATTTTTCACTTCACAAAAAAGTATCAGAGTTACGAACAACTGCCTAAGTTCAGGTCCTGTTGCCCAAAACGAAGTTTGTTCCAAAACATGATCCCACTCTTTGTCGTCACCTAGAAGGCCCAGTGTGCGACATGCTGATTGAAAATTATCATGCAGAATACCGTTGATCATTTTTAAATCTTAAAAACTTGTAGCACCAGTGACAACATTTAAGAGCAATCTAAGGAAGTACAATTCACCAGCAGCAAGATGGACAAAGTTAACTCTCCCTATTGCTCTTCCTCTTTCTCTTGGTTTCAATAGTTTTTCCTTTTGACACCAAACCCATTGCGTAGGAAAATCTGTGTATGTTAAATCTCAAGCACTTGGATAGATTTTGTTTGTCTCCATCCATTCAGTAAACATGGCTTTATGTAACAGTGGTTGTTGCAGCACATTTGACAAATCAGCATTTTCAGGAAAGGTTATATAATGTTCATTAAGCAAATGAACAGGAAGTCGAATGATGTAGGGTCCCTATGATGCACTTCAAACCCAAATAATCTCCAACAAGCTTCATGTGTTGAAATGTACCTACAGTCGAGAAAAGTTTTAATCTCATCAATCTGACCAGATTGATTTTGGTCAATGTTTGCATTGCCTGATACTGCAATACTGTTATTTCCATGGTTCAGTGGAGCCTCTTCAATGGCTGCTCTTGTTCGATCAGGTCATTTGTTAACATACTTAAATAGGTATTTGATTAATTTTGTTTTTACACAGATCTCAACATTGATATGAGCTTGGTGTTTGACAAGCATGTCGATGTTATATGGAACAATAAATCTTGTATCAAGACTGACACCATTTTTTTAACAATCATATGTTCACTTGTTGGAGCTCGTCTTCTATATGAAACCATAGAATTTTCAGCAATAATTGTGTGAGGTTCGTACGGTTTGGGAAAATGTTTTGAACAATGTCCATTTTTCATACATGTAACTCGAGTATTCACAGCATCGCAAGGACTGTGAACCATAAAGTTAGAAACAGTTTCATGTGCAACAGGATCTTGCAATTTGTGTGGGATTTCAGCGGATATTATTCTATCTATTTCTTCTGGTGTTGTGTATTTGTCATGAGGGTGTAGCCACAACAGTATATGACCATGAGGTAAACATCGCTTTTGAAACTCTACAGTGTAGACAATTACAAAACAGAAGAAGCAAGGAATGTCAGTGAGACATTTTAAAATGCAACCACAAAGTGTTTGTTTAATCTAAAAACAAAAAGTTTAGAAAACATAATGATTTACCTGTTGTTGTTCGACCAAAATGTTTGTTTTTGATCAAATCATCCATAAGGTATTTCAATCTCAGTTTAAATAGTCTTGCTAATATATTCGATCTGCCTTCAATCTTTTGTCCAGAAATCATGGACAATGCTTTCTCAACTTCAATCCATTTTGGATTGCAAGTAAATGTAATGAACAAATCTGGCTGGTCAAACTGTCTAAAAATTGTCATTGCATCTTGATAATTTTGAAATAGAAACCGAGGGCTCGATGCAAAACTTGATGACAAAATTATACGTTTACCTATAGCATGGCTGTCAACATCTCCTCGAGTTACAGCATCCTGTACTCCCCGATATATTTCATATCTTAATTGGTGTTGGTTGTCTTAAATCCACTGCAAACGCATGCGTTCAACACAGAGATAAGCATCGACAATAAATTGCTGAAATAACTTCCCTCCTCTGAGTATTATATGGCCAGTTGAAAGTCGTTGCTGAATAAGGTATGCATAATATTCCATCATCATAACAGTTTTTCGCTCCTTGGTTTTTTTTCCATTTGGATGTCGATATTTGATGCCTAATTGAAAACCATTGTCACAAAAAGGAAAAAGTATTGGATATTGCATGGCCATGAAAGCATGATGAAGTTCACTTATTCGTTTTAAACCATCAGACCTGTGTTCAACAACAATATCTCGATCATCTTGAGGTCCATCATCATCACCAACAACTAAACCAACTATTTCCACGTTCAAAGGTAAATCATAGCAACGATCATGATGATCTTTACCACCAATCAACCAAAGCCGAATAGGAGCATAATTACCCTCTGCAAATCTATCTCTTGCCATCCTGAAAACTTTAACAATCACATTAATTTGATCCAGCATCTGAATCAATCCCTGAACAATAGCAAGATCAATATCATTAGCAATAGGAGAGCGTTGGAAAGCTTTGATTCGATTAGCGACTTCATTTTCGGTATCACATATGTACAATTGTGCAAACTTAGGAGATTCACCAACTGCAGGTAGTAAAGATCCTATACGATGATGAACTTATCCACCAATTTTAAAAACATAAGGGCCTGGACGATTATTGATATTGTCATGCACTTTTCCTCCAATCGATGTAAACTGCAACATTAAGTTATATGCTCTAATATTATTCCTAAATGTTCTTGCTCTTTGTCCACCGTGATAATCCAACAAAGAATCAAGACAAGGAGGCGTTATTCTGATTGAAGGCAAAGTAACTGTTCCTCCTTTGCAACATAAAGCAAAAATCGAGTATGTTGTGACATTGCCTTTTTTTAAGTCTTTCATCATACCACATCGTGGCTCCACAATATGGACATTGATAATCCAACCCACCTATATCCAAAGGTCCAAAATATCGACATGCATCAAATATATTAAACAAAGGCATATATGTAAGACTCGATTTTAATCAAACACAAAATGAGTGAGTGTTCGTGAAGGGAAGTCAGGTTAAATTAATCTCGAACACGTGCAAGGGCAAAATGGTTAAAAGATCGAAAGCCGGTATAAATTCGAGAAGAAAAATTTAATTAAAAATAATGGATTGAGAAATCATGGTCAATAAAGGTGAAATAAATTTATTTTGGGTTAAACTGATCAAGGTATTAATTTATTGGAATTAATCGGGATTAATCAAAATTTTTAATTCGAAAAATCATTTCGAAAATAATCAAAAAATTAAACCGAAAAGATGAAATAATACCGCTAAATTTATTTATGGATTAAATAAATAAATTAATATTTTTTTAGATATTTTTGGGAGTTTTAGACTAAAATAATAAATTAAATTAAATTAAAAATAAAATTATAAAAAAAAGAATTGGAAAAGAAAACGAAAACGAAAAACGAAAACGCAGAATCGCGAAATCACGATTCTACCAAAACGGAAGCTGAAGACCGGACGGATGGCACCGGCAGCCCAGGCGAAGGAGACCTATGCGCCAGTGAGCCACCACCGGCACCATGGAGACACGAACGGCGGTGATAGGCGACGAAACGAAGAGAAATCGAGGGCCGAGAGAAGAGAAGGTGATTCCCGACGACCGGCGACGATTCGGCACCGACCGACCACAGCCGAACGTCCCTGAGGTGCAGACGAGCCGATTGGCGATGGCCATGGCCATCGAAATGGCCGAAAACGTCGGAAACGGCAGAAAGAGGAAATGGGTACCGACGGTGGAGAGAACAGGCCGGACTGGCGACTTTCCGGTGGCCTTGGACGAAATCGATGGCAGATTCGTGCTGCAAACGGCCCAGCGGAGCCACTGGCGACGGAAGCCGGGGGAGAACCGGCCAGCAAGGCACTGAACCGGTCGAACTGGAGTGAACCGACGGTCCGAACCGGGTTGAACCGGACCGAACTGGTTCAGCCAATGAGGAAAGAGAAAAAAGGAGAAAAAGGGAAAAAGAAAAAGAGAAAAAATTTGGGGAAAAATCCCAGTGATGCAATCGAGTTGCGGGTAAGTCGGTAAGCTGTCAAAATTAACCGATTTAAATTTTGAAATATTTAATTTAATTAATTTTCGACTGAAAATTTACCTGAAAATTTATGAAATTGTGTAGCTCGACAATTGGCATCCAACGAGAGCTCGAGACAGCCTCGATTTGCTTATTAGTATGGAATCTCGGGTAAGTAACCCTTATTTACAATAATTTACATCGTTATGCGTGCTTCAGATTTAATTATCGCATAAAATAAATTAAATTATGAAAATTTAGATAAATTGTCGTAAATAATAAATTGAGCTATTCGAGAGTTAGAACGAGGTCCAAGAAATTGTTGGTGGGCCCAATGAGCCCAATAGGCCTCGATAATGTGAAAATTAAGTGGAAAATGGGCTTAAGGCCGATTAAGGCCCATTAAGGTGCAATCGACAATAGGGGTAAATGGGCCCAATAATTTAAATTAAGCCCAGAAAATAAGAAATACAATTAAATTGTATGATATTTGACCTGAGGAATATTTATACGCAGTTTCGGACATTGGATTGGGAGTAGATCGGACTGCGTGACGAGACAACAGTGGAAAAAGAAAGGTCAGACTCTACAGAAAAATAAGGTAAGGGAATTCTACGGACTGCTAGAGGTAACTTTACGAAATTTCAAAGTCATGTGCAGTCTTTTAAATTATCTGAAGGGTCTAGAAGTAAGTTAAAAATTGTAGCGCCCCGAATGGGCAAATTACCAAAATACCCTTGTTAAGGGTAAAATTTACAATTTTAGAAAAAATTGGGAGGAGCAAGAACGAGAGGTTCCTGCTCGTTCTGGAGGGTTTTCATGCATGCATGAGTAGGCTGGCTAACCTTAAAAGAAAAATGCACAGCATTGCATCTTTTCAACGATGAAATTGTTTTGAAAATTGTTTTGAAGAAACAGAGCTGCCTACGTGTTTTTATTTACATGTGACGTGCTAGAGCTCAGCTCGCACGATGTTTTGATTTGTGTGATGCATGCATTAGTGCTGAAGCGAGAGCTCGCACTAGAGTTTTACATGCATTGGTGCTGGAGTCCAACTCGCACCAGATTTTACATATATATATATGATTTTCGTGACAGGTGCTAGAGTCTAACTCGCACTAGATTTTCCACATGATTTAATGAGAGTGCTAGAGCTTAGCTCGCACTAGTTTTACTTGAATTGACGAGAGTGTTGGAGCATCACTCGCACCCCCCACTGATTTTTATGAGAACATGCGATGAGCCGTGCTTGGAGCGTCGGGTAGACTGTGTGTCACCGATTAAATAGGCTCGCACGTGCGTTTTGAGACATGGCAGGAGTATAGAGATATGATATGGGTCCACGGAGTACAATGTACCGTGCAAGTAGCATGGAGTACGATGTACCGTGTGGTATCTTCGGATACGGGGTATTTTCGGATACAGCATCTTCGGATGCGTGGGATCGAATAAGACTAACGGGTTGGATTGACCCACCTCCCGGGCGGTTTTCGATCAGGGTGAGACCCCGCACACTAGGATCCGTGTAGCAGAGGGGCTCACGAGGACACACGGCCATAATCCTGGTTATTACCGATATACAGATGTTGCCTAGTCTCGCATGTTGATGATTTTGACGAGATTGAAACTGGGTTTTAAATCAAATGTGCATGATGACTATTTCCATGCATTTTTAAACCCATGTGTGATGTAAACTGATTTTCATAATTTTGTGTGAGTCTGGACCCAATGTTGAACAAAACCGTGAGGGCAAGGCCCAAAGCGGACAATACGGGCTGGCGTAGCGTTGTTGACCACACGTTGTTAACCATAGGCATTGTTGTGGGCCCAAGAGGGGTGGCCATGGCTGTCTGGGGGGTTGGCCGTGGGGGGTTGGCCGTTACAATAAAAAGCACGTTTGGGTTGAGTCCTGACTTTACTGTGAAATTTTAAATGAGAAAGAAATGATTTGAAATAATTGCATGTCGAATTTTCCATGCAAACTTTTTTTTACATGACATCATGAATCATAGCATCAGTTTTGAAATGTGTGGAGAAATGGTGGTTTATGCATAGCACCACGTTCATGTAGGTAGTGTGGTTACCTACTTGTTCGTAGGATTGCCTTACTGAGCTTGATGTGCTCACCCCTTTCATTTTCTCACACAGATAATCTCCAGTAGATGTTGAGGCGACTGAGTACTGCATTCCGGATATTCGTTGCTACCCATCATTTAAGGTATATACACTTGTACATATTGTATCTAAATAAGCATAGCACAGTAACATGTTTGTAAGTAACTTTAGGGGATGTATAAATATTGTAAACATTTATAAATGACTGAGAAAGAATTAATTTGATGGGACTGGCATTGACGCACAGCCCAATTTGTTAGTGGAGTGTGGTCACGATTAGAGGACAGGTAAGCATGAAAGAAAATAACAAAACGTAAAAAAATTTACTCTGATTTTTTGATAGTTTTGGGTCGTGACAATATATGTTTTTCTTTCCATCATTTAAATATAACAAAAGAAGTTTAACAGGTCATAAGAATAGAAAGAATGTACGTAGTCAATAACACAGAAATTAGCAAAGGAAATGCAATCTCACGATACAATAGCTGGAATCCACATACGCTGTCCACATGACCTGCAAATTAGTTGTGAACCATAAGAAACGACATTAACACGGAACGTAGCAAATGTTAAACCAAGGTATGAGAAAGGTTGAATAAGAAAAGCAATTAAAAGCAGCGTTGATAAATAAATGAGAACAAATGATTAGCAAGAGAATGAGATCCAAGAGCAGTCGAAATTGATTCACATAGATTGATAGGATGATTTGCATGTAAATTAGCAGGGTAAATTTGCTCTTTTGCATAAGCAGAATCTGCCAAAACCACACTATAACATTTAATGAGATTATTATCGAGGTTAAAGGGATGTGTACAATGAATTTGAACAAAAACCAAAATTTAGGTGTCAAAAGAGAGGGAAGCATCCAATAAACAATCACTAACTTATGAAGTTAATGAATCAAAGTGTATCCATAAACAAACCTACCAGTTGTGTGGATGCTTAGATGCACATCTGATTGCAAAATGGAGTCATCTTTGGATTTGCTACTGGAACCAGGATCATAAAGAGAATTGACAAGCAAAGGAAAAATAGGGAAAAAACAAATTGCAATTAACATAGCAAATTGTTTTGACACAAAAAAGGGTTTCTAAGTCACCAGAAGAATTAGCTGTAGAATGCAATTTGATTACATTCTTTGCACTGCATCACGCATTATAAGATTGCATAATTTCTGAAACCAAATAAAACACATACTGAGACAATGTTGATTCACTTAAACTAAGCAAACAGTTGCAATCGAATAATAACAAATTATAGGAATGAAAAACCGGAACAAATTAAATAAACAATGCCAACGACAAAAAAAAAAGAGCGAAAAGAAAATTTAAGGAGAGCAAATGGAAACTAGAGTAATACAACGATTGTTAAAGATGTGAAAAATGACAATGATTAGAATTATTTATGTCAGTTTCAATGAAAAGGGTAGACAAATAGAAATGATCAATTTGCAATTTTCAAAAGCAGGAAAACTCATAAACAGGAGGAAAATATGCCATATAATGAACAGCAATCTTAGTTTATTTAGAATCCAAGCTGAATGAATAAATAATCTCTTTGTTATTCTTTGACAATGACGCTCACTGCAGGTTTTTTGCGTATAATTTGCTAAATAGATTCTCTTATTGTTTTGAACAGGGTCTTTGCAAAACTCTTTTCGCTGTTGTAAAAAGCATTAGCGGAAGATATGAACACTGTAAGCATCAAGCTTAATTATATATACTCAGCCATAGCAAGTCTCATGACAAGTTTATTATCATAGCAGAACAAATGCGTTGACCACGGATATCAAGAACACAGAATAAATGTTGTTCCGCAAAGGAAACAATCATGAACATCAGCATGAAACTGAACAGAGACCAATGGAAGAAACAAATGAATAAAAATGAGTGCAGAAACCAAAGTGGACAAGAAAATTTCATTTGATTAATAACGTAAATAAATACAGAATGATTAAATGCAGAATCAAGCGAAGGGCAAAATACTGACCAGGAGGTTGACAAATTGACTGAGCATGAGAGTTGTTCGTGAGTAGTAATGAATCTTGTCCAACAGTTGGTTGAGCAGAGGAAATGCAGGTCACACTGTTTTGCAAAGCCTCAAAAGAGAGATACGAATCATTTGCATGAAATGTGCCGGTGTTTACCGATGATATATCAAACTACATTGCATCTTTGGTAGCAGTAACAACAAAATCGATCGGATGCATAGGAGCAGAGCACATTGCAAGGGAACTTTCCATTGCTTGAGAAGCACATGACAAAGTTTGGTTTATATTTGTGTCACCATTAACACTACTTTTATAATCTCTATTTTTAGCCATTTGGTTCCTACGATAATGAGTTCGTTCTAGCCTACGTTTTTTACTCATCTCCTTATCAATCATTACTAAGTACCTGAGAACAAAAGTTGGTACTGAAATAATACAAAACAGAGACAGGCAAGGAACAACATGAAAATAAACAACAAAAGTCATATGTTTAAAAATACAGAGGAAGTAAAAATAACTCAAAGAATGAAAAGGCAACATTGCAAAGAAAAGGTGCAAAGGAGATTGTAAGGAGCACATCAAAATGTGGGAAACAAATGCACCAAATTTGCATGTTGCATCATTAAAACACAACTGAAATGTAAAAAATGAGACAGAACAATTTATCAACATAAGGCAAAACAATACGGGAAAAAAAAGAATGAACATGTAAAAAAGAACCAAAACAATGACCAACAATATCAAACAAAGGGAGTGACAGAGAAACATGAATACTAAAATAGCCAAAGAATGTCAATAGGCAGACAAAGCAGCCATCTTTCACAATAATTGAAAGGAGAAGGAACAAAAAACATATATCTTGAAAAGAACAGTACCTATCAAATCTTGGAGGACGAACGCAGAGTTGAGCTATAACCATGCACAACAAAGACATTATAACTAAGTCAAAATCGAAGAAACACAAAGAATGCTAAAAAAAAGAAATCAGAAAGACTGATCTGCTGTGCAAAAAGATAGAAAAAAAAAAGGCAAAAAATATGCACACGATATTGGTTGCACAAAAATCTAGCAAAAAATTGGCAGAAAATATGTGCATGATCTTGTAAAAGCATGAAATCCAAAAAATATCAAAGAACAGCAAAGCACCCAAAAGAAAAGAGGCAAGCATTAAAACGAAAGTAATATCAAAACTGAACAAACAGCATCACCCCGGATAAAAAACACAGACATGAATCAACAGAAGAACAGAACAAAAATGCAACAACAGAATAGCTCAGAAATGAAGAACGAACATAAGAACATCAACATAACATGACGAAATAAAGGAAAAGAACATATACCTTGAAAACAGCAGCACATTCCCAATATTCGATAAACAACCCAAATTTGGACAAGTAGTTGCAAAGGATAGATATTAGAACTGAGGAAAAATAGATGAAAAATAGAAAATAGCAAAAAAAAAAAAAGACATCAGAATGGCTGATCAGTTGTTAAAGAACTCAGCAACGAAAATGGGAAAGAAAAATATGGGCATTATCCTGTAAAAACATGAAAGGAAACAATGTGAAACATTACAGAAACAGCTGCCAAGAAATAGATACCAAGAATAAAAGACCAAAGATAAAATAAAAATGTCACTAAAAATGTCAAGGAGAGACTACAAGATTTCAGACCAAACCAGACTAAATAAACCCTAAAAGAAACACTGACCACAATGAGAATGAAGCGCATGAATAAATTCGGCTCCTTGCATCCATCCACAAAATAAAGCAGGTGGAGTATAGTACAGCAGCCCATAACAGCGAAAAGATGGATGAAAAAAGTTGACAGGCAAAACAGAAGGAGAGATAAAGAAGAGAAGGAAAAGGAACGCAACATAAACAAATGAAGACAGAGCACAGAGAAGATGAAAATTTAGCGTGGGAAATAGGAATTCCAGAACATAGCTCAAGTAAAATGACACCATAACTACAGACAAAACACAAAAGAACCCAACAATAACTGACCAATTCGCAATGGTAAAAAAAAACAAGAAGAAATGAATCATTGACCATGCAGTCAGCAGTAAGTAACGATCTCAATCATGAACAGGAGAGGCCAAAAAGAACGTCGACACAGCCCTGGAAATAGGTATCCTAAACCTTGATCTACACAATGGATAAAGCAAAAGAAAAGAAAGAGGCAACCACACACGCGTTTACCTTACATACAGATGGCCACTAATCTTGAACAATTAGACTTCTCCCGTCGAGATTGTGCCCTACAATCGAAGGATCTTGAAAGAGAAATCACAACAGTTGGCGATAGAACCCATTGCAGATAGAAAAAGCAAGACGTAGAATTCGTCCAGAAGAGAGAGAAACTGAGGCAAAGAGTTGATACAGAAGGCAGAGAAGAGAGAAGGCACAGCTCCAGCACACCATCCTTTCGTCAGTGCAGAGTAACTGAGAAGAAAGAGAAAGCGGGACTGTAAAGAGAACAACTGAAGAGAGAGAGACAGAGGGGTAGCGCAATTGTAGAGAGAGAGGGAGCAGGTCCAGCGAAGATCGCAGGCAGACATGGAGAGATGGACAATGCTTGGCCACAGAACCCATTGCAAAGAGAAAAATCAAGACACAGGATCTGTCGAGAAGAGAGGGAAACCGAGGGAAAGAGTTGGTACAGAAGGCAGAGAAGAGAGAAGGCACGGCTCCAGCACACCATCCTTTCGCCAGTATAGAGCAGTCGAGAAGAAAGAGAACCACTGAAGAGAGAGAGAGGGTAGCGCAACTGTAGAGAGAGAGGGAGCAGGTGTAGCGAAGATCACAGGCAGACATGGAGAGATGAACAACTCTGGTACAGGCACAAAAAGAGAAAGCGCGAAGCGAGAGAAAAAGTCGACACAGGAGAGACGGCGCAACTGCTAACGTGTCGTTGAGGCAGAGGTTGGGGAGGGTGAAGGAGTGACACTGTAGAGAGAGAGAAATTGCAGACATGTTCTCCCGACAGAACAAGAACGTGGCAGAACGGTGGTGCGCGTTTGCGTCCAACCTTTATTGTTTAAGATGGTCTCTTTTTGTTGGGGAAAAAAAAAGTTAAACCTATTGTTACTTGTTTCTTACAAATTTACCAATGGCTTTGAAAAGGCCAGATTTAAAGTACAGTGATGAGATTAGTTTAAGCCAATATAAACATGGGAAGTCAACAACCAAGGCTTATCTCCCAACTCCCATCTATTACCCCTCTTTAGAAAATATTAAGTCTAAAATTTGATTTCTCAATTTTCACTTGTATTGCCTATGAACAAAAAAAAAAACATGAGAAGTTGAAAAAAGATGTCCGTCACTTTTGACTTGTTCACCCGAAATGAATTCCATTATATACCCTTTAATCATCAAGGTCCCAAATGGTAAGCAATGTCCCAATTTCTTTTTCTTTTTTTTTTGTTTTTTTTTGGTGGATCAACAATTCTTAGCTTCCTAGATGAATTATGAAAACAGTTTTCATTATGGTCACAGATATATGAATGTCAAAAGGTATGCATGCTGCATAGAATAGAAACACCAAACTATTTTTTACTGTCAACCTCCGGTAGAAGGTTGTCTCTCTTCTCTACCCAAAACTTTTTTTTGGATTGCACATGCCATAGCTCCTGGCTCGTGGCTCGTGGCTCGTGGCTCATGGCTCATAGCCCATATGCACACATAGCAGCATTTCTTTTTCTATATTAATAATTAATCTTCTAAGCGCCACTCTTTATCATCCTTTCAACAAGAATAAGTTGGGGTCATTACTGGATGCAATTTCAAGCAAACGTTAGTCAGTACTCATTATACTTCATGGAAACCAAAGAAATGATCATAAACACAAAGTTGAGGAGGAAAACTGGTTGGGAGGATTGGAGTAGTCAGGGTCAAGGCTTTGCTTTTCAAGGTTGGTAATCTGACACTGTTGCCTACTCTTCACGGAAGGTTCTTCTTTCATGAATTATAAGTTTAGCTTTAATTTAGATCATTATGCGGATAGTATTGATGATAATGATAGTCATTATCTGAAATTGTTGAGTTTATCAACAATTTCAGCTGATAATAGTCAGATGTCCCTTCATCTTTTTGCCAAAAGGGCATACTCACAGGACTAACAACCTGAACATAGATGAGTTCACCTTTTACTGTCGACAGTGCCTCTTTTATCTTAAAGTCGGCAAGAAAAATGGTAGAGGATTTACTGCACTCAGATAAATAAGTGAAAAGAGTCTCTTGGTTCATAGCATCACTTAAAGCATAAGAGATTCTCCCCAGCCATGTAATTGCATAAGAGAATATTCTAGGTGGAATTCCACAAACATCCTTTTCATATGACAATGAAGTTCAGATGGCCAGCACAATAAATACTGCTATCTTGTAATATCAAAGCCCAATTTAGCTCCAAAAGCTAGCTCCGCCTGGAGCTAACAAAACAATCAATGTCATTTCACAAAGAAGCAATATGTACAATAGCTGTACATATTTAAAACCAAGCTAACCTGCGGAGAAACCTCCTCAATCATGTGGGCTGTGAACTTCCCATGATTTCGCAGATCTTATGACAGAACTATTATCAAAAAAGGCGCTCAGAAACTGTCAAATAAGGCAAATGGTTAAATAGCAATGTTTATCTCTTAAACAGGAGAAACCTGCGTAAAGAAAGAATTTTATAACTCCAAAAGTTAACAAGAAACTAAGTTAAAACCCTAGAAAAGAATAGCAATTTTATAAAGTTATGGCTTCACCAAGAGGAAGAGAGAGACTGAGTCAGAAACGTCAAGAAAAGAAGGTCTTTGTAATGACTCCAAAAGTTAACTTGCTCATTAAATTAACTGCCTTGAATGGGAGCCATTATTAAGAGGTGAGGTTTCATAAGTTTATAGTAGAGACATATCAAGCCAAACTTTTCCAACACCTACCTACACCGTGTCCTAAGTCTCAAGCTCGTTAAGCGTCATTTAAATTAGGCACATCAAACATTTAGATGTTCTATAAGGAAAGAAAAGAAAACCCTTACCCTGGGCATGTGTATTTCTTCAACTTTTAGATGATCACTGGTTTTCATGTGATGCATTGTATCCAGAGCTTGTAGCCTGACAACTGTTGAATCATCATTCAGCATGTCCATCAACAGGTTTAAGGCTTCACCAGCAAATTGCAAAGAGAAGATAGTAAGCGTATGCAAAGAGTAATAGGCAAACATTCGTACATTCAGTTTAATCGCAGACAACATCATAATCATGCCAGGAGGGGAATTACCTTTGAACTGCATAGATATAATCTAACTTCAGATAAATTCAAAGTATGCTCTATCAATGACTGCCAAACATTTCTGTTTGATAACACCACGTGGTTTCAATGAAAAATACATATACAGTATAAAAGATATTATATTATAATTTGTATCAATTACAAAATATATTGTTTAATTTTTATTAAATTTATATACAATTTTATCAAAATTTTAATATATATTATTTTTATTTATTTTATATATTTTATATCAATACTTATTGTATCTAAATTTACTAATCTAAATCTAACTGTTACAAACAATTACCTGAGATTACTTAGTACTTAGGTGCTAGAGCCTGAGAGTAATGACGATATTCTTGGTTAAAATTCCATATTATTTTTATTTTTTATATATTTTGTATGAATACAAACAATGACTTGCCATTGCTTGGTGCTTGTGTGCTGGAGCTGGGGCCTAAAAGGAATGTTCTTGGTTAGATTTCCACCAATCTTGGAACTGAAACTGGGCATGAAGTTGGATTAATCGAAAAGGATTCTCTATATTTTTAGTAGGGGTAACAAAATTGCCATCTTCCTCCTGTTTTTCTTATATGGAGAATTAGAAAAGTACGATTAAACACAAAAATTATGATTTTTTTTTTTTTTAACAATTTAGAATTATCCTAAAAAGAGGATAAATAATTCATTTTAAGAGAATTTAAGAAAGAAGACCTTTTTTTGGTGGTACCTTGTCGTGCAGGTAATCTTTGTACTGCTGCAAATGCAAAGCAATAGAATTGAATATGCAAATTGCCTAATAATTTAAAACCATTCTCTTGTGAGAGTAAACCACGTCACCTTGCAGCTATATAACATGGATAGTTTGAGATGGTCGACCATCAATGAACACTTGAAAAGGTATATTCATTGATCCTTCCTTTCCAATTGAGTCACGTATCCTATTTTCAGCTGCTTTTACTCCTTGCTCTTTTGCAATTTATTAAAAATAATTTAACAACTTCGTTTATAAGCACAAAGGAAAATATGACTGTTGTATGCAAAAAATTATCAGCAAAAAATTTGAATACATATGTAACAATGGCCCTACAGAGTTTAGATCAATCACAGGTTGCTCTCAATGCTCATGCCATATTAGCACCGGTACCCATAGCCAGAAGTCAATTGGCTGAAGCTGCGGTCTGGTTGCTGGCCCTTTCTTTCACCATGGTCTTAACAAAGAGCTCCCCTGCTCTATACGAGGATCGAACCTGCAACAATGAATTGCAAGTAAGAATTTGTTTACTCATTTTGCAGTATCTTATGTCTTGACGGATGAATTTGAGCAGAAGTTAGTATAGGGAAAATGGCACTAAAAGAGAAGTGATGCTCGATAAGCTGGTAGCAGACACTTCATTCGGTAGCCAATTTTAGAGAAAATCAAATTCATTTGATTAGAAAAATGAGTTTCTCTGGCGAATTGAACTGGTGAGTACAAGTCCCTTTCTATGATCATTCAATGGTGATTGAAATCCATGAAATAGTAGTAAAATCATCTATTGCAATGCTTTATAAAGAGCTTACCAGGGGCCCGCTAGCTACATAACGAAATCCAATAGACTCCCCATATTCCTTCCAGAAAGCAAACTTTTCAGGCGTAACATATTCTTTGACAGTCAAATGGAGTGGTGTTGGCTGCATAATACGAGTCCATTAAGTTAAAACTAACTTTCACACCCAGATAAGTTACATACAATTATAATGCCGATACTGATAACTCATTAAGTGACAATTTGAGCTATTATTGACATCAATTAACTCAAGCAGAACAGAAGCAGGAGGCATTACTCATGAACAATCTTTTGCCCAGCACGATTGCTATCAACAAATCATGGGCAAACACTGCTAGATCACCCAACAAAGGTGTGACCTAGGCAAGATTCAAGGTAACAATGTCCATCTATCCTCCAGCCAAAGTCCCCCATGCTCGGACAATTACTTATGCTAGACATCTTTGCATATAAATTTACCTGTAGATATTGTCCAAGTGTAAGAATATCAACATCTATAGCCCTTAAATCAGCAAGGGCTTCCTTTAACTCATCATCAGTTTCACCGAGGCCAAGCATTATAGAAGATTTTGTTATAATTCCTTCTTTGCTGAGCTTTGCATGTCTTAGAACTGACAAGCTCTGCTCATACCTGCAACATTAAACAAAGTAGACTCTTAACTAACTACTACAAGAATACTGATTTGGTTCTCAGAAAACTAACTTCAAAACTGGTTGGCTAAAATGATAAAATACCATGTTCTCTAAATCCTTTAGAACCCACCATATTGCCTTGATGTACAATTGCCAAATATGTAATAGTTCCATAATACAGTAAGGCGCTATAATGTAAATTTCCTTCATGCTTTAACGCTCCCCCCCCCCCCCCCCCCCCCCCGAAAAAAAAAGGTAAATAAATGCAAAGCATATTTTCTTTCATGACGCGACTATACTAGTCTCCCTTTGTAGTACTGTCTAAACATCAGCTTCCTCGCCGAATTGACTCCAAGTTTAAAACTCAGTCCACATCTAATTCCAGTTCAAGATTAGCTTTATTGCTCCAGAAATGAGCTGTGGATGGTAAAAAAGATCTGGAAGATGTTAAGTACCAAGAAAAGTAAAGGACCCACACCAGTATGTGAAAGTAGGTTTTTTTTTTTTTTTTTAAACTTAAATCCAAGGTGAAGAGATACTAAAAATAGCTCATTTAAATCTTTTGGTGTTTGATGTAACTGAGTCAATGCCCTAACACCTACATAGTTGAAGTGGGATGATACGGTCCAACCATCATGGATGAGCGCACAACTTACCCAGCCCGAGGATCCCTGACAATTCTTTGGAGCCGTTTCACAGTTTCAACATTGTGAGCAAAGACATCTAACCCTGAGTGTACCAGAGTGTCTACAGCTTTCAAATCACCTCGGAAGTCAGAAGTTAAACACTCAACCATAATCTTTGGCTTGAGTTTCTGCACGTAGTCATATATATACCCATGAATATTTCCATTTACATTCCAATTTCTTCCTTGGAAATATGCCTAACAAACCTAAGAACAAAAAAGCAGCTGAATGCTACAGCAAGGTAGATATACAACCTTCATTGCTTGGACTGTCTGAGCAAAATGTCCACTTCCACCATCAGGTATATCATCACGATCTACACTAGTCAGAACAATGTAATCCACACTGCAGATGTAACCACACGGAATCATAAATTATGCTACCACTCTTTAGAGATGAAATGATACACAGCACAATGAAGATGCGTATTAGTGTGTGCTATGAAATATGAATATTAAGCATTGGGTAAAAGACTGAGTGAACATAATCATTTCTAAACAAAGGGAGCTAAACAAGGCAAGTGATAAATGAAAGAAAAACTTTTACGAAGCCTACCCCCAACTCGCAATGGCCTTAGCTGTATTTTCAGGTTCCATGGGGTCAGGCGGTGCCGGATTCCTACTGGTTTTAACAGCACAAAATCGACAACCCCGTGTGCAAGTGTCCCCAAGCAACATTATTGTTGCAGTTGCAATGCCATCCCCACCTCCATTCCAACACTGTCTTGCAAGATTAATCACTTAACAGTTAAAATACTTCTTATAAAAAAAGTTAAATAAAAAGAAGAAACGAGAGAAATACCTCTCCAATGTTGGGGCACTGTGCTTCCTCGCAAACAGTGTTGAGATTCAAGCGAGAGAGAGACTGTTTAACCTCTTCGAACCTCTGCCCTTGAGGAGCTTTCTGCCTCAGCCACTCCGGCTTCTTCACGTTAGGATCTCTGCCCTTAAAGGGCCCCATCTTTGGCATCCCCCCTGGGTAAGGCCCGTTTTTGGCGTCCGACTCCATCAGCTTCCCGTCTGCCGATAAAGATGTTGATTGCGGTCTTTTGACATCAATCTTCGACGCTGAATCCAAAGATTCACATCGGATTTTTACCTGTGAATACGACCATGATAGTTTACGAGGTTTTGGGATGGGAATTGAAGCTGAGATTGAAGGTTTTGACATTGATACCGACATTTTCACTTATTTAACTACAAACTCGAAAATGGAAAGA
Organism: Firmiana major; assembly: GCA_033439115.1. NCBI lineage: Eukaryota > Viridiplantae > Streptophyta > Magnoliopsida > Malvales > Malvaceae > Firmiana > Firmiana major. Next base: position 8,185,121 of record CM065903.1, read on the forward strand.
GGGAAACAAATTGGAAGCCAAGCCAAACAGTGTTAAAGAGCATACAAGGAAGAGTATGGCTTTGCAGGAGGTCAATGTTTTTGTAGGAGCTTTGGTCTGTCCGCCCAACAGTAAACATAGGTTCACTTGTTTTGTTTCATTTGTGTGGGCTCTGTTCTGTTAAGTTTGGTAGTCTGAAATATCTAAAACCTAGAGACCAAAGGTACGGCCAACAAACTCTTCGTGCTTGGCCTATAATTTGTGTTTCAACTCCTGCAAAGCTGTTTATTAAACTAAAGTTTTATATTTAAATTTATATCAATATGAAAAGTGTAAAATATTATTTTTAATTTTTATTATAATTAAATGTATTTAAAAAAATTAAAAATAAAAATAAATAAAATTGATTATTGTCATCATCTAAATCATATTTGTGCAGTTTAAAAACTTTACTAATAATGTAAAAGATAATTATCCTTAGAGATCGTTTGGTTCAAGGCCCAATAATTTTTTTTCGTGATACAATTACCTTATTTGATTCACATATTTTCTCCATCAATAATCTAATATTACCATCAGTACCAAAATTAGGAAAATAGAGGTAAAATGATTTCCTCACATCTTAAGGTTTTTTTAGAATTTTTGTGAGAAAATATTTTTCCTATTTTACCTTCTATTAATTACTTTTTGTGACTAATTTACCTCTAAATCTATCTAATATTATAAACCTAAACAAAAATTTCTTAAAACATTTATTTGCTCTCGACATATGAACTTGAAAAAATTCTCAAAGCTTGTATAATAATGGACAAATCAACTAAATATGTTAATTTAGTAAATATATTAATCGACATCTTACAAAGGAATACCTTATCTAATTAAATAAATCAAAATAATTAAATAATTTTGCACAAAAAAATCAAAATAATTTACATATTAAATGAATTGATTAATTTGTGTTAAATTAATTAATTAACATTTGTTAAATGAATAAATTTAAATAATAATAAATAACTAAACATATAAATAAATATGTTAAACATAACTTTCATCAAAGTGTTTTTCACTTTAAATACATTATTTATTTACTTTAATACAAAAATGTGATATAGTAAAATGTGTCATTTAATAACTTTAAATTTCTTAAACCAATAATAGATATCAAATATTCCCCCAATACAACCAAATGTGAGAATTTAATATTTTTCAAAATTCATCAAATAAAATGATTGGAGGGTAAATAGTAAACTTTTTACCAAAAGAAATTTTTTTTCTGCTAACTAAATGTTTCTTTAAAAATTAATATCCAATACACCGTCAGTAGAGTTTTTTTTACTCCACAAGTGGGATTAAAATGACGACATATATTTTATTTTATTTATTTTTTATTTTGTTAATATTTTTAGAAAACATGTTTAATGGAATTAAGTATAAATATAAATAAAAAATAAGATGTTTTTCAAACTTTTAGTAGGTTCGTTAATGATAATATATATATATATATATATATATATAAATATATTATATTTTTTATGTTAATTTATTAACTAAAATTTCAAAATTTTCATATTTTTTAAGTTTAAAAATATGTAGATGAATATATTTTTGAATTTTCTCAAGTTAAAAACTAATAAAATTACATATTTTTAAGTAATTGAGTATGATCATATTTTAATTTGAACTTATATATATATATGTATTAATTTATTAATGTATCAATAGATATATCATTAATTATGCTAAAAATCGATTATATATATTGATTTTGTAATGAATTGAATCATATCGTATAATACATATGATATCGATAAATCTGACTATAATTTTTATTTTTTACAACTCGGCTTAACTCATTGCCATGAAATGAATTGATCCTAAGAATATATTTAGGTAAATATAAACCTTTTTCTTGGGTCGTAACTAGGGGATCATCTCTTACAATCTAGGGTAAGAAAATGACCTTACTAAATTTCCTCATGAATTCAGATTTTTATCAAACTCGAGTTATATCAATTAAAAAAAATAAAAATATCATTCAATTTAAGTCGAAAACCTATTAAAAACGCTAAAATAAAAAATCATCTATATTCAAAAACTTAATTAAGAGATTTGAAAAATTATACAAGAAATCAAAATTCTTAACTTCACTTAAGATAATTCAGATTTTACTATTTTACTTTATATAGACCTTTCTTTATTTCGCAAAATAACAGTTATTCTGAAGTTAACCTGGCTTGCTCTCAAATTTGAAATAAAATGCTACTTGTCATAGAAATACACCATATATATATAAGTGCATCTCTAGCAATCCCAAGATACAAAACTATCACAGTTGTTATACAAGTTCATTTGAACCGTATAATAGTTGACCTACCACATAAGGAAAGGGATTAACTCACCAAAATTTTAGGAAGTAAATATCCCAGAACAACACTGCTTATGAACATCTACCGTGGGTAAGTTTTTGGTTAGGGACTAAACCCTGGTATCCTCAATTTTTTTCTTTGCACCATCATTGTGGTTACAATGGCATTATGGAATCAAGCAGCAACGGATGAATCCTCACTTGAATCGTCAGAATCTAAATCGTCAACCATCTTCTCAAGTGAACCCACATCCCCAGCTTCAGAGAAAGTGTGTAGCCGAAGCTTGTCTGCATCCTCGCTGAAAACGAAAAAAATTAAGTCATTTTCATTCGGGGTATAAGTTCTGATATTTGTTTTGACTATGCCATGAAGATGGAATAGAGAAAGCAATATGAAACACAGCATTTGATGGTATTTCAACTCCTTTCCATCATTTTTGCGGGAACTAAATGTAGAATGAAATAAGTCTTACTCTGTAACCCCAAATATTTCCTTAACAATCAAGGAGCTATCTCTCGAACAGAACTCTGGCAACTGGCACAAAGTTTCAACAAAAGCATAATCAATTTAATGTCATACATAAAGAAAAAGAACTGATACGTTAACCTAGCTTTAACCATGCAAACATGTTCAGAAGTCTCAGAAAAGAGATAAATAAAGGGTCACTCAGAATGTAAAGAACCAGATTCCAGATTTGGCTGATTGGTGCGAGCTTGTAACCAGAGTATTTGACAATGAGAATGCCACATGCTAGTTTGGTGCACGATGAAGATTCATTCTCCTTACTGCTTTCCAGATTCATGAGTTTCTTTTCTCATACTTTGACTTTTAATAGTAGTCAGACTTCAACACTAACATCCAAATATTGTTCTCAGTATATAAACCAATTCATTCTCTTTTTTCTTTTTTTTTTCTCTATCATTTCAAAGACAATTAGACAGACACCATTCCAAAGCCCATAATACTTTGCATGTCAGTCAACCATGTCAAGTAACAGCACATCTTTGAGAAAGCTGCAAAACTGCTAATAATTAATCAAAATATATATATTTTTTAAAATACTAACTATTACCAATGGCAAATCAAATAAAATATACATCAAATGATTAAAGACACTAATAATCAGTGTATATCATAGATTGATTTGAGAAAAAATGCACAAAAAATACAATAGAAAAGATGGCATTAGGAAAGAGGATTAAAGCTTCCTGTTCAACAACATACCTCCGACAAATATAAAACCTTCCCAAAAAGGCCCTGCACAGCAAGTTTCCTCTTAAATCCCTTTTCTGTAAACCCTGACATGTCCATGACAACTGGGCCTGAAAATAGTGAAAATTTATCCTCATAAGATACAAAACTCACACACAAAAAGATGAATTGTGTAAAATTTCACAAAAAGTGCATAAAGCACATCTAGGAAACACATTTAAACGATTTAAACTTAAACCACTAACACATTTACGATAAGACAATCCTAATATACCACCAGTCAAATTCAAGACATGATATATTGGATGACTTCAAGGAAACAATGAATGCCGTATCGACATTTTCATAAATAATTTTCCAAAAAAAATATCCTTATCAAAGTCACCTATATTGTGCATCATTTATGGTTACCAGACACAAAAAGGAAGACCATAGCACATATTATCACTAGATCATTATTAATTATTGGGCAAAAGGCAATGGTCCATACCAGGAAACAGACACAAGTACAAGTCAAGGAAGAAGGCAGTGATGAAGGTCACCTTTTTCACGCACAATCCGTCTTGAGATTTCATTTAAAATTTCAGCTACCTGGGAATCATCCAGCATAGAAGCTTTCCTGAGCTGGATTAAGCTAGCAACTAAATCTGCAGTCCATGGTTTCTCATTCAAGGAATACCTAATGTACTTGCGTAAAATCTCCTCTGTGCTAAAACCTGTCTGGATAGGATTAGCAGTTGCTATTAAAGCTCAAATGACATTCATAGCACACACTAAAATAACAACAGAATCTTTACATGAGTGTTTGTGTGTCTGTAAACATCACCATAAACATGTCAATTATTTCCTAGAGGCTGTTAAAAGCATACATGAAAAAATAAAACCAAGCTCAATAACAGAGTCCTAAAGTAACATTTTATTTTTTTTGCCAAAAAATGTTCTCCAGAATGAAATTTTCTCATGCAAAAAGTAATAATTAGGTGGTCTAGATTTCTAGCCTAGTATATAACTTGGATGGATCTTCTTTTTCCCCCTTTCAACGAGAATCTCAAATCTAATAAAATGAGTCATGTCTCTGGAGATTTGAGACCAGAAGGACTTACTTAAGCACTACAAGCAAGAATCTACAGAAATTTCTTGGGAATTACCCTTCTTTACTTCCATGTAAGATACTTGTTATATAGGTTGGAGGAACATTTGCAGACTGTCTCACCTTTTGCGTTAATCCCTTTAGTGCTGATTGATTTACAGCATCATTTCCTGTCTGAAACAACTCATTTATTGATTTGCAAAGCATTGCATTTTTATTAACCTGTAAAATTCAGCAACCAGTGTAGAACAATTGAAAAAAAAAATATGTAAAATCAATTTCAAAATCCACATTAAAACCCAAATTAATTACTTGAAATAACCAATTTAAGATAACAAAGATTGTGGTCCAACTTACTTACCAATTTCTTTCTTTTATGCCTGGGAGAAGTGAACTTCTTAACAGTCTTGACAAAAGATATGACAAAAGTGATACCAGCATAAGCTAAAGGAACAGCAAGAATCCAAGGCAAAGAGCTGGTGCCAACTCTGGGTCCAGGAATAGCTTGAGTAACAGAACCAGTGAACTCAACAAGGTCCAATGCCTTCTCTTGAATCCACGGCAACTCCTCCTCAACTTCCACTTCCTCTTCTTTCGTGTCTTTCCCAACTACTTCTTTCTTGTTTTCTTTTGGGTTTTTTGACGGTACCGCATTTCCGGCGCTCTTCGCCGCCGCAGCGATAAGAGATTGCGATAAGTTGGGTCTTCTTGTAGGGGTCAAATGAAGGATTGACGAGAGAGGACGGAAGGGATGGGTAGAAATTCTGGGCCCAGAAAGGAAATGGGAGGAAAGGTAATAACAAGTCAAGGAAGGAGAAGTAGAAGAGGAAGAAGCAGGAAAGGCCATTGGGCAGTAGGAAGTTCCGTTTCAGACTTCCAGCGTATAATCCTTGCCTCGTGGGTAACATCCAGAGCCAAAGCCCCAGTACACCCCAAAGGGTTTATGCCTTTATGGCCCGTCATGGTTTTTTTTTTATTAGTATTAGTATTTTTTTATTTTTAGTTATTTGCATTGATTCCATTGAGGAAAGAAAATTTGATGCAAATGGGTTCCAGCTTCAGGTTGCTTAATTGTAAAAAATAAGTTAAGAGTTCCTCGACCATGTATTAGATAAGTGGCAATGAGAAAGTTTAACGAAATAATAAAATTTTAACAATGCTATAATAATTTGTATATTTGGTTATATAATGATTTGGAGTTAAACTCAAAGATATTATTGTAACAATCTACAATTATCAGCAAACCCTAATAATAATAATAATAATAATAATACACCAAAATAAATAAATATAGATATTGAATACTGAAATTACCATCATCTACTACTATTGCTAGGATTGAAATAATCCAGGGAAAATTACTACTTTAAATTACTAATAAAAAAAGTTTCAAAGTAATGCAGTCCATCAAAGATGGGTGCTGGTGCTGGTGCTGGTGCTTCACGTCTGGACTCCCTATGTTCTGCTATCGGCACGCAGCTGATGAACCCATTCTTTATCTCCTTCAGGACTACCTTAGTAAACCCTGAATTGTCCAACTCTGTCGGTTGGGTTGTTGCTGCCTTGCTTTTCACCGTGGAGCTCTGCGGCAGTGGCAACCCAAATTCATCCCCGAAGTAATCAGGGGGTATGGCATTGCTTAAAGAACCGAAAATCCACATTGTTTGGGGATTAGAGTTGATTCGACGCAATTAGTAAGGTCTGTAAAAGGCTTGAAGAATGCGGGAGGATCAAAGAAAATTGAAGAGAAAAGTATGATTGATCATTTATGCATCGATAGAAGTATAGAACCACCTTCCCTATATAATATATATAAGTTATAACCCAATCCCAAAAGGATTAGGACTTGGAAAGGCGGCTATTTTTAACTTTTCTTTTCTTTTCTTTTCCTCCAAGCAAGAAGAACTCAGGAAAAAATAAAATGACAGCCCCGCGCCCCCCCCCCCCCCCCCCCTCACTCCAAAGATCAGAAAAACAAAAAGAATCTGCACTATAAACCGCCTCAATAAGGCAGCTGATAAGTCTTTACAATCCATACAAGTGCATCATTTTCAAATATTCTGTGAACAATCACCAGGCATACATGTAGTAAACAGAAAAGACAAGTGGAGTGATCAAATCCCAGAACCAAAATTTCTCAAGCATCAGCTTACTGCAGTTCACTTTCCAGAGGTCACCATTCAAACCGTTAATTGTTCCCACTTTGTTTAATAATTCAAACATTATATTATCGCATAAATATGTCATTTGTCTATTTTTACCATCCTCCAATTCAAGTTTAGGTGTATGTTCTTTCCATTTGGTTCATTAAAAAGAGAAAGAAAAAGAAAAAATGCAGAAAAAAATTGTTTTTTATTTGAATAAAAACATTTTCACAAGATGTATGTGGCTCGCAAATTTGATCAGTGTTAACTCTCTGTTCACAAATGACAAATCTTTATATCACAAACAAAAACAAATATATTAAAATTATCATTGTAATATCCTTCTATCCAGAATTAGCATAAAAAATGAAAAACTTTCCCTAAAGCTTTGGTTTTGGGCTCTGAGATTTCATGAACCATATAGGAGGATAAATTTTGTATTCTTGGGTTGGCTGCTCTTCTTTCTTGATTTCTTTCTCTTCAGTGATGCTTTTAGGAAATGCTTCAGGGTTACCTTAGATACAATTCTGCAGGGCTACAAATGGATGCACACAACCTGAGCCCTATCATTTGACATACATTAGTGTCCATGCAGAAGTAATGTCGAACCATGATCCTCTTGCCAAACAAAGCTTGGTAGTAAACAATTTTTAAAAGCAAACTCCAATTTATAATATGTTTCAAGATGCTCAAATCATATTAACTTGGCGACTAGTGACAGCATTTATCTCCCTTCCTCAGAGTCAGAGAGTCAAGCCTACCCTTAGTCGCACTACCCATGCTCAACTCTCAAGGGTGAACATTTGGACATTATGCAGATACAATGGCTAAAAAAGATAGAGATGCGAATTCTCTGTGTCAGCAATGCCCAGGTTAGTTACATAGTACAAGAATGGAAATATTGGAGTTAATGCTTAAAATGGTTAATCAGTTACAGGAAACTTCTCTATGAACCATTTAGATTAGCAGCCAAATGCATAAAAGTCAACCGGCATGCCTCGCACTGAATTAAATGAAACAACAATAGTTATAAGCTTTTGCAGAGTCTTCAACCATCTACACGAGATATTTACTCTATTTACAAGTGCACAAGTTATAGAATAGGTTCATTCTCCAATTCATTTCTTTGTTTTGTAACTACTGAAGGTGAGCTACCAGCTTGAACTTAAGTAATGGATACGTAGTTAGAGTAACTAGATTAATCAGAACAATTTTTAACATGATAAATGAGCCATTTTCTCCACAAAAAAAAAAAAAAAGAAGCTTTCGAATTAATTGTGATTACCTTTTCTTCAGCTGTACTTTTAAGAAATCAAAGAAACGCCTCTGTAAATTGAACCCCACATGTCCCATTGCGGAGCTCAGCTACACGGGGGCATTCTAATGCTTTCTGCGCATGCGCATCAAGAGACTGGCAAAAAGAACGCAATTATTTTACAACTTGTTAAGTGACCCAAGAAAAGAAAACAAATTATAGCAATAAAAATTCACCAACCCGATTCTCATCGTTGCCATATGCCTCAGCTTCTGCAAAAGCAAAGTAATGGTATCATCAACTGCTCTAGTAAAAAAAAGCCTTTCTTTTTCTAAAAGGTCGAAGGCGAAATGAGCAGAATTTAGACTAAGCGAAGAACATTCTGGAACCAAGGTTGTTCTTTGCTCTTCTTTTCAGACATTTTCACGAACGAATCAAAGGCGTGATTGGTCTGGTCACGCGTTGTTACGAGGAATCAAGGACAGTTAATATTAGTGATAAAAATACTATAAATGACGGAAACTGAAACAAGAGAATCCACGGAAGAGAGGGTAGAGGAGTGTTGGGTTGGAGCTTTATCGTTACTTGCAGCCGCACCAGCTACTAGACTTTGGACTTGACCCATCCCAGATGAAAGCAGAATGTGTAAGGTATTTTGTTAAACGATTTTTTTTTTTTTTGGTGTTATTCAGCCACTTAATCCATATTAAAAATATTAGAACTCAAATTATTCTCTTTTTAAAAAAAATTCCTTTTAATGACCTATTGAACAATGGTGTTCACGAGTTTTCGCTTTTTTCCTGTCTATTTCTTCTCCATTCATGGAGTAAATATAAAGATACAATTACATCCTAAAGTAGAAAACAATCGTATTTTAAGGAAACTAGATATTCTTCTATACAAAATTGGTTGACTAAACAGATTCCTATAATCATGAAATCAATTCTTATAATTCAGCAAGCAAACAACTAATGTCAATCACAACAACTCATGTCAACACTCCCCCTCAAGTTGTGGCATAAATATCGATCATGCCTAACTTGTCAATTATGTCATGGAATATCTTCCTTGGAACTGCTTTTGTGAGTATATCAGCTAATTGATTTTCTGATTTGACAAATGGAAACTGTATAATCTTTTGATCTAACTTCTCCTTGATGAAATGACGATCAACTTCAACATGTTTAGTGCGGTCATGTTGTACAGAATTTTGTGCAATCTCGATAGCTGCCTTATTATCACAATAAAGATTCATAGGTTTTGTATGTTCAATCCCCAAATCTTTTAGAACACTTTTAATCCATAACAATTCACATACACCTTGAGCCATACCTCGAAATTCAGCTTCTGCACTTGATCGTGCAACAACCTTCTGCTTCTTGCTCCTCCAAGTAACAAGATTACCTTCCACAAAAGTAAAATAACCAGATGTGGATTTTCTAGTTGTTTGATCGCCTGCCCAGTCAGCGTGTCACGCCCCGCTTTCGGGAATCCTTCTATCCATACATTCTCTACTACGGTTGGGCTGTGAGAAGATGTAATTACCAAAAATTTATTTATTTACAGCGGAATATTTAAATCTTTAATTCACACTCCCAGGTGTGTGTGTAAATACACAAAATTAATTGTATAAATACCATGTGCTTACATATCATCCCCATAATACTGATTACAATTTCAAGATATAACTGTGCGATACAATATATTAGATACAAAATACTCGTGTATACAAATCTTATACCTTTGCGGATTGTGGGAGCTGTTCAACACAAAAGACTTAGAGATCACCGCTCTCTTACTTCTCAGTACCTGGAGGGGGAAAATAGTGGGATGAGCAAACCACGGCTCAGTAAGGAAATGTATGCTAGCAGGTAGATATCGTACTACCTACATAGCCCATGCATGCATAAACCAGAACCATGTTTTCGTTATAAATGGAAATATCATACGAACAATGCATTTAAACACATATTTCTCAATAGCATTTTCGTGTAAATCAAATGTCAAACTTCCATTTAAAACATGCTCATAAATAGTGCCATCATGGCATGAATGTGAAATCAGAGATTTATTAAAACACGAAATCTCTTTCACTTCTCAAATCATTCTCTCTCGCAATTCTCTTTCTTTTTCTGAGATTGTCTCTGTTTCTCGATTCTCTGAGACAGGCATGAAATTTTCGGCAATCAAATATCCACAACTTATGGCCACAGTCAGTGATCCCAGGCCTCACTGATCGGGTGTGCACAGGGTATCACTTCGCCTGAAGGGGGATGGGTCAGTCCTACCCTCCGGCTCATTTCAATCCACCTCATCTCCTCGTATACTCACGGTGAAGATACGTCATGTGTCATCTACGCGATACTCGTACTCACGTGCACCCAGCACGGTACATAGTATACCAACGGGTGACTACACTGTTCTACGTACAACCGTGGACCCAAGTCCATACTCCAACTCCGATGGACTTTTTATCCTTAAACCATGTCTCATATACCAGGCGAGCAAGCAGCGTGACACACAGTCAACGCAAAGCTCCAGCGCGGTACGATCTATCGTTAAGGCCCAGCCCGTTCAATTGGCCGTCGGCTGGTATCCCCTTGGGTCCCAGACCCCCAGGTTTACCTTAACTCAACAAAACAGGTGCGAGCAAAGTTTCCGCACTTTCTCAAAACCCTCGTGCGAGTTAAAACTCCCGCACGGTACATCAAGGCTTTAAACCGGGTGTGAGCTAACGCTTCAACACCAAATCTCATCTCAAAATTGATAGATGGCTATTTTCTCTTTTTAAAACTCAAAACACGTTTACTCATACAGCATGCCTCTTCATGCTAAAACATGTAAAATTAGCCAACCTATCATCAACGTTTCTCAATCATAAATAACAATGTAAAATTGAGAAAATCATTGAAAACATGCATATCATGTTATTTCCTTACCCTATCCCATTTCTCAATACATATATACGTCATAGTACTTTGCATACTTCCATATCATTTCATAGAATTAAAATATCATACTAGTTCTAGCAACATATCTACAAAATTGCTGTAATTACGTACGAACATCTCTATAGCTAACACACAGTCCCTTACCTCGTTTTACTTGTGTGCAACTATCCGCCTTTATGCTTCTCGCGTTCTCATCTCGACTTGCTCCGACGTATCATCCGAAACTGAAATTCATCCACCAACATTTGAGTTAATGTTTCTAACTCTTATTCAACTAAGCATTTATCCAATGCCTTAATTACACATTTTTACCCTTTGTGGTAAATCTCCCAATTTGTCCTAATATCAACATTTCCAAACCATTTCCACAACATACTCATCCACTCAAGATATCTCATTCATCATAAACACTCCCACACTCCACTTTCTCACACTTGACTATTTCTAAGTTATATTCATTTTATACCATCCTAGGTAGTTCTATCCACAATATGCACACCCAAATATCTTTATAAGCATTAACTAAACCAATGTACTTGGATTTGTGCATTAGAACTTACCTCATTGGATTTCCTCTCGCTCCAATTAGGACTGCCCTCTATTTCTTCAATCCATCAAATGGGGAAATGCCTCTAGACTATGTTGTTCTTCTCTTTGATGTGAACAACTTTGTCTCTAATAGCCTTTCCTCAAATCTTACTGAAAATGGCTGGATTTAGGAGTGAGAAACTAGATTTCTTTGAGTTGAAGTGAAATGGAAATGTTTGTCCCGAAATTCTGATGATCCAACTGCTCCCATTTATAGTTTTGACTTGATGAGATCGATCTTCCTTGGGTGGAGATCGATCTGTTCCTCAAAAATCCCTCTTTTCTGAGACATTTTAAAGGTATGAGATCGATCTGTCGAGACTGGAGATCGATCTGCTGTCAAACAGAAGCTTAAGGAGATCGATCTGGTCTTACGGGAGATCGATCTGCTCCCAACCCGAGAGCTAAAGAGATCGATCTGCTTCCTTTGGAGATCGATCTGTTCCCTTCCATTTCTCACATAAGAGCATTCTGGCTCTCCCAGATCGATCTCTTATCCTATGAGATCGATCAGGCCTTCACAAATTCCAGATTTCCTACAGTTTTTCTGCAACAACCCTTACCAAACACCCTTAATTTACTACCATGATCATTTCCTCATTCATTCATCTTTGAGACTTGAAAATGAGATCCATCCTCACTACATACACATTAAAACTTATGTAGAATCTTCGTATGACCACACATATATACGATATTACTCGAATGGAAATATACACTTATGTAAATATTTCCTTCCATTTTACTATACTACTCATATTCCATTTCGATCACATTCTTCTCGTATTCAAGTTCATTTCTTCCTACTCATTCGTAATGCAACTTGTACGTATAATCACAATTCTTACTACAAGTGCGTATATAATCTTATGAACTTACATTGCATACACTTCACATTACAATACATCATCTTACTTATGATTTTATTTACATTCCCATGTTCCTATATACATAGCTATACATGTACGGGGTCTCACATTCTCCCCCACTTAGAGAATTTGGTCCACCAAATTAGAACCAATTCAATCTGTGAATAACTCGAGATACTTTTCCCGCATCAAACTTTCCAGTTCCCATGTGGCCTCTTCCTCAGTGTGATGTTGCCACAAAACCTTAACCAATGAAATCGTCTTGTTCCGCAACACCTTCTCTTTCCTGTCCAACACCCTGATCGGTCTCTCGACATACGACATATCTTTCTTGAGCTCCAACGGCTCATAACTAATTACATGTGTCGGATCCGGGTAGTACTTCCGAAGCATAGAAACGTGGAAGACATTGTGGACTTCTGCTAGCTCAGGTGGTAAGGCTAGCCTATATGCTCCTTCTCCCACTCTATCCAAAATCTCGAAGGGGCCAATGTAACGAGGACTTAATTTTCCTTTCTTCCCAAACCTCATTATTCCCTTAGAATGAGACACTTTCAAAAATACAGACTCGCCAACATCAAACTCAAGTGGTCTCCGTCTCCTGTCAGCATAGCTCTTTTGTCGACTTTGAGCTGTTCGCAGCCTCTCGCATATTATCTGAACATCCTCGGAGGCTTGCTTAACCAAATCGGGGGCGAGCAATTGTCTGTCACCAACTTCTTCCCAACCAATGGGCGATCGGCATCTACGACCGTATAGTGCCTCATAAGGGGCCATACCAATACTTGAGTGATGACTGTTATTGTAGGCGAACTCAATCAATGGCAAGTGATCGTCCCATGAGCCTCTAAAATCCAGCACACACGCTCTCAACATATCCTCCAGGGTCTGTATAGTCCTCTCTGACTGACCATCTGTCTGAGGATGAAAAGCGGTGCTAAAACTCAACTGGGTCCCCACGCTTCCTGGAAATGTCCCCAAAAGTGGGAAGTGAAGCGGGCATCCCTATCCGAAACAACACTCACTAGGACTCCATGCAATCTCACTATTTCTCGCATATACAGGTTCGCCAGTGCACTCAATGTATCAGTAGATCTCATGGCTAAGAAATGTGCCGATTTCGTTAACCGATCTACTATCACCCATATCGCATCATGGTTTTTACGGGTTCTCGGTAACCCCATCACAAAATCCATGGTGACATGCTCCCACTTCCATGTTGGTATTGATAGAGGTTGTAATAGTCCTCCTGGTTTCTGATGTTCGACTTTTACTTGCTGACAAATGAGACATCTAGCGACATACTCAGCTATGTCTCTCTTCATTCCAGACCACCAATATGCTTTTCGGAGATTTTGATACATCTTACTACTCCCCGGGTGTATCGTGTATCTCGACGAGTGTGCCTCTGATAAGATCAGCTTTCTCAGCTCTAAATCCTTAGGAACACATATTCTATCTCTAAACCTTAGTATTCCATCTGGACTCAATATAAAATCAGCATCCTTCCCTTTTCGGATTTGGCTAATCATGACAATACACCATTGATCAATTTGCTGAGCTTGTCGGATTCTCTCAATCAACTCCGGTTCTAATCTCAAGCTAGCAATAATCCCATAGCTGCCAATCTCAGGTAGGGTCATATCCAGACTAAGGTTCGTGAATTATTCCAACAACTCGTGCTCTCTAACCATCATATGTGATACCAACCCGAGACTCTTCCGACTCAATGCATCGGCAACCACATTTGCCTTCCCCGGGTGGTACAAGATCTCACAATCATAGTCCTTGAGGAGTTCCAACCACCTCCTCTGTCTCATGTTAAACTCCTTTTGTGAGAATAGATATTTCAGACTCTTATGATCCGTAAAGATCTGAAATCTCTCACCATATAAGTAGTGGCGTCATATCTTCAACGCAAACACTACGGTCGCTAACTCCAAATCGTGAGTGGGGTAGTTCTTCTCATGATCCTTCAGCTGTCTAGATCCATAAGCTACTACCCTTCCATCTTGCATCAAAACACAGCCTAGTCCTTGATGCGAAGCATCAGTATACACCGAGTAATTCCCTGAACTGTTAGGGATGACAAGAACTGGCGCGGTAGTTAATCTGCGCTTAAGTTCCTGAAAACTTCTCTCACAAGCTTCATCCCATGAAAACTCCACACTTTTCCTCGTAAGACGTGTCAATGGAGCAGCTAATCTAGAGAAACCCTCTACAAATCTTCTGTAGTAACCAGCCAATCCCAGAAAACTTCTGATCTCTATGACTGTCCTAGGTTGTTCCCATTGAACAACTGCCTCAATCTTGGATGGATCTACTGACACCCCATCCTTCGATATAACATGGCCTAGAAAAGAAATCTGTTCTAGCCAAAAGTCACATTTGTTAAGCTTGGCATATAACCTTTTTCTCTCGAAGGGTCTGCAAAATAATCCTTAAGTGCTGCTCATGCTCTTCTCTGGACCTTGAATACACCAATATGTCATCAATGAAAATAATTACGAATTGGTCCAGGTATGGCTTGAATACTTCATTCATTAGAGCCATAAAAGCTGCCGGCGCATTGGTCAACCCAAAAGGCATCACTAAAAATTCGTAATGGCCATAGCGGGTACGAAATGCTGTCTTGGGCACATCCTCCTTCCGGATCTTCAATTGATGATACCCAGACCTCAGATCTATCTTGGAGAAGATCTGTGCTCCCCGAAGCTGATCCAATAAATCATCAATGCGTGGCAAGGGGTACTTATTCTTGATGGTAGCCTTGTTTAACATCCGATAGTCAATACACAATCTGAGGCTCCCATCTCTCTTCTTCACAAACAATACCGGGGCTCCCCATGGTGAGACGCTCGGTCTTATGAACCCCTTCTCTAACAACTCTTGCAGCTGTTTCCTTAATTCCTCTAACTCAACTGGAGCCATCCTATATGGTGACTTCGATATTGGTTCGGTTCCAGGCGTCAAGTCTATACCGAATTCTGTTTCTCTATCAGGTGGCAATCCTGGTAGATCGTCTGGAAAGACATCAGGGAATTCTCTGACCACTGAGATGTCCTCCATATCCGGGTGTACTTTGTTCAAATCCACCACATAAGCAACAAAACCTTCAAAACAACACTCAAGCCATTTATACCAAAGTACTTTACTTAATACAAAATTTAAGATTTCATTTCTTCTCTTAAAATCTTACAACACATTCTTCAGGTAGAGAAAACTTAATGGACTTAGAATGACAGTCTATGACAGCATGATTGGTGGCTAACCAATCCATTCCCAAAATTACATCAATGTCATACATATTCAACAAAATCAAGTTGGCTGTCATGCACTTATCTCCCACCCTCACTTTATAATCTTTATACACTTGTTCAACTAATTGGCTAACTCTCATTGGAGTACTTATTAGTAAAGTCCTACTCAAGTATGTGGGCTCTACAAAACCTTTTAACTTAGATGCACATGCATGTGATATGAAGGAATGCGTAGCACCAGAATCAAACAAAGCTATAACCTCTAGATTGAAAATCAAGATTGTACCTTTTATCACTTCAGAAGAGGTATCAGTCGATGCCTGGTCTATCGCATACACCCTGCCTTGACCCACGACTTGTTTTCCTTTCTCTTCAGCCGAGGCTTTCTTTCTTGCAGGAGGTGCAACTGTAGGAACCCTCTCTGGCTCTTTACCCCTCTGTGGAATTGCCTCAACTATCTCCGGGCACTCTCTGGCATAATGTCCAAATTTACCACATCTGAAACATCGGGTACCCTGAAGATGACATGGCCTACCACCATGGTATCGACCGCATAACCTACACTGATCTGTAGTCGGTCGGGGTCCACCAATCACTATACCCCTAGCTGGTGTCTGAGTCGGAGGCATAAAAGGTCTAGCAACCTTTTTCTGAAACTCATCTACCTCTCTCCGACGTTTACTCATGAATTTTCGACCAAATTTGGCACTCTTGCCATCTCCCAGCTTCCTCGGACCCTTGTCCTTACCCCAACTAAACTAAGAAATCTGCAAGTCATGATCCTGCTCGCATAACTGGGCCCGTCGCACTGCCTCTCTATATGTAGCGACATCAAATGGGGCCAACTTCGCTCGGATCGAAGGCCTCAGTCCATCCACAAATCTACGGACTCTGATAGCCTCACTCCTGATCGAGTCCGGATCATATCTGCCCAGTGAAGTGAATCGTGACTCGTACTCATCAACTGTTCGATTCCCTTGAGTCAGATTCAGAAATTCCATCTGTAGTCTCCGTCGAGCAGTATCTGGGATGTATTGCTCTCTGAAAATGTCCAAGAACATATCCCAAGTGATAACCATTCCTTGAGCTCTTAACATCGGCTTGACGGACTTCCACCAGTGCTCTGCTTCGCCTCTCAATACAAAGGCCGCAAGCGCTACTCTCTCCGTAGCTGAACATCTACAGAAGTCGAATAACTTCTCCATTTGACTGATCCAGTCCTCAGCCACCGTCGGATCCTTTATCCCGCTAAACGAAGGAGGCTTAAAGTCCATAAAATGCCTCAATCTTTCCATATCACAATCATATCCATACCCCAAATCATCATCATGCTGATGTGGGGCTACCGGAGGAGGTACCGGTCGAATATAAGGTTCCCGTGGCCTAGCCGGTTCAGCTTGCGCAGGTGCAACATTCTCAGGTTCAGGTGCAGCTGCTGGGGGATTCGATGCAGCCTGTCCCGCTGTACCAGGTGTACCCTCAAACCTAGCCATGATCTGACCCATCATGGTCATCATTGTGCGCATGTCTTCCTCCAATCGAGTGATTCGAGGATCAGAAGCCTCTATCTGTTCCTGGGGCTCATGACTAGAGGATGATCTACTGTGCCTCTCAGTCCTGTCATTTTGCCCTCGAGCTCTCGAGCTCTCTCCCCTCTTGCGGTGTCTCTCAGGCATAACTCACTAGCCTGATAACTTTCCTGCGTTATAACAAACATTTAATTCACTACCAGCTCCGCACACACATTTGTATCTAAATATCGCACAGTAACTTGGGGATGTATGTTTTCTTAGTCCTAAGCATCAACTCACATCAGACCAACCGTGCTCTGATACCAAACCTGTCACGCCCCGCTTTCGGGAATCCTTCTATCCATACATTCTCTACTACGGTTGGGCTGTGAGAAGATGTAATTACCAAAAATTTATTTATTTACAGCGGAATATTTAAATCTTTAATTCACACTCCCAGGTGTGTGTGTAAATACACAAAATTAATTGTATAAATACCATGTGCTTACATATCATCCCCATAATACTGATTACAATTTCAAGATATAACTGTGCGATACAATATATTAGATACAAAATACTCGTGTATACAAATCTTATACCTTTGCGGATTGTGGGAGCTGTTCAACACAAAAGACTTAGAGATCACCGCTCTCTTACTTCTCAGTACCTGGAGGGGGAAAATAGTGGGATGAGCAAACCACGGCTCAGTAAGGAAATGTATGCTAGCAGGTAGATATCGTACTACCTACATAGCCCATGCATGCATAAACCAGAACCATGTTTTCGTTATAAATGGAAATATCATACGAACAATGCATTTAAACACATATTTCTCAATAGCATTTTCGTGTAAATCAAATGTCAAACTTCCATTTAAAACATGCTCATAAATAGTGCCCTCATGGCACGAATGTGAAATCAGAGATTTATTAAAACACGAAATCTCTTTCACTTCTCAAATCATTCTCTCTCGCAATTCTCTTTCTTTTTCTGAGATTGTCTCTGTTTCTCGATTCTCTGAGACAGGCATGGAATTTTTGGCAATCAAATATCCACAACTTATGGCCACAGTCAGTGATCCCAGGCCTCACTGATCGGGTGTGCATAGGGTATCACTTCGCCTGAAGGGGGATGGGTCAGTCCTACCCTCCGGCTCATTTCAATCCACCTCATCTCCTCGTATACTCACGGTGAAGATACGTCGTGTGTCATCTACGCGATACTCGTACTCACGTGCACCCAGCACGGTACATAGTATACCAACGGGTGACTACACTGTTCTACGTACAACCGTGGACCCAAGTCCATACTCCAACTCCGATGGACTTTTTATCCTTAAACCATGTCTCATATACCAGGCGAGCAAGCAGCGTGACACACAGTCAACGCAAAGCTCCAACGCGGTACGATCTATCGTTAAGGCCCAGCCCGTTCAATTGGCCGTCGGCTGGTATCCCCTTGGGTCCCAGACCCCCAGGTTTACCTTAACTCAACAAAACAGGTGCGAGCAAAGTTTTCGCACTTTCTCAAAACCCTCGTGCGAGTTAAAACTCCCGCACGGTACATCAAGGCTTTAAACCGGGTGTGAGCTAACGCTTCAACACCAAATCTCATCTCAAAACTGATAGATGGCTATTTTCTCTTTTTAAAACTCAAAACACGTTTACTCATACAGCATGCCTCTTCATGCTAAAACATGTAAAATTAACCAACCTATCATCAACGTTTCTCAATCATAAATAACAATGTAAAATTGAGAAAATCATTGAAAACATGCATATCATGCTATTTCCTTACCCTATCCCATTTCTCAATACATATATACGTCATAGTACTTTGCATACTTCCATATCATTTCATAGAATTAAAATATCATACTAGTTCTAGCAACATATCTACGAAATTGCTGTAATTACGTACGAACATCTCTATAGCTAACACACAGTCCCTTACCTCGTTTTACTTGTGTGCAACTATCCGCCTTTATGCTTCTCGCTTTCTCATCTCGACTTGCTCCGGCGTATCATCCGAAACTGAAATTCATCCACCAACATTTGAGTTAATGTTTCTAACTCTTATTCAACTAAGCATTTATCCAATGCCTTAATTACACATTTTTACCATTTGTGGTAAATCTCCCAATTTGTCCTAATATCAACATTTCCAAACCATTTCCACAACATACTCATCCACTCAAGATATCTCATTCATCATAAACACTCCCACACTCCATTTTCTCACACTTGACTATTTCTAAGTTATATTCATTTCATACCATCCTAGGTAGTTCTATCCACAATATGCACACCCAAATATCTTTATAAGCATTAACTAAACCAATGTACTTGGATTTGTGCATTAGAACTTACCTCATTGGATTTCCTCTTGCTCCAATTAGGACTGCCCTCTATTTCTTCAATCCATCAAATGGGGAAATGCCTCTAGACTATGTTGTTCTTCTCTTTGATGTGAACAACTTTGTCTCTAATAGCCTTTCCTCAAATCTTACTGAAAATGGCTGGATTTAGGAGTGAGAAACTAGATTTCTTTGAGTTGAAGTGAAATGGAAATGTTTGTCCCGAAATTCTGATGATCCAACTGCTCCCATTTATAGTTTTGACTTGATGAGATCGATCTTCCTTGGGTGGAGATCGATCTGTTCCTCAAAAATCCCTCTTTTCTGAGACGTTTTAAAGGTATGAGATCGATCTGTCGAGACTGGAGATCGATCTGCTGTCAAACAGAAGCTTAAGGAGATCGATCTGGTCTTACGGGAGATCGATCTGCTTCCAACCCGAGAGCTAAGGAGATCGATCTGGTCTTACGGGAGATCGATCTGCTCCCAACCCGAGAGCTAAAGAGATCGATCTGCTTCCTTTGGAGATTGATCTGTTCCCTTCCATTTCTCACATAAGAGAATTCTGGCTCTCCCAGATCGATCTCTCATCCTATGAGATCGATCTGGCCTTCACAAATTTCAGATTTCCTGTAGTTTTTCTGTAACAACCCTTACCAAACACCCTTAATTTACTACCATGATCATTTCCTCATTCATTCATCTTTGAGACTTGAAAATGGGATCCATCCTCACTACATACACATTAAAACTTGTGTAGAATCTTCGTATGACCACACATATATACGATATTACTCGAATGGAAATATACACTTATGTAAATCTTTCCTTTCATTTTACTATACTACTCATATTCCATTTCGATCACATTCTTCTCGTATTCAAGTTCATTTCTTCCTACTCATTCGTAATGCAACTTGTACGTATAATCACAATTCTTACTACAAGTACGTACATAATCTTATGAACTTACATTGCATACACTTCACATTACAATACATCATCTTACTTATGATTTTATTTACATTCCCATGTTCCTATATACATAGCTATACATGTACGGGGTCTCACACAGCGTCTATGTATCCTTCAATGTTAGAGACACCATTCTTTGAGAATAATAAACCTTTCCCTGGAGTACCCTTCAAGTATCTTAAGATTCGGTATACTGCATTCATATGGTCTTCACTTGGCTCATGCATGAACTGACTTACGATGCTCACAGCATAGGCTATATCTGGCCTCGTATGTGATAAATAAATTAACCTTCCAACTAATCGTTGAAGCGACCCATGTCTGTTGAACATTGATTTGGAAAAATTCCAAGCTTGTGATTTTCTTCTATGGGCGTTATTGCTGGTTTGCAAGTAAGCATTCCGGTTTCAGTCAAAAGATCTAACACATATTTTCATTGTGAAAGAAATATCCCCTGATCTGATCTTGCTATTTCAATTCCTAGAAAATATTTAAGTTGTCCTAAGTTTTTCATTTTAAACTCAGTAGCCAAATATTCTTGTAACAACTTCATTTCCTCTGGATTATCTCCTGTCAAGACCATATCATCAACATACACAATTAAAGCGGTTACTTTCCCTTCTTTGTGTTTTATGAACAAAGTATGATCTGAAATACTTTGCTTATAACCAAATGCCCTCATTACAATAGAGAACCTCCCAAACCAGGCTCTAGGTGATTGTTTAAGCTCATACAACAATTTCTTCAATTTGTAAACTTTGTTTCTACTTGAAGAACTACATTTCACACCCGGTGACAGCTCCATGTACACTTCCTCCTCTAACTCCCCATTGAGAAATGCGTTCTTAACATCAAATTGTTGCAAAGGCCACTCTCGATTTGCTGCTATAGATATGAGAATACGAATGGTGTTTAACTTAGCTACTGGTGCAAAAGTTTCTTGGTAATCCACCCCATATCTTTGTTTATATCCCTTTGCAACCAACCTCACTTTATATCTGTCAATGCTTCTATCTGCTCTAAGTTTTATAGTGAACACCCATCTACATCCAACTGTTTTCTTTCCTTCAGGTAATGAGACAAGTTCCCACGTAGAGTTCTTTTGCAAAGCCTCTATTTCTTCGTTCATTGCCTTAGTCCATTTTGGATCTGCCAAAGCATTTTGCAAGTTACTAGGAATAGATACATTGGACAATTGATTAATAGTTAGTGCATATGATTCAGATAATCTATGAGTAGAGACATAATTATTGATTGGATATTTATCATTGGCTCTAAGGTCAGGTTCATATAGTTTCTTTGGGATACCCTTATTCGATCTTTGCGGATATCTTGGAGCTAAATTTCCAGGGGGAATGAAGGTCTCATCAGATGTAGGATTCAAGGTTACCTGAGTATCAGTATTCTGAATTGATTCTTCAGTTAATGGTGTTAACATAGGCAACTCTGTACTCTTTGGTGACTCCGACTCATTCTCAAAATGGACTAACACCTCATGAATGCTATCAAAATTTTGTTGACCACTACTCCCAAGCCCATTATTAAGTTCTTATAGTTTTGAAAACTCATCTCCTCTGTCATCCTCTCAAAACACGTTCCTTTCACTAGAATACTCCCCCTGAAGGGAAGATGTGGAAGTTGTCTTTGAATAATATGGTTCTGATTCACGAAAAGAAACGTCTAATGTCACATGCAGTTTATGGGTTTGAGGATCATATCACCTATATCCTTTCTGAAAATCTGAATAGCCAACAAAGACATATCCTTTTGCACATGGATCAAGTTTAGATCGCAAAGCCTTGGGAATATAGACATATACTGTACAACCAAAGATTCTAGGTTCAAGATTTGGGAGATGAGGAATTGAAAAAAATGATTGCAATTTTTGTTGAGGGGTTTGGAAATCTATTACTCGGGAGGGTGTCCAATTGATTAGATATACAACCGATTTGACAGCTTCTCCCCAATAGAACCTAGGCATATTCATGCCAAAGAGAGAGGCACGTACCACTTCTAGTATTTGTCTATTCCTCCTTTCTGCCAAGCCATTCTGTTGCGGAGTATAGGTGCAAGAAGTCTGATGTCGAATCCCATATTGGTTTAGAAACTCTCCAAGAAATGTATCTTTGAACTCCATGATATTATCAGTTTGCCAAACACGAATCTATTTTTTATACTGAGTGCCCACCATACTATGGAATTCCTGAAATGCTATACAAACATCACTTTTTTTGTGAAGTAAAGACACCCAAGTCATTCTTGTACATTCATCAATAAATGTAACAAAGTAACGAGCTTTAGAAATAGAAGGGATTTTTGCAGGTCCCCATACATCAGAATGTATAACTGCAAAAGGGTCTGAACTTTTATTTGAACTTGGTAAATAAGAAACCCGATGGCTTTTGGCCAGTTCACAAGTATCACAATTGAAATCTGAATCTTTTAAAACTGAACAAAGGTGCGGTTGTAATTTTCTAAGATATCCAAAAGAAATATGCCCCAACCGTTGATGCCATAACCATATAGTTGCTTGAGCCTTCTCTTCACTGCTAGTTTGATATGCATGACTGAATTTTTGTCCTCCACTCTCTGTTAATTCCAAGTAATAGAGTTTGCCTCGTTTAACACCATAACCAAGAATCTTTCGAGTTAGAATATCTTGAAAAACACAAAATAATAAAAAATTAAAATAATAAAATATACAGAGAGTTTTTAAATGCAACATAAAAAATACTTGACACAACCTATTTAAATGATTTTTTTAATACAAAAATACCCTTAAATAAAATTATCATTTTACCCTTACCACCATAATACTTCATCTTCGTCACACAACAAACCTTAAAACTTGATCACAATTTTTATTAATTAAAAAGAAATGGAATACTTTTCTGGTGATTCGAGGAACAATTATTTCATAGACGAAGAATAATACAATGAAGATAGCATGGAGGAGATTTTCTGTGGAAATATGTTTTTGTTACAATTTTTTATTTGAATTTAGAGTAATTTTCGGGTGATTGATTACCCAAATTTGAAAATTCCTAAAATTAATTTCTTGGAGTTTCTGTTTGTTACCAGAAGTGAATTTTTTGGGAACACCAATTGAGCTCTTGGAAATTCATTTTCGAGAGCATACCCAACTCTCGATTGGCTTACCCACGAAAGCTAAGATTGGTTTCATGGGTAACTCTTACCTCTCGAAAGCTTTCTTTTGATAGGTAGACCAACCTCTCGGAAACTTGCATTCGAGAGGCTCGACTAAATCAAAGAACCCTAGGCCTAACCCCTGAAACTATGATTTATACATAAAAAGTAAAAAAAAAAAAAAACCTTAAATTAAAGATATTAAAATGAGATTGAAGAATTTACTTTATATTGTTTCAATTCTTAAAATATTGGAGAGATTCAAAGATGGAAGAATGAAGATATTGAAAAGAGTTTGATGAGTGTTAGGTTGTGAGATTTGGAAGGATGTAAAATATGTGAAGGGTATAATGGATAAAATAAAATAAAAAATATGTTGTAAGAAGTAATTTATAAAAGAGGATTTTAAGAACAACAAATGTTTAGCATAACGGTTTATTACTTCTCCTTATGAGTAAGTAGATCCAAAGTTTGAATCCTCCTTCGGCTTTTCCCCCTTATACCTCCTTATGAACAAAAAAAAGAGAAAATTTTAAGGTTTAAGTTTTTTTTTTTTTTTTTTTAAAGTAAATAAGGTGTGGAGAGAAACAAATTGGTTGTGTCTAGAATTTATCAAATATATAGTAAAATAAGAAAAACTCGATTAAATTCGCAAACTACTTGAGCCAAGTAGTTTAGTGCTTGAATTTCGCTCACTCAATAACTCAAGTAGTTTGAATTTTCTTCAAATCGAGTTTAAATAACTTATGAGTATCAGTATAACGTTTACACCCCTACATGAAACATATAAACTAATGACGATATGACTTAAATCAATTGCTTAAGCTATGTTGCTCAATACTTAACGAAGTATTTGAATTTTATAAAAAACATATTATATAATAAAAAACTAGTTTTTAATCGTTCTATGCATGAATTAGTTTTAATTATTTAAATTTGTAAATATATAAAGCAATATTATTTATTTTATATGTTTAAAGTATATATAAATTCATATAAAATAATAAAGATACTGTTTATTTTATATGTTTAAATTTGTAACTATATAAAATAATAAACTAAATATTTAATTAAAAAATTATGAAATTCAAAAAAGATAAACAAAAGTTAAAAAATAAAAAAACGTATTATAAATATTGTTATTAAACACATCAACAAAATATTAAAATATAAATTAAAAGTATATTTTAAAAATTCACAAGAATTAGAGCAGCATTTGAGGTATATTATAATTATTGACCAAAATAATCAATATTATAAATATGTATTTTATATACATATAATATAAATATGCATTCTTATATATATAAGAATAATTATATCATAAAGGTGTATAAATATATATATATATATATATATATATATATATATATATATATATATATATATATATCTAAAAGCATAGTAACTCACACAACGCACAAATTAATTTATCTATATAAATACATATGTAAACATATGTATTTGTAAATTTATATGTTTTATTCATAAATTTCATTTATTTATAAAAATAATAATTTTAAATATTTTAATAAAATGTATGATATTGATAGTTTACTCTTGTACTTTTCAATTTAGTTAATAAAATGTTTTTTAAATAAATTAAAATTAAAATTATTTATTTTATAATATAAATAGATATCAATTAATATTTTATTAGTTTTCTAAATAAATAATATTAAAATTATCTTTTTAAATATTTTAAATTAGATAGTATTTAAATTTAAAAAAAAGATTGAGAAATTTTAAGAATTAAAATAATATCCTATATACTGTCAGTAGAGTTTTTTGACTCCAAAAGCGAAATTAAGATGATGACAAATGTCTTCTTGTTATTTATTTTTATTTTTTTAATATATTTAAAGAAATATGTCATCATCCTAACTCCACTTGTGGAGAAAAAAAACTCTATTGGGGTGTATAAAATAATTATCCGAATTTGATTAGAGAAATTTTAAGAAAGTGAAAAAGTAAAAAAAATTAGTATTTAATGTTAATTTTGACTTATATGTACATGAAATTAATAGATGCTTACGTGTCATTCAAGGAAAATGTTTGTGTAGGCATCCATAATTCCATATAGGTATTCATGTAAGCATCTTACTAAATTTACTTTGTACCATGTAATATAATATATATATATATATATATTTTAGATGACAACTTATAGATTTACATTGGTTGCTATTTGAAATTTAAGAAAAAAATGATTTTTTTTACCGTCATAATTAATAAAACACATTTTAAAAATAAAATCACATAAATTTTAAGAAAAGTGTAAAGACCAAAGACATTTCTTGAAATTATTATTATTTATTTTAACAGTGACAATGAAAAGGAAGTAGTGATATTTTCACACTTAGCATTGAGGCCCACATAGTCCAGCTTCAGTATGGGGCCGAATAGATGGATTTTTCATGAAAACTTTATCCGCTTTTTAAATTTTCTTTAAATGAAACAAAAAAAAAAAAAGAAGGGACAGAATTGCAAATTAGAAAAGTTAAATTAACTAACTGCCTCGGGAGGAAGGAGCCAAGGGAAAATGAAAATGAAGTGAAGAGCTCTGAAAAGAAGGGAGAAATAGCCATACCCAACCCAAAACAAACAGAGAGTATAAATTTGTCAATCTATCGGTTGTGATTCTGTAAAATCTTGGAATGCCGGTTATACAATCAACTGGTATTTCCGATTGACGTGAAATCTAAAAGAGAAAAACAAAATGGAGGGAGTGTGGGAGAATTTCATGAGAAGCAATCAGAGTACATTGAAATCCCTTTTTCAGCGCAAGAAATCATCACCCATCGATGAAGAATCCCTAGAAAGCTCTCCAAGACCCATCCCTCAGCTCTCTCCTCTCGCCAATTCCGTCGTCTACCGCTGTTCCAAGTACTCTCCCTCCCTCTTCCTCTCTGGTCGTTTCCGTTGAATTCCCACATGTTAATTAGGGCTTCCTGATCGATTAATCGCTGACTAAAATGCAATACCAATTATTAATAGATTGTTTTGTTATTAAACTAAAATCAATGCATTTTGTTATTCAATAACAATTAGTACAATGTTCAATTTTTAATTACCCAAATGTGCTTTACTGTTGCAGGATTCTTAAAACTCCTACGGAAGAATTACAGCATCGTTTCGATATAGAGCTGCCAGAAAGTGTTAAAAAGCTTTTCACATATGCTCGGAACTTCTTAGAGTTTTGCTCACACCAGGCATTACTTAAATTGAGTAGAAATCCGGATTATTTGAGTGACCCAGAGTTCCGTCGATTAACATATGAGATGATGCTTGCGTGGGAGGACCCCGGTGTTGAGTGTGAACGAGGAATTCAAGTAAGAGATGCATTGAAGTTGTTTTTCAGACATGTCATTGCCAATATTTTGATTACAAACTTTGACTATGAGGTTTTCTTTGGTGGTTTTGGGGGGTTCGACAGTGGTCTCTGAACTTCTCTTCTATTGTAGGAAACTTCAGCCAGCAACAGCGAGGAAGTAGAGGATGAGGAAGACGGGTCATTGTTTTATTCTAGGCCCATGAATATGGCAGTTCAGGTTTGTTCTACTAGTGTTGCTTGTTCATAAATTTCATTTGCATAACGAGGTTGTAGGCTGGTAGCCTGGTACTGCCTACCAATGTATTACTGGCATTCTTCCTTGGAGATTATGCTATAATTTCATTTTTGTGTTATCTATTTATTTTTTTAAAAATCTTATTTAAGACCAAAAACTATTCTAGTAATGTATTTGCATTTAATATATTTATTATATTAAATGTTGTTATAATGTCTTTGATATGTAAAATATTTGAAAATAATTTTTGTAAAAGAAATTTTAGAAAGTAGAAAAGGAAAAAAAAATAAAGGTAAGACTTTATAAGTAAAGAAACTAAACAGTGGAAGGATGGGAGAATAATTGATGACAACCATTTAAGCATAAGACAAAGGAAAAAAAGACCTATAAAAGATGAAGATATATAAGTGAAGAAGAACATAGGAATTAAATTCAGTAAAAATTTATAAAAAAAAAAGAACTCTTAGATTTTATATTTTTGGGAAATTTAAAAGGTTGTGTAGAATTTATAAGAATAAGGAGAGCCAAGTAATAATCTTAGAAAAGGCATATGAAATTTTTAGGCTTATGAAATGAGTTTTGGAGAGCCAGGGCGTTAGGCCTTTCTGAAATTTAAAATTCACTCTTTCCCATCAGGTTGATGACAAGAAAACTGTTGGACAAGAGGCTTTTGCACGAATAGCTCCTATCTGCGCTGCTGTTGCAGATGTAATAACTGTCCACAATCTTTTTGATGCATTGACTAGCTCTTCAGGCCACCGACTTCACTTTCTTGTATATGACAAATACCTCCGAAGCCTAGACAAGTATGGCTGAATTATTTTTCTTTATAAATTTTGTGAACACTAATGGTTTATGTTATTTAACTTGTGCCAAGGTACTTGAAGTAGATAGCATGGGGAATGATGGACTCAAGACTTACAGATCCTTGTCTTTTAATACTATTACATCTTTTACTCTCTGTTTGAAATATTTTAAACTTCTAAAGAAATGGATCATGAAAGCTAAGGTGATTAGAGTTTGAAACTTTCTTGTGTTTAGCTGTAGAAGTTTTCTTCATAGTTAATCACTTAGTCCCATTGCTGATCTGTTCTAAATAAGAATGTTTTTGGTTTGACAGTCATAGCATCTATGATCAGAATGATAAAAGAGGAAACATGTTATCCATATCTTTAGTAGTTTTGTCTTTTTGTTGGTTATTTTGACTTCTGAGTTGAAACTGTTAGGATATTCATTATCGTGGCTCTTTACCTATCCCCAGGGTTATTAAGGCCGCGAAAAATACATTGGGACGACCCTCACTTTCCAATCTTCCACATTCTGAGGTGGAGATAATTTTAGATACTGAAGGTGCAGTTCCAACTCAACCAGTTCTGCAACATGTTGGAATCTCGGCGTGGCCAGGTATGTCAATGTTTTGAAAATTGACCAGAAATTATGAAAGTAAAGATTGCAGTACATATGGATTTAGATTCAATAAGATTTGAAAACTTGACTAGTTATCAAGACTGTTAACCATGATGGTGCTTGTATGATATCAAGCTTTGTGCTTATTTAGAATGTTATCGTAATTAATGTATCAAATGGTACTGACTTTTATCATTTAATGCACTTTCATGTCTAATATATGGATGCATTAAGTGATACCGATAATTGTGTTGATAACAAATCTTTAATGTAAAATTTTTGAACATTCACATGTATTGTTTTTATGAAATGTATGTGTAATACAAGACTAATCTATAGAAATTGGTCTTGCAAAAGAAATAGTTTTTAGACTGAGAAATCTTTCCATTTATCTGATATCATTGATTCATATTCTACATCAAAAGCCTCTAACAACACGTTTCAGTTTTGTTATCTTTGGGTTGTTTATGTGTTGAATTTCTATTTATGCAGGACGGCTCACGCTAACCAACTTTGCTCTGTATTTCGAGTCCTTGGGAGTTGGTGTATATGATGAAGCAGTAAGATATGATCTGGCAACAGACCTGAAGCAGGTCATAAAACCTGAATTGACTGGGCCACTAGGTGCTCGTCTATTTGATAAAGCTGTTATGTACAAATCAACAATTGTGTAAGTTATCTGTCAACAAAGTAACCCGGAATTATATAACTTATTGTCTTATTTTAAAAACATTTTCTGATGTTTCTTTGGAACTTTTAAAATCTATTTACAGAACAGAGCCTGTTTATTTTGAATTTCCTGAATTTAAAGGCCATTCTCGTCGGGACTATTGGTTGGATGTATGTCTGGAGATCCTGCATGCGCATAAGTTTGCTAGAAAACAGAACTTCAAAGGGACTCAGCAGTCAGAAGTACTAGCAAGGGCCATATTAGGTGTCTTTCGTTATCGTGCAGTAAGAGAAGCTTTTCAGTTCTTCACATCCCAGTACAAAACTTTACTTAGTTTTAACCTAGCTGAGAGCCTTCCTAGAGGTGATGTGATTTTGGAAACTCTTTCTAGTCGTTTGGCACTTTTAAATGCTGTCAGTTCCCCACTCACTGTGAAACAGCTGCCAACCTCATATTCTGTTTCACTACTGGCACTTAGTCAACTTGGATTCGTTCTACAGAAGGATGCAAATCTGGATAGTGAAGTGTTGACAGTTGGAGATTTCTGTGTTGGGGAGACAAATCCCTTAGAGATAGCTGTCAAGCAATCTATATCTGACACAGGTAGGGCAGAAACTGCACAGGCAACAGTGGACCAAGTGAAGGTAGAAGGGATTGATACAAATTTAGCCATAATGAAGGTTGGTTACAGCAATCTCCCTTCCATTAGATTCGGTTTCAAGCCTGAAAAACTTTCATATGATCAGCTATTTGATGAAATAATTAATATATTCAGCAGTTGTTATCATGATAGTTAATTCCTTTTGATCCCCACAGTTGATTAAGTGAAAGTTTTGTTTTGTCATGCTCCCATAAACAATCTATTATGCTCAATTAGATACTGGACGGTTGCCAAGCCTTTTGTTGTACTACCTCAACCGGGCACCAGAAATTTTTTTGAACATTAGAGTAGGTTGTCAAAAGATGACTGTTTTCTTTTTCTAATTTGTAGGAGCTACTTTCTCCTGTCATTGAATTAGCTATGCGGCTTGAGCTTCTGGCTTCTTGGAAAGACCCTTTTAAGTCAACGGTCTTTCTGATATTGACCTGCTGTGCAATTATAAGGTAAAAATTGTCTTACTGGTTTTTTGCATCTTTGCTCCAAGATAATACATGTTATGCTTCTATATGTTCCGAAAGTCGAAACATGTAAAATGAAAATATTTATGATATACAAGTTGCCAACTGATCAGGAAATATCATATTAACAGATGACTTAACTGATCATTTCCTGAATTTTCTGCACGAAACATTTTCAAGATTCATTTTCTTCTGAGATAGATTTCATGCACTTTCCTTGCCAGGCATATTGTAAATGCATCTTAATCGATCTCTTCCATATCTTCAGTTTGGTGTAGGTGTTTTTATTTTGATTTACATTTCTAATATTTAACTTTTGTGAGAACATGGACTAGCCAAATGATATAATGAATCGCTTAATTATAATGTGCAGGGGTTGGATGACGTATATATTGGCTTCTATTCTTGTATTCTTTGCAATTATCATGCTCTGGTGCAGGCATTTTAACAAAGGGAAGCCCTTAGAAGCCTTTAGAATAACACCTCCACCACATCGAAATGCAGTTGAGCAGCTGCTGACATTACAAGAAGCCATCTCTCAGCTTGAAGCACTAATCCAAACTGGGAATGTTACTATCCTCAAGATAAGGGCTCTCTTATTTGCCGTCCTACCACAGGTGTATGTCCCAGCTATACTTGAATCGGATAAAAGAAAAGACTAAAACATGCTAAATACATATTTCCCATAATATAAGTAGAATACAACGCCAATGAAGTCGGCTATGGCAAGTTTTTCCTATGACCACCATGTTGAATTAAAAGAGTAAGGGCTTGTTTGGCCTGAAGTGTTGTTTGATTAGAACTATTCTAATTGCTGTAAGAGAAAGAAAATTAGTTTGTGATAAACTTAATACAGAAGTTCAGTAAAATATTGAAAACTATTTAATAAACTTTTGTATTATTTTTAACAAATAAAAAAATAAAATAAAAACATTTATTTAATTAAATTAGAAGTTTTTAAGTGAAAGAAATAAATAGAATAAAAAATAATTAAAATAAAAAAATTAATATAAAATTGAAAAAAATAAATAATTTAATTTAATTGAAATAAAATAATACTTTATAATTTTCTTAATTATTGAAAAGTAAAGTGAAAATATAAGAAAATTTATTAAATACATGTTATTAAAAAATTATTATTTAATATGTTGTCAATGAAATTTTTAAACATTTTAAGTTGTGTTAAGATTATAACTTTTAAAGAAAATGAAAAACCATAGAGAATGACTAGAGTTGCTTCACGCAGAATAACTGAGAAGCGAAGCTCAAGTCAAATTAAAGAAGCGAAGTATTGATATTTATTGAAATCCATTTTGTGTGGAAGGACGTAGAATGTTAGCGTGTAGTTAATTGGTCCCCTGAACTAATTGAATGTCACTTTGAAATTTTCTCTAACAATTGATTAATTTCATCTAGCTCATGTTTTCTATTTGTTATCTGTCTACCAGGCCACCGACAGGGTTGCTCTCTTATTGGTTTTCATGGCTGTACTATTGGCTTTTGTGCCTTTGAAATACTTGATATTGTTTGTATTCCTAGAAGCTTTTACTGGGAAAATGCCATATAGGAGAGAAAGCAGTGAAAGATGGCTAAGAAGGCTTAGAGAATGGTGGTTTAGGATACCAGCAGCACCTGTTGAGCTCATTAGAGCTGATCATGAAAGGAAAAAGAAATGATAAATGCTGTGAACAACACACTCAGATTGTTAATTGTAAATGTCTCATTTATTTTTACTTGTTCTCCATCAGTAGTATGCTTGTGTCCATTCTCTGCTACAAATAGACCCTAACAGAACCCCTTTTTACTTGTCTAGCATTGGACCTATAAACTGCATATTTTAGAAATTTCAGCTTCTGATAGGGTTCATCTTTCGGCAAATCTTCAATTGAGATTACTGTTTACACATACAAAGAAAGTGCACGTTCTTACCTTTGTTGTAAGAAGAATGATTTACCATCTACAAATAAAATCTGGTTAACTGGATGATGATAATGCATGTGTTGTGCCATAATATATGTGCTTATGGCCTAATTCTTTGCTCCTTGATTCATGAACTGTCTTCCCCTGCCATTGCTGAGGCTTTGGTGGAGTTTCTGGAGAGAAAGCATCTCATTCTCAGACAATCTCCTTTTCATATTTCATTTGTTATCCATCCAGTTGTAATACATTAAAAATGAATATAGTGACAGAACTGTGAATATAATATTTTATAGATTCAAACAGCTTGTACACATGCTGAAGCAACCTTTTAAAGGGAGAAAACTGAAATGGGTATAGTCGCAAGTCAGACATTATCTGGCCAGAACTCCCTAAAAAAAGCTCGCTCGAATTCCTTTTCTTGAAGAAGCTTTTCCCGTTCTTGCATCTTCCGCATCCTTTTGGATAGTGCCTTGGTCTTCTTTGAAGATGTCTGTTCCTGAAATTCATAGCAATGACCATTTGGCATCAGTACCATTGCTGCAAAAGAAAAAAAGCAACTCAATCCACAAAGCACCCACGTTGTCAAGTTAAAAAGGGTAATTTGTATGCAACTTTCCATCTACGTTAAAGAAACTATAAATCCCTTCAAAAAGTTGGCCTCTAATATGGAAAAGAATATTAAAAATATTTATCATAAGTTCATAAGCATCTAATATGGAAAATATATAGTAGCAGTGGAAAGAATGGAAGCTACCTCGTCATCTTTCCCCTTGGAATCACAAGTATCAATAGGTTTTGGTGTCTTTCTCTTCTTCTCTGCTCCCAAGCCTCTTTTATTGTTCTTCACATATGCTTGTACAGGCTCCAATCTACCCTAAGAACATAAGTAAAATAGAACAATCTAAAAATCACAAGGAAATAGTATTTCTACTGGGAAACGAGTTCTGGGTTTCAAAGTTGAATCAAACCTGCTCAGAAATACCAAGACCACTGCCTTCTTTCCATCCATGCTTCTTTAATAGCTGCCAAAACAAAAAACCCAGAAGTCTAAAACCATTAAAAAGCGCGATTCGATAAGTTATAATGAAATCCCCTGAGGTTGACTTCATTGACAAGAGAGAGAGATTGAATACCTGGAAGCCAATGTTGGATGAGTCAATGGCAGTAGAAGAACCGCTCGAATCCAACGCCTCTCCCATCATTTTCCTCCCGAAACCGGTAAAGTTGGAGAATTGCCTCTTTGTCTTTTCCCCGATTCCTTCCGAGGTCGAGAATTGTGTAAAATTACGAAGAAGAGGAAGAATCTCAAGATTCAACGGATGATCGTCTTCGAATACATAACAGATGATTGAATTTTTCCACTTTATATTGTAAGTGCTTCTGCTTTTATGTCGGTTCCAGTTTGGGGTTTCTTTGGGCCCGACGAGCAAACAAAAGCCCATCGACCCGGACAGAGAATTTTCATATAATATTTTTATTTTGAAATAATTATTTTTTATAAACCACATAAATCAACTAAAATTTTTAACAAATATAAAAATTTCATAACGCTAATATTTTAATTATTACGAAATAAAATTCATGATTTTAATTTTATATAATATATATTAAAAATCTAATTTTAATTTTTAATAAGATTTGAGAACTTTATTTGAGTGTTATTTCTCTTATTTTGTTTAAAAAATATTATTCATAAAATCTTTATACAAGACCTATTTGGATTACACGACACATAATTTATTTGTTATGATTTTATTTTACTTATTTGGGTAAAAATAATATTAACTCACTATCTTTCTATCATTTATTTCTCTTAATTTTATTTTTTCTTACTATAATATATCTTTATATGCTTTTATTGTTTCTTTAGTTTATTTTAATTTTCTTGAGTAATTGAGCTTTCTTAATATCAAATTTCATATAAAAATTTGAAATTATAAAATAATTAAAAAAATTTAACTGTTACATATTAATCAAATTATTTTAAAATTAAAATTCTAGAGATAATATTTTCCAAAATTAAAAATAAAATAATAAAAATATATCAAATAGTAAATTTTAATTCGAGTAAAAATATAAATTTGTAAGTTATCAGATTAACTCTTTTTTTTCTTTAACCATTTTACGCTAATATTTAGGGTACACATGCTAATGAGAACGCTGTCGTTTTCATAGCCTTTTTATGGCATTTCACCATCTTCCTTAAAATGAAAACAAAAAATAAAAAATAACGCCCAGATCTGTTTCTGTTTGTTTGTTTCGTTCTATCGTTTAACGAAACGCGAAAGAAAAAGCAAAAAAAAAAAAAAAAAAAGGCGTCCATTGAAAATTTCTTCCTCTTGCAGTCTCTTCTCTGGTTAAAACCCTAAATACAGGGGGAAGAGCGAGAAATTCCATATTTATTCAGATTCTTTTCCCTTTAAAAACACAGCAAACGAAAAAGAATTCAAATTCCGAAGAGAACGAATCGATGGATTTGGATCAGTGGATAGCAAATGTTAAAGA
The DNA here is from genome assembly GCA_033439115.1 of Firmiana major. Taxonomy (NCBI): domain Eukaryota; kingdom Viridiplantae; phylum Streptophyta; class Magnoliopsida; order Malvales; family Malvaceae; genus Firmiana; species Firmiana major. The sequence continues at coordinate 8,220,017 of CM065903.1, forward strand.
AGGCCAGCATCTTTTGGAAGACGAGCTTCAGCTTCTTTGCGAATATGTATATCTTCTCTCTCTCCTTTTCTTTTTTTTTTGGGTCCTTTCTACTTCTAGGGTTTTAAAATTGGTTGCCTTTTGTTCTTGTTTATATTGATGTGCAAAGATAGGGTTTCTTTTGTTTCATTTGATGATTGAGAAATTGAGAGAGATTTGAAAATGAATTTTTGATTTATTGAAATGAAGCTGAGCATTTGAAATGAATCAAGAACTGCCGGAAAATGTCAAGTTCAGTGTTGTGCTTGAAACTCATGGCATCTATGCCTTCTTTTTGGAAATTATAATTCTTAATTTCATTAGTATCATCTAGTAGTATTGCTTCTAAATTTTTTTTCCATAACTCTGAGTTATTTTGATAAAAAAACAAAGCTTTCTGGAGCCGAAATGACTTGCATTTCCTGGGATTTATTTGATTGAAAAATCATATACGTAATGTTTACTGTTATATTAGTATTGTATTTAGTTTCTATGTTATTAATTTTAGTGGAGTAATTTTGTCATTGCTATATTGTCAACTTGCAGTTTTATTTGCTATATTAATTTCATCCGAACTCTGTTCGTTATATACTTTATCATTTAAAACATTACAGGTAAAAGAAATTCTCATTGAGGAGTCGAATGTGCAACCTGTCAACAGTCCAGTAACTGTCTGCGGTGATATCCATGGCCAGTTTCATGATCTAATGAAACTTTTTCAGACTGGAGGTCATGTACCAGAGACAAATTACATTTTTATGGTATAGTTTATATCTCCTGTGTGGAAATTGTTGTGAAATTCTATGTAATGTTGATGTCGACTATAGATTAGTGATTTCAACTATGGGCGCTAAACCTTCCTATTCCCTTGGACAGGGAGATTTTGTTGATCGAGGTTATAATAGTCTTGAAGTTTTCACTATTCTTTTGCTTCTTAAGGCAAGGTATGCCCTCTGGATACATGCTTAAGCATCTCTATAGCTTTCCTTGGGGTTTGTCTACTGATTTTCAATGATGTACTTGGGTGCATTATTTTTATGCTTGTGATTTGTTCCCTATTCACTATCTGATTACTAGCCCAATTCTCAGACCTTTAACATACAATGTACCACCTGGTTAAGGTGTATTTAATCATTAGCAACCATAATACACAGTTTCAAAATCGAAGTTTGGTATGGGAAGAAAAACCAATGCTCATTCTTATTCATTTTGAAATTACTACTTTTAATCCTACTTTAGGTGAAAAGATCCTTTTGAAGCTATCATGGTGTTTTGGCAACAAGATAGCAGGATATATTGTAGTGTTGTCATTCTTGCATTTCAAAGACTTTAAATACTGATAACATCAATTGCTTCTTTTACTGCTTTTTCTAAGTATTTTGATAAAGATAATAAATTTCTGGTTCTGTTTTTGGCCTAAATGCTGTTCTTGTTTGAAATAAGAGGTGACATTGCTTTTCTCTTTATGTGCTCTGAATCACAGGTACCCAGCTAATATCACTCTCTTGCGTGGGAATCATGAAAGCAGACAGCTAACTCAGGTGTACTTTTGAATACACAATGGAATATTCTTGTAGAGAGCTTATAGAATGTATACATTTTATGTGTGATTATAGGTGTGGTAGACTGCTTTTTCTTTTTCTTTCCTTGAGGCTGTTTCTTGTCATGATTAAAGCTTTGTAATAGTTCCATTATTTTATTTTTTTGAGGGAAAAGGGGATTGAATGCCTTTCTAAGGACACATTACTGAAAATCAACGGTTAAAATTTAAGAGTAGCACACTGTATGTGAAGATCAGAGTTATTGGAAGAGTTCTATATGCAATATCATATTAGTTTGATTTTTAGGGTTGTTGAGTAGTGCTGTAAAGCTGGAACTTTTTAGAAAAGCACCCCAAATACCAAGGGCTGATTTTTTTTTCCGGTGTATATACATCTTTACTAGGTTTATGGTTTCTATGATGAGTGCCAGAGGAAATATGGAAATGCTAATGCATGGCGGTATTGTACAGATGTTTTTGACTATCTTACGCTTTCAGCAATTATAGATGGGACTGTAAGAATTCTCTCCTTAAACCATCTATATCTAAGCATCTTATTAGCACGACTTTAATAGTTCTTTATTTTCTATTTTGCAGGTACTTTGTGTACATGGTGGCCTTTCTCCTGACATAAGAACGATTGATCAGGTATTTTTCATTTCGGCTTAGCTTTTGATTGATTAGCATGTATATTTGCTGTGATACTAGAAGTTCACCCAAATTTAGTTTACAATTTATTTTGTTGCTTGTGTGCATGTCATGTTCTGTCTTTTTAGAGTATTAGCATGTAGCCCGGATATATCTTTTGTTCACAAATTGCATGCGTTAAAGCTTAGGCTAGTTTCCTTGTATCAAAGCATGAATAAATATGTAGTTAACTGGTGTGGAACATCTTGAGTGTGCAAATAAAAGCGGGCATGTATGGTGGCTTCTTTTCCTCTCCGAGGGGAGGACAAAAATTATAGTCAACTGAAGATGACAAATTTTTTAATAAGTAATGGGGAAGGTTTTATATATATATATATATATATATTTATGTGTGTGTATATATATTTGGTTGACACAACTATGGATTGTTTTTAGCTTTTGCTGTTGTAGTTCCCTCTAAAGAAGTTGATCATGCAAACTTTCTGGCTTTTGTCCATTAAGGGGGTGTATTGTAGCATTGGACTTTATTGACTTTCTAACCATCTAGTCCAAGGATTAGTATCCTCCGTATTCTGTTTAGTGAATAACCATCCACTCCCTTCTCCAAATCTTATTAAGTAAAATGTAAGTACTTGGTTATGCTTTTGCTTTTTATTGGTTTCTTCTGCTGAAGGGATAATTGACTCTTTAGTCACTAACCATCTATTTCACATTGGTGGTATTTTCCTTAACAAGTACAATTACTAGTTTTCCTGAGGAACTTATTCAACTATAAGTGTTGTGATTGTTAGTTCGTTTCGTTATTTCATTATATGGTATTGATGCACGTTTCTTTTCTCTACTTTTATGCCAGATTAGGGTTATTGAGCGGAACTGTGAAATCCCTCATGAAGGCCCATTCTGTGATCTCATGTGGAGTGATCCTGAAGATATTGAAACATGGGCGGTCAGCCCACGTGGAGCAGGTTGGCTATTTGGGTCCAGAGTCACATCTGAGGTAATTGATCTCATCCCAGTTTATAGTCTTCTTGTCATTCTGAAATGATAATTTTAATCTTTTCATCTTTGCAGTTCAACCACATAAATGATCTAAAACTTGTTTGTCGAGCACACCAACTTGTGCAAGAAGGTCTTAAGTATATGTTTCAAGATAAAGGCCTAGTAACTGTGAGACACTAAACTTTCTGTTTTTCTTCTTTTTGCATAATGTTATTAAGAGCTTAATATAATTTCTTGATTATTGATTTTTGTAGGTGTGGTCTGCACCGAATTATTGTTACCGTTGTGGGAATGTTGCTTCTATATTGAGCTTCAATGAGAACATGGTGAGAATTCTTTTTTCTTGTGCCTTTTTGCCCTCTCTGTATGGTTGTCCATGAAGAAGTGACTTTCAGGATGCTTATTGTTTGGTATTTATTCAGGAAAGAGAAGTGAAGTTCTTCACTGAAACAGAAGAGAATAATCAGATGAGAGGACCCAGGACAGGAGTTCCTTATTTCTTGTAATCAAAGGGAGTTGCATAACGCAGTATTTGTAAAATTACCCCAAGCATTTGGTTGTTCAAAGGAGGTGTCACGAGGAAGCCTTGATACGATGTTTGCAGGTGGACCTGTTCTGGGAATTTGGTCTGGTCCAAGCTGCTTCTGGGTATCACTTGCTTGTGTCAAGGTTGCTGTATGGTTGCGACATGGCTTTTCCTTTAAAAGTCTGTCTTCATTCCTTTACATTCCCTATTATTAATACATGCTACTCGATGTTTAGTTATTGTATGTTCTGAATTCTTGGGTTTGTGTATTTGTTTCATTATGTATACTGCTTCATTTAGTTCTAAAATTTATCATTGTTTCCTTGCGTTTTTCTTTTTGACTAAAATGATATTGCATTAATCAAAATCCTATTATTCCTTAAGTTGACTGTGGTGGTTACAATTGTACGAAAATTTGGACAGGAAAATGATGGAAAATTGTTTCTCTTACGGTCGTCTTCTACAGGTTCTACATCATTCTTCGCTTGAAAATTTTGAGGGTGGTCCATCGAATTGAATGAAAACCGGACAGGTTTGGGGAAGAGAAGTTTGCAATTCTGTTATTCCTTATGTTAGCCTGATAGCATTAGGCATCTGGAAATGAAGGATTTCTGCGACAGCTCCCATTTTGTAGGAAAAATTTACAAACGAAGTGATTGGATGGCGGTAGCTTGTCTTTTTCACGAAAGAAATGCACTAGAAGACAGGAACATAAGAAAGAACGTAAACGGTTTGCACGAATTCCAATTGTTGGTCAAACATCGTATTCATATAAAGTAAACGGTTTGCACGAATCCAATTGTTGGTCAAACATCGTATTCGTATAAAATTTTAATTAATAAAAGTGTACCATCCTCTTTCTCCGCGACGTTTATTCTTCGGCGGAATTCTGTATCCCTTCCGCCTTTCCCAGTTTCTCCTCGCATCGTCGCCGACTATCCAAACATCTCGCTGTCGACCTCAAGCCAATCGACGGTCGTCATGAGCTCTCAGTTTCCGCCTCCCTGTCCGCCCTTGGCCAACAAGGTGAAGCACGAGATGGAGTTGTTCGGGGACGTTAGAGTTGACAATTACTACTGGCTTCGCGATGACTCCCGCGAAGATCCTCAAATCATCTCTTATCTTCAACAAGAAAACGTGTATACCGAGGCCGCCATGTCCGGTATATATATACTTTCTGTTTGTTTCTCGGAAATGTCAAAAGCAACTCCGCTACTTGTTTTGATCTCAAACTATACTGAGTTGCATTCACTTGTTTGCTTGCTGGACTAGTCTTCCATTTTGCGTAGCATTTGTATTGAATTTGAGAATCCTGATGTAGGGACCAAAAAATTTGAAGATGAAATTTATGCTGAGATCAGAGGGCGACTAAAAGAAGATGATATATCTACTCCTTTACGAAAAGGGCCGTATTATTATTATGCAAGGACATTGGAAGGAAAGGAATATGTTCAACACTGCAGGCGTCCTGTTCCTAATCATGATGCTCCACCTTCTGTTCATGACACCATGCCTACAGGGCCTGATGCTCCGGCAGAGCATGTAATCTTGGATGAGAATGTTAAGGCTCAAGAATATGGTTTTTACAGAGTTCGTGCTTTGAAGGTCAGATACGACCAGCTTTGTATTGTTAGCTTGTTTTACTTTTAAATGCGCTTGCTTTCCTTTTCTAGAAGGTTCACCTTTTTTTTATATATATATATGAGGTCTCTTTCTGCACGTTGTTCTTCAGGTCAGTCCGAATCATAAGTTGGTTGCATACACTGAAGACAGTAGAGGAGATGAAATTTATACGGTGTATGTGATTGATGCAGAGACTCGAGCTCCTGTGGGGAAGCCATTAGTAGGTGTAACTTCCTATGTTCAATGGGCTGGTAACGAAGCTTTAGTTTACATTACAATGGATGACATCCTTCGGTCAGATAAGGTGTGGGCTTTTTCAGTCTCCTTGCCTTGAAGTTTAAGACTTGTTCGGTTTCTATTAAAGACACTAGTCCTTTTTTATTTCCTTTGCTTCTTAACGTCATTACTCAAGCCTTCCATTAGTTCCCCTGCTCCTTCTCCATGTTGTTTGCTCCAGTAGTTTCTATATCAGTTCCATTACCCCTTACTGTATAATACTCATTCAAGGGCAAAGATGGACATCTACATAATATGACCATATAAAGTGATTAATTTAATTTTGCAATACATGTCTACTTTAGAGTTCCTTTCCGAGACTTCTCTATGTACTCTTTGACGTTAATGAGCTGTTTTTAAATCTATGCCGTTCCTCTGATTGCTTTATCAGAAAACATAAAGATAGGAAATCTGTTTTATTTAGTTCATTTTTCTAGAGTGATGACTTGAGTATTTTGAGCTTCAAGTGGGAGTTCTTAACACTACATGATAGAAAGAAACATTCATGTCGATTTGATATCTCTGTATTAACTATTAAGTGCCTTAATACAGGGTAGTAGCATGTACTTTTTATTCACTTACACTTTTTTTCTAGCTTTTATGTTTATAAACATAATATTCATGAGATCTTTCCAGTTTCCCTCTAGGTTCTTAAAAAAAAAAAAAAAAAATTACAGTCAGTACCTAGATATCAGGATCATGCACCTTCTTCAATTCTAGGTAGATTTGTATTCTTGTTATCTGTAGCTTCTTGTTCTCCTGTTTTGGCAGGTCAGGGGAAAATTGAGTTCAATCTAAATGTAAAAGCCTTTTCTTTTGTCATTTTCTGAAGCACAACTACATTAACCTGCCTTTGCTTTAATTACTAATAACAGGTATGGTTACATAAGTTGGGGTCAGACCAATCCAATGACACATGCCTTTACCATGAGAAAGATGATATGTTTTCCCTTCATCTTCAAGCTTCTGAGAGTGAGAAATTCTTGTTTATTACATCTCGAAGCAAAATTACAAGATTTGTCTTCTATCTTGAGATTTCCAAGTGGGGTGATGGGCTTAGGGTTTTGACACCTCGTATAAATGGCATTGATACATCAGTCGGTCATCGTGGAAATCACTTTTTTATCCAACGGAGAAGTGATGAGTTTTTCAATTCAGAACTACTAGCTTGTCCATTAGAGAATACATCTGCAACAACAGTTCTTATACCTCACAGATCAAGGTCAGAAGGAATTCTAAATTTTTCGATCTACAATGAACCTGCATTAATTCCTCGTATATGTGCCTTTTGATTTTTGATTCTTCTTCCTCATATATGTGGCTTTTGATTTTGTTAGAAACATGCTGGCATCTTTACTTTTACTCTAAGATTATTTAGAGCATCTTAGTAATGTTTTTTTATTTTTCTTTTTTTTTTGGGGGTGGGGAGGGGGGGGGGGGGGGGGGTGGTGGAGGGGTTTTTGGATTATGTTGATCTTATAAAAATATAACTGCTTGAACATAGAAACAGCTTTCTTGCTGATTTTTTTTTAATTATTTTTTTATGCTGCATCTAATTATCGAGTTTATTTTTGAAATGATTAGACAATTTCAAACCTAAAATGCCTAGCTCATCTTTAGTTTTTGAACGAGCAGGATTTGATGAGGAAATCATTTATTAATATTTAACATCAATTGCAATACATTTTTGCTTAATTAGTTCTTTTTCAGTATTAGATTATTGTCAGTTTTATGATGGCTGCTTTTTGCAAGAAATTATAAGTTAATCATTCAATATTCAAATAATGCATGTGCAAGGAGCTAGTGCTTTAACCATTGACCTTATCAGTCCGCAACTGTGGTTCTTTAAGCCAGTGAAACAACGAGATAAATTTAGCTGAAAATATTCTGTTTGGTTACAGTATCTGTTTATTTTTTCATTGCATTTTGCAATTGTGGATATATTACATGCTACTTCTTGTTCATTGATGACTATTATTATTATTATTATTATTATTATTTTGTTACAATTGATGACTGTTATTAGTTTACAGACTACTTTGCAAATTTTTAATTTGTTTGTATACAGTTTTGCCTGGGTGATAGTGGGAGTTTGGAATTGCTGTAACAGCATAACTTTTGTGCTTGCCACGTTTGAGAAGATATGCCTTTCTGTAGCTTATAGCTAACCATTTAATTTTTTCTTCTCCAGTGTAAAGATTCAAGGTATTCAACTTTTTAGTGATCATCTTGTTGTCTGTGAGCGTGACCAAGGTTTGCCCAAAATTACTACTTACCGCCTTCCAGCGGTTGAAGAGCCAATCATAAGCCTTCAAGGTGGTCAGGCAGTTCAATTTATTGACCCTGTGTACTCGGTTTATCCAGCAAAATCGCAATTTTCATCCACCATTTTACGATTTTCTTATAGCTCGATGAGGACGCCTCCGTCTGTCTACGACTATGACATGAATAGTGGGGAGTCTGTTTTAAAGAAGATTGAAACTGTAAGAACTGAATTTTAGCATTTGAACCATGACAAGAAATTAGTTGACAAATAGTGTAAGTCAAGGATCTAAATTAGTAAAACTAGTGTTACATGCAATATGTGACTTCGCAAGGCAAGATCTTATTACCAGAAAACTATAGTTGTAGTTGTCTTTACCTAATTTTCTCCTTGAGTCTATGTTCCTTTGCTGTCTGTGGTTTGCTTTTCCTGCCTTCATCATTGGGATACCTTTTGTTTTCTAGATTTTGTCTTACCAAGAGTCCTTATGTGGATGTATCTCATCGAGTAACATCTTCTATATCGTATTGTGACAGGGTTTTAGCTGTTTATTCCAGTTAACTAAGAAGAATTGAAGGTTTCTGTTATCAAAAGAAAAAAATTGGAGGTTTCTAATGCATAAGATGCTGTTCTCTCATAATTTTGACCTTATAGTTAACGCACTGCATTCAATTAAATTGACCACGGTTTTCTCAACTGATTTAAACTTCAACATGAACCTGCCTAGATCGTAAATAGTGTTAATGATGTAATATAATTAAATTTTCACTTTATGATATCCAAAATTTCAGAACAGTGGTACTTATGATATGTATCTTTATGTGTCTTTCTCCTTCTGACCTTTTTTTGCTTGGGTCCTTGAATGTATTGACAGTTTTCTGCTTCTCCTGGTAATTTTCTTCCCTTTCACTGTCCTTTTCACTGGTCAGGAATAAAACTGAAGGTTTATGAAATTGTACTTTGGTCCTGTGTATGTATACCATACTACATTAATTTTGTACATTATCTCTTATTCAGGTTTTGGGAGGTTTTGATGCATCTAATTATGTCACTGAAAGGAAATGGGCTACTGCTTCAGATGGCACTCAGATTCCTATATCTATTGTCTACCAAAAGAATCTTGTCAAGCTTGATGGATCTGATCCAATGCTGCTTTACGGCTATGGTTCATATGAGGTAACAATGCATTCAATGGGATAAATTCTTCTGAGAGGTGCTTAATTGCCAGTTGAAGTTATTCTGCTTCTATTTGATCACAAGTTTTGATTCACTTAGACCATATTAAAATAAATAACTAAATAGATAAAGAGGAATTTCTCTTAATGTGATGTGCAAGAGACAATTTCTCACCTTGGTTGTACACTATAGGATTTGGTCCCTGGTTTTTCTAATCTTTTCTAGGTTTCTGAACGATATGAAATCCTCTAAAACTTGTTCTTTCTTGTTTCACTTCTAGGGGCATCCTCCCTCCCCCCTCTTTCATCCTCAAGTTTCTTAAAATTCTGTATTCAGGAAGTTGAATGATCTTTCTACTAACTATTGCAACTACGACTTTCACACGAGTATAATTGTTCACTGGATCAATTTGGTGTATACTTTTAGTTGAATGTGCTCAAGTGTCGGTGTATATAATTATTATTTTTTCAGTCTTGTTATATAATGTTCCTTGTCTGTTAGCAGATATGTATAGATCCTGGCTTTAGGGCATCAAGGCTGTCTCTATTAGATCGTGGGTTTATCTATGCAATAGCTCATATTCGTGGAGGTGGTGAAATGGGGAGGCAGTGGTATGAGAATGGGAAGTTTTTACAGAAAAAAAATACTTTCACAGATTTTGTTACTTGTGCGGAGTTTTTAATAGAAAAGAAGTACTGTTCAAAGGAAAAATTGTGCATTGAGGGAAGAAGTGCTGGTGGGTTGCTTATTGGTGCTGTTCTTAACATGAGGCCTGATTTGTTCAAGGCTGCTGTTGCTGGAGTGCCTTTTGTAGATGTCCTGACCACAATGCTTGACCCTACTATCCCTCTTACAACTTCCGAGTGGGAGGTATTTTGTCTTCTTAAAGATTTCTATTTTTTATTTTTTATTTTTCATGACCGTCGAACAATCTGGTACATGGGGCTGTGGTATATTAGTATTGAATTGCATTGTCTGCTTGGCAGACTCCCTATGGGGATTGATTTTGATGGTAAAATCTAATATCAGGATATGGAGATTAGTTGCTTCGTGAATATTGTGATGAGTTTTAACAAGTTCAAGTTATCCCAGTGTTGTAAATTGAATTTTGTAAAATGGTGTGCTTTTATGTGTTTTATAACTCGTCGATACAAATCTGCACTATATAGATGCATGAACTCTATTAGTAATAACAGTCAATGACCTAATAATCCTATTAACTTATCTAGTTGATAAATTTTCCCTTAAACATATGGCATTTTTTTTTTCTGTAGGACTGATCCTGAAATTCATTTTTTTTATTGAATACATTTTTTATTTGCTTAAAACTAAATCGTTTATTCCGACTAGTAAAAAGCTAACCATGTTCTTTCTTTCGGTTACGACAGGAATGGGGTGACCCTCGGAAGGAAGAGTTTTATTTCTATATGAAGTCATATTCCCCTGTTGATAATGTAAGACTCAAATACTGCTGTTTTTCCTGGCATTCATCACTAGTGTTCGATAAAATAGCTAACCGTTTCTTGTACAAACATGATTATAGAATGCTGAATATATATCACTTAATATTATGTGTTATGTTTAGGGTCTAACGTATGTATATTTTGCAGGTAAAGGCTCAAAATTATCCTAATATTCTGGTTACAGCTGGCTTATATGGTAAGTATAAAGGCTCAATAGATGATTTTGGTATTGTCATTGTTTTGTATTACTCATAGTTTGCCATCAGATCAATGGGTTGGAAGCAAAGAGAGTTGATTGCTTGTCTTTGCTGATTGATAATTCCACATATTAATTGTCTGTCGTTGGAAATATCTTCATAAAGTAAGAAGCTATTAGAACTTCGCTGGCTATAATTGAAGGAAGTTCTTGGGATTGAATTTGTCAAGTGATAGCAATTTTTTAGAGTCTGTTGCAAGACCTTCTTTTTACATCTTTATCTATGAACAATTAGGCTACTTGGTATGAAGTTCGCTGGACAGAATCTAGGCACCTCTCATAGTGATTGACACATACAAATACAAGAGCTCAGCAACTTTTTTCACCTCTCATAGTGATCACCACATGCAAGTTCGCATCAACTTTTGCACCTCTTGATGTTCTTGTCCATGTTAGATCTTCTGAACCTTTTTGTAGACCCTGTATGTGATGCTTCCTTCAGTTCAGCCCTACAGTTAACCTTGCCTCTGCACCTATCCACATCAGCTGTCAGGCCTTTTTTTTCTTCTTTCTCTTTTCTCTCTCTCTATATTGCCTGTTTGGTTTCGTTTAATATTTTGTTTTAATGATGGGTTCCACTGTTTTGATGGTTCTCTCTTATTTTCTTTCTTTCTGTTTTTGCATAAAGTATAAAATATAAAATAAATTTGCAGATAATTTGATCTCTCAACTGGCATATCTTCATTCTCCATCACTAACCTTTTTGAGTTGTGATATATCTCCAACTATGACTAAATTTGACTCAACTTTTAAAAGTTGCATTTGATGCGCAGGGACATTGCCTAAATGTTAGTGAATTTCAAAATTCAATAAAGTTATGAGTCCTAGAGGTAAATTAGATGTTCAAACTGCTAGCTCAGGACTAATAATTGAGTGCCTTGCAAATGATGCCGATTAAACACCTGTATATATATATATATATATATATATATATATATATATATGATTACACTGAATAAAATGTTGTCCAACTTGTTTTGAAGCATCTTTCCTGTGGATTTCATAGTACAATAACTGATAGATTCTGGAAAATTTGGGAGAAATCTAGTGTTCTCCATATGCTTCAATTTAATCTTTTTAATATATTGTGACAGATTCACGAGTTATGTACTCAGAACCTGCAAAGTTTGTGGCTAAACTAAGGGATATGAAAACGGATGATATATATATATATATATATATATATATATATATATATATATATGATTATACTGAATAATATGTTGTCCAACTTGTTTTGAAGCATATTTCCTGTGGATTTCATAGTACAATAACTGATAGAGTCTGGAAAATTTGGGAGAAATCTAGTGTTCTCCATATGCTTCAATTTAATCTTTTTAATATATTGTGACAGATTCACGAGTTATGTACTCAGAACCTGCAAAGTTTGTGGCTAAACTAAGGGATATGAAAACGGATGATAACATGCTGTTGTTTAAATGTGAACTTGGTGCTGGTCATTTTTCAAAGTCCGGAAGGTAGTTTTCTTTTCTAGCTCTTCTGCTAAAAGCCGTTGGTATTTTGAATATTTCATCAAAAGTTTATGATTTCTGTATATATTACTGGTTTATATTCTGTTTACATTAGCTTTAAGTGTTGGTGAAGTGCCGAAAGGTAACTAGAACCTCAATATTACATGGAACTGAATCATAATTATGGTTTGATATTATCTCATGCATGAATGTTTTAGCTTTGTTTAGAAAAATATGCCTGTGGGTGCTGCATTTTTTTCCCTTCTTAAGCACAGATGTAGGAATGTCTTCATAGTAAAAATTACCATAACTTTATGTTGAATGCAGATTTGAGAGGCTTCAAGATGATGCCTTGACATATGCTTTTATACTGAAAGCTCTGAATATGATTCCAACCTCTGGGTCTGCACAGAACTGACAAATCGATGCATGCCGGAGAGGTACGGCAATTATATAATCCATGATTGCCTTGCAGGATATGCCACAGTTGATGTTGTAGTTTGGGTTAGAAATTAAAATCAACTTTAAGACAGGAATTGAGAGGAAGTCATAACGGTTTGAGATGTGTCGAAAGACATTTGTGCAAGACAAGTGTGCACAAGTGGTGTTGCTTTAGTTCTGAATTTGACTTACTCTTCATTCATTTTCGAATCAATCCAATTGTTTGCTTATAATCTCATGTTTCATCTTCGTTTTTTTTTGAGCACTGCAGACAACTGTTGATCTTAAGGAAGCTTTTGTTGCTTTGTCGCTAAACATTAGCTAGGCACAGTATAGCATCCCTGATCAGTCTGTCTAAATCTGATCAAATTGAACTCTCAACTTTAACAGAGTATCTAAATCTTGCACTAGCTACAAATAAGCATACACTTCCTCATATTTTATAAGAGCTTATATCTAATGCACAAAATGCTCCTACCAGCAAAAGTTAAAAAATATATAAACCCTTAAAAATAAATTAAAAAATATATTCATATTTATTTTTAAGAATTTGCATATTTTTTAACTTTGCTGATGTGGCATCTATACACTATTACGTCAAATATAAACCCTTTTTATAAAGTAGTGTGTTTTTTTTTTTTTTCTTGTTTTATAAGAAGTTATTGAAAATATAAATAAAAATCCTCACACTAGTCCAAATAAAAATTGGAACATTTACTGTAATACAGAGATTAGGAGAGTGATCTTCATAATCTTGATTTGAAGAAGTTCTTAATCTTTCATTTCCTCTAGTATAGAATACATTTAACAATTTAGATAAGATCTTTATGATGTTTTACATTATATTTTCTGAATATCTGGTACACTTCACTTGGCAGGAAAAGGATTTTTGAATTTATAAATCATTCCATGAGGGATCCATTGAAGGAAGGTGATGTTCCATCAGGTTTTAGGGACCAGACAAAGTCTGGCAATGCTGGGGCTACCTGAACCCATATCTTACAAAATAAGTGGCTCTGAATGAATTATGTGACACATTCATTAGATTTTTAACCAAGTCATGGCAAAAGAATAGATAGAAGGGGGTCAATCAGAAATAAGTAACAGTGTTGACAGAATAATCCAGCACTTTCCTTGATCATATTTACTTAATGTACATCACATCTTAGTCAAGTTTACTAGGTCAAATCTGGGGTAGTTAGAATAAATGAATAAACAGTAAATGCTACATAATCTACTCCCTGAACCAATGCAGGCCCTTAGGCAAGCTACAAAATACTATTTTTACGTTTTAATCCTTTGGTTTTGACTTTTTCCTTTCACTTCTGATGGTATAAAGGGCTGCAGACACAATCTACTACCTGCTCCAGTTTTAATGTAAACACATTATAGTTGTCCGCATCTCTTATCTATTAATAGCAATCAACTGGGTTACTTGCAATTGTCATTTGAAAAGAAATGCTAAGACAATGCTATCTACACCTCCTTATTCCCATTTTCTCACATTCAGCAAATGAACCATTTTGATCTTACATGCTTTTAAGCAATGAAATTATATCGAAGAAACTCGATAATGAAAAGATTGTCCAGTACCCATCCAGACGTTCATTTAAATTATACGTAGAGAGAGGTCACACTGTGACGAAGGAGGTGTCAGATGGAAGGATTCACAAGCCTTTTTGCTTTCTTTGAGTTACTCTTCTGCTGCTTGTAGAGCAGCTGCAGCAAGCTGAGCAGTTCTGTGTTCCCTTCTTCAAGGATTAATCCATGAAGATAGTATGCAACTGCCTGGAATAAAAGGATATATCATGTTCACGCTTAGGTGCTAAAGTCTATCATCAAGAGGACCAAGAAGTGATATGAATCAGTCAGTACAATGAGAGACAGAAACAGTTTTCTTCTAGGGCTAGATATAAACAGCTTTATTCATCTATATATGTTAGTCAACCAAGTGTTTTAAACAGAGAAATGGGGCCTTAATTTGACATGCAATTATAGAAGAGACTAGCATACGTTAAGAGCTTTGATCTCCATAAACGCCTATCATATGGGCTCTAAAACTGGGTTTGAGGTAGAGAGAATGATCAAGTTGCAATATCAGATCCCACTTAACCTCTTTGTGATGAATAGTTTGTAATATTGAAAGGGAACAAATCCCACCTTACTTATGTATAAAGGAAATATAACCTTCATATATGTCATCCAAACTCATGAAATAACTTAAAAAGTAACAAGGGTTTTGATTTTTGGCTCATTGACACTTGAGTTTTGAGTTCTAACTCATTATTTGACAACTTCACTTTTCTCTATTTTCAAAAAAAATTTCTGAAGCTTTGTTGTATCTTGGGATCGGACTTCTTTCTAAGCAATATACACTCAAGAAAAATATAATTCTACATGCCTCAAAGCCATTACTATCATATCTATACTTTTTTTCAAAACACTTTGTAGATTAAAACCGATAACTTTCGGTAAAATAGACATTCTCTCTGAATAAATCTTTTCCACATTTACATCCCTCCTGGGACCTATATATAAAAGGACAATTCAGTACACAAACTCCTTGGGACCTATATATCTTGTACTTTTCTTATTGAGATAACTGGTTAGATGAAACAAATGACATAAGCCTTCATCAAGGAGATCAGATGAGACGGTGATAAACTGCTAGCTCCTAAAGAGATGCTTGCATGCTCAAACCCCCACTACATGAAGCATTGTTTTCTTTACTTTTTCTGCAAATAGTAACAAGTGAGAATAGTGGCCTAATGAGTGCTTATGGATACACCTTAGCTTCAACATGCTTCCAGTGAATGAAAAGCTTGTGCTTTTCTCCCCATCCATTTGCTAGTGGAATGTCCATCTTGTACTCCTGAGCCTACATTATATGTATAAACAGAAATTTGTCAAAGAATAAAATATATAATTTGAATAGAGCGCATAAAAAACACAGAGCATACAAAAGAGAGAAAAAAAAAGCAAAACCTACTGCTTGCCTGCAATAAATGATGAATTTACCTGTTGCTAGTATTTAACCATCTCACATGCTAGCCTTCTTGTCACGACCCAAATTACCTACAAATCAGAGTAAATTTTTCGCTTTTTAATTTCCTTACCCGTCGTGAACAGTTACACTACTAAACAGTTAGGTTATGATTCGGTGTTAGTCACCTCTCAACTATTTACCATTCCATTTTCATATTTCATTTACATATCAATTTATTTTAAATAAATATATCCACAATATTATATCCATGTACAGTACTGTGCCTCTATATGTTCAGATACAAAATTATACAAATGTGTATACTTGGTCTTGATAAGAAGCAGCGGATATGACTACTGTTGTTCTCTTCTACTGAATATACCCTGTGGGGTGGAAAATGAAAGGGTGAGCATAAACAGCTCAGTAAGGCAATAATATAAACAGGTAGATAACTATACTATCTACGTGCTGATAATGTCATGATATAAAATCGTTTATATTTGGAGCATGAGGTAAGACTAAAACGATGCCACATGTATGTATATATCATATAAGAGAAATCATGAAATCCAGATATAAAACAAACATGGAAAAATCCTCATGTATGACATCTCATGCTCGTTACATTAAAGTTTATTTGTTTCATCATAAACTCATCACGTTAAAACTCATTTGTTTCATCATAAAACAACTTCATCAAGGTCAAACCCATCTCTCGGGAATACCTTGATTCATTAAATCGCATCTCATTTAAAAACATAAATCGAAACATTACCCCTCCCTCGGGTTCGTCATGGTCTATTCAGACCGTATGATATCATGTGAGGCATGTAGGTTACTGTATGAAAAATCGAGGACTATGGCCATACTTTGTCCTTGTGATCTCAGGCTACACGGATCCCGGTGTGCGGGGTATTACAACTGTAACGGGAGGTGGGGTCAAGTCCTACCCGCCAGAATATCAAGTAACATCATCGAGTCATCATGACTGCACGGTACAGCGTACTCCGTGTGACATACACGGTACATCGTACTCCGTGGACCCATATCATAGTCTGGGGGTGCCTGCCGTAAGTCTTATCCACTCCAATACTATGTCAATAACCAACCCATGTCTCAAAGTATAAGTGCGAGCATCTCAACTCTCTGCGACACACAGTCTACAGGAGGCTTCCGCACGACTATATGCATGTCAACTCACGTCTAATGCGAGCGAAGCTCCAGCACCACGCTATGCATATCATGATATCTAAAATCTCATGCGAGCGAAGCTCCAGCACGGTTTTGTGCACACACAAATTTCTCGTACTAGCAATGCTCCAGTACGACTTTTCATGAGTAATAAATCAGTAAACTTGAGTGGGAGTAAGACTCTAGCACTCTTTTTATTCATGTAAATACAATAGGTGGCTCAATCTTGATAAAACATTTTTTAAAATAGTACCGGTACAAACCGGTATCCTTTCGTATAATTCAAGAAATCAACAGCTAACATATGTGTAAATTTGCTTAAACCAAAGCAATACATTCATATAAAACATCAAAACATGAAAATCATGCAATTTATCTGCCTTACTACCCTTTTTGTAAATTTTACTCTCAGGGGCAAAATCATCTTTTTCTTTATTCATCTAAGCCCCGGTTTTCGTAAAAATTATTATTTCTTTTCTAGATACTTTAAGGAATTCTAAGCCCTGTAAATCCCCTCAATAAATACATATAGAAATCTCTATGCACTTACAAAATTCCCTTACCTCGATTCACGCGTAAACTTATCTCGTATCGATAATACCCGATCTCTCAGTCCAACTGCGCGTCAACCAAGTCTACAGAACTGCATATAACCACATATTTTGGGTTAATTCACTTATTTTTATCAGTATATCACATTTACTGATTGAATCTAACGTACTGGGCTGTTTTACTTTATTGAGCCCAATTGCACTTTAATGGGTCTCGAGCCCGTTTTCAGCCCGTTTTTACTTATTAAATCTCTTCTTCGGGTTTACTGGGCTCATTCAACTTACCAATAATCATCGAGCTTCGTTTCAAACTCATTGGATAGCCCGTTTACTATTTACGGTAATTACGTTGCAATTCCGATTAATATGCCTTTTTATACAGAGTTAATCCATAAATTCCGTAAAATAATCGAAACTCTGTATTAAATGACTCATACTTACCCAATGTGATGCGGGGTACGAAAATTGGAGCTCAATCGGCTCTCGTTTGGGCTTTATCAAAAAACTGCACAATTATATATTTAATCTCGGGTTACTTTTCAATTAAATATAATTTAAATAAATTTTTCGAAAGTCAAATCGGTCACTTTTTACCTCTTACCGACTTACCCGAAGTCCGGTGTATCCCCGAAAATTCTTTCCCTTTTTCCTTTTGTTGAGTTAATATATTTTGAAATGACAAAACAAGTAAATTCAATAATATAAAGACGATATAAAAACATGTTTAGAAGCTATCAGTACCAGAAATTAAATTCCTGGAGATGAGAGATCGATCTGGTGATATGAGAGATCGATCTCCTGGGTTTTCTAGGATGAGAGATCGATCTCATGAGCTCTCTGTTTGAGTATAGATCGATCTTATAGATCGATCTACTGCCTTTACCTTTGTTTTAGGGGAGATCGATCTCTTTCTAGACCAGATCGATCTCCTCAATATCCTGTATTAGACAGATCGATCTCATAACCATTATTGTTGAGTTAATATATTTTGAAATGACAAAACAAGTAAATTCAATAATATAAAGACGATATAAAAACATGTTTAGAAGCTATCAGTACCAGAAATTAAGTTCCTGTAGATGAGAGATCGATCTAGTGATATGAGAGATCGATCTCCTGGGTTTTCTAGGATGAGAGATCGATCTCATGAGGATATGAGATCGATCTGCTAAGGTTTGAACCTGTACAAAGGTATTGAGGAAGCTAAGATCGATATTTTGAAATGACAAAACAAGTAAATTCAATAATATAAAGACGATATAAAAACATGTTTAGAAGCTATCAGTACCAAAAATTAAGTTCCTGGAGATGAGAGATCGATCTGGTGATATGAGAGATCGATCTCCTGGGTTTTCTAGGATGATAGATCGATCTCATGAGGATATGAGATCGATCTGCTAAGGTTTGAACCTGTACAAAGGTATTGAGGAAGCTAAGATCGATCTATAAGGGTTATGAGATCGATCTGTCTAATACAGGATATTGAGGAGATCGATCTGGTCTAGAAAGAGATCGATCTCCCCTAAAACAAAGGTAAAGGCAGTAGATCGATCTATACTCAAACATAGAACTCATGAGATCGATCTGGTATAGGAAGAGATCGATCTCCCTAAAGTTAGAGAGCTAAGGAGATTGATCTGGGTTGATAAGAGATCGATCTCATCACTACGAGAATACTTGGCAGATCGATCTATAGATCGATCATGCCTCAAATAGTGAGATTGGAAGATCGATCTGCTCATTCGACAGATCAATTTGCTCTAACATTTTCAAATTATGACATCGATCTGCTCATATATGAGATCGATCTCCTTGCTTCATTTTGCCTTAATCTTGCAGGAATTATAACTAAGAGATCGATCTGGTCAAGATGACAGATCGATCTGGCATTCTACTGAAGGTACCCAACGACTATTTCTGTAAAAATTTCAACGGGAAAAACAGTATTAAATGCTCCAACTACCAATCCTTCAGTATAAAAACAAGCATTGAAGACACTGAGGCAAGAAGACACACTATTGCTGCACTTTCTGTATATTCTCCAGAGTTTAATTCTTTCATTCCATTTTGTCTTCAATCCTCATTTATTGAGTTTGTTGTATAAGCTTGTGTGCAAAAGCTGTATTTGTCCTACCCACATTAAAAGCTTGATATTGTATTCATCCTATCTTTGAGAGAGAAGAGGATTGTTCCTCAGTGAGATAAACTTTGTAAAAGGGTGAATACATCTTTGTTCAAGAAGGGTAGATAGGTTATTCCTTAACCTGAAAAAGGGAGTTTGTAACTTTCGTTGAAAGTGAGAAAGAAAGCTCTTGACAAGAAGGTCAAGGAGAGAGGACGTAGGCAAGAGATTGGCCGAACCTCTATAAGTCACTGTGTTTGATATTCTCTTCCTTATCTTGTTTTAATTAGTTTCATTACATTATATTGTTTATTCATTATTTGTTAATTAAGTTCAAAAGAGTTTAAATTGCCATTAAGAGT
Source organism: Firmiana major (assembly GCA_033439115.1). Taxonomy (NCBI): domain Eukaryota; kingdom Viridiplantae; phylum Streptophyta; class Magnoliopsida; order Malvales; family Malvaceae; genus Firmiana; species Firmiana major. Next base: position 8,239,930 of record CM065903.1, read on the forward strand.
TAGAAAACTGATTCACCCCCCTCTCGGTAGAGCCATCAATTGGTATCAGAGCTAGGACTCTTTGATTACATAGGAATAAATTCCTAAGAGTTAGAAACGATCTAATGGCTCACAACAATATAGCAACTAGCTTAGTAGGAGAGGGGCACTCTACGGTTAGGCCTCCCATGTTTAATGGGAACATTATGCTTATTGAAAGACTATGATGATGTTATTCATCAAGCAAATGATTATGAAGTATGGAGGATTATCACTTAAGGACCTCAAATCCCTACAAAAAGAATAGAGGGAAGAGATATCCCTAAAGAAGAAGATGAATGGGATTCAAATGATGTTAAATGTGCTCAGCTAAATGTTAAGGCCATGCACACCCTTTTTTGTGCTTTAGGGCCAAATGAATACAATAGAGTCTCCGGTTGTGACAATGCCAAACAAATTTGGGACAAATTGGCAATAACTCATGAAGGTACAACCCAAGTAAAGGAGACTAAGGTAGGAATGCTCACACATGACTATGAGCTATTTATGATGAAAGATGGAGAGTCAATCAGTGATATGTTCACTAGATTCACTGATGTAATTAATGGATTAAAATCATTTGGAAAAACATACTCTAATATAGAAATGGTCAAGAAAATATTAAATAGTCTACCTAAATCATGGGAAGCTAAAGTGACTGCAATTGAGGAATCCAAGGACCCTCACACATTGTCACTAGATGAATTAATAGGTTCACTACTCACTTATGAGATGAAAGTAAGAAGAAATGAAGAGCCACCCAAGAAAGTGGGAGTTGCTCTAAAATCTACTACTCAAGAGGAAAATAAAAATGAGAGTGGTAGTGAAGAAGATCTTGAAATGGCAATGTTTGCCAAAAGATTTAACAAGTTCATGAGAATGAGAGCTAGTGGTAGTAATAGGAGAAACCACAAAAGAGATCAAGAAGAGGAAGGAAGAAAAGATACAATTGTGTGTTATGAATGTAAAAAATCAGGACACATTAAGTTTAACTGCCCTCTTCTTAAAAGGTCCAATGATAGGTTCCACAAAAAGAAGGCAATGATGGCTACATGGAGCGACAGTGACTGCTCCGATGATGACTCAAATGAGGATATTGCCAACTTGTGCTTCATGGCTATTGAGGATGAAAGGGTAACTTCAAACCTCAATGAATACTCTTTTGATGAATTGCAAGATGCCTTTGATGATCTTGCATTGGAATATGAATGCATGAGTATGAAATATAAGAAGATAATATCTAATTTGAAGAAAGAAAATGAGTTAATTCTAGAGGACAAATTAGAATTTGAAAAGAAACTAGAAATTACGAATCTTGAAATTTATGACCTAAAAGAAAAAAATAGTAATCTACATAATTCCTTTAATAGATTTTATATGGGTCAACAAAAGTTAGATAACATGTTGGAAACTCAAAGGGCATTCTTTGATAAAAATGGGTTAGGATATAATGCAAAAAGTAGAGAGACTCATCTCAAAAGCTTCATTGCTAGAAAGAGCATGAATAAACCTTCAACTACTTGTTCATATTGTAATAGAAAGGGACATGCATCTCATAATTGCAATATGAAGATGATCACTCTTAAAGAAAAAATAGTAAAAAGAATGTGGGTTCCAAAAGAAGTAATTAACTCAAAAGATTTTAATGCATTGGTAAAATGGATCCCAAAGGGATCAAGAATTGCATTCACTAACCTCAAAGGACCCAAGAGAATTTGGGTACCTAAGATATGAGTTTGATTTTTAATTGTAGGTGATTGAGGATTGCCACAAGGATAAAACAAAGGAAGCTTGGTACTTGGACAGTGGATGCTCAAGGCACATGACGGGTGAGAAGAGCCACTTCAACTCATTTAAATCAAAGGTTGGTAGAGAAGTCACGTTTGGGGATAACTCCAAAGGCCAAGTTGAAGGAAGTGGCTCAATAGGAAATGACTATTTTTCATTAGAAAAAGTATTGCTTGTTAGGGGTCTAAAGCATAACTTACTAAGCATAAGTCAACTTTGTGACAAAGGTTACAAAGTAATTTTTGATTGCATGAAATGTCATGTTATAGATCCTAAGTCAAATAAAGTTCTTTTTCTAGGTCATAAGCAAGGTAATATACATTGTCTATCTTAATGAATCAAAAATGAAAACATATGCCTAATGGTAGATAAAGAAAAAGAATCTTGATTATGGCATAGAAGACTAGGTCATGCTAGCATGCATGTGTTATCTAAGTTAGCTAGAAAGGATCTAGTTATAGGATTACCCAAGTTGTCCTTTGATTATGAAAAAATATGTGAAGCTTGTGTTAAAGGAAAACATAAAAGGACAACATTTAAGCCTAAGAATAGTGTATCCACCACTAGGCCTCTTCAATTACTCCACCTAGATTTATTTGGACCAACTAGAACAGTAAGCCTTGGTGGGAAACACTATGGATTTGTAATAGTTGATGATTACACTAGGTTCACTTGGGTGTTCTTTTTGAGAATGAAAAATGAAACTTTAGAAAAGTTCATAGCTTATACAAAAGTGACTCAAAATGAAAAAGGATATACAATAACTAGTATTAGAAGTGATCATGGCAAAGAATTTGAAAATATAGGATTTGATGAGTATTGCAATAATCAAGGAATTAGCCATAATTTTTTTGCCCCTAGGACACCACAACAAAATGGAGTAGTTGAGAGAAGAAACAGAACATTGGAAGAAATGGCTAGAACCATGTTGTGTGAGAATAATTTACCAAAATATTTTTTGGCTGAAGCTATAAACACATTTTGCTATATCATTAATAGAGCTATGATTAGACCCATGCTAAAGAAAACTCCTTATGAGCTTTACAAAGGTAAGAAGCCTAACATTAGCTACTTTCATCCTTTTGGCTGCAAATGTTTTGTCTTAAATAATGAGAAAGATAATTTAAGAAAATTTGATGCCAAGAGTGATGAGGGAATCTTTCTAGGATATTCCTTAAATTCAAAGGCTTATAGGGTATATAACAAAAAACATTGATGGTTGAAGAATCAATTCATGTAATATTTGATGAGTCAAATGATTTATCTAAAGATTCAACCAATGATGAGGATGTTGGAATATTTGATGAAAACTTAGAGGAAATTCCAAACTTAGAAGAAGATCTATTAGAAAAACTTGACATAAATAAAGAAGATGAAGAAGAAATAGAGATGTTAGAGAGAGAGTCTAGTGCACCAAGAGAATTAGGATATGTAAAAGATTGTGAAATAGTAGGAGATCCAACTCTTGGAGTTAGAACTAGATCTTCTCTAAGGAATATGTGTCAATATATAGCCTTTGTGTCTCAAATAGAACCTAGAAATGTCAATGAAGCCTTAGATGACAATAATTGGTTCTTAGCAATACAAGAAGAATTAAATCAATTTGAAAGAAGCAAAGTGTGGAAACTAGTCCCTAGGCCTAGTGATCACTCTATAATTGGAACTAAATGGATATTCAAGAACAAGATTGATGAAAATAGTGTGATCATAAGAAACAAGGCTAGATTAGTTGCACAAGGTTATAGACAAGAGGAAGGAATAGATTATGATGAAACTTATGCACCGGTAGCTAGATTAGAAGTAATTAGAATGCTACTTGCCTTTGCATGTTATAAAAACTTCAAGTTATATCAAATGGATGTAAAGAGTGCATTTTTGAATGGTTTCATTAATGAAGAAGTGTATGTTGAACAACTTCCCGGCTTTGAAAATCATGAATTTCCTGAACATATTTTCAAACTATCTAAGGCACTCTATGGTTTGAAACAAGCTCCTAAAGCATGGTATGAAAGGTTGTCAAAATTCTTACTAGAAAAAGGATTTTCAAGAGGAAAAGTAGATACCACTTTATTTATCAAAAATAAAAATAAAGATTTACTAGTTGTTCAAGTATATGTAGATGATATTATTTTTGGATCAACTAATGAATCTTTATGCCAAGAGTTTGCTAAGATCATGCAAGGTGAATTTGAAATGAGCATGATAGGAGAGCTCACTTTCTTCTTGGGACTTCAAGTGAAGCAAATAAAGGAAGGAACCTTCATCAATCAAGCAAAGTATACTAAGGATTTGCTCAAGCGATTTGAAATGGAAAATCGCAAACCTCAAGCAACTCCAATGGGCACCAACATCAAGCTTGATAAAGATGAAAGTGGTAAGTGTGTAGACACTAAACTCTATAGGTCTATGATTGGTTCATTGCTCTATTTAACTGCAAGTAGACCAGATATTTTATTTAGTGTATGCCTTTGTGCTAGATTTCAATCCTCTCCTAGGGAATCACACTTATTAGTAACCAAAAGGATCTTTAGATACCTTAAGGACACTCCTCTCTAAGACTTTGGTACCCTAAGGACTCCACTTTTACACTTCATGCATTTTCAGATGCAGACTTTGGGGGATGCAAAATAGATAAGAAAAGTACTTCAGGTACTTGTCAATTCTTAGGGAATAGATTAATCTCCTGGTTTTCTAAGAAACAAAATAGTGTGGCTCAGTCCACAACTGAAGCTGAATACATAGCAGCAGGTAGTTGTAGTGCTCAAGTGTTGTGGATTAAACAACAAATGAAAGACTATGGTATTGACATGAAACAAGTCTCTATTAAATGTGATAATACCAGTGCCTTCAATCTATCTAAAAATCCTATTCAATACTCTAGAACTAAGCACATTGAGATTAGGCACCATTTCTTTAGAGACCATGTTCAACAGGGAGATATAATTCTAGAGTATATTGACACTTTACATCAAATAGCTGATATATTCACCAAACCTCTTGATAGAGATAGGTTTTGTGTCCTTAGAGGTGAATTAGGACTCATGAATGTTCCCTAAGATGTATATGCTTCAGAACCTTGATTTCAAGTTGTTTTTAAAAGAATTTTTCAATGATTTTTCTAGGCAAAGAGTATGAGAGATCGATCTTCTATCAATATAGATCGATCTCCATACTTCAAATGAGCCTAAAGCATAAAGGTTAAGCTAGGCAGATCGATCTTCTCACCCATAAGATCGATCTCCTTAAGCCTCTGTTAAACAGCAGATCGATCTATGCATTTGGCAGATCGATCTCCTTAAGCCTCTGTTGAATAGAAGATTGATCTGGGCCCTTGACAGATCGATCTCATTAAGTTTCTGTATTTTGAGGATCGATCTTGTGGTATAACAGATCGATCTCTTCGAGCTTCTGGAAATGACAGATCGATCTGTCGCTTCGACAGATCGATCTCCTGTGCCCTGGACTATAAAAACTGCCAAAAAATTCTCAAATTTTAAAATCCCTAAATTCTGTCGCACCTCTTCCGCTGATTCTTCCCATCAGATCGATCTCTGTAAGGTATTCGTCAAATCTTTTCTTCGATTCTTGCTCCAGTAACCCACATTGCTACATTTTTTTTCAAAAATTCTTAGTTTTGTGCTAAATTTTTCACTAGGTCAATTATAGCACTGTTCCATTGGTTAGGATGTCACGATCCAAATTACCTAAAAATCAGAGTAAATTTTTTTGCTTTTTCATTATTATTTAATTCTTACCTTTCTCTCGTCGTGACCATCCTACAACACAGTTGGGCTATGATTCGGTGTTAGTCACCTCACACTATTTACCATTCCATTTCCATAATTATATTCACATATCAGAGTTTACTATTCTTTGACTTTAAATAAATACATACCCAATGGTATTTATAAAACTACATCCCCGACATCATATCCGTTTACAGTACTGTGCATTACATATTTAGATACAAAACTATACAAATGTGTATACCTGTCTCTCGATGGGAAGCAGCGGATACCAAGCATGCAAGTCCTCAGCCGCTCAATAACTATTGCGAGTGCTCTGAAAAGATGGGAAAATAAGGGGGGTAAGCAAACCACACGCTCAGTAAGGCAATTATGCAAGTAAGTAGATAGCTCCACTATCTACATGCTCATAATGCAATGCCCTTAAATCCATTTCTTTTCATTAAAATCATCAAGCACAAAGTCATGCAACCATCAATGACTTAGTTTATAAAACTGTTCGTGCATATATAAATCATGTAATTCATGCATTCAAAGCATTTTATGTGACATCATTGAATCATACTAAGCATGAATTTAATCAAGATCATGCAGTCTTTCATGTCATGTAAGACAAATCATGGATTTCAAATGAAAGCATGGAAAACATCATCATGCTACTGCATTAAAATCAATTCATTAAAACTGCAGTAAAACTAACTCTTCCGGGTTAATCATCTCATAAAACAATTCGGTAAAGTTTATTTAAAAACTCCGGTTATAAAATCACCCTTCTTTCAGGGTCACATATCACAAAGTCATTTGAAATCTCATATCACAGTATAAAATCATAAAATCGGGGGCCTGACCCCTCCTTCGGGTCTACCCTGGTCTAACAGACCACAAGTTATATCATGTGAGACAATCAGGTAATCATCAGTAACATCGAGGACTATGGCCATATCCTAGTGATCCCTGGCAACATGGTACCTAGTGTGCGGGGTATCACACCTGAAACGGGAGGTGGGTCGTCCTACCCGTCAGAACAGCATAACACCAAGATTGCGAAGGCAAGGCTTGCTACCTCGTGGCTAATGCCACTCCACTCCAACAATCCCCACGGTACAGCGTACTCCACGTGATATACATGGTTCAACGTACTCCGTGAACCCAAGCTCAATCAGGGGTGCCTGTAATAGGTCTTATCCACCCATATCATCTCTGTCTCAGAATGCACGTGTGAGCATATCATCTCACTGTGACACACAGTCTACAGGAGGCTCCAACACGGCTATATGCATGTAATACATTCCCTGTGCGAGCGAAGCTCAAGCACGGCTCCATGCATATTCATGATATCAGAAAATCTCGTGCGAGCGAAGCTCTAGCATGGTGTCATAGAAATCAATGAAATCTGCGTACGAGCAGCGCTCTAGTACGACTTAAACTGATTATAAATTCAAGTAAAATCCACGTACGAGCAATGCTCTAGTATGGATATGTATAGAAATTCAGTGAAAACCTCGTACGAGAAAAACTCCAGTACGACATTCAAATGAATTATGAAAACTACGTAAAACTTTGTGCGAGCAACGCTCCAGCACAAATGAATGCTCAAGTAAATCAAATCTCGTGCGAGTTACACTCCAGCACGGCTTTATGCATAATTAAATCAAATCTCGTGCGAGATTCACTCCAGCACGGCTTTATGCAATATCAAATCAAAACAGGATGCGAGCTAAGCTCCAGCATCTCTCATGCATGTCAAATCATTAAAAGTAGTGCGAGCAATCGCTCCAGCACTATTTTATGCATACCACGTCAAAACAAATCAAAACATGTCAAAACATGTCAAAACAGAGTGCGAGCTAGGCTCCAGCACTTCTCATTTCACAATAATAAAAATCAGTGCGAGCACCATGCTCTAGCACATTTCATGCATATGATGTCACACAAGTCGGTGCGAGCAACCGCTCAAGTACATTTATGCACATTCACAAACGTAGATATAGTGCGAACTACGTGTCAGCACTATCTGTTTCCATATAAACATGATAGTTGGCCCATTTTCCAAAGAATTCCATTTAAATATAAATAACACCTACGTAGTGTTATCTTGTGAAATTTAAACAATTACTGGCCAATCTATCGATTTGCTTTGATTAAAAACCAATAAAATCCCTTAATTCGAAAAGTTCCTTAAATCATGCATTTCATGCATGTCATGCTTTCACCATCCTTAGGTGAACTTCCCTCAATAGGGGTAAAATAGACATTTCACCTATTGCGATCCTTAAAATTCATTTAAACCACTTTTAGGATCATTATACAATAATCGCGTATACATACATAATCAGTGTATACGAAATCTATTAAAATATGCGTAGCTACCTCTAGCTACTCACACAATTCCCTTACCTCATTTTTCTGTACAGTCTGACCTTTTCACTGATGACTCGTCACGCAGTCCGATTTGCTCCGAATCCAATCTCCGAAACTGCGGATGCACATTCATCAGGTCAATTACAATACAACTAATTGTATTTCACAATTTTCTGGGCTTAATTTAAATCATTGGGCCCGTTTACCCATATTGGGCCCGATTGCACCATAATGGGCCTTAATCGGCCTTAAGCCCGTTTACCACAATTTATCGAGGCCTACTGGGCTCATTGGGCCCAGCAGTATTTATTTAGCCTCGTTCTAAACTCTCAGACAGCTTATGAATTATTTACGACAATTTATCCAATTTTCAGAATTTAATTCATTTATGCGGAAATTAAATCCATAATTTATGCGTTAAATATCAATCACGCATAACGATGCAAAATTGTCTTAAATAAGGGTTACTTACCCCAGATTTCATGATAGTATGTGAATCGAGACTGTCTCGAGCTCTCGGTTGATGCCAATTGTCGAGCTACACATTTAAATATATTTTCGGGTAAACTTTTAGTCGATTATATATCAAATTAAATATTCCAAAAATTAAATCGGTCAATTTGACCACTTACCGACTTACCCGAAGCTCGATTGCATCACTGGAATTTTTCCCAATTTTTTTCTTTTTCTTTTTCCCTTTTTCTTCCTTTTTTCCCTCTCTTTTTGGCTGAACCGGTCCGGTCCGGTTCAACCCGATTCGGACCGCCAATTCAGCTCGATCCGGTTCGACCGGTTCAGTCCAGTTCGATCGGTTCAGGTAACATTTGGTCGTGCCGGCGCCGTCTGACCGGTTCCCGGAGTGCTTCCAGCGTCGTTCGGTGCGCCATGGCTTAGGCTTCCTAAATCGGCCCTTGGTGTTGCTCGAATCGGCGCCGATGGCCGCCGATTGAGACTTCTCTTTCGCGGGTTCCTCCTCCGTTTTCGACGTTTTTTGGCCACCTCGCCGCGCGTCGCGGCCGCCTGTGTGTTGCACGGGTTTCGGGCCTCCTTCGCCGGCCCTCGCCGGTGGCTCGCCGGTGGCTCGCCGGTGATTCCTCCTCGGTCTCGGCTTGTTTTCTGCTTCATTTCGCGTTTCTTCCTCTGTCTTGTTTCAGACTTTTTTTTTATTTTATTTATTTATTTATAATTTACTTTTATTATTATTTTAATCAATTAAAATATATTAAAATTGCCAAAATATCTTAAAAAATACTATTTTATTCATTTAATCTGTAAATGAATTTCTCAGTCCGGTTTTGCATTTTCGGCATATTTTTTGATTATTTTTGAGATTATTTTTCGATGCGAAAATTCTGATTTATTCCAATAAATTCATATCTTGATCAATTTAACCCGAAATTTAATTATTTCTTCGTTATTGATCAAGATTTCTCATTCTCATATTTTTAATTAAATTTTTTTGTCCCGATTAATACCAAATTTTGGTCTTTTGACCGTTTTACCCTTGCACTTGTTCGGGAATATCATTTCAATCCTTTTGCATTTTTAAATGCACTCGAAAATATCGGGTCTTACATAGGATTTTTTGAGAACTAGTTTTAAGTGTGTCTAGAGAGTGTCTTGTGTCTAGAAAAATGCCTCGTATTAAAAGATCAGCCAATAGAGAATCTAGACCAACCTCCTCACAACCACCCTCTGCCCCTTCAGTCACTACCTTTAACAGGTGTTTTAAAACACCTGCAAAAAGGAAGAGATATGAAGAGTATTTTTTCACCATGCCAATTAAACATTGGCGAACCATCGATTTTTCTTTCTTAAACCGTATTGATTTTCCTTATCTACCCAAATTTGAAGAATTTGGTTGGATTCTGTTTCTCAAAATCAATACTCCTGTACCCCCAAACATCATCAGGGCATTCTTTTCTAATGCCGAACTCACATATGATCCTGATGATGCTTGTAAAATTCTCAGGTTTACAACGTATGTCATGGGTAAGTCAATTGCTATAGACACTGATGTCTTAGCCCAAGCTTTCCACATAAGCAATGAAGGCTTGAACAATGAAGATGAGGAAGTCCCCTTAGAGTTTGACCATCCCGGGGATAAGGCGAGTGACCTATCGATGCACCCAAGGTTACTCCACCTCATTATCTCATGGAATCTCCGTCCTTATGGTACCCGTCATTCCACCGTTAGGAGGTTAGATCGTTTCTGGATCCACCACATCCACTCCACAAGTCAAAAACCCAACCTTGTCCATTTTCTCTATGAAGATTGGTTGAAGATCGTACGCGGCCAAGCCACCACGATATTTTTTCCGTAACCATTGGCGTATCTTCTACAATGACTTGGAGTGGACTGCAGTTGTGAAACGGGTGAAGTGCCTTCCCCAAAGAGCGTCTTAAACATCGAAACATTTCACCACATGGGGTACTACAAGGACTTCCAAGGGGATTGGAAGAAGAAGCGGGAACAGCAGCCTGCAGCAGCCATGAAGGAAGATCCCTCAGATGAGCCCATTGCTCCACCTGCTGCACCGATTGAAGGTCCATCGTCTTCGACTGCTCAGCCCTCTGCACCTGACCCATCACCCACTGGCATGGAATCGATTGTGACGATGCTCATGGAGTTGAACCGGAAGATAGATGAAGGTTTTGCAAACATTCATGCCACCCAGCAGACGATGATCATGGAGCAGAACCGAAAGCTAGATGAAGGTTTTGCAAATCTTCATGCTACTCAGCAGGCGATGTATGATGAGCTTCAAGTCACTTGCACTCATGTTGAGGACCTTATGGATCGATTCCCTCCTCCACCTTAGGACTTAGTTGATAGGACTATTTTTGCCACTGTTTTAAAATTACTAGTTGTTGTTTTAGAACTGCATTTGCTTGAATGGAATGATATGTTAGTTATTGTTGCCATATGCTATAATGAATTACTATTTTGAAATGACCAATGTGTTGAAAGTTGAATTGTTCTTTTAACCTTTAGTGCCATTGATATGACAAAAAGGGGGAGAAGAAAAGAGAACATGTGGAAGGTTTAAAGGAATGATTAAAATGAGGGGGAGTTAAGAAAGTTATGAGGTCAAAAGCTAAAAGAAAGGGGGAGCTTACAAAAAGGGGGAGTTTGTGCACAATGCAAATAGGTAACTAAACATGTTTATTGAATAGTCTTGTCATATCAAAAAGGGAGAGATTGTTGAGTTAATATATATTGAAATGATAAAACAAGTAAATTCAATAATATAAAGACGATATAAAAACATGTTTAGAAGCTATCAGTACCAGAAATTAAGTTCCTGGAGATGAGAGATCGATCTGGTGATATGAGAGATCGATCTCTTGGGTTTTCTAGGATGAGAAATCGATCTCATGAGGATATGAGATCGATCTGCTAAGGTTTGAACCTGTACAAAGGTATTGAGGAAGCTAAGATCGATCTATAAGGGTTATGAGATCGATCTGTCTAATACAGGATATTGAGGAGATCGATCTGGTCTAGAAAGAGATCGATCTCCCCTAAAACAAAGGTAAAGGCAGCAGATCGATCTATAAGATCGATCTATACTCAAACAGAGAGCTCATGAGATCGACCTGGTATAGGAAGAGATCGATCTCCCCAAAGTCAGAAAGCTAAGGAGATCGATCTGGGTTGATAAGAGATCGATCTCATCACTACGAGAATACTTGGCAGATCGATCTATAGATCGATCATGCCTCAAACAGTGAGTTTGGGAGATCGATCTATCCATTCGACAGATCGATCTGCTTTAACATTTTCAAATTATGAGATCGATCTGCTCATATATGAGATCGATCTCCTTGCTTCATTTTGCCTTAATCTTGCAGGAATTATAACTAAGAGATCGATCTGGTTAAGATGGCAGATCGATCTGGCATTCTACTGGAGGTACCCAACGACTATTTCTGCAAAAATCTCAACGGGAAAAACAGCATTAAATGCTCCAACTATCAATCCTTCAGTATAAAAACAAGCATTGAAGACACTGAGGCAAGAAGACACACTATTGCTGCACTTTCTGTATATTCTCAAGAGTTTAATTCTTTCATTCCATTTTGTCTTCAATCCTCATTTATTAAGTTTGTTGTATAAGCTTGTGTGCAAAAGCTGTATTTGTCCTACCCACATTAAAAGCTTGATATTGTATTCATCCTATCTTTGAGAGAGAAGAGGATTGTTCCTCAGTGAGATAAACTTTGTAAAAGGGTGAATACATCTTTGTTCAAGAAGGGTAGAGAGGTTATTCCTTAACCTGAAAAAGGGAGTTTGTAACTTTCGTTGAAAGTGAGAAAGAAAGCTCTTGACAAGAAGGTCAAGGAGAGAGGACCTAGGCAAGAGATTGGCTGAACCTCTATAAACCACTGTGTTTGTTATTCTCTTCTTTATCTTATTTTAATTTGTTTCATTACATTATATTGTTTATTCATTATTTGTTAATTGAGTTCAAAAGAGTTTAAATTGCCATTAAGAGTTAGAAAACCGATTCACCCCCCTCTCGGTAGAGCCATCACCTTTTTCTTTTTTTCTCCCTTTTTTCCTTCTTTCTTGGCTGAACCGGTTCAATCCGGTTCAAACCCGATTCAGACCGGTCCGGTTCAGTCCGGTTCACCTCTTTGCTGAACCGGTCCGTACCGGTTCAGACGTTTTCGTCGTCGTTCATGGCGTTTTCGACCGGTTCTCGGCTCATTTTTGGCGCTATTCGACTCGTCTTTGGCCGGGCAACCTTTGACTGGCCTTGATCGAGACCGAATCACCACCGATGGCCGCCGTTCCTCTCTTCTCCCTCTCAGCCTTCTCTCCCTCGATTCGTCGGATTTCGATGGTTTTGCTGGCCGATACCGGTCTCAAAAGAACCGGCTCATCCCCCTGAACTCGTCGGTAGCCTCCGTTCAAGCCTAGCCGTCGTGGTTCGCCGAAAATCGTCCCATTTCTCCTCAATTTTTTCTCTCCTCCGATCGGCGTTTTTCGACTTCCTGACTGCGCGTCTCCGGTGCCCAGAGCTTCGCCGGCCTCTCCTCTTTCTCCTCGGCTGTTCGTCGGAGCCGTCGGTCGCCGGTGGCCGTGGGTTCAGTCGTGCCACGCGCGGTCTCCATTTTCGGTTTCTTTCTTCTCCTCTTTCCCCGACAATCATTTCTGATTCCTTTTTTTTTTTACAATTAATTTAATTTTATTTATTATTTAATTTTATTATTATTTTATTCAATATTTTATTATTATTTTACCAAAATATTTAAGATAAATTATTATTTAATTTATTTAATGAATAAATAATTTTCTCGGTATTATTTCGACTTTTTGGTATATTTTTTGATTATTTTTGGGTTTATTTTTCGAAGTGAAAATCCCGCTTAATTTCGATTAATTCTCAAAAATTCATATCTTGATCAATTTAACTCGAAATTTAATTATTTCTTCGTTATTGATCAAGATTCTCAAATCCATTATTTTTTAATTAAATTTTCTTATCGAATTTATTCCAGCTTTCGGTCTTTTGACCGTTTTGCCTTTGCACGTGTTCGGGATAAATTTAACCCAACTTCCCTTCACGAATACTCATTCATTTTGTGTTTTTAATTAAATTTGGGTCTTACAAAATCTCCCCCACTTAAGAAATTTGCTCCTCCAAATTAGAACCAAGTTAGTCTGTAAATCACTCCGGATATTTCACACATATCATACTCTTTAATTCCTTTGTGACTTTTTCGGAGTATACTACTACCAAAGGACTTTAATTAGGGAGATCATCTTAAACCTCAACACTTCTTCCTTCCATCTAATACCCGAATTGATTTTCCAATCATACGTTAAACTTTCATTGAGCTTCAATAGCTCATATCCGTTCACATATATCGGGTCCGGATAATATTTTCGAAACATCATAAGATGGGACACATTGTGGATGCCTGCTAATTTAGGTGGTAACGCCAACCTACAGGTCTTATCTCCCAATTTGTCCAATCTCTCAAAGGATTCAATATTACAAAATTCAATTTGCTTTCTTTCCGAAACTCTTTATGTCCTTAGGACCAATAACTTCCTACAATAGTAATTCACCCTCGGTGAATTCCAATGGTTTCTATCTCTTGTCAGCATCGCTTTTCTGTCTGCTCTGAGATATTCTTAATCCTTCACAATTAACTGAACATTCTCAGAGGTTTGTCTTACTAATTCGGGAATAACTCTCTATCTGTTACCCACTTTTTCTTATCCAAATCGGGGAAACAACCCTTACGACCATACAATGCCTTATCTGAAGTCATCCCGATACTCAAGTGACAACTGTCAGTATTGACAAATTCGATTAGTAACAATTGATCATCCCAGGAGCTTATCAGATAAATGGCACACGCTCTCATCATATCCTCCAGAACCTGTACAGTCCTCTCTGACTGACCATCTGTCTGAGGACAGAAAGCTGTGCTAACAGTCAATCGGGCTCCCATAGCTTCCTGAAAAATATTTCCAGAAGTGGGAAGTGAAGCGGAAATCCCTATATGATACAATGCTCATTGGAAAAATACTTGGTGTTCCATAATTTTTCATACATATAAATTCGCCTACACACTCAGAGTATCTGGGGATTTCCAAATCAGAAGGTGGGTAGACTTAGTCAATCTATCGACTATCACCCTGATAGCCTTATGATTCATTGGGGTCCTCTGTAACCCATCACAAAATTCATGATAACTTGTTCCCATTTTCGTGTCGATATAGGCAGAAATTACAATAACCCTGCAACTTCTTTTGCTCTACCTTACTCTGCTGACATACGAGACACTTTTTCCACAATCTCTACCATGTCTCTTTTCATATTTGACCACCAATACCCTTTTCTAAGATTTCGATATATTTATTACTTCTCGGATGCACTGTATATCCCGAAGAGTGAGCTTCTGACAATATCACTATCTCATCAACGGTGGTCCTGGGGAGTACTTATACTATCTCTGAACCTCAGTGCCATCATCACTCTCTGTGAACTCTATCACTGTACCCATCTGAATCTGACCCACACTATCGACACCCTGCCGATCATCACGCTAAGCCTGTCAAATTCGGTCACTCAAATCTGGTTCTAATCTCAGGCTAGCTGTTACACAATCACTGTCATCATCAGAAGGGATCACATCACGACTGAGGCTCACAACTGCTCTAGCAGCTCACGCTCCCTGACCATCATATGTAATACCATCCCGAGTCTTTTTCTGCTCAAGGCATTAGCCATTACATTAGCCTTTCCTGGATGGTACAATTTTTCACAATCAAAATCTCTCAGAAGCTCTAACCCACTATGTATTCTCATATCCGACTCTTTCTGTGAAAACAAATACTCGGAGCTTTTATGATCAGTGCATACCTAAAATTTCTCACCGTATACATAGTATTGTCATATACTCAATACCACTATCGCTGTCAACTTTAAATCATGGGTCGGATAGTCTCTTTCATGATCCTTGAGTTGTCTGGATTCATAATTAACTATCTTTCCCTTTTGCGTCAATACACAGCCCATTCATTATTTTGAGGTATCCACAGACTCATGAGAAACCTCTTAATCTGTTGGGTATGGTGGGAATAAATGCGGTGGTCAGTTTATTACTTCAATACACCAAAAATCCTGTCACGTCTATCATCCCATTCAAATACAACTTTTTCTAAGTTAAACGTCTCAACAAAGTAGTCCATTTTGAGAATTCTCAACAAATCATCAGTAAAAACAATTTTCAATTGTTGCTTATGATTTCCCTGGACTGTAAATACACCCAAAATATCATCAATAAGGATGATAACAAATCGGTCCAGGTAAAGTTTAAATAACTTGTCGTAATTGAGTTCCAATAAATATTTCAATCACTCATATCTTTGACTTATGTGCGCATAACGTATAATGTCCTTTTAAAATCGCTTCCGTTGAAGCTACTAACCCGCGTTATTTCCTTTTTCTTATATTAACGGCTTTTATAAAATTTTAATTAATTTATTAAACCTTCACGATTAATCGAATTCTATATTTCTTATCGTATCAGTAAAGGTACCCTAATTTTAAATGTATATATTACGACTGTCGATTTCAATTTATAGGTTATGTACACTTTTAGACGCTGTCAAGTCTTCAGGCGGGGAGGTATTTTGAAATACCTTTATTAACACTCAGACTTGACCACAATTACTTTACATATCAATCCATGTGGTCACAATTCATACTCGCTACTAATGGCTTTAATCCAAATTACTTCACGTATCATAGATATTCTTACCTTGCATACGCCTCTTATTCCAGTCTATCTCGTATTCAGGATCTATTGCATCTAAAAGCTTATCTCCTTTCGTATATTACTTATAACAAAAACTCTGTCATTACTCATTCCACGAGTACAATCATTTACTCATTTAATTTCAATCGCTACTCCCCTTTTATTACTTGTCAAAACTTACCGTATACTTTTCAGGTGTAACTATATCACTATCTTAGAATAGAACTCTGAACATCATAATTTGCAGCCGACCAATTTATTCTCAAATATTACTTCAAATTATTCATAGTCTATTGAATAACATCGGTTGACTTATACTTCTTCCCCCGTTTTCAACTTATAATCTCTTCATAATTATTCTGTCAGTTAACCCTCCTTCATTGGGGTACTAACTATCAGCATTGTACCCAAAGGTGTAGGCATTCATGTCTTTTACTAACTTATATACAAATGAAGGCGGTATAAATATATACGTGGCACCAGGATCAATTAAAATAATTATTTCTCTATTCGTAACCAGTGCGGTATCTTTCACCACATCATATGAAACATCAGAAATGTTCTGGTCTAAAGCATACACTCGCCCTCATCCAACAACCTATTTTCCCTTTCTCTTCGGCTGTGGCCTCCCTTTTCGGTGCAGAGATACCAATAGGGTTTTCTCTATCTCTTTACCCTTCTGTAGGGCAGTCTCACCCAACTCTGAGCAATCATTAAATAATTGACCCGTCTTACCACACTTAACTCCTATTTTAGTCAACAAAGTGTAGGTGTACGCCTTACTTCCGTAGTATCTACCACACATCCTACACTGCTTCGTAACAGGTCAGGATTCTCCAATCACAATACCCCTAATAAGTGTTAAATTGGATACACTGGGGCCTTACCAATAATCTTACCCCGTGACTCATCAGCTCTAATGTCTTACCAACTGGTCTCTTTTTCGCTCTGACATCTTTGTCATTCTCTATTCTCTTCTGTCTCTATTTCGGCCCTTACTACCTTTCCCAATCTCAGAGGCGTGCAACACATGATCTTCTTCACACAACTGTATTCTGTGCACTGCCTCGACATAGGTAATGAGCTAATCGGACTCTAATCGATAATTTGTACCCTTTCATGAACTTTTGGGCTTTTCTGACTCTCACTGCCCATAGTGTCGGGGTAATATCTGGGCATGTATATAAACTGAGGGTCATACTCGTCAATCAACCCGTACCTCTGGGTCAGTGTAAGAAATTTTATCTATAAATTCCTTTAAGCAATGTCCGGGATATTCTGTCACCGGAATACATCCAGAAATATTTCTCATGTCGACTTTGGGCGTCTAACTCTTCAGATGAGTTGAGCGGACTTCCACCAATGTTCCGTCTCACCCTCTAACATAGCGGCTATTAGTTATAAACACTATATTATTGCATTCGAAACTAAATTCTTAGCTGCTGTTCCACCTTGATATACACAATTATATCTAAACAATGCACAGTACATGGGGATGTAAATTTACTTAACCCCTAACACCGACTCATATCAGGACAACTCAGCTCTGATACCATCTTTTCTGTCACGACCCAAGTTACCTAAAAATCAGAGTAAATTTTTCAGTTTTTAATTTTCTTACCCGTCGTGAACAGTTACACTACTAAACAATTGGGCTATGATTCGGTGTTAATCACCTCTCACCTATTTATCATTCCATTTTCATATTTCATTTACATATCAATTTATTTTAAATAAATACATCCTCAATATTACATCCATGTATAGTACTGTGCCTCTATATGTTCAGATACAAAATTATATAAATGTGTATACCTGGTCTTGATAAGAAGCAGCGGATATGACTACTGTCATTCTCTTCTACTGAATATACCATGTGGGGTGAAAAATGAAAGGGTGAGCATAAACAGCTTAGTAAGGCAATAATGTAAGCAGGTAGATAACTATACTATCTACGTGCTGATAATGTCTTGATATAAAATCGTTTATATTTGGAGCATGAGGTAAGACTAAAACGATGCCACATGTATGTATATATCATATAAGAGAAATCATGAAATCCAGATATAAAACAAACATGGAAAAATCCTCATGTATGACATCTCATGCTCGTCACATTAAAGCTTATTTGTTTCATCATAAACTCATCACGTTAAAACTCATTTGTTTCATCATAAAACAACTTAATCAAGGTTAAACCCATCTCTCGGGAATACCTTGATTCATTAAATCGCATCTCATTTAAAAACATAAATCGAAACATTACCCCTCCCTTGGGTTCGTCCTGGTCTATTCAGACCGTATGATATCATGTGAGGCATGTAGGTTATTGTATGAAAAATCGAGGACTATGGCCATACTTTGTCCTTGTGATCCCAGGCTACACGAATCCCGGTGTGCGGGGTATCATAACTGTAACGGGAGGTGGGGTCAAGTCCTACCCGCCAGAATATCAAGTAACATCATCGAGTCATCATGACTGCATGGTACAACGTACTCCGTGTGACATACACGGTACATCGTACTCCGTGGACCTATATCATAGCATGGGGGTGCCTGTCGTAGGTCTTATCCACCCCAATACTATGTCGATAACCAACCCATGTCTCAAAGTATACGTGCGAGCATCTCAACTCTCTGCGACACACAGTCTATAGGAGGCTTTCGCACGACTATATGCATGTCAACTCACGTCTAGTGCGAGCGAAGCTCCAGCACCACGCTATGCATATCATGATATCTAAAATCTCGTGCGAACGAAGCTCCAGCACGGTTTTGTGCACACACAAATTTCTCGTACGAGCAATGCTCCAGTACGACTTTTCATGAGTAATAAATTAGTAAACTTGAGTGCGAGTAAGACTCTAGCACTCTTTTTATTCATGTAAATACAGTAGGTGGCTCAATCTTGATAAAACATCTTTTAAAATAGTAACCGGTACAAACCGGTATCCTTTCGTATAATTCAAGAAATCAACAGCCAACCTATGTGTAAATTTGCTTAAACCAAAGCAATACATTCATATAAAACATCAAAACATGAAAATCATGCAATTTATCTGCCTTACTACCCTTTTTGTAAATTTTACTCTCAGGGGCAAAATCGTCTTTTTCTTTATTCATCTAAGCCCCGATTTTCATAAAAATTATTATTTCTTTTCTAGATACTTTAAGGAATTCTAAGCCCTGTAAATCCCCTCAATAAATACGTATAGAAATCTCTATGCACTGACAAAATTCCCTTACCTCGATTCACGCACAAACTTATCTCGTCTCGATAATACCCGATCTTTCAGTCCAACTGCGCGTCAACCAAGTCTACAGAACTGCATATAACCATATATTTTGGATTAATTCACTTATTTTTATCAGTATATCACATTTACTGATCGAATCTAACGTACTGGGCCCGTTTTACTTTATTGAGCCCAATTGCACTTTAATGGGCCTCGAGCCCGTTTTCAACCCGTTTTTACTTATTAAATCTCTTCATCGGGTTTACTAGGCTCATTCAGCTTACCAATAATCATCGAGCTTCGTTCCAAACTCATTGGATAGCCCGTATACTATTTACGATAATTACGTTGCAATTCTGATTAATATGCCTTTTTATACAGAGTTAATCCATAAATTCCCTAAAATAATCGAAACTCTGTATTAAATGACTCATATTATCGTAATTAAAACATACTTACCCAATGTGATGCGGGTTACAAAAATCAGAGCTCAATCGACTCTCGTTCGGGCTTTATCGAAAAACTGCACAATTATATATTTAATCCTAAGTTACTTTTCGATTAAATATAATTTAAATAAATTTCTCGAAAGTCAAATCGATCACTTTTGACCTCTTACC
This sequence comes from Firmiana major, assembly GCA_033439115.1. NCBI lineage: Eukaryota > Viridiplantae > Streptophyta > Magnoliopsida > Malvales > Malvaceae > Firmiana > Firmiana major. The sequence continues at coordinate 8,259,982 of CM065903.1, forward strand.
GACTTACCCGAAGTCCGGTGTATCCTCAAAAATTCTTTCCCTTTTTCCTTTTTCTCTTTTTCTCCCTTTTTCCCTTCTTTCTTGGCTGAACCGGTTCAGTCCGGTTCAAACCTGGTTCAGACCGGTCCGATTCAGCCGGTTCAGTCCGGTTCACCTCTTTGCTGAACCGGTTCGTACCGGTTTAGACGTTCCTGCCGCCGTTCATGGCGTTTCCGACCGGTTCTCGGCTCGTTTCTGGCGCCATTCGACTCGTCTTTGGTCGGGCAACCTTCGACTGGCCTCGATAGGGACCGAATCACCGCCGATAGCCGCCGTTCCTCTCTTCTCCCTCTCGGCCTTCTCTCCCTCGATCCGTCGGATTTCGGTGGTTTTGTCGGTCGATACCGGTATCAAAAGAACCGGCTCATCCCCCTGAACTCGTCGGTAGCCTCCGTTCAAGCCTAGCCGTCGTGGTTCGCTGGAAATCATCCCATTTCTCCTCGATTTTTCCTCTCCTCCGATCGACATTTTTCGGCTTCCTGACGGCTCGTCTCCGGTGCCCAGAGCTTCGCCGACCTCTCCTCTTTCTCCTCGGCTGTTCGTCGGAGCCGTCAGTCGTCGGTGGCCGTGGGTTCGGTCGGGCCACGCACGGTCTCCATTTTCGGTTTCTTTCTTCTTCTCTTTCCCCGACAATCATTTCTGATTCCTTTTTTTTTACAATTAATTTAATTTTATTATTATTTTACCAAAATATCTAAGATAAATTATTATTTAATTTATTTAATGAATAAATAATCTTCTCGATATTATTTCGACTTTTTGGTATATTTTTCGATTATTTTTGGGTTTATTTTTCGAAGTGAAAATCTCACTTAATTTCGATTAATTCTCAAAAATTCATATCTTGATCAATTTAATCTGAAATTTAATTATTTCTTCGTTATTGATCAAGATTCTCAAATCCATTATTTTTTAATTAAATTTTCTTATTGAATTTATTTTGGCTTTCGGTTTTTTGACCGTTTTGCCTTTACACGTATTCGGGATAAATTTAACTCGACTTCCCTTCACAAATACTCATTCATTTTGTGTTTTTAATTAAATTCGGTTCTTACACTTCTTTTCACTGCCATTGTGGCCTTGATACTATCAATTGCCATTCCCAGTTGAACCTCAACACCCTATAAACATTTGGAAATTAAAGGCTGCAATAGGCTGGAAAAGAGAAAGAAAGAAGTGCATGAAGTGGAAACAATTAATTTAGCAAGAAAATAAGTTCTATTATACACAATTCTGACTGAATTAAGCCACCAAGAAGTATCTATCCAACAAGTTTAAGTTTTACATCCTTCATTCTAAATCTAAATATATCTTGGTCAAAATACCTTATTATGCTCCTAGTTTTTGCTTGACATGATTTTCTGTTCCAGTTTCTACACTGATCCCAGGGCATATAAACCTACCAAGAATCTATTCTCAAATGATTACCTAACCAGTAATTGTTTATATTTTCTATTTACCTGAATCGGTCAACTAAATATTTCCTAATTGCACACCAGAAAGCAATTCTCCTCTGTTCCCATTCTGCTTTTATTTCACTCTTAACCAATAACTTCAAAAACATTTCATCAGTACTAGGTAATGACCATCATTAGAGAACTGACTCTAGCTCTACAAGAAGCCATTTTGTTGTTCTCCAATTTCTTTAATTACAAGCAAGGAATTGAGTTTTACCAGTATACCACACATTACATCCTTAGATGTTGTTACTACAAATTTTGCCATCATTTAGATCCAAATGATGAAATATCCTTTGCCTAAATGGCTAGGTATTTTTAGGCCCTTAACCCAAAAAAAAAAAGAAAGAAAAAAAGAAATTAGCTCGCCGAATGCTTGCAAACAACGACTAGACTTTAGCAGGATGCACCTAAATGTATTGTATAGATAAATATAAATTAAAGAATAAAAAAAGTACTTAAATAGTAATAAAATAAAGATAAAAATAAAATATACCAAGATAAATGATAATTTTAACTGTCGAGCGTTGTCTCTGCCCATTATTAATCTAAACAAAAGAACTGAAATCAAACAAGTCACGTGCCATCTTCATCACTCCACCTTACCTTACCGTAGAATTCTCCCTCCATTTACATTTCGATTCACTCTTCACTTGCTGATTTTTCCTAAGCATATATCCAAATCAAACAAAGTCACCATGCCATCTTCATCACTCCTTCCAACACCAACACCAACACCAACGCTAACACCAACACCAACATCATCACCATCTCATCCGACGACTCGGTACTTACAAAGCATGTTGGCCTCTTCACTTCCCTTCCTTCGTGGCAAGCTTAAATCTGTGGATAAGAATTTGCCTTCTTTGGTAGCTGTTCTGCGTTCTGTTGATGCTGCAGAGTGCTGGCACAAGCACGGTAGCTTTTTAGAGCATTTGTTAGATATTTACCACATCTTAAGATTTGGAAAACACAAGACCCTGTCTGCCTATGCGGTCTTTTTCACTCTGCTTATTCCAACTCTTATGTCAACCTTGCCATATTTGATCCTTCCACTGGTCGTGAAGTAGTTCGAGGCCATGTTGGTGAGGCAGCAGAGCGTCTGATTCATTCGTTCTGCATCGTTCCAAGGCAACCTGTAATACACGATGATCTTTTGTTCAAGTATTCTGATTCTGAACTTGTTGAACACCTTAAGCTTTCCCAGCTTTCGTTGAACAATGCGAAAGAAAAGGGTTTGTTCAATGAAGACGAGGTTTGGAGGAATAAACTACGTGTACTTGTGCCTGAAAATGGGATTGTAGTGAAGCACATAATGACTGGAGAAGGTGTGTTGGTGTCTGGAAGGATAGTGATAAGATGAATATGGCAAATTTCAGTGACCAACTTTTTGGATTCCAGGATGTTTTATTCGAAAACATTGATGGTCGGCTTGAGCTCACCGGGAACAATTATGTTGCTTTGTGGCCTGGCAATGGCAAACCAGGGCTGTGGCTGAATTTGATATCGCGGATGGGAGCAATTTACAATTTGCTAGTGAGAGATGAAGAGATTATTGTGGAACAAAGGAAAAGGTCAGGTGGTGTTGAGGTAGAAATTGAGAGAGATGAGGATATTGAGCTTATCTTGCCACCAGTTTTTGACAACTGCACTAAGTTTTTGGGTACTAAGGAGCAGATAGAGGCAAGGGACTTGTATCGGGAAGCTGTTTGTGATGATTCCAAGGGAGTGGAAGAGCGAGCTGAGGAGTTTTATTAGGTAGCATCCAGAAGAATCCATTTTTTGGTGAGCCACATGTGGTTTTGGCTCAGGTTTATCTGACAAAAAGAAGGTTTGAGGAGGCAGAAAAAAAGGCTAAAAAGGGGCTGACCTCGATGTTGGAGTGGAGCAATCCATGGGACAAGAGGATGTCATGGGAAGGATGGATTGCTTGGGCAAGTTTTTTTTTATGAAGGCTAAATAAAAGTGTTGGCCACAAACTTCATGGGGGGTCCTCAATCTACGACCTGTATTTCTTTATGTTCTATGCACATTCTGCTATGATCTAGCTTTGGCTGTAAAAAATAATCCAATTCTCTGAATCCTGCTTGTATTTTATGTCTATGTGTTGTTCTTGTTTGCTTTGAGGAACTTAATGATGTAGTAACTTTATCTTGAGTTTGTCAAGGGATAGTTTGTTCTTGGCCTGTTGTATTTGGTTGGCGATTTCTTGCTTGTTGAACTTTTTCAAGTTTCCTTCTTTATCTCCCAATGAAAGTCTTTCAACTTTCAAAGAAAATGACATAGTTAACATGTTCAAGCATGATTCCCCTGTTTATCCTTTCTGTCGAACTATTATTTTAAAAATGAAATTGTTAGATGACATGTTTAGGACTACTGATTATGGAGTCATTTGTTTAGTTGAATGTTTCTAAGTCACTCCTGTTTGTTAGGTGTTTGTTATTTGTGTCTGTGATCATGGCATAAACTTAGGACCATGATTCTAGTGGGTTGTTATTATTCAAGCTTTAAATTATGTTGTTTCTGAAGTAAAAATTAATTTAGTTCTCTTTTGCAAACCTCACTTTTATAGCAAATTTGCATTTTGTTTTCACTAGAGTAATACTTTATTTTCTTTTCTTATTCAAAAGATATCTACATTTGGTGTCAGAGCTCTCTTCTTAAGGGGTCTGTGTGTGTTTTTGACGCATCATGGAAGCTGAAGCTAGTTTCTCCTCAATTGCTCCGCCAGTGTTCGATGGAGACAACTACTAGATTTGGGCAGTACGTATGGAGTCATACTTGGATGCTTGGATCTTTGGGAAGCAGTGGAAGAAGACTATGAAATCCCTTCACTTCCAAACAATCCCACCATGGCACAGATCAAAGCGCACAAGGAGAAGAAGACAAAGAAATCAAAGGCAAAGGCTTGTTTGTTTGTTGCAGTTTCATCCATCATCTTCACTCGTATAATGTCTCTAAAGTCATCAAATGAGATATAGGATTATCTCAAGACCAAATACAAAGGAGATGAAAGGATCCGAGGGATGCAAGTGTTAAACTTGGTACGTGACTTTGAGCTGCAGAAGATGAAGAAGACTGAATCCATTAAAGAGTATTCTGACAGGTTACTTAACATTACAAGTCGAGTAAGACTACTCGGTTCGTCTTTGTTGGAATCAAGGATTGTTGAAAAAATCCTTGTAACAGTGCCCGAAAAATTTGAGGCCACAATTACATCCTTAGAAAACACTAAGGATATGTCAAAGATTTCTCTAGCAGAGTTGCTGAATGCATTATTAGCGCAAAAGAAAAGAAGAGCTATGAGGCAGGAAGAAGAGGTTGAGGGAGTCTTATTTGTCAAGCATCAACAGAATGCGAGAAACAACAAGAAAAACAAGGGTAAATGGCATCAAGGCTCAAAAGGAGAATTCACAGCCAACAACAACAGTAGTAAAGATGGAAACAAAAGAAAATTTCATCCTCCATGCCAGCATTGTGGTGGAAAAACTCATCCACATTTTAAATGCTAGAAAAGACCAGATGCCAAGTGCACCAAATGCAACCAAATGGGACATGAAGCTATTATCTGCAAAAACAAGAATCAATAACATGGTGAAGAGGCACAGATTGCTGATCAAGAGGAGGATCACCTGTTTGTCACTACATGTTTCTTTGGCATCGAATCAAGTGAGAGTTGGCTTATTGACAGTGGTTGTACTAACCACATGACATATGACAAGGATCTGTTTAGAAAACTAAGGAACACAAACACGTCGAAGGTTCGAATTGGAAATGGGAAATACATAACTGTGGAAGGAAAGGGTACAGTTGCAATTTCAACTTGTTTAGGTACAAAGTTCATTTCCGATGTGTTATATGTCCCTAAAATTGATCAAAACTTGTTAAGTGTTGGACAGCTAATTGAAAAAGGTTATAAAGTTGTATTCGAAGACAAAAGTTGTCTGATTAAAGATGCTGTTGGCCAAGATGTTTTCAAAGTAAAAATGAAAGGGAAAAGTTTTGCACTAAATCCATTAAAGGAGGAGCAAACAACTTTCCCAATTAAAGAAAATATCACAGAAGTATGGCACAAGCGGCTCGGGAACTATCATCATCAGGGACTGTTAAAGATGAAATCGAAGATGATGGTAAATTATCTTCCAGAACTTGATGATCACATTTCAAACTGCAAAGCATGTCAGTTTAGAAAGCAAAGCAGGAAACCATTTCCTAAAGCAACATGGAGAGCAACAAAGAAGCTGTAATTGATTCGTACGGACATTGCAGGCCCACAAAGAATGCCTTCTCTAAAAGGTAGTTTCTATTATGTTGCATTCATTGACAACTTCACCCGTATGTGTTGGATTTTATTTTTGAAGCACAAGTTAGAGGTTCTCAAGTTTTTTGAAACTTTAAAGCCAAAGTTGAGAATGAGAGTGGTTGTAGAATTCAAACTCTAAGATCTGACAATGGGAAGGAGTACACTTCTAAAGAATTTAATCGATTTTGTGAGGAGGCTGGCATCCAACATCAATTAACCGCTCCATACACTCCGCAACAAAATGGAGTAAATGAGAGACAAAACAAATTCATATTGGAGATGACACGATGCATGCTATATGAGAAGAATCTACCAAAGCAGTTTTGGGCTGAAGCAGCAAATACTGCTGTATTTTTGCAAGACAGGTTTCTCATAATAGCAGTGAAGGATCAAACACCCTTTGAGGCATGGTATGGTTATAAACCATCATTGACTTTCCTTAAAATATTTGGATGTTTATGTTTCACTCATGTTCCACAGATCAAGAGAGATAAACTAGATAAAAGAGCACTTCCAGGCATCTTCATTGGCTATAGCTCAATTGCAAAAGCTTATAAAGTTTTCCAACCACAAACTGAAAAAATTGTTGTAAGCAGAGATGTGCACTTTATGGACGACGAAGAGTGGAACTGGGATGATGCAAAGAAGATGAATCCAAACTTAAAAGAGCCAAAGTTCAAGTTTTTCGTTTTTGACACAGCAGAACAAAGCATAAGTGACTTGCAAAATGACATGGTGGATGACAATCTTGTTAGAGGCTCAAGAAAACTCTCTGATGTTTATGAAAGATGCAAAATTGCTGTGTGTGAACCTACAAATTATGAAGAATCTAAGAATTACCAAAATTGGATTGCTGCAATGGAGGAGGAGCTGTTCATGATTGAAAGGAACAAAACATGGGAGTTGGTTGATCGACCCCAAGACAGAAAGGTAATTGGAGTTAAATGGGTGTACAGAACCAAGCTTAATGCTGATGGCTCAATCAGCAAGTATAAAGCTAGACTTGTGGTCAAAGAATTTGCTCAAATACTTGGTGTGGACTACTCAGATACCTTCGCACCAGTAGCTAGACTCGATACCATCAGGCTCTTACTTGTTGTTGCAGTACAAAAGAATTGAAAAGTGTACCAGTTAGATGTCAAGTCAGCGTTCTTGAACGATTTTCTGCAGGAGGAGATTTATATAGAGCAACTAGAAGGCTATGTAAAGAAAGGAGAAGAAGACAAGGTCTATCTTCTTAGAAAGGCACTCTGCGGATTGAAGTAAGCTCCAAAAGTTTGGTACAACAGGATTGATGAACATTTGCAAAACTTGGGATTTGGTAAAAGCTTATCTTAATCAACATTGTATGTTAAGCACTATGGAACTGACATTCTTATTATCTCACTATATGTGGATGATCTGCTTGTGACAGGAAACAACACAAATCTTATAGAAAAGTTCAAGTAAGAGATTATGGAGGTTTTTGAGATGACAGATCTCGGATTGATGACCTTCTTTCTTGGAATGGAGATTAAACAGATTGAACATAAAGTCTTCATCTGTCAGAAGAAATACGCTAAGGAGATTTTGAAGAAGTTTAAACTCGAAGAATACAGAGAAATGAGCACTCCGATGAACCAAAAGGAGAAGCTTTGTAAAGAAGATGGAACAAATAAGACTGATCAGGCATATTTCAGAAGTATGATTGGTTGCTTGATGTATCTCATAGCAACTCGGCCTGATATCTTGAATGCAATAAGTATTTTGTCTCGGTTTATACATTGTGCAAGCGAATTGCATTTCAAGACAGCAAAGAGGGTGTTTAGATATGTGAAAGGCACATGTGATTTTGGCATTAAATTCTTGAGGAGCAAAGAGTTCAAGTTGGTTGGTTTCTCAGACAGTGATTAGGGAGGTTCCATTGATGATATGAAAAACACTTCAGGCTATTGTTTTACACTTGGCTCTGGTGTTTTCTCATGGAGCTCAAAAAAACAGGAAATTGTAGCTCAATCCACTGCTGAAGCAGAGTTTGTTGCTACAACAGCTGCTGTTAATCATGCTTTATGGCTGAGGAAGATTTTAATTGATATTAACTTGGAGCAGGAAGAAAGCACAGAGATTCTTGTTGACAACCAAGCTGCTATTGCTATCTCAAATAATCCTATGTTTCATGGTAAAACTAAGCACTTTAACATTAAGTTATTCTTCTTAAGAGAAGTTCAGAAAGATGGAGTTGTTATTCTTGTCTACTGCAAAACAGAAGATCAGGTTGCAAATATTTTCACGAAACCTTTGCCAGTTAGCAAGTTCGAATTTCTAAGGACGAAGCTTGGTGTTTGCAGATCCTAAAGCAAGAAGGAGTGTTAGATGACATGTTTAGGACTGCTGATTGTGGAGGCATTTGTTTAGTTGAATGTTTCTAAGTCATTCCTGTTTGTTAGGTGTTTGTTATTTGTGTCTGTGATCATGGCATTCACTTAGGACCATGATTCTAGTGGGTTGCTATTATTCAAGCTTTAAATTATATTGTTTCTGAAGTAAAAATTAATTTAGTTCTCTTTTGCAAACCTCACTTTTAGAGCAAATTTGCATTTTGTTTTCAGTGCAGCAATACTTTGTTTTTCTTTTCTTATTCAAAAGATATCTACAGAAACAAAACGATTCTCTTTTTCTTTCTATAGGTGCCTTCGGAAACAAACAAGGCTAAAAGAGCATCAGATTCTTTCAATTCTCTATTATGTTTGATTGCTAAGAATGAAAAAACATGTCTTCCCATGTTGAGAACATTTAACTCTAATTACTCAGCAATGTTTATTATTATTATTGCTTATCAGTTAACATGAACGAAGTTTCAGAATCTCAAATGCCGGGTGCAATTTACTGCAGAGCCTAGCATCCTGTAAACGAGACCAGCTTATTAGTTTTAATCAGATCAAAGTATAAAAATTTATACTTTGGTCGTTCCATTCCATAGATGGTAAGATGAGTGACATATTTAACAGCAAAAAGTATCAATGTTGAAGAATATGGGCAGCAGGAGAACATGAATGATACTGCATAGTATTGTTATTTGTAAATGAACATTCAGTGTTTCAAGACTGAGCCGGTAGTATTCGGCTACTCATTGCAGTGAGGGAAAATTGTGAGAAACGATACCATTAGTCCAGTTGCTATTTCACTGCTGAACTCTTGTGTTAGCCTTATAAATTCTATATCAGCCCATGGGTAGCCCACTTAAAAGTTGATTCACATAACTTGGATCAGGCTCTTCAAAAGTGCTTAACCTCTGTCACTGGCTGCTGAAGTCCATCTCACAACCACACTCTTCTGTTAAATCTCACTGTGGTACTGAGCGTTCACAAGTACAGAACAGAAACAAGTCAGGACGAGGGAGTAGGTGAACCGGCCAACTCGGCTTAACAGGTACCCCCCGGCCACAAGGAGGCTAGGCTTGCTCCTTCTGGTGTCCTGCGTTCTATCTTGCAGGCCAGCTGCTTCCTCCCCTGATAAAAGATATATATATATATATATATATATATATATATATAACTACTACTTTTTAGCCTCTCTCTCTCTCTCTCTTATATATATATATAGAGAGAGAGAGAGAGGCTAAAAAGTAGTAGTTGGTTTAGGTGGGATGATTAATTTTCCACTGGGCGATGTTCATGGCGTGAATAATCTGCAGGCCTACCGCAGTTTGTCATACAAAACATTGGTCTCAATAACCAACCAATCATCGTGGTCAAACATGGATTGGTGACCCACATGGATGATGGATGACGAGGACGCAACCCTTCTTATCTCATCTCTCAACACTCATATACAGCTTCATTTGTAGTCACTAGTACGAGGCATCTCCACTGGAAATCAGGGTTGAATGCTCAATAATATCAAGCTCATGGCATTTTAGTGATGAACAAATTAATGATTATCATCTCTTTGTCAAATTTTCATGTTTAACTTTTGTTTGATCTGCATAAATTGGTATGTTTGACTCCATTACTGTATTACATGGAAAGTTGAGTAACAGTATAATTGTAATTTGAGGCTGAAAGTCAGACCTTTATTGCCTGTACGGTGGAAAGGACGTTTTAGATTGGCCATGTCCAATAGAGCTTAATTTAATCAAATTGTAATTTGATTATTTTGACACAATTTGATAAATTCAAAAGAGAAAATATATACAGTAATTGGACAAAACAAACTTGATACTCCACTCGTAGACTCATAGACAGACATTAAACAGACACTTCTCAAGATCATAAGATCGATCATAAGGTCAAGATGTTTTCGAATATAAGCGAATCAGTTTGTTTGGTTCGGTTTAAAAAATAAAAAATCTAATTAATTGATTTATTTATTTTTAAAAAATTGATCAAACCAAAATAAATCAAGTTAATTCGGTCAATTTGATTAAAATACAATTTTTTATATTTATTTTTTCTATCTTTATTTATTTTATCTTTATTATTATAAATATGTTTTCTAATCCTGAAATTTCTATTTACCTTTTCTTCACTAGTTTTAGATATATTTAATTACTTATATTATATATAATATATTTAAAAATTTATATTAATATAAGACCAAAATTTACTCTAATCATTGTTACTTTTCTTTTAAAAGATTAAATCTCGAATCTCATTTTATTTTTATACTTTTTATGAATATATATATTGAAGAATGTCATTTTGATTGTTTTGAACGATAATTTTAAACACAAAATTGATCAATTTAATCGACTAACTAATCTCATATATTAACTTTTGATTGAAATCAATCAAATTATTTCGGTTTCAAGTTGGCTGAATCATTTAAACTAAATCTAAAATTACATTTGAAGACTTCAACTCAAACAGATTCCAAACTCCAAATACTAACAGAGAGTCCGAGTCAACATTGTCGACTGCTCTTTCCAGCGCAATCAATGCAAATTTAATTGAAACTGAAGAAAACGCAACACCAGCAAAAACAAAATCACCTATCATGCTCTGTCATTTTGAGGGTTGAAATTACAAGTTCGCATCAAAGTCATGTGCGCGGATATTGTGTAATCACTGGATTCTATCATGTTAGAAATATTCTTTGATGTAACCATATCCTCGTTCGTAAACAAATTTAGTTCAAATTAAATTTGATATTTAAATAAAATTTTTTAACAGTGACTATTTAAATACATGTTAAAAATTTAAAATTATATTCTTTTTGAGTAATTTATTTTCATTAAAAGTTAAATTTAGAACAACATTAATTGAACTAATTAATTGTATGAAGCAAAATCATGGCTTTGCAATAATAATTTTGTTTTTGCCTAAATTAATTAGTACCATGGCCTAAGCCTTGACCCCTATCCGAATTTTCTTGTTTGCTATAGTTTTATCTACAATAATACAATTCATTTTTTGAATTTGTTATTATCATTTGTCAATAATAATAATAATAATAATAATAATAATACCCGAAATGAATGGTTATAATATTTTTTGTTGTCTGAAACAATAATGATGAATTGCTGACGTCCTTCGTGCCATGTGTTGTTGAAATCTCTGCAAAAAAAATAAAGATCAGAGGGACGCAGGGCTTTCCCTGCGTTTGCACTCCGATGCTTAAGTCAGACCCAGAATTTGGCAGAGTTTCTGTAGGGGAAATAGAGACTTAGATTAACGAATCATACCTGACCCCTATTTATAGGGATTTACTCTGTCACTAATTACATTTTTGCCCTTTTTATCTTGCTCAGAGTTTGTATCATTTCTCACATGTTTTATTCGTGCGCCACGTGGTGCATTTTTCGTACGTCACGTGGCGTACTATTATTATTCTTTTATCATACACAACAATTGCTCCCCACTCTTTCGCTAGGTATAACTTTGCGGAAGAGTACATATGTTCTCATTGTAGCCTTAGATCAAGTCCTTACATTGTATTCTGAAGTCAAATTCTCTAGCTGTATAATTCTCAAGCTCTTATTTGAGTGCGTGGCTTACCTCGCGCATTTTTCACTTCAAGCCCTTTGTTTGGGTGCATGGCTTACCTCGCGCATTTTTCGCTTCAAGCCCTTGTGTGTGTGCTAAGCTTACATAGTGCACTTTTCGCTTCAAGCTTTCGCACATGGTCTTCGTGGCTTACCTCGTGCATTTTTCGCTTCAAGCCCTTGATTTGTGTGCTTAGCTTACATCGCGCACTTTTCGCTTCAAGCTCTTGCACATTGTCTTCGGGGCTTACCTCGCGCATTTTTCGCTTCAAGCCCTTGATTTGTGTGCTTAGCTTACATCGCGCACTTTTCGCTTCAAGCTCTTGCACATTCACATTCTTTTCATGGCTTACATCGCGCATTTTTCGCTTCAAGCCCTTTGGTTGTGTGCTTAGCTTACATCGCGCACTTTTCGCTTCAAGCTCTCGCACATTGTCTTCGTGGCTTACCTCGCGCATTTTTCGCTTCAAGCCCTTGTGTGTGTGCTTAACTTACATCACGCACTTTTCGCTTCAAGTTTTTGCACATTGTCTTCGTGGCTTACCTCGCGCATTTTTCGCTTCAAGCCCTTGATTTGTGTGCTTAGCTTACATCGCGCACTTTTCGCTTCAAGCTCTTGCACATTGTCTTCATGGCTTACCTCACGCATTTTTCGCTTCAAGCCCTTTGGTTGGTTGAGTGTGTGGCTTACTGTAAGACCCCGTATATGTATAAGGGTAATGTGTGTAATTGGATCAAATAACATGATTGGACTTGTAATGTAAAGTATGATTGATGTAAGTCCATGGATTCAATGTATGTATGTGTAATATAAATTGTAACGTACATACAAGTTTCATTGAGTATGAATACGAAGAAATGAGTTATAGCAAGTGATGGATGTGATTGAGACTCAAGATGAGTAGTATGGTAAAATGGAATGGAGTTATGCTTCCATTTGGTTTTATGTAGCATACCTTTGAACATACAATGAATGCACACAAGTTTCAATGTGCATAAGGTATGAATGGATGCCATTTTCAAGTTATAAAGGTGGATGGATGAGAAAATGGCCATGGCAATAGATTAAGGATGTGTTGGTATGAGTTGCAGCAAAGAAACTGCAGGAAATCTGGAAAACATGAGGTCCAGATCGATCTCATAGGATGAGAGATCGATCTGGAAGAGCCAGAATGCTCTTATTTGGGCGAAAGAATAGAGCAGATCGATCTCCAATGGAGCCAGATCGATCTCCCAAGCATTCTGTAGTGGAAAGATCGATCCCCAAGCACCCAGATCGATCTCCTTAGCTCTCTGTTTGGGACCAGATCGATCTCATGCTTCGACAGATCGATCTCATGCTTCAACAGATCGATCTCATTGCTTCGACAGATCGATCTCAGGCTTAAAAATACCGTGAAAAAGAGGGATTTTAAGGGACCAGATCGATCTCCTCTTGGACCAGATCGATCTCCCCAAGCTATTTCTATATAAGGAGAGCTGAAAAATCTGGAAATCTCGGAAAAACATTTAACCTTACAATCTCAACCCAAAAACCTAACTTTCCCTCTCTAAAATCAGCCATTTTCAGTGAGATTTGGAGAGAGATCATTAGAGGCAAAGTTGTTCCTATCAAGGAGAAGAACAACATAGTGAGAGGGCATTTTCCCATTCTTGGAATTGAATGAGTTAAGGGCATTACCATTTGGAGCAAGAAGAGAAATCATATTGGTAAGATTCTAACACTCCAATCCAAATGCATTAGCTATTTAATTGATTTTGGAGTCGATTGGTATGAGTATTAATGGATAAACTACCAAGGAATGTAGTGGAATTGGTGTGACCTAGAAATAAAAAAGGGTATAATGTGAGGATATGTGGGATCAAATGAGCCTATGATTTATGGCATGCTAAAGTTGTTATTGGGGTAGTATTTATGATTTTAAATGGTTAAATGAGATTACATTGTGAGTTTGGAGGAATTGTGGAAATGAGTATGAATATGCTTGATAAATGCCATAGTGAGGGGATTCATGAAATATGAACACTATGAGCTTTACGTCGATTTGATATCGATTTTGAATAAGTTAATAGGCCTAAGAAGGTCCATAGACTCGAGCTATGGGTAAAGTAATGAAACGAGGCCAAATAAGCTTTAATAGAGGCTATAGATTAAATTGACTATAGCAAGCACAAAGGTTGCAATATGTGGATCGAATATAATGCGGGATACGATTTTGTGCAGTCCCGAAGAGTTCGTTGAAGGCGAACCGAACCGTACGAGTAAGCAGCTTAAGGAAGTGGAATCACGCATCGCGATTCCAGGTAAGGGAATTTTGTGAGTATATAGAGGTAGCTGCTCGTACTTTGAACTTGTGGGTGAATATCGAATGTTTTTATGAAATACATGATTGCTCAAATAAAGGTTGATAGTATTCGTGAATGATGATGAGTATATGCGTGGTTTTGGATTTGAAGTGGATTTTATGAAAAAGGGATAGTAAGGCTAATAATTGCATAAATCATGTGTTTTGAATGCTTTTACAAAACACAATACTTTGATTTGAGCAAATAAAAGGATAGGCTGGCTAGTACTTGAATGATGTTGTGAAATAGCCCATATGAGGCACTAAGCATATTATGAGATGTTTTGAATGCATGTAAGCCGCCTATCGCGTGTATGTGATATAATTCGCGTTAGAGCCTCGCTCGCAGAGATTTCTATGTTTTCACTTGTGTGAAACGTGCTTGAGCTTAGCTCGCACTTTGAAATTTAATTGTGATGATGTTTATAAACCGTACTGGAGTTTATGCTCGTACGTGGATTTGAGTGGTTTTTCTTATGCATATAACTGTACTGGAGCTATGCTCGTACATGGTTTCTTCATATTTTATGCATAAATGCCGTACCAGAGCGTTGCTCGTACGAAGTGATTGGTTTGATGCATGAATTCGCGCTAGAGCATAGCTCGCGCTGGTTTTCACACTGTGGTATGTATGAGGCCGTGGCAAGAGATACGGATTAACTCAGGGAACCCAACAGGCCGGACAGACCTCTTAGGTGGGGTGAGGGTGAGGGGCTAGGACCTGACATAATCCATCCAGGGAACCCAACAGGCCTGACAGACCTCTTAGGTGGGGTGAAGGTGAGGGGCTAGGACCTGGATCAGGGAACCCAACAGGGGCGAGCAAGGCCATGAGGGGCTAGGACCTGGTATTGAGGTTACTCCCACGCGCTCTTGAGACTATAAAGGTTACACTGGGTATGGGGTAGATAAGACCTATGGCAGGCACCCCCAACCATGTTATGGGTCCGCGGAGTACGATGTACCGTGTATATCACATGGAGTACGATGTACCGCGTGGTGGTTACTTGATTTGAGAAAGTCTGGCGGAGAACTAACCCACCTTCATGCCAGCATGATACCCCGCACACCGAAAATCCGTGTGGTCTGGGATGATATGTGACGATTGGTCAACGTAGTCACTTGAGATATAGTAACCTGTCTCCTTGCTTGAATTACTTACTACCACATGATTTTAAATCTCTAAGTGTGATTGTGATTGTTTAAGGTAGACCTGAAGGAGGGGTCGAGCCTCGTGGATTTGAATTGTGAAATGAAAATGATATTGTGATCGCGAATTGATGTGATGTGATTGTATGTGATGAGAAAGAGTTTTATGACGTGGGTTTAAAAAGGAGGTTTCTAAATGAATTGCCCTTTTTTATGAATTTAAATGAGATCGAGCATGAGATGATTTATACATGATGTTTTACCATGTCTTATATGCCAATTTTACATGACTTTGATACATGATATATATGTATACTCATATGGCATAGTTTTATTCCTCATGCTCCTACTATAAATGATTTATGCATAACACTATCAGCATATAGATAGAGTAGTTATCTACCATGCTTGCATTATTGCCTTACTGAGCGTGTGGTTGCTCATCCCACTCTATTTTTCCCCCTACAGAGCGTGCATAGTAGCCCAATGAGGACTGAGGCGTATTATTTTGGACTCCGCTGCATCTCCATCGCTAAGAGGTATATACACAGTGATTCTTTTTGTATCTAAACAATGTAAAAGCACAGTATAATTTTGAGTTGTACTTATGGGGGATGTAGATGTCAGTAAAACATGTATTCGTATAAGCACACGATTAAATGCACATGTATGACATCGTTTTAATTAATTGAGAATGAATGAGATGTGGTGTTTATTATTGACTCACAGCCCAACAGTGTGTGGTGAGTTAGTTCACGACCGGGTAAGGTAACAGTAAAACGCGAAAAATTTTCAGTGATTTTCGGTTAAAGAGAATGGAATTGGGTCGTGACACTTACCTCGCGCATTTTTCGCTTCAAGCCCCTGCACATGTGTAGCTGGTGCGATCAGTCATTTATCAATTATGTGCGAATCTCAACAGCCAATAAAATATCAATATGACATAAATAATAGTTCAACAAATTAAATTTCAACCTATAGTTGAATTAACAAAAAATAATATTAAATGTCATAAAGTCTCGCTGCTAGTGTAGTTGTAAGTGGTTGATATTCCGCGTTTTTGCTATCCTCTTGCCTTGTGACCTTTCCATCTTCTTTCAAGGCATTGGTGATGGCTTAGGTAGCCCGACGATGGTAAGGGTTTCTTTTCTTTGAACTCCCTTATATGTAGTTCAGCGTCGGTATCCTTTTCATCTCTTCCTCTTGAGTGATATATTTATCTGCTCTAGAGAACAAGTCTGAGATCGTCGTCGGCTGATCTAAAGATAGCGACTCTTGCAACTTTTCAGACCTTGTCCCTTGTAGCATAGCTGTCACAGCTACTCCAACTTGTAGATCATGTATTTCAATAGTAGTATTACGGAACCGATCCATATAGCTTTTGAGTGATTCCTTGCTCCCCTACCTTAAGGTAAGCAGATATGTGGACTCCTTCCTTTTCTGACTTTTTATCACAAAAGCCTTCAGGAATTCGCTTCTTAATTGATTGAAAGACGAAATAGACCCCTCTGGTAAACTATTAAACCATTTTAGTGCATGGTCAGTTAAAGTTGAGGGGAATGCTCTACTCATGATCTCATCCTCCCATCCATGTAATAGCATCAATGACTCATAGTTATGAATGTGGTCATAAGGATCAGTTTTTCCCGTATACATCGTCATCTGTGGCATTTTGAATTTTGGGAGCAGCAATTTTCCCATGATCGTTGTACTGAATGGGATTCTCCTTCTCTGGTTTTCTTCAGTCTGAACCAACCTTTTCTCTTCTAAGATTCGCTCCACAATTCTTTTCATATAAGTGGCAACTTGTGCCTTGGAGACAGGTCTGTTTTGCACTTTCTTAGTATCGTATGCATCATCTTGGCCGCAGTCCATAGCTTCTTTCCTGTTACCTTGAGTTCGATTTTGATGAGTCTGAGATTGAAAGTTTGTCATTCCAGTTTCAAGGTTTTGTGCTGGATCTATTTTCGAGTCTCTCTCAACATGAGACCTTGTCATTCCCACATCTTTGATTCCGTTGTTTGGTGGGCTGTTTGTGTTCTGGGGCCAAGGATCTTCGACGCCCAAATATCCAGAGTCTACTCGAGCCGGACCCTCAAGGTTTCTAGTACTTTGGCGTCTCCGACCACCAACAATCTCCCGTGTTGAATTCTTTGTACCACGACGCCGTAGTTTTTTGACACTCTGATGTCTCCAGTTCATTGGAGTCTCGCGCATGGGGTCTTCCGTAACTTGGTGCTGCAAGCCTTCCGAGGCCTCACGCACAGGGTCTCCCATACCCTGACGCCTCATATCTTCCTCAGTTTCACACATAGGGTCTCGTGCGACCATGCCACGAGGATCTCGCGTACCCTTGTCATAAGGGTCTCGCGCAGCAGGGTCTTGCGTAAGCTGGCATCCCCGCGTTATGAGTGCGCCACGTGGCACGCGAAGAATGCGCCACGTGGCGCACGAAGCAAACGGGGGGTCTTGTGCGGCCATGCCGTGAGAGTTTCGTGCACCCCTACCGTGAGGGTCTCGCGCTCCACTACCGTGAGAGTCTGCCGTGGGCATGCCGTGAGGGTTTAATGCGGGTATGCCGTGAGGGTCCAATACAGTCGTGCCGCGAGAGTCCGGTGCGGGCATGCGGCGAGGGTCCAATGCAGGCATGCCGCGAGAATCAGGTGCGAGCATGCCGCGAGGGTCCAATGCACGCATGCCGTGAGGGTCCAATGCAGGCATGCCGTGAGAGTCAGGTGCAGTCATGCCGCGAGGGTCCAATGCACGCATGCCGTGAGGGTCTTGCGGCATGTAGCCGTGAGGGTCTGTCGCGTGTGTGCCGCGAGGCTCTATCGTTGGTGTGTCGCGAGAGTCTGCCGCAAGAGTGCCGCGAGGCTCTGTCGCCAGAGTGCCGCGAGGGTCTGCCGCTAGAGTGCCGCGAGAGTCTCCTATAGCCATGCCGCGAGAGTCTGCCGCGAGAGTGCCCCGAGGCTCTGTCGCCAGAGTGCCACGAGGGTCTGCCGCGAGAGTCTCCTATAGCCATGCCGCGAGAGTCTGCCACGAGAGTGCCCCGAGGCTCTGTCGCCAGAGTGCCACGAGGGTCTGCCGTCAGAGTGTCGCGAGAGTCTCCTATAGCCATGCTGCGAGAGTCTGCCGCGAGAGTGCCCCGAGGCTCTGTCGCCAGAGTGCCACGAGGGTCTGCTGCCAGAGTGCCGCGAGAGTCTCCTATAGCCATGCCGCGAGAGTCTGTCGCGAGAGTGCCCCGAGGCTCTGTCGCCAAAGTGCCACAAGGGTCTGCCGCCAGAGTGCCGCGAGGGTCTCCTATAGCCATGCCGCGAGAGTCTTGCGCAGGGTCTCGCGCTCCCCTGCCGTAAGGGTCTTGCGTGCCAGGACTTCGCGCAGTTCTCCCTTCTCCTACCAAATTCTGGACGGTCAGCGGTAGGTTCACTTGCGGGAAAGCTCCTTTGAACAGATCAACCATTGTCCGTAAGGCTTGAACAGTCTCTTCCCCTTGCTTCCGCATGGCTTCAAATTCGGCAATGGGAATCGTCATCATATTCGACCCTCTCTCGGTCTGAACTCCATCACCTAAGTCTGCCATTTGGGAGCTCGCCATGTCCTCACTTTCTTCACTTCTGATTGCTGTTGAGCGTGTTCGTACCATCGTTGTCGAAAGCTTTTCTTCCGATTCCCACAGACGGCGCCAATTGTTGTTGCCTGAAACAACAATGATGAATTGCTGACGTCCTTCGTGCCACGTGTTGTTGAAATCTCTGCAAGAAAAATAAAGATCAGAGGGACACAGGGCTTTCCCTGCGTTTGCACTCCGATGCTTAAGTCAGACCCAGAATTTGGCAGAGTTTCTGTAGGGGAAATAGAGACTTAGGTTAACGAATCATACCTGACCCCTATTTATAGGGATTTACTCTGTCACTAATTACATTTTTACCCTTTTTATCTTGCTCAGAGTTTGTATCATTTCTCACATGTTTTATTCGTGCGCCACGTGGTGCATTCTTCATACGTCACGTGGCATACTATTATTATTCTTTTATCATGCACAACAATATTTAATATCTAAAATAATGTGTTCAAGGCGTTGTTTACATTTATATAATAATTTTTTTTCACAATCAATAATTAATTAATATTCATATGTATATTAATTTTAAGCTTAATTCAATTGATTCATCATTTAGTAATTAGTCTTAAGTTTAATTCCCAACAATTATAAATTGTAAGCCCTTCTTCTAGTCTCAAACTATGGCCTCTTATGTACTAAAAAATATTCATATATTTGTTTTTAATTATTGAAAAGAAGGAAAGTAAGTTCATGCCAACTAATTTGATGGTTTTCAAGTTTCATTTTTCTTGGTTGGTTTCTGCCGTTGATTATGCATAAAGCAAGGCGTGTGGCTTGTCTCCACGAGCCATAAATATCGGTTATATATCCTTTCAATCCAACCCACATCCAGCACAAACAATCATCAAGAAATAATAAACCATTTACGCCGAGAGATTTTCTTGTCTTGTTTTCATAAACGGCCGAATGGGGGACCCGGCCCACCATCAGCCACCACCGCCACCGAGCGGTTCATTGTCTCCTTAATGGAAGCTGGTTTAGCATGTGATACTATATAATTAATGTTATTTGCTAACAATTATATATAGTAGGAACCTTTAATTAGAGGCCAAACTACAACCCTTGTTCTAGAAATTTCTTGTAAATTTTGTTTAGGAGTTGTGAAGACTCATGCCATACTTGGGTCAAAGCAAATAGTGTTGATCAATTTGACATTGATTATTGTTGTGAAAGAAACATTTAGGTTGAGAGTCAGGGCATGACAGCCGTGTGGAATTTAACTCAATGTTCATCAAGTCAACATTAAACTTAAATGCAATAAAACTGATCTAAAAACGGGTGAGAACTCAATCACTCCATTACAGTTGTTTCAAGGTTGAAGCGTTTATCAAATGCTTCTTGTTGAAAGTCCTCAGGTCTGCATACAAGAGAATTACGAGAGAAAGTGACAAGGAGAACAAGGGAGAAAAAGATTTTTATTTTCATTCTTTTTTCTAAAATTATGAAATTTAATGAGCTAATTTCGTATACATAGGCAGGGAGTAGGGGCCTCCATTTATATGATTCATATATAAACCCGTTTTATTATAAGTTTGATACATATACATCGTATATATAATATAAATTCATACTTAACCGGAATCATACTACTTAACTTGGATACATTATTATTATTATTGATATTATTAAAATATTTATTAATTTGACATTAATAAAATTAGGTCCGGATCAAAATTGACTTTATTAGTTCACTAAGTAAGGTAAATCCAACATCTCAGCCAAGTAAAGAAATGAAAAAAAAAATTAAGATTAATAGTTTTTCCATTTTGTAATCCAAAAAATTGAAATTTGTACATCAGTGATGAAGAAGATATAATTTAAGTGATATCCTACTTAAGGATGGGTACTCGACATTACTTGTCCGATTAAGTAGAATTAATATATTTAATAATTGGGTTCGGATAATTATCTTAGGATACCTTAAAATTCAAATTCGTTTACAAATAATATTTTTAAAATATTATTTGTAAACGAGTTTAATTTATTAATTATTTATTATTAATATATTATTTAATTAAATTAATTTTTCAAGTATTTTAATTATAATTTTTAATATTAATTTATTTTTTAATAATATGAATTAAAATTAATTTTAAATTTAAATTTAAATAATAAAAATATTTAAATAATTAATCGAGTTAAAACATTATAAAATATAACCGAATTAAAATTTATATACCTCAAAAATAACATATCTTAATCCCATTTACAGCCTAATCCTTTTGTGTTGTGTTGACAAGCAAGTGATGGAGAAGTAGAAGAGAATTGATTAAACATTAAAGGTTGACGCTTGACAGAGATCTGCCAATTCTGAATGAATGTGAAGAGACTGGTCTGACCTTTCGGCAATAGAAAGACAACTTTAAATAAATACAATGCAAGCTAATTAAGATCTGTATAATTATACAAAAGCATATAACTTTCGTTTGGAGAATCAAATTTTAAATATACAAAATTCTGGCATCTTAAAACTAAAAATATATATTCGTCTAATAAATTTCTTCACCACGTAAACAAGTAAAGAGGGGGGCAATACTGATAAGATAGAGATTCTGTGATGATGAGGTATCATGTCTTATTGTGTACAAATTTAAATTTAATTTTTTTAAAATTTTTTAATTAAATTAAATAATTTTTATATGATCACAAATTTTAAAAAAGTAAACCATCCATAGCAGAAAAATAAAAATAAAAAAATAAAAAGAGAGCAATATTCCTTCTGAAAAAGGACAGTAGCTTTTAACATGCCAAAGAAAAATAAGTTTGTAGTAGGCCATAATTAATCTGACAGAAATGCTTTGCAAAATTTACCATCATCACTTTATAAAAGGAAGTGTTCAGTTCCAAAAAATAAAACTACTTGAAAGAAAGATTATATGTAATGGATGTTGAATTATTATATTTATTTATTTATAAAATCTTATTAACAGAAAATACAGAAGAAAGATGATTGAAAGGGGAAGCAATATTGCATGGTAGTAGCAGTTTTCTTTTCAAAGATTATATTTATAATCTTATGAATAAATTCTGCCTTTAGTATTACTCCATAGATGGTAAGAAAAAAAAAATAAAGTGGAAAAGATACAGAAAATGGGTGGTGCTGTGAAGAATATGACTTGAAGAAATAGAAAAGTCAAAATTCAAGAATGATTGGTTGACAAACTTCTCTAAGAACTTCAACATTTCTGACTAATATATATATATATATATGCTGG
This sequence comes from Firmiana major, assembly GCA_033439115.1. NCBI lineage: Eukaryota > Viridiplantae > Streptophyta > Magnoliopsida > Malvales > Malvaceae > Firmiana > Firmiana major. The sequence goes on from CM065903.1 coordinate 8,282,074, forward strand.
AAAGATTTTGTCTCCAAAAAAGTTCAAATTTAAGATTATTATTCCCATTAAACAAGTAACATTTCAAGCTTGCATTTGCTTCTTTTCTGAACCAGAAGTCAAAATCAGCCTGGAAACAGCAGAATCAATAAGGCTACAGCCTACATAAGGTTACATGTTGAGTTATTTTTTAATTGTTCGAATTTGATTTAATAATTAATTAAATTTAACTTGTTGATTTTTTAATCAAATTCAAATTATTTGAATAACGAGTCGAGCTCGAGTACTTTAATATTCGATTCAAATGATTCAATTTTTTTAATATTTTATAATTAATTTATTATTTTATCTTCATAATACATTATTGAAAATTAACAAATCGATATTATTGAATCAAATTTAAATCTATCAAGTCAAGTTTGAACAACTCAAGTATTTTATAAAGTCGAATTCAAATTTTTATAATCAAATTTGATTAAATTCGAATCGAATTTCAAATCTCAAATTTTCTAATCAAATCAAAATTAAATCTAATATTAAATTATCTCAACTCAATTTTATTTCACCTACCAAACAAGTCCACCGTTAGAGATAAAAAGTGGAAAACCACATTGATTAACAAGTAGGAAGCAAAAGAATACATCCCCAATTAGGAACAGGTTCAAAAGGCAAATCTTCTTATCTTTCAGGGCAGTTATAGGGGTAGTGGCTCCTACATGTGCTCAAAGTACTATGAAACCCTTCCTTTTTTTACAAGTCTATCATCTCCATCCATGTTTTTAGTAATTATAATTTAAAAGCAGATATAACGGTTAAAATTTATATGGTTTGTTGAATAAGCAATGAATAACACTTGATTTATCGTCGAGTATCAGAAAAATAATAATCTTGTGGGTTTTCTCAGCAAATAGAGGGTTTGTTGAACAGTTTTTGACATTTGTGATGACTTCCAGTTTCTGGTAATTTATGAGCCCACATGGATGGTAAGAGCTGGGCCTCATCACGAGCATTAATGGTGTCAAAAACATCAAGAAAATGGTAGCAGAATGTTCCAAAACGAAAAATGATGTTGCAGCTTGAAGTTTGTGAACTTAAGCCAGAAATAAGGATAAATGATCTACTGAAAAGGTGAAGAATTTGAATCAGCTGCGCTCCAACGTTCAAATACAATTAGGATCCTCGTGATCCATCAAACGGTCACAATTCCATGTGAATGTCTCTAAACTAATAATGGATGATCCATTGATCTCTATTTTTTTTCTTTTTCTTCTTTTCAATAGTAAGCACAAGAGATTTCTCTTTTGTTGTTGTCGTTGTTGGTGGTGGTACTATAAATAGGAGGGGACATTGTTCAGGGTCTAGCACATCTACCAACCAAGTGATAATTCACGTTTCACTCTTTGATTTTTTTTTTTTTTTTCTTTTTCATCATTCTACCTTCCTGTCTACGTGAATTGAACCCATGTCTGCTTTGCAAACTTTATTTTTGTTATTACTTTTTTCATGATAGAATATAATTTTTCCCCATTCAAAGTTCCTCTTGTCAGATCCAACATCAGTGGAAAATTCCATATATTTTTCAGCAATCTCTCTGATCTGATCAAGACCCACTTCCAAAATGCAGATTCTAAGATGGGTTTTTAAGCTTCTGCTAATATGTTCCAGTCTAGGAGTGTTTCCATTGACACTAGCTCAAACAATCTCACAAGCACCAGCAGCTTGCTCAGAGGCGGATAGAGCGGCTCTTCTCGGTTTCAAAACCAAAATCTTGAAGGACACTACTGATAGTCTCTCTTCATGGATAGGAAGAGACTGTTGTGGAGGAGATTGGGAAGGTGTTCAGTGTAATCCAGCAGGAAGGGTCACAGCATTGGAGCTGCAAAGGCCAGCAAGGGACAGTACCCTCTACATGAAGGGCACTTTGTCTCCTTCTCTGGGTAGCTTGCAATTCTTGGAAGTGTTGGTGATAAGTGGGATGAAGCTTATTGCAGGTCCAATCCCTGAGAACTTTTCCAATCTAACTCGTCTCACGCAGTTGGTCCTGGAAGACAATTCCCTTCAAGGGAACATTCCTGCAGGTTTAGGTCGTTTATCCTTTCTCCAAACTTTCTCATTGGCTGGTAACCATTTCAGCGGGGCAGTTCCTCCAAGCTTAGGAAATTTGAGAAGCCTTGTCCTGATGAATTTAGGAAGAAATTCTTTGACAGGTCCACTCCCTTCTAGTTTCAAAACTCTGCTTCGTTTGCAGTCGTTAGATCTCAGCTTCAATTTACTATCTGGTTTTATCCCTGAATTTGTAGGACAGTTTCGAAACATCACCTTCATTGACTTCTCCAATAACCAATTATCAGGACACCTACCCATTTCCATGTTCAACTTGGTCACTCTGTCAGACCTGTCATTGAGCCACAACCAGCTCACAGGAATTATCCCAGACCAGATTGGAAACCTTAAATCTCTCACTAGTCTTTCACTTAGTAACAACAAGTTCATAGATCATATTCCAGCATCAATTTCAAGATTACAGAACCTTTGGTACCTTAATTTATCTAGAAACGGGTTCTCAGATCCTTTACCAGTTATATCTAGCAAGGGTATTCCTTCACTTTTGTCGATAGACCTGTCCTTCAACAACCTCAGTTTGGGGACGGTCCCTAACTGGATCAAGGACAGACGGCTTTCAGATGTAAACCTAGCTGGCTGTAAACTGAGAGGAACCCTTCCAAAGTTCACAAGACCAGGTTCGCTGACCTCCGTGGACCTGTCCAATAACTTCCTTACGGGGAGCATTTCCACTTTCTTCACAAATATGACAAGTCTACAGAAGCTGAAGCTTTCAAATAACCAACTGAAGTTTGATCTTTCAGAACTCAAAGTGCCCGATGGGATATCCTCTATTGATCTCCATTCAAATCAGGTATCCGGGTCTCTCTCGAGCATTTTAAATAACAGAACAAGCAGCTTTTTGGAGGTTGTAGATGTGACAAATAATCTCATTTCTGGCACGATACCAGAATTTACTGAAGGCATAAGTTTGAAGCTGCTAAATATAGGGAGCAATAGGATTGCAGGCCAAATCCCAAGTTCAATCTCAAATCTCATTGAACTTGAAAGGCTGGATGTTTCAAGGAACCAGATAACTGGCACCATTCCCACAAGTTTAGGGCAATTGGTGAAACTTCGTTGGCTGGACCTTTCCATCAACAGGCTCAGTGGGAAAATCCCAACTAGCTTATTGGGTATTCGGGCTATGAGACATGCAAGCTTCAGGGCCAACAGACTATGCGGAGAGATCCCACAAGGGCGACCTTATAACGTCTTCCCTGCTTCTGCTTATGCTTATAATCTCTGCCTCTGTGGCAAACCCTTACCGCCTTGTAGAGGAAATAAACAAGAGATGGACCAGTTAGTTAACTGATGACTCAAATTTCCTAAATTAGACACATTCATGGCCTAATGAGCATTCTCATATGCGAGAACAGATGGGTCATGTTTACAGTGGTAGTTCATTTTTTTTTCCTTCATTAGTAATTTCTAGCTCAATTCCATTAATAACTACGATTATGGAACAACAATTGATTCAGTATAGCGTATTGATGCCATTTCTACTTTTACTCTATCAAAGCAAACTTCTCTTTTTACTGTCAGCCTTCATAACCATTAATACAGACAAAATCAATACTCTGAAAGAACTTGTCTTTAAAACTATCTAAAGATCAAACTGCTAAGTCAATTGAGAAAGCTACTTCAGCCTTCACATGTCAAAGAAGACAAAACAAAATGATTAGAACACTTATCAACATATCCAAACACCTACTAGAATCCATTACGTCAAAAAGGAGATTCAAAAATTTACATTACCCCCACAAAAAAAAAAAAAAAAACAAGAAATTCTTAGGAAAAGAAAAACTATGCCACCGACTAATAATCATCCAATACTTCTTCTGTTACCTTTTCATCTGCTGCTGGTGTTTCCTTCTCTGAACCTCCTTCCTCCTAAACAAAAACAAGAACAAGTTTAATCATTTGAAGAAAAAATATAAAGGGAAGGCCAAGGGATCACCAGCCAAATCAAGTGTGACATTTCAAGAACATGGTGAATGAAGCCTTACTTCCAAATCAAATGTTCTTTGTCAGCATTCTTAGACTCTTCCAATGCCTTCTCATACTCTACCTTGAGCTCAGCAGCTTTATCAAAATAAGGTTTTTTTTCCTGATTTAAATCAAAGTTGTGGACAAAACCCATTATTATAATCCATCAATTAATGGGATCACAATGAATAATACCCTAAGTTCAAAATAATTGAAAGCTTACATCTTCTGACATAAACCTCCATTTCTCACCACCTTCCTTTGCAACCTAAATTTCATTAAATCAAAAGTTTAGTGGCTAAATTTAAAATAAAAAATAAAAACTCTCTCAATATAAATAGTGAGAAATGTTTACCCCAGTAACACCCTTTGCATCTGGATTAGCTTCCTTGTAAGATTTTCTAAAGTCATCCCTGGAAAGTAGCAAGCGTTATCAGTCAAATGAAAAGCAATAATTCATGGAGTTAACCTTTAAAAAAAAAAAAGTCATTACATGAACAAAAGGAAAGCAGTTTGGGGACGTTTGGGGGCATTAGGATCTTTTCCCTTCTTCAATTTCTTCAGCTTTTTCGGATTTGGTTCTGTTGATGAAAGCTTCTTCCTCTAAGGTTATCAAAAACACAAATAAATTAAAACTAAAGATAGAACTTCCAAAAGCAAAAAAGGAAAGTCTGTGAAAGTAAAATCTACCTTTCTGCAGGTTTCTTCTTCACTTCAGTAGGCCTTTCGATGACTTGAGACTCTAAATCAAGAGGAAAAAAAGCAAAGCTAAATCAATTAAGAATAAATCCGACCACCATTATTAATAATCCAACTAACTTCGATTAAGTTAAGTAAACTTGGAGACTAACCCAAATTCATTTTGATTTTGGCATCAGGGCTACAACTATGCATACTAATAAGAGCCACCGGTACAGATTTGTTACACTCTTCACTGCATTTTTAAAGTAATAAAAAAAAAAAAAGCATTTTAAGTAAACAAAATCAAAGGGACCAAAATGCTTCAACTGATAGTAAATTTATAAAGATGTAAATAAATCAAAATACCCAGAAAGGAAATTCGCGTAAAATTTGAAATTTAGAGAAAATGAGATTACCATTTGGCAAAAGCACTGCCATCTCTGGCGCGAACGAGAGAGGAGAGGTTGGTGCATCGGTGGAAGCAGCGTCCACCCTTTTCCTCTGCTTCGGTGGATTGGATTTGGCTCCGCCTGCCATTTTTTTTTTTTTTGGTGTGTGCTACGCTGCAATTGGCGTTAGACTTGAAGAGACTGAGAAAGGGGTTTTCTTTTACAGATGAATCGGAATCGAAAAAAATTGGAGGTAGCTTTTGAAAGGGTGTTTGGAGAGAGGGAAACAATTAATTATAATATTTTTGAAAGGGTGTTTGGAGAGAGGGAAACAATTAATTATACTATAAAAGAAAAAAATAGAGACGGAGATGGAAACTCAGTTTTGGATGTTTTGGCGCCACATTAAAACGGGCGTTTTTTACTGCTGCGTTTTCCCATTTTTTGAATGAAATGTTTTTCACTTGGATTCATGAGCTGTCGTCATCTTTGACCGTACAATTTTAGTTCTCTCCAATCTAGGGTCTATCACCATCTTAGAAGGGAACCTTTGGGCTTGAATTTTGGGTTCCCAAAGGCCCAATTTAATGGGCTTCATTATGCAAACAAACTTGCGTTGTTGAACTTCATCAAGCGTTTTCCGCCACCAGGAAAAAGTACTGTAACATACTAACATTATTTTATATTTAATTGGTTTAATAATTAAATATATCTTTAATATTTATCAAAAAAATATAATTAAACATTCGACATTTAATTATATAAAAATAATTTTATTACATTTTATTTTAAATAATTAAAATCTAAACATTTCAAAATAACATTATTAAGTATATTTATGTTAAATTTCTCTAACTGCAATTATCCTTATATGGGTGACAGTTTACAAAAATGTTGACATAACTTAATTTACCTCATGGTCAGATGACGTAAACTTTTTTGTCACATGTAATATTTGCTAATGTAGAAATATATAATTTTTTTTAAAATTATCTTTTTTTTCAGGGATTTTCAGAGTTTTTTTTTTCAAAAGTAAAAAGATAATTTCGAAAAATAAAATAAAATTTTAAAAAAATGTTATACACATCCACATCAGCAAATATAATACATGGAAAAAAATTTTACGTCATTTAACCACGTAGTGAGCTATGTTAATACATTTATCAGCTGTCATCTATGCAAAGATAACATCAGTTGGAATGATTAACGGAAATATAGCTAATTGTGTTATTTTGAAATGTTTAAATTTTAATTGTTTAAAATAAAACTTAGTGAACTTCTTTTTCGAAGCACGGTACATCGTACTCGTGGACCACAGATACAGATACAGATACAGATACAGAACATAAGTGCAGTATGATCTTACCAATGCCTTTATCTCAAAATTAGTGCGAGACGGACCGTACGACACACAGTCAGTACGCGTTCAAGCACATTTCATCAGAATAATTTTATAACAGATCATTTTCCTTAAATCACATGTAAATTCATTTGTTTTATGAAATCGTTTAAAACAAACTGACTAACCCTTTTTAGAAGAAATCTCGAAAAACAGTCTATGAAAATTCAAATTTTAAAATTTTCGATATTTAAAACAGAATTCAAGTCATATCATAATTTATGCAAACCATTTAAATTCAATTCGTAAAATTTAATTGTTCAACTAAGCTAAAATCGCTAATTTTCAAAGTCATAAAATTCGACATAGTCTATTCGATAATTTCGGTACTACGAAATTCAACCTAAATTTTATATCTACAAATATACGAAAATTACACATATTTACCTCTAGCAGCGACGAGAATTTTCCTTACCTCGGTCTCTATCCACAAATTCGAATTGTTTTTAGTGACAGAAATCCGTGAATCCGATCTGTTTGATTAATTTCTCTGGAGTTCCTTCCTCGAGTCTTTTGAATTTCTCCGTACCACCTCTCATATATATATATATATATATATATATATATATATATATATATATATATATATATATATATATATACTCTTTCACTTCTTCCTCATTTTTTTTCTTTTTTATTATTATTTTTTTTCTTTTTCTTTTAAACTTTTCCCGTTACTATCTTTCTTTTTCTTCTTCTTCTCCTGCGTTGTCACTGTTCACTCACTTCTCCTTGCAACAGGTACTGCTACCCGATGCCACTGCTCACATCTTCATCAGGTTCGGTGCTCTTCATCGTCCATGATTTCACCACCCTTCTCGTCCACGTTCTGGCCACCATCGTCACCCGCACGTCTCGGCCCCGAGCCCCCTGCTCATCTCTGTTTTTCTGCCATCATCGAGCTCCTCGGCTTCCTTCACCTATTGCACTGCTTCCATTTTTCAGGCCCTCCATGTCACGATTCTGTTTCAATCGGCCTCTTCACTTCAAGCTCGGTTCTCATCTCTCTTTCTGGCCCGTTCTGCTTCAGTTCTAGTCTCATATCTCTTCTCGTAGCCTCGCCATCGTTGTTCACCTCTGTTTCCGATGTCCAGCTTTCTCGTCTCTGCTCATTCTCTATTCTGCACTTCTTCCTTTCCTCCTATTGTTTTCCTTTTTATATTTACATTTCACAGTTTTCCTTCTCCTCTAAACTGCCCTATTGCTATCTTCTTTCCTGTTCTCCTCTGCTTCAGCTTCGATTTTTAGCCTACCACTGCTTTGTTTCCTTCTCTGCATCTGCCTTCCTCATTTCTGTTCTCGGTCAGGCTTCACCCTTCTTCTTCCAGTTTGGCTTGCTGTGGACCTCGTGTCCTCTCCTCTGTGTTTCCAGCCGCTGCGCACATCAATTGTTTTCATCCAGAATGGCTCCCAGCCACTTCTAACTACTCCCATCATGTTTTCAGCAGGCCATACTTCCTTTCCTGAACATCTTTGCGTTTTCTGACCCTTTATTTTTTTTTCTCTGTTGTAGCCATCCCCGTGATTATGTAGTATATATATATTAACAAGCAGATAGGACAACATCAATCTGCCTTACCAAATAACATGGGTCTTCATGCCTCTGTTCTGGATAATTTTCATCACTCTTTACCTACCGGTCATCTGCTTCCTGTTTATAAAAATATATTTCCTTTATTCCTACCCCTTGTCAGACCATTTTCGTCCCCCTTAAATGCATCTCGTACATGTAGACACTCGTGTATGTATATACTTACCTGTATGTATATATGTGCACTTCATATGTTTAATTTGAGAAATTACTACTTACACAATAATCACATATATATATATATATATATATATATATATATATATATATATATATATATATATATATATATATATATATATATCCTTATATTTGATAGATTTCCTTTTCAGTATATATATAAGAGTGGATTTAGCTTATTAATGGTATATATGCTTCATATAAATATGTCCTAGCTCATTGTATATAAACTTTATTTCCACTTCCCATGGAGATTCTTTTCTAATGTTAATATATATATTTTTAATTAATTCTCCCAACTTTCACTAAGAAAAATTAAATTTTAATTTAAATCCTTGTCTTAAGAAATCATACATTTAATTCCAATAGCTACATTGATATTCACGATTAAGTCTAAGTACCTAGAAAAAAAATTTAAGGTATTTACATTCTCCCCACCTTAAAAAATTTGGTCCCCAAATTTTAAAAGTACTTCAGTCCTTAAACAATTATAGGTATGTCTTTCGCATTAAGCTTTTAATTCTCAGGTGGTCTCGTCCGAAGTATGATATTGCCACCCAACCTTGACCAAAGGTATCGTCTTAGACCGTAATTCCTTTCCCTTCTTGTCCAAGATCCGAATTGGTTTCTCCACATAGATCATATCCTTTTTTGATTCCAGTGGTTCATACTTAATCACATATGTCGGATCTGGATGATACTTGCGTTACATTGATACGTGGAAGATATCGTGAATACTTGATAATTCTGGCGGTAACTCCAATTTATTAGCTCGTCTCCCACTCGGTCTTAGATCTCGAAAGGTCCAATATAACAAGAACTCAGTTGTCCCTTTTTTTTCAAATCTCATTATACTCTTAGATGGAGAAATTTTTAGAAACACCGAATTTCTGACTGAAAGTTCTAAGGGTCTTCGTCTTTGGTCAGCATAACTCTATTGCTTGTTTTCCAGTTGTTCTCAACTTTTCACAAATTAATTGAATATCTTTAGAAACTTGCTTACCCCAATCGGGCATAATTATCTAAATTTCACCCACTTCTTCCACCCAATCGATGAACGACATTTTTTTTCATACTACGCTTCATACGGTATCATTTCGATACTTGAATGGTAATTGATATTATATACAAACTCTGCTAATGGCAATTGGTCCTTCCAAGAGCCTCTAAAATCCTAGGCGTATGTTCTCAATTCCATATTGGCATGGTTAAGGGTGGTAATAACCCCATAGGCTTCTGTACTCTACCTTAACCTGCTGACTTATGAGACTCTTATCACACTTCCAGTTACACTTCTCATCGTACTTGATTGCTAGTATACCTTCAAGAGATTTGATAAATCTTTACCATTCTCTGAATGTGGGGTATATCTCTGTAAATGAGTTTCGAACAACATCCATTCTTTTAACTATAGATCATTTGGTACACAATTTTATTTTTAAATCTCAATAAATCATCAATACCGATACTCAAGCTAGTTGCAGCACCCATCTGGGTTTGACTAGCCACATCAATGCAATATTTATCATTTTGTTGTGCCTGTTCGATTCGATCAATTAAGTCCAGTTTTAACTCTCAGGTTAGCCACCATATAATGAATGCCAGTGTCAAGGAAGGACCACATGCAAGTCGAGGTCCACCAATAATTCAATAACTCATGTCCTTGTCCAATATACATAACGTCATCCAGAAATCACTTCTGCTCAAGGCACTAACCCGAGTCACTCCCTTTTTCTTATATTTGACAGTTTTTGTAAAATTTAATACTTAAACCTTCAAGATCAGTAGAATTTCATAATTCTTCACCGTAAAAGTAATGGTATCCTGACTTCAAATATGAATATTACAACTGTTAATTCCAATTTATGGGTTAAGGATCAGGTACTTCTAGACGCTGTTAAGTATCTCAGGCATGGAGAGATATTTTAAAATACTTTTATTAGCCATCAGACTTGACCACATAAACTGGTTATGGATATAAGGGTTCAAGATTTAATCCTAATCAGAGGTAGGATACCAAAATTTATCGATATTCTCATTTATCCTTGGTCGCAATTCATTTTCAGTTCATATCACTTAATCCGAATTCATTTCACATACCATAGATATTCTTACCTTGTATGCACATCTTGTTCCAATATAACTTGCATTCATAATTTATCATACTTCAATGCTTGTCTCATTTTATTTATCAATTATAACAAAATCATTTTTTTTACTCAAATTGAGTCTTGTATTCGAAACGTAAGCATACACAAATTTCAATTCTTAGATTCGAAACGTATCACATGTTCCAAAGTCTCTTTATATTCTTACAATTCTGAATTCTCTTAATAACTTAGGTCTTTCCCCCTGGTCTATAACCTCTGTTTTGGGAATTCCAATTGACACCCATTCTTAATACAACGTGACCTAGAAGACTCTGAGTCTCCTTAAAAATTAACACTGGTACACTCCCAAGTTAGTCACTCAGTCTATAATCCTCTTTTCATATAGTCCTCGTAATTGTTTTTTCAGCATTTCTAATTTAGTCAAAGCCATTTAGTATAGTGGTCTGAATAATTAATTCGATACCACTGCTAAATCAAATTCAAACTTCATCTTTCAATTTGGTGGTAATTCTGATAGATCATCCAAATATGTGTCAGAAATCCCTCTGTTTACTGGGGTGTCTTTTCACTCCGAACACGCCCTAACTTTATCAATCATATAAACAGTGTGACATTCGCTTATACTTTTTGTTCTGTAATTCATCTTTTCAATTACAGTGATTTTACTCTATCACTCTCACTGCTTCCTTAGTACATCACTTTTATGTCACCCTCTTTACCCTTTCATTTTCTTAGTAACCTCGAAATATACATTTCATATCGTCACAGTTGCGCCTTGCACATTGGTTCCTCTAAATAACATCAAATGGAGCTAAACTAGCTCGACTGAGGATCTCAGTATCTCTTATGAATTTTTGGACTTTCTCCGTTTCACATCTCTACTTATCCGAATCATACTCCTTCTAAATCGATTTAATTTCATATTCATTCTCATTTTCTCATGTCTGATTCAGTCATTTCAATTATAATTTCCAATATGCCTCATCCAGAATGTGTTGCCGTCTAAAAGCCTCCAAAAATATTTCTCATGTATTTCTCTAATTTTTTTGGCTCTCGGGTTAAATCGAGAAACTTCCCTCCGAGTTCGATTTTCCATTTCAGTACTGATGCTACAAGGGCTACTTTCTTTATAGTAGCACACTTTAAAAATCCGTGTAACTTTCCCAATTCTTTACCAAAAATTGCAAAGAAACTTTCTCGGTAGAGTTACTATAAAACTCCATAGGATTTCTCTGTCTCACTTATCCAATCTTCCACAATCATTGGATTTCTTAACTCCACTGAAAAACAAAGGCTTAAACTTCTGAAGTTACCTCTATTAGGTTTACAATCATACCCAACGAATCCATATAAATTCTTCCAATTCATTTATTCCAGTTTTTCGTCACATTTGAATTTTGTCTCCAGTATATAATAGTGTACCATCTTTCGAAATTAACTCGGTCGTTCTCTTAGTCACACCTTAATCATTATTATTATCACAAGGCCACTATCACTTGACCCGATAATATCATCATCGTTTCCATATCCCGCTCAAATCTTACAAAAAGGACTTCAAAATTTATATTGAAACTATAAGATGTACACAAAGATGAGGGTTCATTACACCTCTCGAGCCTATCTTTACGACCTCGAGGAATGGTTCATTTCCATCTGCCAATGTGGCTATAATATTAATCAGCTATATCTATCAGTTTCCCTTCATTTACTGACACAATTTTTCATAAAACACAGTTAGGTATACCCGTTTGTATCTAAATAACGTACAGTAATGCCGAGGATGTGAACTTTCTAAGTTTTTTTCATTTTTAATATTGACTCGTATCAGGTCAACCTTACTCTGATACCACTTATGTAACGACCCAAATTTACTGATATTTCGGTTGGACTACAAATCGATAATATATCAAAATCCATAAAGTCGCCTATTTAATTTAATTCCACTTAGTAAAAGTTTAAGAACACAAAACAGTAACATTACCATTTGAAAAATTTGACATTTTATTCTCATATAAAATGGTATCAATCACATTTCCCCAGACATATGCTTGCATACATTACTGTATTTACAGATACAAAAACAATTATCCTTACTAGGTATACCTCTAGCTTAGGTGATTTCTTTTCGAAGCGCAGCTGTGCAAAATACCTCGACTTATAGAATCGAATTCCACTACTGATGCGAATTTGTGGAGGAGAGTAAGGGGGTGAGCTCAACATGCTCAGTAAGAAAAACCCCATAACAGGAAGATAAATACACTACCTACAAAATATATATATTTTTATATTTGCTAAATCTCGAAAAGTTTCACAGATGATTTTCTCAGATATCAGATTGTAAAATTCGGAGAACAGATTTAGTCTCGGCTAAAGCACAAATACCAGAAACAGATTCTTCAGAAACAGAATATGAAACAGTAATACATTTAACTACTGTTGTAAATCCAGAAAATTCAGAGTTTTCAGTAGCAAAGCGAAAGATTCGCAGATATTTCAATTCAAGCAGACAAATTCAATTAAATATTTTCAAATAGAGGAGACAAGGCATGCATGCTATATTAGATATCAGAAATGACTATTGGCCAATGTCGGTGACTCCGGGTAATTCACAGGCCAGGTGTGCCGGGATGTCAATCGTCGTGGGAGTAGTCAGTTACCCAAACGGCTCACAGATCAGAATGTCCGAAGACCAGAAACAGAATCAGAAGCACGATACATCGTAATCGTGGACCACAGATACAGATACAGATACAGATACAGAACAGAAGTGCAGCATGATCTCACCAACGCCTTTGTCTCAAAATTAGTGCGAGACGGACCGTACGACACACAGTCAGTACGCCCTCAAGCACATTTCATCAGAATAATTTTATAACAGATCATTTTCCTTAAATCACATATAAATTCATTTGTTTTATGAAATCGTTCAAAACAAACTGACTAACCCTTTTTCGAATAAATCTCGAAAAACAGTCTATGAAAATTCAAAATTTAGAATTTTCGATATTTAAAACAGAATTCAAATCATATCATAATTTATGCAAACCATTTAAATTCAATTCGTAAAATTTGATTGTTCAACTAAGCTAAAATTGCTAATTTTCAGAGTCATAAAATTTGACCTAGTCTTTTCGATAATTTCGGTACTGCGAAATTCAACCTAAATTTTATATCTACAAATATACAGAAATTACGCATATTTATCTCTAACAGCGACGAAAATTTTCCTTACCTCGATCTCTGTCCGCAAATCCAAATTGTCTTTAGTGATTGAAATTCGTGGGTCCGATCTGTTTGGTTAATTTCCCCGGAGTTCCTTCCTCGAGTCTTCTGAATTTCTCCATACCTCCTCTCCTATCTCCAAATATATATAAATATATATATATATATATATATATATATATATATATATATACTTTTGCTCTTTCACTTCTTCCTCATTTTTGTTCTTTTTTATTATTTTTTTCTTTTTCTTTTAAACTTTTCCCGCCACTATCTTTCTTTTTCTTCTTCTTCTCCTGCGTTGTCACTGTTCACTCACTTCTCCTTGCAACAGGTACTGCTACCCGATGCCACTGCTCACATCTTCATCAGGTTCGGTGCTCTTCATCGTCCATGATTTCACCACCCTTCTCGTCCACGTTCTGGCCACCATCGTCACCCGCACGTCTCGGCCCCGAGCCCCCTGCTCATCTCTGTTTTTCTGCCATCATCGAGCTCCTCGGCTTCCTTCACCTATTGCACTGCTTCCATTTTCCAGGCCCTCCATGTCACGATTCTGTTTCAATCGGCCTCTTCACTTCAAGCTCGGTTCTCATCTCTCTTTCTGGCCCGTTCTGCTTCAGTTCTAGTCTCATATCTCTTCTCGCAGCCTCGCCATCGTTGTTCACCTCTGTTTCCGATGTCCAGCTTTCTCGTCTCTGCTCATTCTCTATTCTGCACTTCTTCCTTTCCTCCTATTGTTTTCCTTTTTCTATTTACATTTCACAGTTTTCCTTCTCCTCTAAACTGCCCTATTGCTATCTTCTTTCCCGTTATCCTCTGCTTCAGCTTCGATTTTCAGCCTACCACTGCTTTGTTTCCTTCTTTGCATCTGCCTTCCTCATTTCTGTTCTCGGTCAGGCTTCACCCTTCTTCTTCCAGTTTGGCTTGCTGTAGACCTCGTGTCCTCTCCTCTGTGTTTCCAGCCGCTGCGCACATCAATTGTTTTCATCCAGAATGGCTCTCGGGTTTTCCAGCCACTTCTAACTACTCCCATCATGTTTTCAGCAGGCCATACTTCCTTTCCTGAACATCTTTGCGTTTTCTGACCCTTTATTTTTTTTCTCTGTTGTAGCCATCCCCGTGATTATGTAGTATAATATATTAACAAGCAGATGGGACAACATCAATCTGCCTTACCGAATAGCATGGGTCTTCACGCCTCTGTTCTGGATAATTTTCAGAGTTCCCATATCACTCTTTACCTACCGGTCATCTACTTCCTGTTTATAAAAATACATTTCCTTTATTCCTACCCCTTGTCAGACCATTTCCGTCCCCCTTAAATGCATCTCGTACATGTAGACACTCGTGTATGTATATACTTACCTGTATGTATATATGTGCACTTCATATGCTTAATTTGAGAAATTACTACTTACACAATAATCATATATATATATATATATATATATATATATATAAACTTTATTTCCACTTCCCATGGAGATTCTTTTCTAATGTTAATATATATATTTTTAATTAATTCTCTCAAGTTTCACTAAGAAAAATAAAATTTTAATTTAAATCCTTGTCTTAAGAAATCATACATTTAATTCTAATAGCTACATTGATATTCACGATTAAGTCTAAGTATCTAGAAAAAAATTTAGGGTATTTACACATATTTTTCCCTTTTTTCAAAAAAAATAAGATTATAGATATTATGATTTGAATATTAAAACTATTATATATGTTTTTAATAGTAATGCATAAATCATTTGAATTAAAATTTAATTTCTTTTTCCTTTTAATAATATTTCTATATCTACATCGAATCTGATGATTTTTGTTAAGTGGATGATTTTCGGGTTTGAATAATAACAATTGATATCAAAGCTTCATATTTTGCCCATGAACTCTTGGCCTTTTGAAAAAGCTTTCGCTTTGATTGTGAGCGTGATGTATAACTTTAATAGAGCCCCTCGTGGATTTGAGTAGTAAATTTCTAATACATAATCTGTATAGTGTAAGTGAATTAAATATGAATAAATATTATTATATTAGGTAAATTTTTTAAAATTTTCAAGATATATACTTAATTTAATTTTTAGTTTATTATTATACAAAATAAACATTTCGTCTTAAATTTTTCTATTTCGTAAAATAAGTAAATCATTTCATTAGTCAATAATTAAGTAAACTATTAAAAACTTAATTTTGAAATCATTTTATCTCTAAATCATTTAAAATATTTTAAATACTCAGAGTTAAACAAAAAATGAAAAAAATGCAAAAAAACTATTGTGTTTTAAAGATTTTGTTTTATCTTTTACTTTTAATTTATTTTTTGTTTATTTATTTAAAATTATTTTTTATTTATTTATTTTCACTTCTAATTTATTTTTTATTTAGTTACTTCTAATAAAAATATTAATAACTTATTCTAAAATGACATAAAATGATTTATATCTAAAATTATTCATAATCAAAATAATTTAAAATTTTAAAATTTTAAAATATTGATTTAAGTATAATTTTATTTTTAATAATTAATAAAATTAAATTTAATACATTTGAGAATAAAATAATAGGTTGAAAAATGCTCGTGAAAAATAATGAAAAAAATTGTGAAAAAGAGTAAACAATCGTGGAAAATATAGGAAAAAATTGTAAAAAAGAGTAAACAATAGTGAAAAACAGAGGAAAAAAGAAGAATGAAGAATTATTTGTATATTGAAAAATTCAAAAGTTGAGTAAGTTTGTAATTATCCACGTTCCATTAACTTTTATTAACAGTGTTAAGTTATTTGGAACGAAATGCTTAATACTAATGTACTAAAGTTGAATTATGTTCAAATCTTAAAAATTTGAATGAAATTTATCCTATTATATTTGTTTTCGTTCGTTTATCTTTTAATATTGTGCATGTTTAATTTATATTTGTTAAGCACATTAATGATATTAACAAATATATTTACGAACATATGTTTTTTAATATTGAATAAACATGTTCACAAATACGTATTCGTGAATATTAAACGGATATGTTAGTGAACATAAATATAAAAAATATACAAATAAATTATATTCATTCTAATATATATGATGCCAAAATTAACAAATCTTAAACATATAATTTTGAAATTACATATTATAAACTTATGGATAACTAAGTAATTTAAAAATTTATTATTATCAAATAACAAACAAACGTCAAATGATTCATTAAACAAATAAGTTTTAAACAAATCTTAAGGTAGCGTTTGGTATGGTGAATGTAAGCACTTTGCGTTGCAATTTAATTGGACGCAAAGTGATTTCAACGTTTGGTATCAAGAAAGTTAGATGTAAAATTATTGTAGTCCAAGTAGGCTATAATCACTTTGCAGCCATGGCTGCAAAGTTAATTTTACCCCAATTACCATTTTAACAAAAACACAAAAAAAAATAGAAATTATCATGCAACAAAAATATTTTCATGGATGTTATAAGTCATTATCATACATAAAAAATATTTTATAAGGACTTGTATGAATTATTATGACTTTCATGCATGTTTTAAGTAATTATCATGCAACAAAAATACTTTCATGGATGTTATAGGTAATTATCATATATAAAAAATATTTTACAAGGACTTAAATAAATTATTATGACATTCATTAAAAATAATAGATGAATTAAAATTTAAATTAATAATACATGAATTTTTAAATTAATAAATTTGTAAATTTAAATTAATAAATGAATTTGTAATAATATACTAATTAAAATTTAAATTAATAATCATGGAAATTTAGAATTACAAATAATGAACAATATTAATAATATAATTTTATATCATTTACATTTTCATTTAAATTATTTTTTTCATTGCATTAAAGTTGTTTTTATAGTTATGGGTATTTTTGAAATTTGTCACTACTTTCCCAGCAAAGTGAGTGCATACCAAACACTGTAAAGTTACTTTCTCTGCAATTTAAAGATAATTTTACATTGCATACCAAACGCTGCAAAGTTACTTTCCCAGCAATCACTTTCCCAACAATCATTTTCCCTCTAAGATACCAAACACCACCTAAATGAATTTGTTCGTGAATATAAAGTAATGAACCTCGTCTCTATTCGCGATCGTTTGATAAGATTAATAAATATTAAAACTAAATATATTCTCAAATTGTTTGCTAAATGTTTAGTTCGTTTACACTCAGTAGGTAAGATATTCAGGATATGATGGACTACAAATTTGTCAGAGAGGATTATGTCATGGGATTTAAGTTTGGATTGAATGCGGTCTATCTTCATAATAAAATTTCTAACCCCAACAACACTATCATACTTGATACTCATCAGCTCATTCATAATGTTCCTAGCCTCAAACTTGCTTGATATATTGTATCTCTCTTCTATAGCATTATAAAGCTTCTTGGCATTTTCAAGGGTATCCAAACCACTCAACAGGTGCTCAAAAATAGTCCTCTTAATGGTGTATAGACACATGCAATTCGCTATATCCCACTTTTCATAGAATTTCTTTTGTTTAGTGGTGTTTTCGTTGGACAGAGCAGCAAGCTCATCAACACCCAGGGTTATGCCAATCTTAACCATCACCAAGGCATAATGCAACTCCTCACACCATTTCTTAAAATTGGATCCATTTAGAACCTCGATAGTAGTTAGAGATTTATCTACGGTGACAATAATTTTGTGAAACAAAATGCAACAATCATACATTAATGAGCAATTATGGGATAAGCAAACAACATAATTCATTATATCCCAACAATAATTGAAAAGTCCAGGTGTATTACTACAAACTCCCCTTTGGGCAGAGAATGTAACATACTAATTGGTACTTTTCCCATAAATCTAATACAAGAATATCTAAGTTTTAAAAACCTATCCCCTTTGGGCAGATAAATTTTCTAAACTGATATCTAAATAATCTTAATGCTTTATGTGTATCCGAAATTACTCAATACAACTACCCCCTTTAGGTAGGTAATTGCATAAAATAATTCATAACAATCTCATATCCTTTATGATTAAGTAAATCATTTCATTAATATCACCAAATGAGCCACTTAGGTAGCCAAACACTTATATCAATTAATGAAAAAATTTAATCAATCCAAGAATATTGTAATTGTCCAAATCAATCCTTGCATACTTAGCTGAATGTATGCAATAAATTATTCCAAAAATGAAATATTAGATCCAGATGTATTTGATTAGATCCGAAACAATATGTGTTGCATTATAAGTGATGGCTCTAAGTCTCAACAAAAATTCTATTGTCATTATTATTATTTATTTTTTTATGGACTAATATAGGCTGAGAGTACAAAATCTAACCATGTATTTAGGGAGAGTACATACTTCCTAGAGATTCAGAACAGTCTCTTATATTGTATTATACAATAAAATCACAAAAAAATTATGCACAACATTTAATAATTCATGATAAGTTGCATATTAGACATATTAATTTTCATATTTTCTCATGATTTAAATTTTTTTATATACTTATTTTTTAGATTTGACTTATATTTTCTATTTTGTATTGTGAATGAAGGAATAGGAGCAAAATATACGAAAGTTGCCAATTTTGATCAAGTTACAAAATCAGAAGAAATCTTGAAATTCAAGTCAAAATCTACTGAAGTTGACTGAATCAATGTAAAGATTGCAAGTGGAAGATTTTAATTATTAAGGAAGAGGTATGCAATGATCGTCTTTGGCAAGTGTTGAAAAAGGAAAGAAATTTAATTGTAATCAAACTCAATTAGAGAAATTTTCTTTTGAAACAGATTTCGGGGGCTAGGATATTTAGTATTTATAGACTAAGAGTGGAAAGGGAGAGTCTCAATCTTGAATCATCCATTATCATGGACATATATTTTTTTTAGTGTTTTTCTCTGAACTTATGGCTTGCTAAATTTTTAGTCTAGCCAAAGGATAATTAAAGTTTTGGGTTCTTCAAGAATTGTGAGGTCTAATTAGTTTTTATTTTGTTCTTTTATATTTGTACTATTTATATATATTCTGTTCTTATTGAAATTATTGTTTTGATTGATTGTGCAAAAAGGGTCATTTGTTCAATTGTCAGGATAATATATCACCAATTAGAAACCTGAATCCGTAATTATTGAGGCATTCTAATATAAGTGGTAAATAACATAATTGATTACAGATAAGTTTTCAATTCTATGTTAAGAAGATATATAATCTAACTTAAATGAACCTACATGTATGTTTGTTGGTTAGATTTGGTAGTCCCTCTAGTTTTCAATGTTGTTGGTAAATTAAATCTTAAGATCGTATCTAAGATTGTTTAACTGACAAGAGAAATAATTAGATATCGTATCCTGATTATCGAAGAAGTAAGGAGGGACAGGTTGTTAGGTCGTACCAATAACCATAACCAATTTGGTAAAGATTAAAAGAATTCATTTTTGCATCAATGATCAATGCCCTGAACCCATTCTAAAATTATTCTTTTGGTTGGATGTTTTCATCATATTAAGTTTCTCCCAATATTTTTACGAAGTGATTTTTCTTTGTTACATTTTAATTTTTTTTTTCATTACAACAAAATCCCCATTTTACTTTTTAATTATTTTGCAGAAAAATAAATCTAATCAATCTCTTGGGAAACGACTTTACTCAACTATACTACAGTTTTAATTTATTTTGAGTAGGAATTATTATTGTTGGTCTCGACAACCACCAATTTTTGGCGCCGTTGACGGGGATTGATTTTTAATTAGATTTATTTAACTGCCTCATTCTTTTTGTGCAGGTACTGAAGAAATAATGACCGAAGAAGAGAAAACTTTAGGTAGTTGGTTGCACCACCTGTCAATCAACAACCGCTCTGCATTCATTATCCAACTTTGCAAGCATATTTTGAGTTAAGATCGAGTTTGATCCATTTGCTTCCCAAGTTCCATGGTTTTAAAATGAAGACCCTCACAAGCATTTGAAAGAATTTCATGTGGTATGTTCAAGCCTGAAACCACAAGGAGTTACCGAAGAACAAATCAAAATGCGAGCTTTTCCGTTCTCACGAGTTGATAGAGCAAAAGATTGGTTGTTTTATTTACCTCCTGGTTCTATAACCACGTGGACTGAAATGATGAGATTATTCTTGGATAAATTTTTTCCTTCTTCAAGAGCTGTTAGCCTTAGAAGAGAGATATGTGGAATCAAGCAGAAAGATATTGAGACTCTTCACGAATACTGGGAGAGATTTAAGCAACTTTGTGCAAGTTGTCCTCAACATGGGATTTTCGAACAACTCTTAATTCAATATTTTTATGAAGGATTGTTACTCCTGGAAAGATGGATGATGGACGCAGCCAGTGGAGGTGCGATAGTGAACAAGACGCCTAGAGAAGCTAGAGATTTGATTTCCACCATGGCTGCTAACTCTCAGCAGTTTGGATTCAGACAAGATATATCTCACAGGAGAGTAAATGAGGTAAATACACATTCTCTTGAGAATCAAATAGCTAATCTAACATCTGTTGTTCAACAATTGGCTATAGGAATGGGAAACGTGCAACAAGTTAAAGCATGTGGAATTTGTGCTGCTACTGGACACCTAACCGACATGTGCCACACACTTCAAGATGAACCTCATGAGCACGCAAATGTAGTTGGAAGATTTTTAGGTCCACCACAAAGGAATCACGATC
The DNA here is from genome assembly GCA_033439115.1 of Firmiana major. Lineage (NCBI taxonomy): Eukaryota > Viridiplantae > Streptophyta > Magnoliopsida > Malvales > Malvaceae > Firmiana > Firmiana major. The sequence continues at coordinate 8,303,400 of CM065903.1, forward strand.
CATATTCAAATACTTATAACCCAGGGTGGAGAAATCATCCCAACTTGAGTTACGAAGTGAGGCCTCAATTTCAGAATTCTCAATATAAACAGCCCGCTCCACAACAACATCAACCATCTTCAAGTTCAGGTATGTCTCTTGAAGAAATTGTTAAATCACTTGCAATTAACACACAATAATTTCAACAGGAAATAAGGACAAGTATCAAGAAGCTGGAAGATCAAATGAGTCAGCTAACCACTTATGTGAGTAGACTGGAATTTCAAGAAAAATTACCCTCACAAATAATTATTAATCCTAAACAGAATTTCAGTGCAATGACCTTGAGGAGTGGAATTGAGTTGAAGGAGCCTAACAAGACATCCTGAAAGCGTATTCCAGAGGAAGAAGCTGAAAATGAAGTTTCTACACCCCTGCCATAGTTGGATCACCCTAAGGAACCTAATGAAACACAACAAAAAGTTTTGGCACCAATTCCTCCTTTTCTTTTTAGATCATCCAAATCCAAAAAGGAGGAGGAGGAAAAGGAGATTTTTGACATCTTTCGCAAGATTGAGGTAAATATCCCTTTACTTGATGCAATTAAACAAATACCTCGATATGCCAAATTTCTCAAGGAGTTATGCATCAAAAAAGGAAACTGAAAGGTAATGAATTTGTGAGCATGGGTGAGAATGTTTTAGCTATCCTTCAGAAAAAGTTACCTCATAAATGAAAGGATCCAAATATGTTTACTATCCCTTGTAAGGTAGGTAATCTTAAAATTGAAAGAGCAATGTTAGATCTAGGGTCTTTAATTAATGTCATGCATTTGTCTATTTATAAATCTTTGAATGTTGGACCATTAAAAGAGACTGGTGTGATTATTCAGCTTACTAATAAATCTAACTGATGGCTCTTTCGAGAGGGGGGGATGAATCGGTTTTCTAATGTTAATGGCAAATTTAAACTAATTTAAATTTAATTAACAATTAATGAATAAACAATATAATGTAATGAAACAAATTAAAGCAAGATAAGGAAGAGAATATCAAACACAGTGAGTTATAGAGGTTCGACCAATCTCTTGCCTACGTCCTCTCTTCTTGACCTCCTTGCCAAGAGCTTTCTTTCTCTCTTTCAATGAAAGTTACACAATCCCTTTTTCAGGTTAAGGAATAACCTCTCTACCCTTTCTAATACAATGATGTATTCACCCTTTTACAAAATTTATCTCACTGAGGAACAATCCTCTTCTCTCTTAAAGATAGGATGAATATAATATCAAGCTCTTAATGTGGGTAGGACAAATACAGCTTTTTGCACAAGTTTAAAATAACAAACTCAATAAATGAAATTGAAGACAAATAGAATGTAGGATTAAACTCTTGAGAATGTAAGAAATGTGCAGCAATTGTGTTTCTGTTCTCATTGTCTTCAATGCTTGATTATATACTGAAGGATTGGTAGTTGGAGCATTTAATGCTGTTTTTCCCGTTGAGATTTTACAGAAATAGCCGTTGGGTACCTCCAGTAGAATGCCAGATCGATCTACCTTCTTGACCAGATCGATCTCTTAGTTATAGTTCCTGCAAGATCAAGACAAAATGAAGCAAGGAGATCGATCTGTCGAACTGGCAGATCGATCTTCCATCTTCTCTGTTTGAAGCATGATCAATCTATAGATCGATCTTCCTGGTATTGTCTTAGTGAGGAGATCGATCTCTTATCAACCAAGATCGATCTCCTTAGCTCTCTGACTTTGAGGAGATCGATCTCTTCCTATACCAGATCGATCTCTTAAACTCTCTATTTGCATACAGATCGATCTTACAGATCGATCTGCTGCCTTTACCTTTTGTTTTAGGAGAGATCGATCTCTTGCTATACCAGATCGATCTCACCAGCATCCTGTATTAGTCAGATCGATCTTATAACCCATATAAATCAATCTCATTCTTCCTTAATACCTTTGAACAAGTTCATGGCTTAGCAGATCGATCTCATGTCTTCATGAGATCGATCTCTCATCCAAGAAAACCCAGGAGATCGATCTCTCATAACCCAGATCGATCTCTCATCTACAGAAACTTAAGTTCTGGTACTGATAACCTCTAAACATGTTTTCATATCATCTTTATATTATTGAATCTACTTGTTTTGTCATTTCAAAATATATTATCTCAACAATCTCCCCCTTTTTGATATGACAAAACCTATTCAATCAACATGTTTAGTTACCTATTTTCATTTTGCACAAGCTCCCCCTTTTTGTAAGCTCTCCCTTTCTTTTAGCTTTTGACCTCGTTACTTTCTTAACTCCCCCTCATTTTAATCATTCCTTTAAACCTTTAGACATGTTTAAACATTTTTTAATCAACCCACATGTTCTCTCTTCTCCCCCTTTTTGTCATATCAATGGCACTAAAGGTTAAAAGAACAATTCAACTTTCAACACATTGTGCATTTTAAAATAGTAATTCTTTAGAGTATATGGTAACAATAACTAATATATATCATTTCATTCAAGCAAATGCAGTTTCAAAAACAACAAGGAGTACACATGAAAACTAACTAAGCTTATCCCAACATTCATATCCTACGACGAAGGAACTCGATCCATAAGATCCTCAACGTGAGTACGAGTGACTTGAAGCTCATCATACATCGCCTGCTGAGTAGCATGAAGATCTGCAAAGCCTTCATCTATTTTACGGTTCAGCTCCATGATCATCGTCTGCTTAGTGGCATGAAGGTTTGCAAAACCTTCATCGATCTTCCAGTTCAGCTCACTCATCATCGTCACAATGAGCTCCATGCCAGCGGGTGAGGGAGCAGGTGCAGTGGGCTGAGCAGTGGAAGATGATGGACGCTCAGTCGGTGTAGTCGGTGGATCTATGGGCGCATCGGAGGGATCTTCCTCCATGGCTGCAGCAGGCGGTTGTTCTCGTTTCTTCATCCATTCGCCTCGAAAGTCCTTGTAGTAGCCCATGTGGTGGAGTGTCCCGATGTTTAAGACGCTCTTCAGGGAGGGCACTTCACATGTTTCACAGCTGCAGTCCACTTCAAGTCTTTGTAGAAAGTATGCCAATGGTTGCGAAAAAACTATCGTGGTGGCTTGGCCACGTACGATCTTCAACCAATCTTCATAGATAAAATGGACAAGGTTGGATTTTTGACTTGTGGAGTGGATGTGGTGGATCCAAAAATGATCTAATCTCCTAACGGTGGAATGACGGGTACCGAAAGGATGAAGATTCCATGAGATAATGAGGTGGAGTAACCGTAGGTGCATCGGTAGATCACTCGCCTTATCCCCGGGAATGTCAAATTCTAAGGGGACTTCCTCATCTTCATTGGTTAAGCCTTCATTGCTTATGTGGAAAGCTTGGGCTAAGACTTCAGGGTCTATTGCAATTAACTTACCCATGACATATGTTGTAAACTCGAGAATTTTACAAGTATCGTCAGGATCATATGTGAGTTCGGCATTTGAAAAGAATGCCCTGACGATGTTTGGGGTACGAGAGTATTGATTTTTAGAAACGAAATCCAACCAAATTCTTCAAATTTGGGTAGATAAGGAAAATCAATACGGTTTAAGAAGGAAAAATCGATGGTTCGTCAATGTTTAATTGGCATGGTGAAAAAATACTCTTCATATCTCTTCCTTTTTGCAGGTGTTTTAAAATACCTGTTAAAGGTAGTGACTGAAGGGGGTGGATTGGATTGGGAAGATGACCCTTGATCGACACTAGGTCGATGAGGTTTTTGGCCTACTCTCTTAAGTCTGGGCATTATTCTAGACACTTGAAGGACTCTAGATAATCTTAAAACTAGTTTACTAACAACCTAACCAATGGAACAGTAGCTAGATTTGACCTAGTGAGAAATTGAGCACAAAACTTAAGAAATTTTGAAAAAAAATCAGGAATGTGGGTTACTATACCAGTAAACGAAGGAGAGATGTGACGAAGACCGTACTGAGATCGATCTGAGGAGGAATCGAGAGAGGAGGTGCGACAGGAGGTTAGGGATTTGAGATTTTGGAAATTTGAAATTTGGAGATTTTTCGCCAGTTTTTATAGTCCAGGGCACAGGAGATCGATCTGTCGAGACGACAGATCGATCTGTCATTTTCAAAAGCCCGAAGAGATCGATCTGTGGTTTCACAAGATCGATCTTCAGAATACAGAAGCTTGAGGAGATCGATCTGTCGTATGCACAGATCAATCTGCTGTTTGACAGAGGCTTAGGGAGATCGATCTGCCAAATGCATAGATCGATCTTCAGAATACAGAGGCTTGAGGAGATCGATCTGTCGTATGCACAGATCGATCTGCAGTTTAATAGAGGCTTAAGGAGATCGATCTTATGGATAAAAGATCGATCTGCCTAGCTTAACCTTAATGCTTTAGGCTTATTTGAAGTATGGAGATCGATCTATATTGATAGAAGATCGATCTCTCATACTCTTTGCCCAAAAAAATCTTTGAAAAGCTCTTTTAAAACAAACTTAAAATCAAGATTTTGAAGCATATACATCTGAAGGAACGTTCATGAGTCCTAATTCACCTCTAAGGACACAAAACCTATCTCTATCAAGAGGTTTGGTGAATATATCAACTATTTGATGTAGGGTGTCAATATACTCTAGAATTATATCTCCCTTTTGAACATGGTCTCTAAGAAAATGGTGCCTAATCTCAATGTGCTTAGTTCTAGAGTGTTGAATAAGATTTTTAGATAGATTGATAGCACTGGTATTATCACATTTAATGGAGATTTGTTTCATGTCAATACCATAATCTTTCATTTGTTGTTTAATCCATAACACTTGAGCACTACAACTACCTGCTGCTATGTATTCAGCTTCAGTTGTGGACTGAGCCACACTGTTTTGTTTCTTAGAGAACCAGGAGATTAATCTATTCCCTAAGAATTGGCAAGTACCTGAAGTACTTTTCCTATCTATTTTGCATCCTCCAAAATCTGCATCTGAAAATGCATGAAGTGTAAAAGTGGAGTCCTTGGGGGTACCAAAGTCCTAGAGAGGGAGTGTCCTTAAGGTATCTAAAGATCCTTTTGGTTGCTAATAAGTGTAATTCCCTAGGAGAGGATTGAAACCTAGCACAAAGGCATACACTAAACAATATATCTGGTCTACTTGCAGTTAAATATAGCAATGAACCAATCATAGGCCTATAGAGTTTAGTGTCTACACACTTACCACTTTCATCTTTATCAAGCTTGATGTTGGTGCCCATTGGAGTTGCTTGAGGTTTGCAATTGTCCATTCCAAATCGCTTGAGCAAATCCTTAGTATACTTTGCTTGATTGATAAAGGTTCCATCCTTTGTTTGCTTCACTTGAAGTCCCAAGAGGAAAGTGAGCTCTCCCATCATGCTCATTTCAAATTCACCTTGCATGATCTTAGCAAATTCTTGGCATAAAGATTCATTAGTTGATCCAAAAATAATATCATCTACATACACTTGAACAACTAGTAAATCTTTATTTTTATTTTTAATAAACAAAGTGGTATCTACTTTTCCTCTTGAAAATCCTTTCTCTATTAAGAATTTTGACAATCTTTCATACCAAGCTCTAGGAGCTTGTTTCAAACCATAGAGTGCCTTAGATAGTCTGAAAACATGTTCAGAAAATTCATGATTTTCAAAGCCGGGAGGTTGCTCAACATAGACTTCTTCATTAATGAAACCATTCAAGAATGCACTCTTTACATCCATTTGATATAACTTGAAGTTTTTATAGCAAGCAAAGGCAAGTAACATTCTAATAGCTTCTAATCATCATAGTCTATTCCTTCTTCTTGTCTATAGCCTTGTGCAACTAATCTAGCCTTGTTTCTTATAATCACACTATTTTCATCCATCTTGTTCTTGAATATCCATTTAGTTCCAATTATAGAGTGATCACTAGGCCTAGGAACTAGTTTCCACACTTTGCTTCTCTCAAATTGATTTAATTCTTCTTGCATTGCTAAGAACCAATTATTGTCATCTAAGGCTTCATTTACATTTCTAGGTTCTATTTGAGATACAAAGGCTATATATTGACACACATTCCTTAGAGATGATCTAGTTCTAACTCCAAGAGTTGGATCTCCTACTATTTCACAATCTTTTACATATTCTAACTCTCTTGGTGCTCTAGACTCTCTCTCTAATATCTCTATTTCTTCTTCATCTTCTTTATTTAAGTCAAGTTTTTCTACTAAATCTTCTTCCAAATTTGGAATTTCCTCAAATATTCCAACATCCTCATCATTGGTTGAATCTTTAACTACATCATTTGACTCATCAAATATAACATGAATTGATTCTTCAACCATCAATGTTCTTTTGTTATATACTCTATAAGCCTTTGAATTCAAGGAATATCCTAGAAAGATTCCCTCATCACTCTTGGCATCAAATTTTCCTAAGTTATCTTTCCCATTATTTAAGACAAAACATTTGCACCCAAAAGGATGGAAGTAGCTAATGTTAGGCTTCTTACCTTTTTAGAGCTCATAAGGAGTTTTCTTTAGCATGAGTCTAATCATAGCTCTATTAATGATATAACAAGATGTGTTTATAGCTTCAGCCCAAAAGTATTTTGGTAAATTATTCTCACACAACATAGTTCTAGCCATTTCTTCCAATGTCCTATTTCTTCTCTCAACTACACCATTTTGTTGTGGTGTCCTAGGGGCTGAAAAATTATGGCTAATTCCTTGATCATTGCAATACTCATCAAATCCTATATTTTCAAATTTCTTGCCATGATCACTTCTAATACTAGTTATTGTGTATCCTTTTTCATTTTGAGTCACTTTAGTATAAGCTATGAATTTTTCTAAGGCTTCATTTTTCATTCTTAAAAAGAACACCCAAGTGAACCTAGTGTAATCATCAACTATTACAAATCCATAGTGTTTCCCACCAAGGCTTGTTGTTCTAGTTGGTCCAAATAAGTCTAAGTGGAGTAATTGAAAACGCCTAGTGGTGGATACACTATTCTTAGGCTTAAATGTTGTCCTTTTATGTTTTCCTTTAACACAAGCTTCACATATTTTGTCATAGTCAAAGGACATTTTGGGCAATCCTATAACTAGATCCTTTCTAGCTAACTTAGATAGTACATGCATGCTAGCATGACCTAGTATTCTCTGTCATAACCATGATTCTTTTTCTTTATCTACCATTAGGCATATGTTTTCATTCTTAAGTTCATTAAGACAGACAATGTATATATTACCTTGCCTATGACCTAGAAAAGGAACTTTATTTGACTTAGGATCTATAACATGACATTTCATGCAATCAAAAATTATTTTGTAACCTTTGTCACAAAGTTGACTTATGCTTAGTAAGTTATGCTTTAGACCCCTAACAAGCAATACTTTTTCTAATGAAAAATAGTAATTACCTATTGAGCCACTTGTAAGACCCGAATTTAATAAAAATACGAAAACTAAATAAGAAAAGATAGAGGAAGTATGAAGGAAGTCGGGTTAAATTAATCCCGAACACGTGTAAGGGCAAAACGGTCAAAGGACCGAAAGCCGGAGTAAATTCGATAAGGAAATTTAATTAAAAATAAGGATTTAAGAAATCTTGGTCAATAAAGATGAAATAAAATTATTTCGGATTAAATTGATCAAGATATTAATTTATTGGAATTAATCGGGATTAATCGGGATTTTTAGTTCAGAAAAATAATCCCGAAAATAATCGAAAAATATACTGAAAAGTCACTCGGGACAATATCCCGAAAATACGGAGCAATTATACCCGAAAAATAGGTTAAAATATAATAAATAAATTAAATAAAATTAAATTAATTAATTTAGAATAAAATAATAATTTTAAGGGATATTTGGGTATTTTTAATGTATTTTAATAAATAAAAATAAATTGTTAAATAAGATAATAAATTGTAAAAAAAAAAAAAAAAAAAAAAAAGAAGAAAATTGAAAAAAAAAAAAAAAGAAAAGAGAAGAGAGAGAAGAAACCATCGGGGAGAGAGAAAGAAGCAGAGAAGCCGAAAACGAAGCAAACGGAGGCAGAAGGCCCGACCACCGTCCGGCGGCCAACGGCCCGGCCAAGGGCCGGAAAAGAAAGAGGGGAGGCCGGTGATCTTAATGGCACCGGCGGTGCAGCCCACCGACGCCGGAGGAAGCCGATCGGAGGAGAGAAAAGCCGTGGGAAAGAGAGGGTCACCGGCGGCGAACGGCGGCGACCCAGCCTGAACCAAGGCCCGATTTTGAGAGCCCAGGCGACGGCGGTGCTTTTGAGACCGGTGGCAGCCGACGAGACGGCCGGAATCGGCGGCGACGGCCAAGAGGGGAAAACGGGTCCGACGGCCGAGAGGGAGAAGTGCCGGACCGGCGGCGTTCCGGCGAGCTTGACCCAAACCGAGGCCAGAATCGTGATGCGGACGACCCAGCGGAGCGTTTGGCGGTGGAAGCCGGCAGAGAACCGGCCGGCAAGGTGGCGAACCGGCGGTGAACCGGTCGAACCGGGGTGAACCGGCGGTCTGAACCGGTCCGAACCGGACTGAACCGGTTCAGCCAAAAAGAGGGGAAAAAAGGGAGAAAAAGGGAAAAGGAAAAAGAGGAAAAAATTGGGGAAAATTCCGGTGATGCAATCGAGCTTCGGGTAAGTCGATGAGCGGTCAAATTGACCGATTTAAATTTGGAATATTTTATTTAATTAATTTTGGGCTGAGAACTTACCCGGAAAAATTATGGAATTGTGTAGCTCGACGATTGGCATCCAGCGAGGGCTCGAGACAGCCTCGATTTGCGGACTAGCATGGAATCTCGGGTAAGTGACCCCTATTTACGACAATTTCCTCGTTATGCGTGATATTGATTAAATTTACGCATAAATTGAATTAATTTATGAAAATTTAGATTAATTGTCGTAAATATTAAATTTAGCTATTCGAGAATTAGAACGAGGCTCAATAAATTATTGATGGGCCCAATGAGCCCAATAGGCCTCGATAAAGAGAAAATTAAGTGAAAAACGGGCTTAAGGCCGATTAAGGCCCATTAAGGTGCAATCGGGCCCAATAGGGGTAAACGGGCCCAATGATTTAAATTAAGCCCAGAAAAGATTAAGTACAATTAAATCATAATATCTGACCTGAGGAATATTAATACGCAGTTCCGGGCATTGGATTGGAAACATATCGGACTGCGCGATGGGACTACATTGGAAAAGAGAAAGGTCAGACTCGACGAGAATCGAGGTAAGGGAATTCTGCGGACTGCTAGAGGTAACAGTACGCAATTTTAAATTCATATGCAGTCCTTTAAAATATCCTGAAGGGTCTAGAGGTCAAATAATAATTTTAGTGCCCCGAATGGGCAAATTACTAAAATACCCTTGTTAAGGGTAAAATTCTAAAAATCTAGGAAAAATTGGGAGGAGCAAGGACAAGAGGTTCCTGCTCGTTCTGGAGATATTTCAACGCATGCATGAGTAGGCTGGCTCGCCTTGAAAGAAAGTGCACCGCATTGCATACTTTCAACGTGAAATTGATTTGAAAACTGTTTTGAGTAAATAGAGCCGCCTACGTGTTTTATTGACATATGACGTGCTAGAGCTCAGCTCGCACGGTAATTTCGATTTGTGTGATGCATGCATTAGTGCTGGAGCGAGAGCTCGCACTAGAGTTTTACATGCATAGGTGCTAGAGTATAACTCGCACCAGATTTCACATGCTCTTTCGTGACACGGTGCTAGAGTCTGACTCGCACCATATTTTTACATGATTTTCGAGACAGGGTGCTGGAGTTTAACCCGCACCAGTATTTATAAAATTTTCATGTGATTTATAATATACAGAGTGCTGAGCTTAGCTCGCACTAGTTTTACCGGATTTGTGGAGTACCGCTGTCTGCCCTTGGAGTCAGCCAAAAGGCCCAACAGGCTCAAGAGACCTCTTAGGTGGGGTGAGAGTGAGGGATGAGGTTGGCGGCCTTGTGGGGATGTAAGCGGGCTCTGCCAGTTGACGTGTTTTGATGAGAGTGCTGAGCATCGCTCACACAGATTTTATGAGAACATGCGATGAGCCGTGCTTGGAGCATCGGGTAGACTGTGTGTCACCGATTTAATAGGCTCGCACGTGCGTTTTGAGACATGGCATGAGTATTGAGAAACAAACCTCTGTGGGAAGCAGGCCAATTGGGCCGGAGTACCTAGAGATATTACATGGGTTCATGGAGTACGATGTACCGTGCAAGTAGCATGGAGTACGATGTACCGTGTTGTATCTTCGGATACGGCATCTCCGGATGCAGCATCTTCGGATGCCGGGGATCGGATAAGACTGACGGGATGGACTGACCCACCTCCCGGGCGGTTCCCGATCATGGTGAGAACCCGCACACTAGGATCCGTGTAGCTGAGGAACTCACGAGGACAGATGTGGCCATAGTCCTAGTTATTTACCTATATACAGACGTTGCCTAGTCTCGCATGTTGATGATTTCTATGATGATTTAAACTGGGTTTTAAAACTAAATTGCATGATGGTATTTCCATGCTTTTCAAAACCCACGTGTGATGTAAATGTTTTCATGATTTTGTGTGAGTCAGGATCACCCGCAGGAGGGGTCGAGTCCTGACTTTATTGTCAAAATCTTAATTGAGAAAGAAATGATTTATGATAATTGCATGTTGATTTTCCGTGCAAATGTATTTTACATATCATCATAATGCATAGCATTGTTTTAAAATGTGTGGAGAAAGGGTGGTTTATGCATGGCACTACGTTCATGTAGGTAGTATGGTTACCTACTTGTTCGTAGGATTGCCTTACTGAGCTTGATGTGCTCACCCCTTTCATTTTCTCCCACAGATGATCTCCAGTTGAAGTTGAGGCGACTCAGTACTGCATTCCGGATATCCGCTGCTGCCCATCAACATAAGGTATATACACTTGTACTTATTGTATCTACATAAGCATAGCACAGTAACATGATTGTAAGTAACTTTAGGGGATGTATAAATAATATAACAATTATAAATGACTGGAGAAGAAATAAGTACTAGGGTAGATGTATGGTGGGACTGGCATTGACGCACAGCCCAATTAGTAGTGGAGTGTTGGTCACGATTCGAGGACAGGTAAGAATTAAGTAAGAAAATAAACAAAAACGCGAAAAAATTCACTCTGATTTTTGGATAGTTGGGTCGTGACAATTATTTTGGTATCAGAGCGTAATTGGTCTGATGTGTGTCAGTGTCAGAAGTTAAGAATTACATCCCCGTGTTACTGTGCTTAGTTAGATACAATAGTGTATATCGAGATGGGCTTGACTAAGAAATGGTTGAGAATGCAGGAATGCCTAATATGAGTCGCGCTAAATGAGATAGTGCACGAGGCAGAGGTCGTAGAGGTAGACCTGAGTCTGCTAAGTCGTGCTGAGTTTGGCTATGAAAATCAGTATGAGATTGAAATAGAGGCGAATGTTGAGCATGCCTCACAGAGTCCGACAGAGAGATCGGACAGTATTGAGACACGCTTCGCGAGATTGGAGCGGAGTGTGGAGATTATTTTGAGGAGCTAATTACTCAGATTATGTACGAGATCAGAGGGCGCAGCGGAGCATTGGTGAAAACCCGCTCGACCCATCTTAAGAGCTGATATGAGAAATGATTATGGATGTATTCCGGTGACAGGATATCCTGGACATGATTTAAAGGAAATTTTGGATTAAAGTCCTTACTCTGACCCAGAGGATTTAATTTATTGACGAGTATGGAGACTCGATTATATTCTGGGCAGATATTACCTCGACACTATGAAAAGTGACAGTCGAGATGTCTAAAAGTTTATGGAAGGGCTCAGATTTTCAATTAGAGTCCGATTGGCCCGTGAGATATTACCTATACCGAGGCAGTGCACAGATTTACAGTTGGGTAAATAAGAACATGAATTGCACGCCTCTGAGACTTGGAAAGGTAGTGAGGGCCGAGATAGAGACAGAAAGAAAAGCGAGAAATGACAAGGATGTCAAAAATGAGAAAATTGGTAATTGGTAAAAGATCTGATGTAACGAGTTATGGGCTAAGATAATTGGTAAGGCCCTAGTGCATCTAATTTTGGGCACTCTTGTGGGCATTGTGATTGGAGGACCCCGACCTGCTACGAAGCAGAGTAGCAGTGTCATTACTGTGGAATGTGTGGTGGATACCACAGAAGGAGCGTCTATACCTACACGGTATTGATGAAAATGGTCGTTAAGTGTGGTATGATGGACCATTGATTTTGATTACACAGAGTTGGGCGAAATCGCCCCACAAAAAAGTAAAGAGACAGAGAAAAATTTCGTTGTTATAGCTGAAAACGAAAAGGGAGGCCATACAGAGAAAAATTTCGTTGTTATAGCTGAAAACGAAAAGGGAGGCCATAGCCGAAGAGAAAAAGGAAAGTAGGCTATTGGACGAAGGCGAGTGGATGTCTTGGACCAGGATGCTATTGATGTTTCATGGATGTGGTGTAAGATACCACACTTGTTATGAATAACGAAGTACATATGTTCATTAATCCTGTGCCACATATTTATTCATACCGCCTTCATTCGCATATAAGTGAGTAAAAGGCATGAATGCCTACGTCATCGGTTACAATATGGGTAAATGAGTACCCCAATAGAGGAGGATGAATTAACGGAATATAGATATAGAGATTTTAAGTTGATAAACAGGGGTGTAACGGTTGAAATTACAGGAGTAAAGGATGTACTCACAGAATGAATAAAGACAAGAGTTTCATTATAATTGATACGCAAAGGAGAAAATCTTCGAGATAAGATAGATCCTAAGTACAAGATGTATTGGAGTAGAGATATATGCTAGATAAGGAATACCTTTAATATGCGAAGTAATTGAGGTTAAACAATTAGTAGCGAATACAAATTATAACCAAGGACAAATATGGGTATAACCATAACCGGTAGTTGTGGTTAAGTCTGAAGGCTAATAAAGGTATTTCAAAATACCTCCCCGCCTGAAGACTTGACAGCATCTAGATATATATATATATATAATCTATAACGGGAAATCGATCATCGTAATAAATACCTTTAGCATTAGGTTACCTTACTAAGACGATAAGAACATTAAAATTCGACAAATTATAAAGGTTAACGTAGTAAAATTTGATAAGAGCCGTTAAGATAAGAAAAGGAAATAGCGCAGGTTAGCACCTGGAAAACGTAAGCGGTTGAGAAGGATCTTGTACGCCTTGCGTAAATAAGTCAAGGATTAGATCGAGTGTAATCATCATTAACGGTGATATGCTGGGAGTAGTTAAAGCCTAGGGCGAATTATAAGCAACAATTGGAAGATAGCTTTTACAGATGGATTATTGCGAGATTTAAAATGGTATACCCTGTTGACACGTTTAACTAAGAAAACGTGATCTTGGAATAAGATGATAAATAAGATGATAGATGTGACGTGAATTTGGCGTGATGAAGTATGAACTGACCACCATGATTAATTTCACCATGCCCAACAGCTCAAGAGGTTTTTCAGTGAGTATGAATGCCTCAAAGTTATGATGGAGCTGTGTATTGATGTATAATGGGAAGATAGTCAATTTTGGAGTCAGACAACTCTTCGATCACGAAATAAACTATCTGACCCATGATTTAAAGTTGGCAACAGTATTTGTACCGAGGATATGGTACTATTATGTACAGGGTGAGGAATTATGGATATGCACTGATCATAGAGCCCGAGTATCTGTTTTCACAAAAAGGGGCGAATATGAAAATACATATTGGGTTAGAGCTTCTGAGAGATTTTGATTTATGAGAATTGTACCACCCAAGAAAGGCGAATGTGATGACTGATGCCTTGAGCAGAAAGAGCCTCGGGATGGTACCACATATGATGGTCAGGGAGCGTGAGCTGCTAGATGCAGTTGTGGACCTCAGTATTGATGTGATCCCTTCTGAGGATGACAGTGATTGTGTGACAGCTAGCCTGATGACTAGTACCGGATGAGAGTGCCCGGATTTGCCAGGCTTAGCGTGATGATCGACCGGATGTCGATAGTTTGGGTCTGATTCAGAAGGGTACAGTGATAGAGTTCACAGTGGGTGAAAATGAGTTACTGAGGATTCAGAGACAGTATGAGTGCTCCCCAGGACCACAGTTGATGAGATAGTGATATTGTCAGAAGCTCACTCTTCGGGATATACAGTGCATGCGGAAGGTAATAATAATATATATTAAAATCTCAAAAGGGGTATGGGTGGTCAGATGTGAAAAGAGATATTGGTGGAGATTGTAGAAAAGTGCCTAGTGTGTCAGCAGAGTAAGGTAGAGTATTAAAAGTCTGCAGAGTTATTGCAGCACCTACCTATATCGACACGGCACGAAAAACGAGAGTAAGTCTCCATGAATGTCGTGATGGGTTATAGGAGACCCGGATAAATCAGGAGACTAGTTGGATGGTAGTCGATAGAGTGACTAAGTCCACCCACCTTCTGGTTATGAACTCCCCAGATACTCAGAGTGTGTATGAGGATTCAGGTATAAGAAAGATTGTGGAACATTAAGTAGCGTTCCAGTGAGCATGGTATCATATAGGGATTCCCGCTCCACTTCCTACCTCAGGGAATATTTTTAGGAAGCTATGGGAACCCGACTGAGTATTAGCACAGCTTTACATCCTCAGACAGATGGTCAGTCAGGGAGGACTGTACAAGTTCTGGAGGATCCGATGAAAGCGTGTGCCATTGATTTTATAAGCTCCTGGAATGATCAGTTGATTTCTAATTGAAGTCGCCAATAACGACAATTGGCAATTGAGTATCGGGATAACGAGATATGAGGCAGTGTATAGCTGTAGGGGCTGTTCCCCAAATTAGATAAGAAAGAGTGGGTGACAGGTAGAAATTATTTCTGACTTTGGATAATAAGTCTCTGAGGATGTTTAGTTAAGGATGAGAGATTAAGAACACCTCAGAACAGATAGAAAAATATTGGAATTCACCCTTGGTGAATTATTATGGTTGAAAGTTACACGTCCTAAGAGAATAAGGACATAGCGGAACTTTTGGAAGAAGTAAATTGAGTTGAGCTGGATCGAATTCTTGAGAGATTGGACAAGTGGGAGATAAGACCTGTAGGTTGTTGTTAATCACTTGGATTAATAGGCACCCACAATGTGTCCCAGCTTATGATGCTTCGGTACTACTATCCAGATCCAGCAGAGGTGATAGGATATGAACTCCAAAAGTTCAGTTTAATGAAAATATGAGTATATTGAAGAAGTTGATTCGGGCATTGAACAGGAAAGAGACAGTATTGGGGTTTAAGATAATCTCCCTAATTAAAGTCCTTTGGTAGTAATACACTCCGAAGAAGGTCGCATAAATTTTAAGAGTATGATATGATCGATATACCCGGAGTTGTATATGGACTCATATGACTTGGTTCTAATTTGGAGGACCAAATTCCTTAAGTGGGGGAGAATTGTAAGACCCGAATTTAATAAAAATACGAAAACTAAATAAGAAAAGATAGAGGAAGTATGAAGGAAGTCGGGTTAAATTAATCCCGAACACGTGTAAGGGCAAAACGGTCAAAGGACCGAAAGCCGGAGTAAATTCGATAAGGAAATTTAATTAAAAATAAGGATTTAAGAAATCTTGGTCAATAAAGATGAAATAAAATTATTTCGGATTAAATTGATCAAGATATTAATTTATTGGAATTAATCGGGATTAATCGGGATTTTTAGTTCAGAAAAATAATCCCGAAAATAATCGAAAAATATACTGAAAAGTCACTCGGGACAATATCCCGAAAATACGGAGCAATTATACCCGAAAAATAGGTTAAAATATAATAAATAAATTAAATAAAATTAAATTAATTAATTTAGAATAAAATAATAATTTTAAGGGATATTTGGGTATTTTTAATGTATTTTAATAAATAAAAATAAATTGTTAAATAAGATAATAAATTGTAAAAAAAAAAAAAAAAGAAGAGAATTGAAAAAAAAAAAAAAAAAAAAGAGAAGAGAGAGAAGAAACCATCGGGGAGAGAGAAAGAAGCAGAGAAGCCGAAAACGAAGCAAACGGAGGCAGAAGGCCCGACCACCGTCCGGCGGCCAACGGCCCGGCCAAGGGCCGGAAAAGAAAGAGGGGAGGCCGGTGATCTTAATGGCACCGGCGGTGCAGCCCACCGACGCCGGAGGAAGCCGATCGGAGGAGAGAAAAGCCGTGGGAAAGAGAGGGTCACCGGCGGCGAACGGCGGCGACCCAGCCTGAACCAAGGCCCGATTTTGAGAGCCCAGGCGACGGCGGTGCTTTTGAGACCGGTGGCAGCCGACGAGACGGCCGGAATCGGCGGCGACGGCCAAGAGGGGAAAACGGGTCCGACGGCCGAGAGGGAGAAGTGCCGGACCGGCGGCGTTCCGGCGAGCTTGACCCAAACCGAGGCCAGAATCGTGATGCGGACGACCCAGCGGAGCGTTTGGCGGTGGAAGCCGGCAGAGAACCGGCCGGCAAGGTGGCGAACCGGCGGTGAACCGGTCGAACCGGGGTGAACCGGCGGTCTGAACCGGTCCGAACCGGACTGAACCGGTTCAGCCAAAAAGAGGGGAAAAAAGGGAGAAAAAGGGAAAAGGAAAAAGAGGAAAAAATTGGGGAAAATTCCGGTGATGCAATCGAGCTTCGGGTAAGTCGATGAGCGGTCAAATTGACCGATTTAAATTTGGAATATTTTATTTAATTAATTTTGGGCTGAGAACTTACCCGGAAAAATTATGGAATTGTGTAGCTCGACGATTGGCATCCAGCGAGGGCTCGAGACAGCCTCGATTTGCGGACTAGCATGGAATCTCGGGTAAGTGACCCCTATTTACGACAATTTCCTCGTTATGCGTGATATTGATTAAATTTACGCATAAATTGAATTAATTTATGAAAATTTAGATTAATTGTCGTAAATATTAAATTTAGCTATTCGAGAATTAGAACGAGGCTCAATAAATTATTGATGGGCCCAATGAGCCCAATAGGCCTCGATAAAGAGAAAATTAAGTGAAAAACGGGCTTAAGGCCGATTAAGGCCCATTAAGGTGCAATCGGGCCCAATAGGGGTAAACGGGCCCAATGATTTAAATTAAGCCCAGAAAAGATTAAGTACAATTAAATCATAATATCTGACCTGAGGAATATTAATACGCAGTTCCGGGCATTGGATTGGAAACATATCGGACTGCGCGATGGGACTACATTGGAAAAGAGAAAGGTCAGACTCGACGAGAATCGAGGTAAGGGAATTCTGCGGACTGCTAGAGGTAACAGTACGCAATTTTAAATTCATATGCAGTCCTTTAAAATATCCTGAAGGGTCTAGAGGTCAAATAATAATTTTAGTGCCCCGAATGGGCAAATTACTAAAATACCCTTGTTAAGGGTAAAATTCTAAAAATCTAGGAAAAATTGGGAGGAGCAAGGACAAGAGGTTCCTGCTCGTTCTGGAGATATTTCAACGCATGCATGAGTAGGCTGGCTCGCCTTGAAAGAAAGTGCACCGCATTGCATACTTTCAACGTGAAATTGATTTGAAAACTGTTTTGAGTAAATAGAGCCGCCTACGTGTTTTATTGACATATGACGTGCTAGAGCTCAGCTCGCACGGTAATTTCGATTTGTGTGATGCATGCATTAGTGCTGGAGCGAGAGCTCGCACTAGAGTTTTACATGCATAGGTGCTAGAGTATAACTCGCACCAGATTTCACATGCTCTTTCGTGACACGGTGCTAGAGTCTGACTCGCACCATATTTTTACATGATTTTCGAGACAGGGTGCTGGAGTTTAACCCGCACCAGTATTTATAAAATTTTCATGTGATTTATAATATACAGAGTGCTGAGCTTAGCTCGCACTAGTTTTACCGGATTTGTGGAGTACCGCTGTCTGCCCTTGGAGTCAGCCAAAAGGCCCAACAGGCTCAAGAGACCTCTTAGGTGGGGTGAGAGTGAGGGATGAGGTTGGCGGCCTTGTGGGGATGTAAGCGGGCTCTGCCAGTTGACGTGTTTTGATGAGAGTGCTGAGCATCGCTCACACAGATTTTATGAGAACATGCGATGAGCCGTGCTTGGAGCATCGGGTAGACTGTGTGTCACCGATTTAATAGGCTCGCACGTGCGTTTTGAGACATGGCATGAGTATTGAGAAACAAACCTCTGTGGGAAGCAGGCCAATTGGGCCGGAGTACCTAGAGATATTACATGGGTTCATGGAGTACGATGTACCGTGCAAGTAGCATGGAGTACGATGTACCGTGTTGTATCTTCGGATACGGCATCTCCGGATGCAGCATCTTCGGATGCCGGGGATCGGATAAGACTGACGGGATGGACTGACCCACCTCCCGGGCGGTTCCCGATCATGGTGAGAACCCGCACACTAGGATCCGTGTAGCTGAGGAACTCACGAGGACAGATGTGGCCATAGTCCTAGTTATTTACCTATATACAGACGTTGCCTAGTCTCGCATGTTGATGATTTCTATGATGATTTAAACTGGGTTTTAAAACTAAATTGCATGATGGTATTTCCATGCTTTTCAAAACCCACGTGTGATGTAAATGTTTTCATGATTTTGTGTGAGTCAGGATCACCCGCAGGAGGGGTCGAGTCCTGACTTTATTGTCAAAATCTTAATTGAGAAAGAAATGATTTATGATAATTGCATGTTGATTTTCCGTGCAAATGTATTTTACATATCATCATAATGCATAGCATTGTTTTAAAATGTGTGGAGAAAGGGTGGTTTATGCATGGCACTACGTTCATGTAGGTAGTATGGTTACCTACTTGTTCGTAGGATTGCCTTACTGAGCTTGATGTGCTCACCCCTTTCATTTTCTCCCACAGATGATCTCCAGTTGAAGTTGAGGCGACTCAGTACTGCATTCCGGATATCCGCTGCTGCCCATCAACATAAGGTATATACACTTGTACTTATTGTATCTACATAAGCATAGCACAGTAACATGATTGTAAGTAACTTTAGGGGATGTATAAATAATATAACAATTATAAATGACTGGAGAAGAAATAAGTACTAGGGTAGATGTATGGTGGGACTGGCATTGACGCACAGCCCAATTAGTAGTGGAGTGTTGGTCACGATTCGAGGACAGGTAAGAATTAAGTAAGAAAATAAACAAAAACGCGAAAAAATTCACTCTGATTTTTGGATAGTTGGGTCGTGACACCACTACCTTCAACTTGACCTTTGGAGTTGTCCCCAAACGTGACTTCTCCACTAACTTTTGATTTAAATGAGTTGAAGTGGCTTCTATCACCCGTCATGTGCCTTGAGCATCCACTGTCCAAGTACCAAGCTTCCTTTGATTTAGCTTTGTGGCTATGCTCAATCACCTATAATCAAAACATTCAACTCAAGTTTTAGGTACCCAAATTCTCTTGGGTCCTTTGAGGTTAGTGAAAGTAATTCTTGATCCCTTTGGGATCCATTTTACCAATGCATTAAGGTCTTTTGAATTAATTATTTCTTTTAGTACCCAAATTCTTTTTACTGTCTTTCCCTTAATAGTGGTCAACTTCATATTGCAATTATGTGATGCATGTCCATTTTTATTACAATATGAACAAGTAGTTGAAGGTTTATTCATGCTCTTTCTAGCAATGAAGCTTTTGAGATAAGTCTCTCTACTTTTTGCATTATATCCTAACCCATTTTTATCAAAGAATGCTCTTTAAGTTTCTAACATGTTATCTAACTTTTGTTGTCCCATATAAAATCTATTAAAGGAATTATGTAAATTACAATTTTTTTCTTTTAAGTCACAAATTTCAAGATTTGTAATTTCTAGTTTCTTTTCACATTCTAATTTGTCCTCTAGCATTAACTCATTTTCTTTCTTTAATTTAGATATTATCTTTTTGTATTTCATACTCATGCATTCATATTCCAATGCAAGATCATCAAAGGCATCTTGAAATTCATCAAAAGAATATTCATTGAGTTTTGAAGTTACCTTTTCATCCTCAATAGCCATGAAGCACAAGTTGGCAATGTCCTCATTTGAGTCATCATCGGAGCAGTCACTGTCGCTCCATGTAGCCACCATTGCCTTCTTTTTGTGGAACCTATCATTGGACCTTTTAAGAAGAGGGCAATTAAACTTAATGTGTCCTGGTTTTTTAAATTCATAACACACGATTGTATCTTTTCTTCCTACCTCTTCTTGATCTCTCTTGAGGTTTCTCCTATTACTACCACTAGCTCTCATTCTCATGAACTTGTTAAATCTTTTGGAAAACATTGCCATCTCAAGATCCTCTTCACTACCACTCTCATTCTTAATCTTCTCTTAAGCAGTAGATTTTAGAGCAACTCTCACTTTCTTGGGTGGCTCTTCATTTCTTCTCAACTTCTTCTCATAAGTGAGTAGTGATCCTATTAATTCATCTAAAGACAATGTGTGAGGATCCTTAGATTCCTCAATTGCAGTCACTTTTACCTCCCATGATTTTGGTAGGCTATTTAATATTTTCTTGACCATTTCTATATTAGAGTATATTTTTCTAATGATTTTAATCCATTAAAATCTAGTGAACATATCACTGATTGACTCTCCATCTTTCATTCTAAATAGCTCATAGTCATGTGTGAGCATTCCTACCTTAGTCTCTTTCACTTGGGTTGTACCTTCATGAGTTATTGCCAATTTATCCCAAATCTGTTTAGCATTGTCACATCCAGAGACTCTATTGTATTCATTTGGCCCTAAAGCACAAAAGATAGTGTGCATGGCCTTAGCATTCAACTGAGCACATTTAATATCGTTTGAATCCCATTCATCTTCTTCCTTAGGGATATCTCTTCCCTCTATTCTTTTTGTAGGGATTTGAGGTCCTTTGGTGATAATCCTCCATATTTCATAGTCATTTGCTTGAATGAATAACATCATCCTAGTCTTCCAATAAGTATAATGTTCCCCATTGAACATAGAAGGCCTAACTGTAGAGTACCCCTCTCCTACTAAGCTAGTTGCTATATTGTTGTGAGCCATTTGATCGTTTCTAACTCTTAGAAAGTTATTCCTATATGATCAAAGAGTCCTAGCTCTGATACCAATTGATGGCTCTTCCGAGAGGGGGGTGAATCGGTTTTCTAATGTTAATGGCAAATTTAAACTAATTTAAATTTAATTAACAATTAATGAATAAACAATATAATGTAATGAAACAAATTAAAGCAAGATAAGGAAGAGAATATCAAACACAGTGAGTTATAGAGGTTCGGCAAATCTCTTGCCTACGTCCTCTCTTCTTGACCTCCTTGCCAAGAGCTTTCTTTCTCTATTTCAATGAAAGTTACACAATCCCTTTTTCAGGTTAAGGAATAACCTCTCTACCCTTTCTAATACAATGATGTATTCACCCTTTCACAAAATTTATCTCACTGAGGAACAATCCTCTTCTCTCTTAAAGATAGGATGAATACAATATCAAGCTCTTAATGTGGGTAGGACAAATACAACTTTTTGCACAAGTTTAAAACAACAAACTCAATAAATGAAATTGAAGACAAATAGAATGTAGGATTAAACTCTTGAGAATGTAAGAAATGTGCAGCAATTGTGTCTCTGTTCTCATTGTCTTCAATGCTTAATTTTATACTGAAGGATTGGTAGTTGAAGCATTTAATGCTGTTTTTCCCGTTGAGATTTTGCAGAAATAGCCGTTGGGTACCTCCAGTAGAATGTCAGATCGATCTGCCTTCTTGACCAGATTGATCTCTTAGTTATAGTTCCTGCAAGATCAAGGTAAAATGAAGCAAGGAGATCGATCTGTCGAACTGGCAGATCGATATTCCAATTTGAAAATGTTAGAAGAGATCGATCTGTCGAACAGGCAGATCGATCTTCCATCCTCTCTGTTTGAAGCATGATCGATCTATAGATCGATCTTCCTGGTATTGTCTTAGTGAGGAGATCGATCTCTTATCAACCAAGATCAATCTTGTAACGACCGTGTGGCACTTTGTTCCCGCAGGATTCAAGAGGTGGCCCCCACAGTCTCACTCATACGTACTGTCCGCTTTGGCAGCCCCACAGGCCCCTCACGGCTTTATCGAGGTAAATACCCCAATTCGCGTCCTCAGAGGTTCGAACCCAAGACCTTAAAGTCTTTGTTCTTGCACAGATGATACCAATTGCCTTAAACTGTAACGACCCTTAACCCTTAAAACTCGAGATAAATTTTTTTTCATAAATTTAATTCACCCACTTATTCCCCAATTCACTTAGGTTGTATTCCTGTACAGTGTCGAAACATTTTCCTAATTCTTTTCTCGTGTTTTATAAATGATTTTCATATTTTAACTTATATTGCCGATAGAAATTTCGGCAGCATAACGGCTTATATATAAGCCTACCCACCTACAAATCAATTGTATTCCACAATCCTAGATATCCACAACTACCAAGCATACTTTTCAAATCCATCTCTACCACACAATGCATCTATTTCGATTTAATACTAGTAATCTCGAAATATAATCTCAAGGTAGTAATGTTTACATCGTTCCTTACAAAATTACATCCCAACTGATAATTCCAATATATGTCTGTGCATACAATTATGTCTGGTACAGGAATGTAAATGTATACCTTTCGCGTGTACAAAGTAGCTTAGGGTAGTTCTTCCCAGCAGCTTACGTCGTGTACGCGGCAGATAGCGTCTATAGATTCACTGCAAATGATCTGAAGGTAGAGGGGTGAGCTTTTGGGGAAAAGCCCAGTAAGAGAATATTCTTAAAGCAGTTCTAATATATAAAAGCATTTGAAATTGTTCATAAAATGAAACTTAATGCAATACATAAACTTTCATTTCATGCGTACGCGTCATAAAGCATGCGAATATTTAAAACAAAACACATACTTAACCATTTTGCAACTTTTCATAAACCTTTCATGAACATTTCATAAAACATTTCGTAAACGTTTCATGAATAATTCATAGTCATTTCGTAAACATTTCATGCATATTTCATAATCATTTCATAAGCATTTCATGAATATTTCATAATCATTTCGTAACATCTCATGCATGTTTCATAATCATTTCATAACACTCTCATGCATATTTCGTAATCATTTCATAAACATCTCATGCATATTTCATAATCATTTCATAAACTCTCATCATAGTCGATTTTATAATTAAAATCGAGGAGACTAGGCTATAACTAAGTCATGCGATACGTGTCATTCTCCATTGGAGAGTCATCATACCTATGGCCATGGTAAGGGGGCTGTAGAATGGATCAGATTCGTACAGCAATAATAATTATAAATAGGGGTAGTATCTTCTTATTTCTTATCATATACTAGCACATAGCTAGGGCACGGGTACCTGTGGCACTCACCATGCGGGGAACATTCATCCGTGCTGCGCGGGCACGAGATACTACCAAAACATTATCGTAAACCACCAGTAACACGACATCTTCCACAAAGGTTGAGTCAAGTGCTAAAGGGGCCAACGTACCGGCACCCCAAGTGGTGGAGCCGGAACACCACGAGAAGTAGCCAAGCATGAAGCCTAAGTCTCAAAACATATTTTCCTTTTTCGTAAATACTTTTGAAAACGTCAAAAGTTCCATTTCAAAGCGTAAATATGGGTTTTCAAGCCATCATAAAACTTTCAAGTATTTTCATAATTCGAAAGTTTATTTCATAAACATAGATGTTCTAGCGAACATTTTGTAAAACGAAATCATGTTTTGTAAACAGTTTCGCAAGTATGGACGCATTGATAAATCATTTTAAATCATATGCTCTTTCATAAAATCATTTCTCAATGAAATAAGAATGCAATATCAGAACTAAGTTAAGTAATACCCCTTACCTCGATTTATCGGGTATCTCGAATTCGAACGGTGACGTCTCCTAGTACCTCCTTTAATCCCTTCTACAATCACCTACACCGAAATTGTAGACTTAGCACCCTATTCATGCGAATTGCGTTAAGACCGTAATTATCGTTGCTACTGCGTGTGTACGTATTATTGTATGTCCTTAGGCTAACACGCACGTTTATCTATTTCTTCACTATTTATATATTTTGCTCCTACAAGTATTAACAAATACCTTTATTATATACACCCACATGTATACACGCATAAATTTATATATATATATACTCTCCTATATGTATATATAGATATATATATATATACTTTTATTGTTTTCATGTTTCCCTGTCTCACATATATACATTTTTGTATATACATATATATATACTTTTATTTGTTTTTCATATGTCACTATCGCATATATATATACATTCTTTGTATATACATATACTAGTACACATTCATCCTATGTACATCCGTATGTATATGCACCGAAATATATATATATATATATATATATATCATTGTTTTCCATTTTTCCTTATCACATGTATCCATTCTTTATATGTACATATACTAAAACACACATTTATTTTATACGCTCATTTGTATATACACCCAAGTATATACACATTTTTATTTTATCCTTGGCTTTCCTTATTCATTATCAAATATATGTACATCTACTAACATACCCTTTTCATTATACACACCTATATGTATATACCCAAATATATATATATATATATATATGTTCACATAAATACATATATATTATATTATCACTTGTTTCCATTATTCCATATCACAATTATATATTTTGGCCTACTTCTCATCTTTCCATTTTTGCCAAATTAAATCTACACTAAACATGCTTCTATTTCAATCTAAATGTATATGTATATTAAATGTACACAAATACATAAATATATCATTTACCTTTTCTATTTTCTTTTTCTTCTTTCTTTTCTCTTTTTTTTTTTTCTCTTCTTCCCTCTCGGTCAGCCGTTCTTCTTCCTTTTCTTCCTAAGCTGCTCACCCCTTTCTCCCTCACGATTTCTCCTATTCACTTCTCGGTTACAGCCTCCATTGCAGTCTTCTTCCCTTCGGTTCTGCTATCCCTCTCCCCTTCCTATCGATTTCCATCTCCAATTCCCAGTCCCGATTCTGTTTTTTTTTTTCTTTTTTTTTCTCTTGCCTCTGTTCCAGCCCCTTCCTCCAGCTCACGGTTCCAGCTCCCAAATTGGTCTCCTTCCTCAGTTTGCTCTGCTGCAGTTTCTTCTCCTTCTCTCGGTCTCCCCTCCAGCAGCAGCTCCTCTGCACACTCGGTTTTCCAGCTCTCCTGATCAGTCCTCTGCCCCGATCTGCTCCCGTTTTAGCCCCTCTCTTCAGCTCACCATTCCAGCTCCAAATTGGTCTCCATCTCCCTCGGTTCTGTTTCTTTTCCTCCTCCCTTGCCTCTGTTCCAGCTTCGCCTGATCAGTCACGCACCCTGTTCTGCTCGTAGCTCCGATTTCTCCTCCTCGGTCAGCTGCTGTCCCCCCTTTCTTTCCTCTCGGTTTCCCCTTTTTTTTTTCCCTTCTCTTCTTCCTCGGCAGACCCAGCTTCCTTCTCCTCTCCCTTCCCTTCTCTTCTTTCTCTTTTCTTCCCTTCTTCTCTAGCAGACCGAGCCTCTCCTTCCTTTCTCCTTTCTCCTTTCTCCTTTCTCTTCTTTCCTTCTTCTTCTCCCTCGGCCAGAACCAGCTTCCTTTCCTTTCCTGGTTTTCTTTCTCTCCCAGCCAGACCTCTCTTCCTTCCTCTTTTCTTCCCCTTCCTCTCCTCTTTTCCTTCCTCTTCTCTTCTCCTTTCGGTTCCCGCCCAACACTCCTCTGTTTTCTTTTGATTTCCTTTCAAATTGCAACAGTGGCAGACGGAATTGGCTTTTCTAAGCCAATTCCGTACATGCCATAATATATTTATATATATTAGTTTAATATATATTATATATTTTATTAGTATGTAGGTATTATTTGTTATGTATTTGTATTGTTATTATATTATTACTATTATTATATTTTTTTTTGTTTCCATTTTATTTTAAATATTTTATACATTATACCTTACAATACATATATATATATATCATCATCATCATCATTTTTCCATTTTAAATTGTCTAGTATATATATATTATACCTATGTATATATATATATACATATACCTTTCCTTTTATTTTACTTCATCATTTTTATTTATTTAATTTTTAATACTATATATTAAATACTATACACCAAATAATATATATGCTTTATATATTATTATTCTTTTCTTTAAATGTCTAGTATATATGTATATATATATATATATATATATATATATATACATATTCACCTATGTATATATCTACATATCTACATTTTCTTGCATAACTTATCCAAAGACATAATATCATACATTCCATGAAATTTTTCTTATTCCGAAAATGAAATAGTATCGGTACTCCATCATTCTTCATAAATTCTCGATACAAGTGTTTTACATCAACAATTTTTCATTTAACAAATTAAAGTTCTCTAATCCCTCTATACTCACATTCGTCTTATCACTCCTTGTATTTTCGGGTTCCCAATCATTCACGGGCTTCTCGGTCCCTATAGTCCTCGAGTCCTACAACGAATATTTACGCTTCTGTTAATATATATTATTTTCATTTTTATATAATTAAATTAACGTAGGAAATTTGTGGGGTTTACATTCTCCCCTCCTTAAAAGAATTTGGTCCTCCAAATTCATTCGGGTCCATCTGTCTACGATCATCTAGATTGTATCATGCCCCTTTCGGGTCCTTGGTAATCCCATTATGAAATCCATAGTAATGTACAATCATTTCCAAGTAGGCACTGGAAAAATCTTAAGTGACCCCACTGTTCTTTGGTGTTCGATCTTAATCTGTTGGCAAATCAAATACTTGACCACGACTCAACTACATTTCTTTTCATACCGACCAACCAATATACCTTCCGTAAATCATGGAACACCTTAGTGCCTCCCGAGTGCATGGTGTACCGAGAACAATGAAACTCTTTTAAGATCCTTTGCCTTAGGGCATCATTGTTTTAGACACCCAACTTACCACAATTTCTTATTTATCCTTAATGAGAACTTATTCTTAATTTATATCACTTGATCCAATCACTTCACATACTAGAAATGTTCGTACCTTGCATACCTCTCTTAATCCAATATGACTCGTATATTCAAGATTTATCTCATTTCAAACTTACCTCATTTCGAACATCAATTATATTAGAACTCTTTCCTCATTCCAATTTAGTCTCACATTCAAGACATAAAAATATAGAAGTTACAATCCTTAGATTCAATATGTAATCCATATTCCAACGTTTCCTTATATCTCAACTTTAAATTTTCATAATAGTTTGAATCTTTCAAATTAACATGTCACCTCTGTTTGGAAAATCCTACTTACACTCATCCTTAATACACCATAACACAAAATGACTCCGGATCTCCTTAAAATTTAACACCGGTACACTTCAAAGTGAATCACCTGATCCGATAATCTCTTTTTCATGTAATCCTTATAATTGTTCTCTCAGCATATCTAATCCAACAAGGTCACTCTGTACAGTGGTTTGAGTAGTTAATTCGATACCACCTGCCAAATCAATTCTAGAACTTCTCCTTTTAGTTTAGGGGTAACTTTGATAAATTATTTGATCATGTGTCAGAAAATTTTTCTATTTACAGGGATGTTTCTATACCCCGAACACGTCTTATCTTTATCAATCATGTAAGCAGTGCGACCTTTAGAGTCTTATTTATACCATTGGTTCCCTGATTCATTCTTCCAGTATAGTAATTGTGCTCTTTCGTTGTCACTATTTCCTTTGTAGATCTCTTTTCCGTCATTCTCTTTATCTTTCCCTCTCTTAGTGACTTTAGAAATATAGAATTCATATCATCATAATTGCGCATTGCGCTCTGTTTCCTCAAAGTAATTTCAAATGGAGTCATCTTAGCTTAACTAAATATCTCAATATCTCCTATGGGTTTCTGAACTTCCTTTATCTAACAGTTCTTGCAACTCTTTTTTTTCAATTCCTAAAGATTCACAAAGTTCATTCGACAAGGAGACTTCGAGATTGACTGTCTCTCGTGCCAAACCTATAGTGAATTCCAACTCTCTCTCCAGTAGTAGCCTCGGTAGTTCCTCAGGACACATCCGAAAACTTGCATACCACAGATATATCTTGAATACTTGGACATTCTCGACTAATATCGAGGAGGAATGAGACATAACCTTCACATCAACACGTTCATCAAAAACTTTCATTAATAGTCAAAATCATACACTTCGTTCCTTAACTGCAAAACATACATTAAACTTACTAGGTAAGGAGAAGGTTACAGTCTTAAAGTAGCAGTTTAAACTTACATGGTCGGTGGTTAGCCAATCCATACCCAAAATTACACCAAAGCCATACATGCTCAACAAAATTAGATCTGCTAATATGGTCCTATCTCCTACCTTGATTTCACAATTCCTACATACCACATCGAACCTAGGTAAGGATCCTTCCTTAAGTGACAGGCTTCTTGCCTTTCTCTGCCGCAGTAGCCCGTCTCAGTGGGACTTATCTCTGGGGAGCTTGCCCTTCAGGTTGTCGTAGTGGCTCTGAGGGCTGTGGAAACTTATCCAGTGGGCAATCCTTAATCATGTGCCCCTTCTGTCCACACCTAAAGCAGCTCCTTGTGGCCTTGTAACAAATACCTTCATGGGGTTTACCGCACGTCCTACATAACTTCCTATTTTACTGCGGACCTTTGGTAGTCTGTGGGGTAGCTACAGGAGCCGTGAGTCTATCAACCCTAACCTGAGACTCATCTGTCATCTGTCTCTTAGGTTGACCTCTCCTGGACTCCTGCTTCACAAACTCTGTCTGCTTATTCTCATCCCTACCTTTTTCCTTAAATGCTAGCGGCTTCATTTTCGGGAGATTCCTCATTCTACCGATATTCCTCTCCTCCCTCCGGGTCTGTATAAGAGGCTGAGGCGCCATAGGTACTGGAGGAACTTGTGGAGGAGGAGGTGGTGGTGCTTGTAGAGGAATCGACACCAGAGTAGAAAATGGTGTCGTGTCATCTGAATCGAAAATGTTTGCCCCTAGATGTTGGGTAATAAAGGCAGCTACCGACTCCAAACCTCGCTCGAGACACTGCTCCAACCGCTGTTCAAACTGAGCCACGCGTGTATTGAGGCCCTCTAAGTGCGGTGGAGGAGGTGGAGGTGGTTGAGCCTGCCTCTGAGTATGTAAGACCCGAAATTTAATCGTAAATTTTACGAGGTAGAAAAATATTCACAAATTTAAAGGAATGAGACTCGGACTAAAAATAAGGATCGAAATGGCCACAGGCCAAACGGGAAGGGAAGAAAATAAAATTTATCGAAAATACAAAATTAAATAGGAAAATATGGTGGAAGTATGAAGGAAAGCTAGGTTAATTTAATCCCGAAATAAGTGTAGGGGTAAAACGGTCAAAAGACCGAAATTCGGGATAAATACGATAAGAAAAATTTAATTAAAAATAAGGAATTAGGATTTCTTGATCAATAATGGGAAATTTTATAATTTCGAGTCAAATTGATCAAGATCCGAAATTTTTAGAAATACCGAAAATGTCACCCGGGACGATATCCCGAAAATACGGAAGAATTATACCGGAAAAATAAATTAAAAACTAAATAAATTTAATTTAATTTAGTTAAATTAAATTGGTGGATTAAAATATTATTTTTTGTAGATATTTTCAGATTTCTTTTGACTATTTTATAGATTATTTTAATAATAAAATGAATAGTTAAATAATAACAAAGATAAAAAAAAAAAAAAAAAGCCTGGAAATCGAAAAAACGAAAAGAGAAACCCGAAACCCGTTTCACACCGAGAGAGAAAAACCCACCGCCGTTCGCGATCACCGGCGACCATTCGACGCCCGACGAAGCTTCCAGGAGCAAGAGCGAAGTCCGACGAACCCATAGGCACCGGAACCGAGCCACGAGGTGGCCGGAGGAGCCCGATCCGTGCTCCGAAAATCCGCGGGAGAGAAGAGGTGACCGCCGGCGAACCACCGCACCTGGGCCGGAAAGAGGGGTACCGGTGTGTTCAGGGGAGGAAGCCGGTCATTTTGGTACCGGTCTTGGTCGGTAAGACCGCCGGAATCGCCGGCGACGGCAAGAGGCAGTGAGGAGCTTCAAAACGGCACCGTTTGGCAGGAAGGAAAGGGAAGGAAAGGGAAGGAAAAGAAAGGAAAAGAAAAGGAAGGAAAAGAAAGGAAAGGGAAGGAAAAGGAAGGAAAGGGGAAGAAAATTACCGGGGGACGACTCGAGGTTCGGGTAAGTCGACCGAGGGTCGATATTGACCTACGGGTGAATTCCGAAAATTTAATTTAATATTATTTTAATGGAAAATAATCCGGATTTACCTAATTATGCAGTTTTACGACGGAGACCGAACGAGAGCCGATCGAGCTCCGATCTTCGTACCCCGCATCGTATCGGGTAAGTACGATTTAAATTCGGCATTAAGGTTTCTTTAAATATTGATTTTAAGTATTTTACGGAATTACGGATTAATTTCACATAGGAAGGAATATTAATTCGTAATTGCAATAAATTGCCGTAAATGGTATACGGGCTATCCAATGAACTTGGATCGAAGCCCGATAATTATTAGTAAACCGCATAAGCCCGGTATACCCGAAGAAGGGAATTAATAAATAAAAGAGGGCTGAAATGGGCCGAGACCAAATAGGGTAAATAGGGCCCAATACTCTAAAGTTGGTCAGTAAATACGATATACTGATCGAGATAAGTGAATTAACCTCGATTTCATGGTTATATGCAGTGACGTATTTTTGATTGGCGCGCACTTGGACCGAGAAGTTCGATATCTTCGAGATAAGCTAAGTCTACGCGCGATTCCAGGTAAGGGAATTTTATGAGCACTTAGAGGTAGCTATACGTAATTTTAAGGGGATTTACAGTACATTAAATTCATTAGGCTACCCAAAAACAGAATAATAATTTTTACGATAAAAATTTGGAAATAGTGAAAAATGACCATTTTGCCCCCAGTTAGGAAAATTTCAAAAAGGGTAGTAAGGCTATGGAATTGCATGAATTTCATGATTTTAATGTTGTATATGATTATATTGTTCTGATTTAAGCATATATGAACATAGGTCGGCTATTGATTTCGTGAACTATACGAAAGGGTACCGGTTTGTACCGGTTACCATTTTTAAAGATGTTTTGTCAAAATCTAGCCACCTATTGTATTTATACAAGTAAAAAGAGTGCTGGAGTCTTTCTCGCACTCAAGTTTACTGATTTTATTCTCATGAAAAGCCGTATTGGAGCATTGCTCGTACGAGAAATTTGTGTGTGCACAAAACCGTGCTGAAGCTTCGCTTGCACGCGAGATTTTAGATATCATGATATGCATAGCGTGGTGCTGTGATGAGATCCGTAAGCCTGTGACCTGGTGTGGGGCGGGCAGCAGGATGCTCACACAAATGCACTAGACGCGAGTTGACATGCATATAGTCGTGCGGAAGCCTCCTGTAGACTGTGTCACAGAGAGTTGAGATACTCGCACATATACTTTGAGACATGGGTTGGTTATCGACATAGTATTGGGCTGGCTAAGACCTACGGCAGGCACCCCCAGACTATGATATGGGTTCACGGAGTACGATGTACCGTGTATATCACACGGAGTACGCTGTACCGTGCAGTCATGATGACTATTATGTTACTTGATATTCTGGCGGGTAGGACTTGACCCCACCTCCCGTTACAGTTGTGATACCCCGCACACCGGGATCCGTGTGCCTGGGATCACAGGGACAAAATATGGCCATAGTCCTCGATTTTTCATACAGTAACCTACATGCCTCACATGATATCATACGGTCTGGATAGACCAGGACAAACCCGATGGAGGGGTAGTCCCGATTTATGTTTTTAAAAGAGATTTGATTTGATGAATCAAGGTATTCCCGAGAGATGGGTTTGACCTTGATGAAGTTGTTCTATAATGAAACAAATGAGTTTTAAAGCGAGAGTTTATGATGAAATAAATGAGTTTTAAATGAGATGAATTTATGATGAAACAAATAAGTTTCAAAGTGATGAGTTTGTGATTAAACAAATGAGTTTTAATGTGACGAGCATGAGATGTCTACATGATGATTTTTCCATGTGTGCTTTATATGCCGATTTCATGATTTCTTGTATATGATATATACATACATGTGGCATTGTTTTAATCTTACCTCATGCTCCGAAAGTAAACGATTTTTACATCATGACATTATCAGCATGTAGATAGTATAGTTATCTACCTGCTTACATTATTGCCTTACTGAGCACGTTTCGCTCACCCTTTCATTTTCCACCCCACAGGGTATATTCAGCAGAAGAGAGCGACAATAGTTTCGCATCTCGGTTATCCGCTGCTTCTTATTAAGATCAGGTATACACATTTATATAATTTTTGTATCTGAACATATAGATGCACAGTACTGTATATGGATTTAATATTGGGGATGTATTTTGTTTAAATAAATTGATATGTGAATGTGAATATGAAAATGGAATGGTAAATAGATTAGAGGTTACTAACACCGAATCATAGCCCAACTGTTTAGAAGTGTAACTGTTCACGACTGGTGATGATTAAAAAAAAAAAGCGAAAAATTTGTAGGGATTTTTAGGTAATTTGGGTCGTGACAATTTAATGGTATCAGAGCTTAAGTTGGCCTGATATGAGTCGGTGTTAGTGGTTAAGTAAATTTACATCCCCATGTACTGTGCATTGTTTAGATACAATTGTGTATATCAAGATGGAACCGCAGCTAAGAATTTAGTTTCGATTGCAAGAATATAGTTGTTATAACTGATAGCCGCTATGGTAGAGTGGCGAGTACACATACTAGAGGCCATAGAGATCGGCCTGAGAGTTGAATGAGTTGTCACATGAGACTCAAGATGAGAATGACGTGGAGGCTGATGTTGAGCATGCCCCATAGAGTCCGACAGAGAGATCGGACAGTATTGAGACGCGCTTCGCGATGTTGGAGCGGAGTGTGGAGATTATTGTGAGGAGCAAATTGCTCAGATTATGTATGAGATCAGAGGACGCGTTCTGAGGGGAGTTCCCCATATGAGACAAAGCCGTGCGGGCTGAGGCCCAAAGCGGACAATACGTTGGACTTGTGGCGTTGTTGGACCACCCGTTGTTAGACCACCATCGTTGTGCGTGGGCCCATGAGGGGTGGCCATGGCCGATGGCAGGGGTTGGCCAGGCAGGGGTTGGCCGTCACATAGTAGAAGATATTTCGAACTTGTTTACACAGTCTATTGCAGATAGTTGAGGATAGGCAGAGAAAAGCCTAAACAGATGCCTCAGACTAAAGAGATTTTCATACTTCTGGTATATAGCGAAGTAAAGAAACCAATACTTGTTGAGGACTGGGTGAATGAGATTACAGAGATGTATGAATTCTTTCGGTGTATGTCGACTAAGGAAGTGACTTTTAAAATACATTTATGTTGGAGGGCGAGGCGGAGCATTGATGGAAGTCCGCTCGACCCATCTTAAGAGTTAAATATACAGAGCTAAGATGAGAAATATTCTGGATGTATTCCGGTGACAGAATATCCCGGACACTGTATAAGGAAAATTACAGATAGAGTTTCTTACACTGCCCATAGTCATGGGTTGATTGATGAGTACGAATCTCAAATACATCCCTGGGCAAGTATGAACCCGATATTATGGACAGTGAGAGTCGAAAAACCTAAAAGTTCATGTAAGGACTCGAATTTTCAATTAGAGTCCGATTGGCCTGTGAAATATTACCTATGCCGAGGCAGTGCGTAGATTTGCAGTTGGGTAAATAAGAACATGAATTGCACGCCTCTGAGATTGGGAAAGCTAGTGAGGGCCGAAATAGAGACAGAAGAGAATCGAGAAATGACGAAGATGTCAGAGCGGGAAAGAGATCAGTTGGTAAGAGATTAGAGTTGATGAGTCATGGGGTAAGATAATTGGTAAGGCCCTAGTACATCTAATTTTGGCACCCTTGTGGGTATTGTGATTGGAGGACCCCGACCTGCTACGAAATACTGTAGCAGTGTAAGTACTGTAAGTAGTGTAGGGTGTGTGGTAGATACCACGGAAGGAGGGTCTATACCTACACTGTATTGATGAAAATGGCCGTTAAGTGTGGTAAGACGGACCATTGATTTTTGATTGCTCAGAGTTGAGCGAGATTGCCCCACAGGAAAGTAAAGAGATAGAGAAAAACTTCGTTGGTACAGTTGCAACGAAAAAGGAGGCCATAGCCGAAAAGAAAAAAAAAAGGAAAGTAGGTTGTTGGACGAAGGCGAGAGGATGTCTTGGACCAGGACACTATTGATGTTTCATGGATGTGGTGTAAGATACCACGCTTGTTATAAATAGTGAAGTAATTATTTTAATTGACCCTGGTGCCACGGATATATTCATACCGCCTTCATTCGCATATAAGTAAGTAAAAGGCATGAATGCCTACATCATTGGGCACAATACTGATAAATAAGTACCCCAATAGAGGAGGATTAATTAACGAAATATAGATATAGAGAATTTTAAGTTGAAAACAGTGGTGAAAACATCACAAAAAAGTATACTGTAAGTGTTGACAAGTAATAAAAAGGGGTGCAACGGTTGAAATTAAAGGAGCAAATGACGGTACTCACGGAATGAATAATGACACGAGTTTCGTTATAATTGATACACTAAGGAGATAATCTTTGAGAGATACTTGATTTTAAATACAAGATGTATTGGAGTAAGAGGCGTATGCTAGGTAAGAGCATCCTTACGATACGAAGTCATTTAGGATTAAAGTAATTAGTAGGGAATATAAATTATAACCAAGGATAAAGAGTGCGTAGTTGTGGTTAAGTCTAAGGGTAAATAAAGGTATTTCAAAATACCTCCCCGCCTAAAGACTTGACAGCGTCTAAAAGTATATATATATATCCTATAACGTGAAACTGATCATCGTAACAAATGTCTTTAGCATTAGGATACCATTACTAAAGACGATAAGAATATTAAAATTAGACAAATCATAAAGGTTAACATAGTAAAATTTAATAAGAGCAGCTAAGAGAAGAAAAGGAAATGACGCAGGTTAGTACCTGAAAAACGTAAGCGATTTTGAAGGATCT
Organism: Firmiana major; assembly: GCA_033439115.1. Lineage (NCBI taxonomy): Eukaryota > Viridiplantae > Streptophyta > Magnoliopsida > Malvales > Malvaceae > Firmiana > Firmiana major. Next base: position 8,338,620 of record CM065903.1, read on the forward strand.
TAAACGCTTATACGTAAATAAGTCAAGGATATGGACGATTGAAGTAAGTAGTGGAACTCGACTACGGTGAAGTATTTAAACTTTACCTGAACCGATTTATAATCATCATTATTGATGATACGTTGGGTGTAGTTGAAGTCTAAGGCGATTTATAAGCAACAATTGGAAGATGGCTTTTACAAATGGATTGTTGCGAGTTCTCAATATGGTCTACTTGGTTGACACGTTTAACTAAGAAAACATGGTCTTTAAATAAGAGGATAAATAAAATGACAGATGCGACGTGAATTTTGGTGCAATGAAGTATGAACTGACCACCGTGATTAATTTCACCATACCCAACAGCTCAAGAGGTTCTCAGTGAGTATGGATACCTCAAATTTATGAAGGAGCTGTGTATTGATGTATAATGGGAAGATAGTCAATTTTGGAGATAGACAACTCCTTGATCACGAAATAAACTATCTGACCCATGATTTGAAGTTGGCAACAGTATTTGTACCGAGGATATGGTACTATTATGTACAGGGTGAGAAATTGGGGATATGTACTGATCATAAAGCCCCGAGTATCTGTTTTCACAGAAAGAGGTGAATATGAGAATACATAGTGGGTTAGAGCTTCTGAGAGATTTAGATTGTGAAAATTGTACCACCCAGGAAAGGCTAATATGATGACTTATGCCTTGAGCAGAAAGAGCCTCGGGATGGTATTACATATGATGGTCAGGGAGCGTGAGCTGCGAGATGCAGTTGTGAGCCTCAGTATAGATGTGATCCCTTCTGATGATGACAGTGATTGTGTGACAGCTAGCCTGATGATTAGAACCGGATGAGAGTGCCCGGATTTGCCAGGCTTAGCGTGATGATCGGCAGGATGTCGATAGTATGGGTCTGATTCAGAAGGGTACAGTGACAGAGATCACAGAGAGTGTGATAATGATTTACAGAGGTTCAGAGATAGTATGAGTGCTCCCCAGGACCACAGTTGATGAAATAGTAATATTGCCAGAAGCTCACTCTTCGGGATATACAGTGCATACGGAAAGTAAAGAAATATATCGAAATCGCAAAAATGGTATGGGTGGTCAGATGTGGAAAGAGATATTGGTGGAGCTTGTAGAAAAGTGCCTAGTGTGTCAGCAGAGTAAGGTAGAGTATTAAAAGTCTGCAGAGTTATTGCAGCACCTACCTATATCGACATGGCACGAAAATGGGAACAAGTCTCCATGAATTTTATGATGGGTTACAGAGGACCCAGGTAAATCAGGAGATTATTTGGATGATAGTCGTTAAGATGACTAAGTCTACCCATTTTTGGTTATGAAATTCTCAGATACTCAGAGTGTGTATGAGGATTCAGGTATAAGGAAGATTGTGGAACATTAAGTAGCGTTCCAGTGAGCATGGTATCATATAGGGATTCCCGCTTCACTTACCACCTTTGAGGATATTTTAGGAAGCTATGGGAACCCGATTGAGTATTAGCACAGCTTTTCGTCCTCAGACAAATGGTCAGTCAGAGAGGACTGTACAAGTTCTGGAGGATCCGATGAAAGCTTATGCCCTTGATTTTTATGCTCCTGGGATTATCAGTTATTACAAATTGAATTCGTCAATAGTGACAGTTGTCACTTGAGTATTGGGATAACAAGATATGAGGCAGAGTATGGCTGTAGGGGTTGTTCCCCAAATTGGATAAGAAAAGTGGGTGACAGAATAGAATTACTTTTAACCTTGGATAATAAATCTCTGAGAATGTTTAGTTAAGGATGAGAGATTAAGAACACCTCAGAGCAGATAGACAAGTATTGGAATTCACCTTTGGTGAATTAGTATGATTGAAAGTTACTTGTCCTAAGAAAATAAGGACATAGCGAACTTTTGGAAGAAGGTAAATTGAGTTGCGCTGGATTGAATATTTTGAGAGATTAGACAAGTGGGAGATAAGACCTGTAGATTGGTGTTATCACCTGAAGTAACGGGCACCCACAATGTGTCTCAGATTTTGATTCTTCGACAATACTATCCAGATCCAGCATAGATGATCGAATATGAACTCCAAAAGTTCAGTTTAAGGAAAATATGAGTATATTGAAGAAGTTGATTCGGGCATTAAACAGGAAAGAGAAAGTATTGAGGATTAAGATAATCTCCCTAATTAAAGTTCTTTTGGTAGTAATACACTCCGGAGAAGGTCACATAAGACTTTAAGAGTATGATACGATTAATGTACCCAGAGTTGTATATGGACTCATCTGACTTGGTTCTAATTTGGAGGACCAAATTTCTTAAGTGGGGGAGATTTGTAAGACCCGAAATTTAATCGTAAATTTTACGAGGTAGAAAAATATTCACAAATTTAAAGGAATGAGACTCGGACTAAAAATAAGGATCGAAATGGCCACAGGCCAAACGGGAAGGGAAGAAAATAAAATTTATCGAAAATACAAAATTAAATAGGAAAATATGGTGGAAGTATGAAGGAAAGCTAGGTTAATTTAATCCCGAAATAAGTGTAGGGGTAAAACGGTCAAAAGACCGAAATTCGGGATAAATACGATAAGAAAAATTTAATTAAAAATAAGGAATTAGGATTTCTTGATCAATAATGGGGAATTTTATAATTTCGAGTCAAATTGATCAAGATCCGAAATTTTTAGAAATACCGAAAATGTCACCCGGGACGATATCCCGAAAATACGGAAGAATTATACCGGAAAAATAAATTAAAAACTAAATAAATTTAATTTAATTTAGTTAAATTAAATTGGTGGATTAAAATATTATTTTTTGTAGATATTTTCAGATTTCTTTTGACTATTTTATAGATTATTTTAATAATAAAATGAATAGTTAAATAATAACAAAGATAAAAAAAAAAAAAAAAAAGCCTGGAAATCGAAAAAACGAAAAGAGAAACCCGAAACCCGTTTCACACCGAGAGAGAAAAACCCACCGCCGTTCGCGATCACCGGCGACCATTCGACGCCCGACGAAGCTTCCAGGAGCAAGAGCGAAGTCCGACGAACCCATAGGCACCGGAACCGAGCCGCGAGGTGGCCGGAGGAGCCCGATCCGAGCTCCAAAAATCCGCGGGAGAGAAGAGGTGACCGCCGGCGAACCACCGCACCTGGGCCGGAAAGAGGGGTACCGGTGTGTTCAGGGGAGGAAGCCGGTCATTTTGGTACCGGTCTTGGTCGGTAAGACCGCCGGAATCGCCGGCGACGGCAAGAGGCAGTGAGGAGCTTCAAAACGGCACCGTTTGGCAGGAAGGAAAGGGAAGGAAAGGGAAGGAAAAGAAAGGAAAAGAAAAGGAAGGAAAAGAAAGGAAAGGGAAGGAAAAGGAAGGAAAGGGGAAGAAAATTACCGGGGGACGACTCGAGGTTCGGGTAAGTCGACCGAGGGTCGATATTGACCTACGGGTGAATTCCGGAAATTTAATTTAATATTATTTTAATGGAAAATAATCCGGATTTACCTAATTATGCAGTTTTACGACGGAGACCGAACGAGAGCCGATCGAGCTCCGATCTTCGTACCCCGCATCGTATCGGGTAAGTACGATTTAAATTCGGCATTAAGGTTTCTTTAAATATTGATTTTAAGTATTTTACGGAATTACGGATTAATTTCACATAGGAAGGAATATTAATTCGTAATTGCAATAAATTGCCGTAAATGGTATACGGGCTATCCAATGAACTTGGATCGAAGCCCGATAATTATTAGTAAACCGCATAAGCCCGGTATACCCGAAGAAGGGAATTAATAAATAAAAGAGGGCTGAAATGGGCCGAGACCAAATAGGGTAAATAGGGCCCAATACTCTAAAGTTGGTCAGTAAATACGATATACTGATCGAGATAAGTGAATTAACCTCGATTTCATGGTTATATGCAGTGACGTATTTTTGATTGGTGCGCACTTGGACCGAGAAGTTCGATATCTTCGAGATAAGCTAAGTCTACGCGCGATTCCAGGTAAGGGAATTTTATGAGCACTTAGAGGTAGCTATACGTAATTTTAAGGGGATTTACAGTACATTAAATTCATTAGGCTACCCAAAAACAGAATAATAATTTTTACGATAAAAATTTGGAAATAGTGAAAAATGACCATTTTGCCCCCAGTTAGGAAAATTTCAAAAAGGGTAGTAAGGCTATGGAATTGCATGAATTTCATGATTTTAATGTTGTATATGATTATATTGTTCTGATTTAAGCATATATGAACATAGGTCGGCTATTGATTTTGTGAACTATACGAAAGGGTACCGGTTTGTACCGGTTACCATTTTTAAAGATGTTTTGTCAAAATCTAGCCACCTATTGTATTTATACAAGTAAAAAGAGTGCTGGAGTCTTTCTCGCACTCAAGTTTACTGATTTTATTCTCATGAAAAGCCGTATTGGAGCATTGCTCGTACGAGAAATTTGTGTGTGCACAAAACCGTGCTGAAGCTTCGCTTGCACGCGAGATTTTAGATATCATGATATGCATAGCGTGGTGCTGTGATGAGATCCGTAAGCCTGTGACCTGGTGTGGGGCGGGCAGCAGGATGCTCACACAAATGCACTAGACGCGAGTTGACATGCATATAGTCGTGCGGAAGCCTCCTGTAGACTGTGTCACAGAGAGTTGAGATACTCGCACATATACTTTGAGACATGGGTTGGTTATCGACATAGTATTGGGCTGGCTAAGACCTACGGCAGGCACCCCCAGACTATGATATGGGTTCACGGAGTACGATGTACCGTGTATATCACACGGAGTACGCTGTACCGTGCAGTCATGATGACTATTATGTTACTTGATATTCTGGCGGGTAGGACTTGACCCCACCTCCCGTTACAGTTGTGATACCCCGCACACCGGGATCCGTGTGCCTGGGATCACAGGGACAAAATATGGCCATAGTCCTCGATTTTTCATACAGTAACCTACATGCCTCACATGATATCATACGGTCTGGATAGACCAGGACAAACCCGATGGAGGGGTAGTCCCGATTTATGTTTTTAAAAGAGATTTGATTTGATGAATCAAGGTATTCCCGAGAGATGGGTTTGACCTTGATGAAGTTGTTCTATAATGAAACAAATGAGTTTTAAAGCGAGAGTTTATGATGAAATAAATGAGTTTTAAATGAGATGAATTTATGATGAAACAAATAAGTTTCAAAGTGATGAGTTTGTGATTAAACAAATGAGTTTTAATGTGACGAGCATGAGATGTCTACATGATGATTTTTCCATGTGTGCTTTATATGCCGATTTCATGATTTCTTGTATATGATATATACATACATGTGGCATTGTTTTAATCTTACCTCATGCTCCGAAAGTAAACGATTTTTACATCATGACATTATCAGCATGTAGATAGTATAGTTATCTACCTGCTTACATTATTGCCTTACTGAGCACGTTTCGCTCACCCTTTCATTTTCCACCCCACAGGGTATATTCAGCAGAAGAGAGCGACAATAGTTTCGCATCTCGGTTATCCGCTGCTTCTTATTAAGATCAGGTATACACATTTATATAATTTTTGTATCTGAACATATAGATGCACAGTACTGTATATGGATTTAATATTGGGGATGTATTTTGTTTAAATAAATTGATATGTGAATGTGAATATGAAAATGGAATGGTAAATAGATTAGAGGTTACTAACACCGAATCATAGCCCAACTGTTTAGAAGTGTAACTGTTCACGACTGGTGATGATTAAAAAAAAAAAGCGAAAAATTTGTAGGGATTTTTAGGTAATTTGGGTCGTGACAATTTAATGGTATCAGAGCTTAAGTTGGCCTGATATGAGTCGGTGTTAGTGGTTAAGTAAATTTACATCCCCATGTACTGTGCATTGTTTAGATACAATTGTGTATATCAAGATGGAACCGCAGCTAAGAATTTAGTTTCGATTGCAAGAATATAGTTGTTATAACTGATAGCCGCTATGGTAGAGTGGCGAGTACACATACTAGAGGCCATAGAGATCGGCCTGAGAGTTGAATGAGTTGTCACATGAGACTCAAGATGAGAATGACGTGGAGGCTGATGTTGAGCATGCCCCACAGAGTCCGACAGAGAGATCGGACAGTATTGAGACGCGCTTCGCGATGTTGGAGCGGAGTGTGGAGATTATTGTGAGGAGCAAATTGCTCAGATTATGTATGAGATCAGAGGACGCGTTCTGAGGGGAGTTCCCCATATGAGACAAAGCCGTGCGGGCTGAGGCCCAAAGCGGACAATACGTTGGACTTGTGGCGTTGTTGGACCACCCGTTGTTAGACCACCATCGTTGTGCGTGGGCCCATGAGGGGTGGCCATGGCCGATGGCAGGGGTTGGCCAGGCAGGGGTTGGCCGTCACATAGTAGAAGATATTTCGAACTTGTTTACACAGTCTATTGCAGATAGTTGAGGATAGGCAGAGAAAAGCCTAAACAGATGCCTCAGACTAAAGAGATTTTCATACTTCTGGTATATAGCGAAGTAAAGAAACCAATACTTGTTGAGGACTGGGTGAATGAGATTACAGAGATGTATGAATTCTTTCGGTGTATGTCGACTAAGGAAGTGACTTTTAAAATACATTTATGTTGGAGGGCGAGGCGGAGCATTGATGGAAGTCCGCTCGACCCATCTTAAGAGTTAAATATACAGAGCTAAGATGAGAAATATTCTGGATGTATTCCGGTGACAGAATATCCCGGACACTGTATAAGGAAAATTACAGATAGAGTTTCTTACACTGCCCATAGTCATGGGTTGATTGATGAGTACGAATCTCAAATACATCCCTGGGCAAGTATGAACCCGATATTATGGACAGTGAGAGTCGAAAAACCTAAAAGTTCATGTAAGGACTCGAATTTTCAATTAGAGTCCGATTGGCCTGTGAAATATTACCTATGCCGAGGCAGTGCGTAGATTTGCAGTTGGGTAAATAAGAACATGAATTGCACGCCTCTGAGATTGGGAAAGCTAGTGAGGGCCGAAATAGAGACAGAAGAGAATCGAGAAATGACGAAGATGTCAGAGCGGGAAAGAGATCAGTTGGTAAGAGATTAGAGTTGATGAGTCATGGGGTAAGATAATTGGTAAGGCCCTAGTACATCTAATTTTGGCACCCTTGTGGGTATTGTGATTGGAGGACCCCGACCTGCTACGAAATACTGTAGCAGTGTAAGTACTGTAAGTAGTGTAGGGTGTGTGGTAGATACCACGGAAGGAGGGTCTATACCTACACTGTATTGATGAAAATGGCCGTTAAGTGTGGTAAGACGGACCATTGATTTTTGATTGCTCAGAGTTGAGCGAGATAGCCCCACAGGAAAGTAAAGAGATAGAGAAAAACTTCGTTGGTACAGTTGCAACGAAAAAGGAGGCCATAGCCGAAAAGAAAAAAAAAAGGAAAGTAGGTTGTTGGACGAAGGCGAGAGGATGTCTTGGACCAGGACACTATTGATGTTTCATGGATGTGGTGTAAGATACCACGCTTGTTATAAATAGTGAAGTAATTATTTTAATTGACCCTGGTGCCACGGATATATTCATACCGCCTTCATTCGCATATAAGTAAGTAAAAGGCATGAATGCCTACATCATTGGGCACAATACTGATAAATAAGTACCCCAATAGAGGAGGATTAATTAACGAAATATAGATATAGAGAATTTTAAGTTGAAAACAGTGGTGAAAACATCACAAAAAAGTATACTGTAAGTGTTGACAAGTAATAAAAAGGGGTGCAACGGTTGAAATTAAAGGAGCAAATGACGGTACTCACGGAATGAATAATGACACGAGTTTCGTTATAATTGATACACTAAGGAGATAATCTTTGAGAGATACTTGATTTTAAATACAAGATGTATTGGAGTAAGAGGCGTATGCTAGGTAAGAGCATCCTTACGATACGAAGTCATTTAGGATTAAAGTAATTAGTAGGGAATATAAATTATAACCAAGGATAAAGAGTGCGTAGTTGTGGTTAAGTCTAAGGGTAAATAAAGGTATTTCAAAATACCTCCCCGCCTAAAGACTTGACAGCGTCTAAAAGTATATATATATATCCTATAACGTGAAACTGATCATCGTAACAAATGTCTTTAGCATTAGGATACCATTACTAAAGACGATAAGAATATTAAAATTAGACAAATCATAAAGGTTAACATAGTAAAATTTAATAAGAGCAGCTAAGAGAAGAAAAGGAAATGACGCAGGTTAGTACCTGAAAAACGTAAGCGATTTTGAAGGATCTTAAACGCTTATACGTAAATAAGTCAAGGATATGGACGATTGAAGTAAGTAGTGGAACTCGACTACGGTGAAGTATTTAAACTTTACCTGAACCGATTTATAATCATCATTATTGATGATACGTTGGGTGTAGTTGAAGTCTAAGGCGATTTATAAGCAACAATTGGAAGATGGCTTTTACAAATGGATTGTTGCGAGTTCTCAATATGGTCTACTTGGTTGACACGTTTAACTAAGAAAACATGGTCTTTAAATAAGAGGATAAATAAAATGACAGATGCGACGTGAATTTTGGTGCAATGAAGTATGAACTGACCACCGTGATTAATTTCACCATACCCAACAGCTCAAGAGGTTCTCAGTGAGTATGGATACCTCAAATTTATGAAGGAGCTGTGTATTGATGTATAATGGGAAGATAGTCAATTTTGGAGATAGACAACTCCTTGATCACGAAATAAACTATCTGACCCATGATTTGAAGTTGGCAACAGTATTTGTACCGAGGATATGGTACTATTATGTACAGGGTGAGAAATTGGGGATATGTACTGATCATAAAGCCCCGAGTATCTGTTTTCACAGAAAGAGGTGAATATGAGAATACATAGTGGGTTAGAGCTTCTGAGAGATTTAGATTGTGAAAATTGTACCACCCAGGAAAGGCTAATATGATGACTTATGCCTTGAGCAGAAAGAGCCTCGGGATGGTATTACATATGATGGTCAGGGAGCGTGAGCTGCGAGATGCAGTTGTGAGCCTCAGTATAGATGTGATCCCTTCTGATGATGACAGTGATTGTGTGACAGCTAGCCTGATGATTAGAACCGGATGAGAGTGCCCGGATTTGCCAGGCTTAGCGTGATGATCGGCAGGATGTCGATAGTATGGGTCTGATTCAGAAGGGTACAGTGACAGAGATCACAGAGAGTGTGATAATGATTTACAGAGGTTCAGAGATAGTATGAGTGCTCCCCAGGACCACAGTTGATGAAATAGTAATATTGCCAGAAGCTCACTCTTCGGGATATACAGTGCATACGGAAAGTAAAGAAATATATCGAAATCGCAAAAATGGTATGGGTGGTCAGATGTGGAAAGAGATATTGGTGGAGCTTGTAGAAAAGTGCCTAGTGTGTCAGCAGAGTAAGGTAGAGTATTAAAAGTCTGCAGAGTTATTGCAGCACCTACCTATATCGACATGGCACGAAAATGGAAACAAGTCTCCATGAATTTTATGATGGGTTACAGAGGACCCAGGTAAATCAGGAGATTATTTGGATGATAGTCGTTAAGATGACTAAGTCTACCCATTTTTGGTTATGAAATTCCCAGATACTCAGAGTGTGTATGAGGATTCAGGTATAAGGAAGATTGTGGAACATTAAGTAGCGTTCCAGTGAGCATGGTATCATATAGGGATTCCCGCTTCACTTACCACCTTTGAGGATATTTTAGGAAGCTATGGGAACCCGATTGAGTATTAGCACAGCTTTTCGTCCTCAGACAAATGGTCAGTCAGAGAGGACTGTACAAGTTCTGGAGGATCCGATGAAAGCTTATGCCCTTGATTTTTATGCTCCTGGGATGATCAGTTATTACAAATTGAATTCGTCAATAGTGACAGTTGTCACTTGAGTATTGGGATAACAAGATATGAGGCAGAGTATGGCTGTAGGGGTTGTTCCCCAAATTGGATAAGAAAAGTGGGTGACAGAATAGAATTACTTTTAACCTTGGATAATAAATCTCTGAGAATGTTTAGTTAAGGATGAGAGATTAAGAACACCTCAGAGCAGATAGACAAGTATTGGAATTCACCTTTGGTGAATTAGTATGATTGAAAGTTACTTGTCCTAAGAAAATAAGGACATAGCGAACTTTTGGAAGAAGGTAAATTGAGTTGCGCTGGATTGAATATTTTGAGAGATTAGACAAGTGGGAGATAAGACCTGTAGATTGGTGTTATCACCTGAAGTAACGGGCACCCACAATGTGTCTCAGATTTTGATTCTTCGACAATACTATCCAGATCCAGCATAGATGATCGAATATGAACTCCAAAAGTTCAGTTTAAGGAAAATATGAGTATATTGAAGAAGTTGATTCGGGCATTAAACAGGAAAGAGAAAGTATTGAGGATTAAGATAATCTCCCTAATTAAAGTTCTTTTGGTAGTAATACACTCCGGAGAAGGTCACATAAGACTTTAAGAGTATGATACGATTAATGTACCCAGAGTTGTATATGGACTCATCTGACTTGGTTCTAATTTGGAGGACCAAATTTCTTAAGTGGGGGAGATTTGTAAGACCCGAAATTTAATCGTAAATTTTACGAGGTAGAAAAATATTCACAAATTTAAAGGAATGAGACTCGGACTAAAAATAAGGATCGAAATGGCCACAGGCCAAACGGGAAGGGAAGAAAATAAAATTTATCGAAAATACAAAATTAAATAGGAAAATATGGTGGAAGTATGAAGGAAAGCTAGGTTAATTTAATCCCGAAATAAGTGTAGGGGTAAAACGGTCAAAAGACCGAAATTCGGGATAAATACGATAAGAAAAATTTAATTAAAAATAAGGAATTAGGATTTCTTGATCAATAATGGGGAATTTTATAATTTCGAGTCAAATTGATCAAGATCCGAAATTTTTAGAAATACCGAAAATGTCACCCGGGACGATATCCCGAAAATACGGAAGAATTATACCGGAAAAATAAATTAAAAACTAAATAAATTTAATTTAATTTAGTTAAATTAAATTGGTGGATTAAAATATTATTTTTTGTAGATATTTTCAGATTTCTTTTGACTATTTTATAGATTATTTTAATAATAAAATGAATAGTTAAATAATAACAAAGATAAAAAAAAAAAAAAAAAGCCTGGAAATCGAAAAAACGAAAAGAGAAACCCGAAACCCGTTTCACACCGAGAGAGAAAAACCCACCGCCGTTCGCGATCACCGGCGACCATTCGACGCCCGACGAAGCTTCCAGGAGCAAGAGCGAAGTCCGACGAACCCATAGGCACCGGAACCGAGCCGCGAGGTGGCCGGAGGAGCCCGATCCGAGCTCCAAAAATCCGCGGGAGAGAAGAGGTGACCGCCGGCGAACCACCGCACCTGGGCCGGAAAGAGGGGTACCGGTGTGTTCAGGGGAGGAAGCCGGTCATTTTGGTACCGGTCTTGGTCGGTAAGACCGCCGGAATCGCCGGCGACGGCAAGAGGCAGTGAGGAGCTTCAAAACGGCACCGTTTGGCAGGAAGGAAAGGGAAGGAAAGGGAAGGAAAAGAAAGGAAAAGAAAAGGAAGGAAAAGAAAGGAAAGGGAAGGAAAAGGAAGGAAAGGGGAAGAAAATTACCGGGGGACGACTCGAGGTTCGGGTAAGTCGACCGAGGGTCGATATTGACCTACGGGTGAATTCCGAAAATTTAATTTAATATTATTTTAATGGAAAATAATCCGGATTTACCTAATTATGCAGTTTTACGACGGAGACCGAACGAGAGCCGATCGAGCTCCGATCTTCGTACCCCGCATCGTATCGGGTAAGTACGATTTAAATTCGGCATTAAGGTTTCTTTAAATATTGATTTTAAGTATTTTACGGAATTACGGATTAATTTCACATAGGAAGGAATATTAATTCGTAATTGCAATAAATTGCCGTAAATGGTATACGGGCTATCCAATGAACTTGGATCGAAGCCCGATAATTATTAGTAAACCGCATAAGCCCGGTATACCCGAAGAAGGGAATTAATAAATAAAAGAGGGCTGAAATGGGCCGAGACCAAATAGGGTAAATAGGGCCCAATACTCTAAAGTTGGTCAGTAAATACGATATACTGATCGAGATAAGTGAATTAACCTCGATTTCATGGTTATATGCAGTGACGTATTTTTGATTGGTGCGCACTTGGACCGAGAAGTTCGATATCTTCGAGATAAGCTAAGTCTACGCGCGATTCCAGGTAAGGGAATTTTATGAGCACTTAGAGGTAGCTATACGTAATTTTAAGGGGATTTACAGTACATTAAATTCATTAGGCTACCCAAAAACAGAATAATAATTTTTACGATAAAAATTTGGAAATAGTGAAAAATGACCATTTTGCCCCCAGTTAGGAAAATTTCAAAAAGGGTAGTAAGGCTATGGAATTGCATGAATTTCATGATTTTAATGTTGTATATGATTATATTGTTCTGATTTAAGCATATATGAACATAGGTCGGCTATTGATTTCGTGAACTATACGAAAGGGTACCGGTTTGTACCGGTTACCATTTTTAAAGATGTTTTGTCAAAATCTAGCCACCTATTGTATTTATACAAGTAAAAAGAGTGCTGGAGTCTTTCTCGCACTCAAGTTTACTGATTTTATTCTCATGAAAAGCCGTATTGGAGCATTGCTCGTACGAGAAATTTGTGTGTGCACAAAACCGTGCTGAAGCTTCGCTTGCACGCGAGATTTTAGATATCATGATATGCATAGCGTGGTGCTGTGATGAGATCCGTAAGCCTGTGACCTGGTGTGGGGCGGGCAGCAGGATGCTCACACAAATGCACTAGACGCGAGTTGACATGCATATAGTCGTGCGGAAGCCTCCTGTAGACTGTGTCACAGAGAGTTGAGATACTCGCACATATACTTTGAGACATGGGTTGGTTATCGACATAGTATTGGGCTGGCTAAGACCTACGGCAGGCACCCCCAGACTATGATATGGGTTCACGGAGTACGATGTACCGTGTATATCACACGGAGTACGCTGTACCGTGCAGTCATGATGACTATTATGTTACTTGATATTCTGGCGGGTAGGACTTGACCCCACCTCCCGTTACAGTTGTGATACCCCGCACACCGGGATCCGTGTGCCTGGGATCACAGGGACAAAATATGGCCATAGTCCTCGATTTTTCATACAGTAACCTACATGCCTCACATGATATCATACGGTCTGGATAGACCAGGACAAACCCGATGGAGGGGTAGTCCCGATTTATGTTTTTAAAAGAGATTTGATTTGATGAATCAAGGTATTCCCGAGAGATGGGTTTGACCTTGATGAAGTTGTTCTATAATGAAACAAATGAGTTTTAAAGCGAGAGTTTATGATGAAATAAATGAGTTTTAAATGAGATGAATTTATGATGAAACAAATAAGTTTCAAAGTGATGAGTTTGTGATTAAACAAATGAGTTTTAATGTGACGAGCATGAGATGTCTACATGATGATTTTTCCATGTGTGCTTTATATGCCGATTTCATGATTTCTTGTATATGATATATACATACATGTGGCATTGTTTTAATCTTACCTCATGCTCCGAAAGTAAACGATTTTTACATCATGACATTATCAGCACGTAGATAGTATAGTTATCTACCTGCTTACATTATTGCCTTACTGAGCACGTTTCGCTCACCCTTTCATTTTCCACCCCACAGGGTATATTCAGCAGAAGAGAGCGACAATAGTTTCGCATCTCGGTTATCCGCTGCTTCTTATTAAGATCAGGTATACACATTTATATAATTTTTGTATCTGAACATATAGATGCACAGTACTGTATATGGATTTAATATTGGGGATGTATTTTGTTTAAATAAATTGATATGTGAATGTGAATATGAAAATGGAATGGTAAATAGATTAGAGGTTACTAACACCGAATCATAGCCCAACTGTTTAGAAGTGTAACTGTTCACGACTGGTGATGATTAAAAAAAAAAAGCGAAAAATTTGTAGGGATTTTTAGGTAATTTGGGTCGTGACAGAGTACATCCGCGTTTTCCACTCATCGTGCAGTGATCTAATATCTGCGCGTAATTCCAAAGACCAAGTCTTACATTCATTAGGTATACATTACCTACTACCAGACAAGCACAGACATTGGGATGTAATTTAATCCTTATTTTCGACATTGACAGTACTAGACAACCTTCGCTCTGATACCACCTTAAACTGTAACGACCCTTAACCCTTAAAACTCGAGATAAATTTTTTTTCATAAATTTAATTCACCCACTTATTCCCCAATTCACTTAGGTTGTATTCCTGTACAGTGTCGAAACATTTTCCTAATTCTTTTCTCGTGTTTTATAATTGATTTTCATATTTTAACTTATATTGCCGATAGAAATTTCGGCAGCATAACGGCTTATATATAAGCCTACCCACCTACAAATCAATTGTATTCCACAATCCTAGATATCCACAACTACCAAGCATACTTTTCAAATCCATCTCTACCACACAATGCATCTATTTCGATTTAATACTAGTAATCTCGAAATATAATCTCAAGGTAGTAATGTTTACATCGTTCCTTACAAAATTACATCCCAACTGATAATTCCAATATATGTCTGTGCATACAATTATGTCTGGTACAGGAATGTAAATGTATACCTTTCGCGTGTACAAAGTAGCTTAGGGTAGTTCTTCCTAGCAGCTTACGTCGTGTACGCGGCAAATAGCGTCTATAGATTCATTGCAAATGATCTGAAGGTAGAGGGGTGAGCTTTTGGGGAAAAGCCCAGTAAGAGAATATTCTTAAAGCAGTTCTAATATATAAAAGCATTTGAAATTATTCATAAAATGAAACTTAATGCAATACATAAACTTTCATTTCATGCGTACGCGTCATAAAGCATGCGAATATTTAAAACAAAACACATACTTAACCATTTTGCAACTTTTCATAAACCTTTCATGAACATTTCATAAAACATTTCGTAAACGTTTCATGAATAATTCATAGTCATTTCGTAAACATTTCATGCATATTTCATAATCATTTCATAAGCATTTCATGAATATTTCATAATCATTTCGTAACATCTCATGCATGTTTCATAATCATTTCATAAAACTCTCATGCATATTTCGTAATCATTTCATAAACATCTCATGCATATTTCATAATCATTTCATAAACTCTCATCATAGTCGATTTTATAATTAAAATCGAGGAGACTAGGCTATAACTAAGTCATGCGATACGTGTCATTCTCCATTGGAGAGTCATCATACCTATGGTCATGGTAAGGGGGCTGTAGAATGGATCAGATTCGTACAGCAATAATAATTATAAATAGGGGTAGTATCTTCTTATTTCTTATCATATACTAGCACATAGCTAGGGCACGGGCACCTGTGGCACTCACCATGCGGGGAACATTCATCCGTGCTGCGCGGGCACGAGATACTACCAAAACATTGTCGTAAACCACCAGTAACACGACATCTTCCACAAAGGTTGAGTCAAGTGCTAAAGGGGCCAACGTACCGGCACCCCAAGTGGTGGAGCCGGAACACCACGAGAAGTAGCCAAGCATGAAGCCTAAGTCTCAAAACATATTTTCCTTTTTCGTAAATACTTTTGAAAACGTCAAAAGTTTCATTTCAAAGCGTAAATATGGGTTTTCAAGCCATCATAAAACTTTCAAGTATTTTCATAATTCGAAAGTTTATTTCATAAACATAGATGTTCTAGCGAACATTTTGTAAAACGAAATCATGTTTTGTAAACAGTTTCGCAAGTATGGACGCATTGATAAATCATTTTAAATCATATGCTCTTTCATAAAATCATTTCTCAATGAAATAAGAATGCAATATCAGAACTAAGTTAAGTAATACCCCTTACCTCGATTTATCGGGTATCTCGAATTCGAACGGTGACGTCTCCTAGTACCTCCTTTAATCCCTTCTACAATCACCTACACCGAAATTGTAGACTTAGCACCCTATTCATGCGAATTGCGTTAAGACCGTACTTATCGTTGCTACTGCGTGTGTACGTATTATTGTATGTCCTTAGGCTAACACGCACGTTTATCTATTTCTTCACTATTTATATATTTTGCTCCTACAAGTATTAACAAATACCTTTATTATATACACCCACATGTATACACGCATAAATTTATATATATATATACTCTCCTATATGTATATATATATATATATATATATATATATATACTTTTATTGTTTTCATGTTTCCCTGTCTCACATATATACATTTTTGTATATACATATATATATACTTTTATTTGTTTTTCATATGTCACTATCGCATATATATATACATTCTTTGTATATACATATACTAGCACACATTCATCCTATGTACATCCGTATGTATATGCACCGAAATATATATATATATATATATATATATCATTGTTTTCCATTTTTCCTTATCACATGTATCCATTCTTTATATGTACATATACTAAAACACACATTTATTTTATACGCTCATTTGTATATACACCCAAGTATATACACATTTTTATTTTATCCTTGGCTTTCCTTATTCATTATCAAATATATGTACATCTACTAACATACCCTTTTCATTATACACACCTATATGTATATACCCAAATATATATATATATATATATGTTCACATAAATACATATATATATATATATATTATCACTTGTTTCCATTATTCCATATCACAATTATATATTTTGGCCTACTTCTCATCTTTCCATTTTTGCCAAATTAAATCTACACTAAACATGTTTCTATTTCAATCTAAATGAATATGTATATTAAATGTACACAAATACATAAATATATCATTTACCTTTTCTATTTTCTTTTTCTTCTTTCTTTTCTCTTTTTTTTTTTCTCTTCTTCCCTCTCGGTCAGCCGTTCTTCTTCCTTTTCTTCCTAAGCTGCTCACCCCTTTCTCCCTCACGATTTCTCCTATTCACTTCTCGGTTACAGCCTCCATTGCAGTCTTCTTCCCTTCGGTTCTGCTATCCCTCTCCCCTTCCTCTCGATTTCCATCTCCAATTCCCAGTCCCGATTCTGTTTTTTTTTTCTTTTTTTTTCTCTTGCCTCTGTTCCAGCCCCTTCCTTCAGCTCACGGTTCCAGCTCCCAAATTGGTCTCCTTCCTCAGTTTGCTCTGCTGCAGTTTCTTCTCCTTCTCTCGGTCTCCCCTCCAGCAGCAGCTCCTCTGCACACTCGGTTTTCCAGCTCTCCTGATCAGTCCTCTGCCCCGATCTGCTCCCGTTTTAGCCCCTCTCTTCAGCTCACCATTCCAGCTCCAAATTGGTCTCCATCTCCCTCGGTTCAGTTTCTTTTCCTCCTCCCTTGCCTCTGTTCCAGCTTCGCCCGATCAGTCACGCACCCTGTTCTGCTCGTAGCTCCGATTTCTCCTCCTCGGTCAGCTGCTGTCCCCCCTTTCTTTCCTCTCGGTTTCCCCCTTTTTTTTCCCTTCTCTTCTTCCTCGGCAGACCCAGCTTCCTTCTCCTCTCCCTTCCCTTCTCTTCTTTCTCTTTTCTTCCCTTCTTCTCTAGCAGACCGAGCCTCTCCTTCCTTTCTCCTTTCTCCTTTCTCCTTTCTCTTCTTTCCTTCTTCTTCTCCCTCGGCCAGAACCAGCTTCCTTTCCTTTCCTGGTTTTCTTTCTCTCCCAGCCAGACCTCTCTTCCTTCCTCTTTTCTTCCCCTTCCTCTCCTCTTTTCCTTCCTCTTCTCTTCTCCTTTCGGTTCCCGCCCAACACTCCTCTGTTTTCTTTTGATTTCCTTTCAAATTGCAACAGTGGCAGACGGAATTGGCTTTTCTAAGCCAATTCCGTACATGCCATAATATATTTATATATATTAGTTTAATATATATTATATATTTTATTAGTATGTAGGTATTATTTGTTATGTATTTGTATTGTTATTATATTTTTACTATTATTATATTTTTTTTTTGTTTCCATTTTATTTTAAATATTTTATACATTATACCTTACAATACATATATATATATATATATATCATCATCATCATCATTTTTCCATTTTAAATTGTCTAGTATATATATATTATACCTATGTATATATATATATACATATACCTTTCCTTTTATTTTACTTCATCATTTTTATTTATTTAATTGTTAATACTATATATTAAATACTATACACCAAATAATATATATGCTTTATATATTATTATTCTTTTCTTTAAATGTCTAGTATATATGTATATATATATATACATATTCACCTATGTATATATCTACATATCTACATTTTCTTGCATAACTTATCCAAAGACATAATATCATACATTCCATGAAATTTTTCTTATTCCGAAAATGAAATAGTATCGGTACTCCATCATTCTTCATAAATTCTCGATACAAGTGTTTTACATCAACAATTTTTCATTTAACAAATTAAAGTTCTCTAATCCCTCTATACTCACATTCGTCTTATCACTCCTTGTATTTTCGGGTTCCCGATCATTCACGGGCTTCTCGGTCCCTATAGTCCTCGAGTCCTACAACGAATATTTACGCTTCTGTTAATATATATTATTTTCATTTTTATATAATTAAATTAACGTAGAAAATTTGTGGGGTTTACAAATCTCCTTAGCTCTCTGACTTTGAGGAGATCGATCTCTTCCTATACCAGATCGATCTCTCAAACTCTCTGTTTGCATACAGATCGATCTTACAGATCGATCTGCTGCCTTTACCTTTTGTTTTAGGGGAGATCGATCTCTTGCTATACCAGATCGATCTCACCAGCATCCTGTATTAGTCAGATCGATCTTATAACCCATATAGATCGATCTCATTCTTCCTTAATACCTTTGAACAAGTTCAAGGCTTAGCAGATCGATCTCATGTCTTCATGAGATCGATCTCTCATCCAAGACATGAGATCGATCTCTCATCCAAGAAAACCCAGGAGATCGATCTCTCATAACCCAGATCGATCTCTCATCTACAGAAACTTAAGTTCTGGTACTGATAACCTCTAAACATGTTTTCATATCATCTTTATATTATTGAATCTACTTATTTTGTCATTTCAAAATATATTATCTCAACACTAACGTTTATCCTGAAGGTGTTTTAGAGGATGTTTTGGTGCAAGTAAATGGATTGATCTTTCCTGCTGATTTTTATGTGCTTAATATGTAGGATGATGATTTATCTAGATCTTTAATTTTGTTGGGAATACCTTTTTTAAAAATATCTATGACTAAAATTGATGTGCATGATGGTACACTTACAATGAAATTTGATGGTGAAATCATTAAGTTTAATATCAATGATGATTATAAGAGTTCTAAGATTTACAAGGAAGGGATAAAAGCCTTTCATGATCATATAGTTCCTAGGAAAAATTTTTATATTGGTCAGAAAGTTAAACTATCTCATTCTAAATTAAAAATATTTCTTAGTAAATTTCGTTCTAGATGGCTAGGCCCTTATATTGTTACTAACGTGTTTTCTCGTGGTTCAATTGAAATTCAAAGTTTGGATACAGGTCAAATCTCTAAGGTGAATGGTCATCGCTTAAAGCCTTTTTATGAAGGTTTAAAAGTGCATGAAATTGAACGAATTGAGTTGAAACATCCAAAATACAATTGAGCATGATTATGTCTAGCCAAAAACATTAAAGAAAGGAGTTGTTTGGGAGGCAACCCAAAATTTCTCTTTATTTTCTGTTTAGCAAATATTTTTCTTAAATTTTGTTATTTTATTAATAATAGAGAAGATTTATGTGTTTTGGTGTTCTTAAAGAAAAAAAAACAGAAGAAGTGTTTGCATAAGGCGTGGTCACGCCTTATGTTGAGAACACTTTTGTTTTAAAAAAAAAAGCAATAATAATACAGTCTTACAGAAGCAGATCTCCCATAAGGCGTGGGCACGCCTTATGAAGTGATCTCTTCTGCCTCCCCCCCCCCCCCAACAAAAAAAAAAATTTTTTCCCTCGTCTTCAATCTCCAGCTCATGTTTTTTTTCTTCACTTGCAGAGACTATCTCCCCTTCTCGGCACCATCTTCGAGCTTCACCTCTTCACGACTCCAAGCAACGGTCCCACCAATCAGCGTCAATCGATCCGAAAGAACAGCAACCACCGGAGGCGAACCACGAGCTCCTTTGCAACTGAACAACAACCATCTGCAGCAGCTCCCCGATCTCCCTCCCAGCAATAGTACCCATCAATCTCCTTTGATCTTCAAGCATCAGCACCAGCACCAGCACCGTGGGTTGCACCTGCTTCCATAGTGCACAAATTTGGGACTCCACAGCATCCAACTCCCTCGCCTCTCTGCAGTTTAGTTCTGGCAGGACTCCCAGATTGTCGAGACCCCCTCACCGACAAGCCCCACACCCAGCTCTTCACACCCGACTGCAGCAATACCCACATACCAACAGCTTCTTCACAACCCGCGACATCTTTCTCCCAGCTTTGCCTCTCTGCAGCATCGATCTAGCCACACCCGAGCCCTCTGTCGGCAGCAATAATGCTTCACCCACCAGAGCCGACCAGCAACCACCAGAATTGAACCAAGAGTCACGTCGGTCATCTCCCACACGTAGCCCTACAGTCCCGATTAGAGCACCATCATTGGCACCAACAATCTATGATTTTTATTTTTTTATCTTTTTAATTTTTATTTTGCTATATTTTTCAGATAAAAAATAACTAAAAAAAAGAGAGAAAGAAAACAATAAAAAAAAGCAAAAAATATTAAAAAATTAAAGAAAAAAACTTTGTTGTGGTGATTACTTTACTTAACCAATAAATTTAGCTATACATTTTTATTATTAACATTATTTTATTTGATGTAGTTATTTGTTGGAGATTAACAATCGCACAGGGTGAATAATTTTTTTTCAATGGCTAGCAGTGGAAATCAATGAGCTTCTTCCTCTCGTAAGCGTGCTCGATTGGCAAAGTAGTGGAAATCAACTCCATACTTCACGCTACTCAATATTTTTCAGGGAAGTTTCTTAATTCTTTTACAGTGTCTGAACATCTATTTTGATACATTGGGGACAATGTATAGTTTAGGTATGGGGGAGAGTATTTAATTGTGACTCTGCTGTTTGTTTTCTTTTCCTTTTATTATTGATTGTTGTTCATGAAAATTTTTGTAAATTCAAAAAAAAAATTTCAAAAGGTACATTAGTTATTGTTTGTGATCTCTTTGAGTTCTAGATTTTTCCAATACTTATCCAATGAAAAAAATGTGATTTACATATGCAAAAAACAATTTTGAATTCTTATTAAAACACTGATTAGTTACTTTTGATTCATTAGATGAAAAAGTGTATATGATCTAGCACATATAACCTTTTTTGCTAAGAATTGAGTCTACGAGCATTCATTACATCATGCTCTATTTCTTTGTTTGTGTGATTGTCATGCATAGTCGACTATTCTAGAACTTGCTCTACCATACATGTCTCAATCAACCCTTTGATGAGTATGATGCAATAAATCAAACAAGGGCATTTAGGTTAAACAATTTTTCTTGTCATTATACCATTTCTTTTCTAGCATACCCTTATTATTATTAACCCTTAGTAAAACCATTTTGAGCCTGACATTTTCTTTGGATTAAACCACATTACAACCCGCAATAAACCCTTTTTGTTGATTTTTTCCCTATTTTTGAACCTTGAATTGATGAATCATATAGACTTATGCACATGAAACTTCAAAATATTTTTAAAAAGATTGCAACATGTTGAAAATTTAGTATTCTAAGCTATTATTTCTGTTGATTTTTTCTCTTTCGAAAAAAATAGAAGAAAAAAAGGAAAAATGAAAAAAATGATGAATAAATAAAGAGAAAGAGAAGTGTAATTTTTATTACTTGGAAGTTAGTTCTGAAAATTATGTGATTGAAGCAATCTTTTGAAATAATTGAGTTGAGTTTTGTGTGAAAAGTTTTGTATGATTTCTTCAATTTCTTTAACCAAAAAATCCCTTTATCATTCCTTACCTAAGCCCTGATACAACCATTTTAGACCCTTAGATTTTTGCGTCCTAATTCATTCATTGGTGGAAAAGATATGATGAATTTGCAAGCTTATGATAAGAAATCTTCTATGCAATGACTTGAGAGTTTATTGATATATACCTTAAACATTTAGAGTATGATGAGTGAAATCCAATTGCGAGGGTGTTGGATCCTATGTACTTTATAAATTTAATTGAATCATTAAGATGTTATTCATGTGTGTTATGAGAATTCGCTGTAAAAACTTGTGTTTTAATTCTAGAAAGAAATGTGTTTTGGATGAGCATAGGGAGAGGATGAAAGAATGATGAAAAGAGATTATGAATTTAGACTAGCGTATGCTTGAGGACAAGCAATGTTTAGGTGTGGGAAAATTTGATAAGTTGCATATTAGACATATTAATTGTCATATTTTCTCATGATTTAAATTCTTTTATATGCTTAATTTTTGGATTTGACTTATATTTTCTATTTTGTATTGTGAATGAAGGAATATGAGCAAAATATACTAAAGTTGCCAATTTTGATCAAGTCACAAAATCATAAGAAATCTTGGAATTCAAGTCAAGATCTATCACTTGTAGCTGAAGTTGACTGAATCAATCTAAAGATTGCAAGTGGAAGATTTTAATTATTAAGGAAAAAATATGCAATGATCGTCTTTGGCAAGTGTTGAAAAAGGAAAGAAGTTTAATTGTAATCAAACTCAATCAGAGAAATTTTCTTTTGAAACAGATTCTGTGGGCTAGGATATTTAGTATTTATAGACTAAGAGTGAAAAGGGAGAGTCTCAATCTTGAATCATCCATTATCATAAACATATATATATATATATATATATATATATTTTTAGTGTTTTTCTCTGAACTTATGGCTTACTAAATTTTTAGTCTAGCTAAAGGATAATTAAAGTTTAAGGTTCTTCAAGAATTGTGAGATCTAATTAGTTTTTATTTTGTTCTTTTATATTTGTACTATTTATATATATTCTGTTCTTATTGAAATTATTGTTTTGATTGATTGTGCAAAAATGGCCATTTGTTTAACTGTCAGGATAATATATCACCAATTAGAAACCTGAATCCATAATTGTTTAAGCATTCTAATATAAGTGGTAAATAACATAATTGATTACATATATGTTTTCAATTCTATGTTAAGAAGATATATAATCTAACTTAAATGAACCTACATGTGTGTTTGTTGGTTAGAATTGGTAGTCTCTCTAGTTTTCAATGCTGTTTGTAAATTAAATCTTAAGATCGTATCTAAGGTTGTTTAACTGACAAGAGAAATAATTAGAGATCGTATCTTGATTATCGAAAAAGTAAGGAGGGACAAGTTGTTAAGTCGTACCAATAACCATAACCAATTTGGTAAAGATTAAAAGATCTCATTTCTGCATCAATGATCAATTCCCTAAACCCATTCTAAAATTATTTCTTTAGTTGGATGTTTTCATTATATTAATTTTCTCCCAATATTTTTATGAAGTAATTTTTCTTTGCTACATTTTAATTTTTCTTTTCATTACAACAAAATCCTCATTTTACTTTTTAATTATTTTGCAGAAAAATAAATCTAACCAATCTATTGTGAAACGACCTTACTCAACTATACTACAGTTTTAATTTATTTTGAGTAGGAATTATTATTGTTGGTCTCGACAACCACCAATTCATTAAATAAATACTAACATAAATAATAAATATTTAACAATATTAGAAAATTACAAAAACATCATAGAAATTTATAGAATAAAATTACAAGTATAACAGAAAAACCGGTGGCCGAAAACTCCATCTAGATTGGCCGCACGCGCCAGCTGCAGCTTGTAGGCATTGCGATGCACACACGCTGTGTCACGACCCAACTATCCAAAAATCAGAGTGAATTTTTCGCGTTTTTGTTTATTTTCTTACTTAATTCTTACCTGTCCTCGAATCGTGACCAACACTCCACTACTAATTGGGCTGTGCGTCAATGCCAGTCCCACCATACATCTACCCCAGTACTTATTTCTTCTCCAGTCATTTATAGTTGTTATATTATTTATACATCCCCTAAAGTTACTTACAAACATGTTACTGTGCTATGCTTATGTAGATACAATAAGTACAAGTGTATATACCTTATGTTGATGGGCAGCAGCGGATATCCGGAATGCAGTACTGAGTCGCCTCAACTTCAACTGGAGATCATCTGTGGGAGAAAATGAAAGGGGTGAGCACATCAAGCTCAGTAAGGCAATCCTACGAACAAGTAGGTAACCATACTACCTACATGAACGTAGTGCCATGCATAAACCACCCTTTCTCCACACATTTTAAAACAAATGATATGCGTCATGATGTTATGTAAAACACATATTGCATGGAAAATTCGACATGCAAGTATATTCGAAAACATATCTTTTTCGTTTAAAATTTCATAGTAAAGTCAGGACTCGACCCCTCCTTCGGGTGATCCTGACTCACACAAAACCTTGAAAACTGAGTTTCTCAACAGCATAGATATCCGAAAACATATGTATATATATATACAAGATACGAGACTAGGCAATAACTGTATATCGGTAATAACCAGGACTGGCCAATATGTCCTCGTGAGTCCTCTAGCTTCACGGATCCCAGTGTGCGAGGTCTCACCCTGATCGGGAACTGCCCGGGAGGTGGGTCAATCCAACCCGTCAGTCTTATCCGATCTCACGCATCCGAAGATGCCGTATCCGAAGATATCCCGTATCACAAAGATACCATATCACAAAGATACCCCGTATCACAAAGATACCGTATCCGAAAATACCCTGTATCACAAAGATACCGTATCCGAAGATACCCCACGGTACATCGTACTCCATGCTACTTGCACGGTACATCGTACTCCATGGACCCATATCACTCTAGGTACTCCAGCCCAATTGGCCTGCTTCCCACAGAGGTTTTCATAACTCAATACTCGTTGCCATGTCTCAAAACGTACGTGCGAGCCTATTAAATCGGTGACACACAGTCTACCCGATGCTCCAAGCACGGCTTATCGTATGTTCTCTTAAAAATCAGTGCGAGCGATGCTCAGCACTCACATCAAATCAAGTAAACTTGGCAGAGCCCGCTTTACATCTCCACAAGGCCGCCAACCTCATCCCTCACTCTCACCCTACTTAAGAGGTCTATTGAGCCTGTTGGGCCTTTTGGCTGACTCCAAGGGCAGACAGCGCTACTCCACAAATCCAGTAAAACTAGTGCGAGCTAGGCTCAGCACTCGGTATGTAAATTGTATGAAAATCTTATAAAATCTGGTGCGAGTTAGACTCTAGCACCGTGTCACGCAAAAGCATGTGAAATCTGGTGCGAGTTATACTCTAGCACCTATGCATGTAAAACTCTAGTGCGAGCTCTCGCTCCAGCACTAATGCATGCATCACACAAATCAAACATCGTGCGAGCTGAGCTCTAGCACGTCACATGTAAATAAAACATGTAGGCGGCTCGGTTATTTCCAAATAGTTTTCACAGAAATCACAACAATTAAGATATGCAATGCTATGCATTTTTCTTTAAAAGTGAGCCAGCCTACTCATGCATGCGTTGAAATACCTCCAGAACGAGCAGGAACCTCTTGTCCTTGCTCCTCCCAATTTTTCCTAAATTTTTAGATTCTACCCTTAACAAGGGTATTTTAGTAATTTTGCCCATTCGGGGCACTAAAATTGTTCTTCGACCTCTAGACCCTTCAGTTAATTTTAAAAGACTGCGTATGAATTTAAAATTGCGTAAAGTTACCTCTAGCAGTCCGCAGAATTCCCTTACCTCAATTCTCGTCGAGTCTGACCTTTTTCTTTTCCAATGTAGTCCCGTCGCGCAGTCCGATATGCTTCCAATCCAATGCCCGGAACTGCGTATTAACATTCCTCAGGTCAGATAACATATAATTTAATTGTACTTAATCTTTTCTGGGCTTAATTTAAATCGCTGGGCCCATTTACCCCTATTGGGCCTGATTGTACCTTAATGGGCCTTAATCGGCCTTAAGCCCGTTTACCACTTAATTTTCACTTTATCGAGGCCTATTCGGCTCATTGGACCCACCAATAATTTATTGGGCCTCGTTCTAGCTCTCGAATAGCTAACTCTAATATTTACGACAATTTAACTAATTTCCATAATTTAATTCAATTTATGCGTAAATTAAATCAATATCACGCGTAACGAGATAATTGTCGTAAATAGGGGTCACTTACCCGAGATTCCATGCTAGTCCGCAAATCGAGGATGTCTCGAGCCCTCGGTTGATGCCAATCGTCGAGCTACACATTTAATTACATTTTCGGGTAAACTTTTCGGTCGAAATTTAATTAAATAAAATATTCCAAATTTAAATCGGGTCAATTTGACAGCTTATCGACTTACCCGAAGCTCGATTGCATCGCCGGAATTTTCCCCAATTTTTTTCTCTTTTTTCCTTTTCCCTTTTTCTCCCCTTTTTCTCCTCTTTTTGGCTGAACCGGTTCAGTCCGGTTCGGACCGGTTCAGCCGGCCGGTTCACCCCGGTTCAACCGGTTCACCACCGGTTCGCTGCCTTGCCGGCCGGTTCTCCGTCGGCTTCCACCGCCAGCAGCTCCGCTGGGTCGTCCGCACCTCGAATCTGGCCTCGGTTCGCCTCAACGTCGCCAGAATACCGCCGGTCCGGCTGTTCTCCTCTTCGCCGTCGGACCCGTCTCCCTCTTTTGGCCGTCGCCGCCGTTTCCGACCGTCTCGTCGGCTGCCACCGGTGCCAAAAGCACCGCCGTCGACTGGGCTCTCCAAATCGGGCCTTGGTTCTGGTCGGATCGCCGCCGTTCGCCGCCGGTGGCCTTCTCTTTACCGCCGCCTTTCTCTCCTCCGATCGGCTTCCTCCGGCGTCGGTAGGCTGCACCGCCGGTGCCGTTGAGATCACCGGCCTCCCCTCTTTCTTTTTCGACCCTTGGCCCGGCCATCGGCCGCCGGACGGCTCGCCGGCCTTCTCCCCCTTTCCGGCTTCGTTTCTTTGCTTTTCTGTTTCTGTTTCTTTCTTTCTCTCTCCCCGACCCCTTTTTTTTTTTTTTGTTTCAATTACTTTTTTTTTATTTTATCAATTTTATTATTTTTATTTTTATTTATTTTAATTATTTTACTATTCATTAAAATATATTAAATACCCCAAAACATCTACAAAATTATTATTTTATTCTAATTTAACTAATTTAATTTTATTTAATTTATTTAATTTATTTTTAATCCTTTTTCGGGTATAATTCCTCCGTATTTTCGGGATATTGTCCCGAGTGACTTTTCAGTATATTTTTTGATTATTTTCGGGATTATTTTTTCCGAACTAAAAATCCCGATTAATCCCGATTAATTCCAATAAATTAATATCTTGATCAATTTAATCCGAAATAATTTTATTTCACTTTTATTGACCAAGATTTCTTAAATCCATATTTTTAATTAAATTTCCTTATCGAATTTACTCCGGCTTTCGGTCCTTTGACCGTTTTGCCCTTACACGTGTTCGGGATTAAATTTAACCTGCTTCCTTCATACTTCCTCCATCTTTTCTTATTTAATTTTCGTATTTTAATTAAATTCGGGTCTTACAATTCTCCCCCACTTAAGGAATTTGGTCCTCCAAATTAGAACCAATTCATATGAGTCCATATACAACTCCGGGTACATCAATCGTATCATGCTCTTAAATTCTTATGTGACCTTCTCCGGAGTGTATTACTACCAAAGGACTTAATTAGGGAGATTATCTTAAACCCCAATACTTTCTCTTTCCTGTATAATACCCGAATCAACTTCTTCGATATACTTGTATTTTCATTAAATTGAACTTTTGGAGTTCATATCCTGCCACCTCTGCTGGATCTGGATAGTAGTACCGAAGCATCATAAGCGGGGACACATTGTGGGTGCCTGTTAATCCAAGTGATTAACAACAACCTACAGGTCTTATCTCCCACTTGTCCAATCTCTCAAGGATTCGATCCAGCTCAACTCAATTTACTTCTTCCAAAAGTTCCGCTATGTCCTTATTCTCTTAGGACATGTAACTTTCAACCATAATAATTCACCAAGGGAAATTTCCAATACTTGTCTATCTGCTCTGAGGTGTTCTTAATCTCTCATCCTTAACTAAACATCCTCAGAGACTTATTATCCAAAGTCAAAATAATTATATCTGTCACCCACTTTTTCTTATCCAAATTTGGGGAACAACCCCTACAGCCATACACGGTCTCATATCTTGTTATCCCGATACTCAATTGCCAATTATCGTTATTGGCAACTTCAATTAGAAATCAACTGATCATTCCAGGAGCTTATAAAATCAATGGCACACGCTTTCATCGGATCCTCCAGAACTTATACAGTCCTCTCTGACTGATCATCTGTCTGAGGATGGAAAGCTGTGCTAATACTCAGTCGGGTTCCCATAGCTTCCTAAAAATATTCTCTGAAGTAGAAGGTGAAGCGGGAATCCCTATATGATACCATGCTCACTGGAACGCTACATAATGTTCCACAATCTTCCTTATACTTGAATCCTCATACACACTCTAAGTATCTGGGGAGTTCATAACTAGAAGGTGGGTAGACTTAATCAATTTGGCGACTATCATCCAAATAGTCTCCTGATTTATCCGGGTCCTCTATAACCCATCACGACATTCATGGAGACTTACTCTCGTTTTTCGTGCCGTGTCGATATAGGTAGAAGCTGCAATAACTCTGCAGACTTTTAATACTCTACCTTATCCTGCTGACATACCAGACACTTTTTCAAAATCTCCACCATATCTCTTTTCACATCTGACCACCAATACCCTTTTTAAGATTTCAATATATAATCATTACTTTTTCATATGCACTGTTTATCCCGAAGAGTGAGCTTCTGACAACATTACTATCTCATCCACTGTGGTCCTGGGGAGCACTCATACTGTCTCTGAATCCTCAGTAACTCATCATCACCCACTGTGAACTCTATCACTGTACCCTTCTGAATCAGACCCAAACCATCGACATCCTGTCGATCATCACGCTAAGCCTGGCAAGTCCGGGCACTCTCATCCGGTTCTAATCATCAGGCTAGCTGTCACACAATCACTGTCATCATCAGAAGGGATCACATCTATACTGAGGTTCACAACTGCGTCTAGCAGCTCACGCTCCCTGACCATCATGTGTGGTACCATCCCGAGGCTCTTTCTACTCAAAGCATCGGTCATCACATTAGCCTTTCCTGGGTGGTACAATTTTCATAAATCAAAATCTCTCAGAAGCTCTAACCCAATATGTATTTTCATATTCGCCCCTTTCTGTGAAAACAGATACTCGGGCTCTATGATCAGTGCATATCCATAATTCCTCATCGAGTACCTAATAGTACCATATCCTCGGTACAAATACTGTTGCCAATTTTAAATCATGGGTCAGATAGTTTATTTCATGATCAAGGAGTTGTCTGACTCCATACTTGACTATCTTCCCATTACACATCAATACACAGCTCCATCATTATTTCGAGGTATTCATACTCACTGAGAACCTCTTGAGCTGTTGGGTATGACGAAATTAATCACGGTGGTCAGTTCATACTTTACTACACCGAAATCCATATCACATCCATCGTCTTAGTTATCATCTCATTCCAAGACCACGTTTCTTAGTTAAACGTGTCAACCAAGTATATCCATTTTGAACTCGCAGCAGCCCATTTGTAAAAGCCATTTCCTAATTGTTGCATATAAATCGCCCTAGGCTTTAACTACACCCAATATATCATCGATAATGATGATTTCAACTCGATCCAATCCTTGGCTTATCTATGCGTAAGCGTATAAGATCCTTCAAAATCACTTACGTCTTCAGGTACTAACCTGCGTCATTTCCTTTTCTTATCTTAACGGCTCTTATTAAATTTTTCTATGTTAACCTTTATGATTTGTCGAGTTTTTATATTCTTATCGTCTTAGTAATGGTATCCTAATGCTAAAGGTATCTATTACGCCGATCGATTTCACGTTATAGGTTATATATATATATATATACTTTTAGACGCTGTCAAGTCTTCAGGCGGGGAGGTATTTTGAAATACCTTTATTAGCCTTCAGACTTAACCACAACTACTGGTTATGGTTATACCCATCTTGTCCTTGGTTATAATTTGTATTCGCTACTAATTGCATTAATCCTAATGACTTCGTATCGTAAGGATGCTCTTACCTAGCATACGCCTCTTACTCCAATACATCTTGTATTTAGGATCAACACATATTCAAGATCATCTCCTTCGTATATCAATCATGACAAAACTCTAGTCATTATTCATTCCATGAGTACGATCCTTTACTCCTTTAATTTTTCAACTGTTGCACCCCTTTTTATTAACTTAAAATCTCTATATCCACGTTCTGTTAATTAATCCCCTTCCATTGGGGTACTCCTTTATCACTATTGTGGCCAATGATGTAGGCATTCATGCCTTTTTCTTACTTATATGCGAGTGAAGGCGGTATGATTAAATATGTGGCACCAGGATCAATAAACATATGTACTTTATTATTCATAACAAGTGTGGTATCTTACACCACATCCATGAAACATCAATAGTGTCCTGGTCCAAGACATCCTCTCGCCTTCGTCCAATAGCCTACTTTCCTTTTTCTCTTCGGCTATGTCCTCCCTTTTCGTTGCAACTATTCCAACGAAATTTTTTTTTCTGTCTCTTTACTTTTCCTGTGGGAAAATCTCGCTCAACTCTGAGCAATCAAAATCAATGGTCTGTCTTATCACACTTGACGACCATTTTCACCAATACCGTATAGGTATGACCCTCCTTTCGTGGTATCCACCACACATCTCACACTGCTTACAGTGCTCACACTGCTACACTACTTCGTAGCAGGTCGGGGTCCTCCAATCACAATGCCCACAAGAGTGCCCAAAATTAGATGCACTGGGGCCTTACCAATTATCTTACTCCATGACTCATCAAATCTAGTCTTTTACCAATTACCATTTTCCCATTTTTAACATCTTTGTCATTTCTCGATTCTCTTTTCTATCTCTATTTCAGCCCTCATTACCTTTCCCAATCTCAGAGGCGTGCAATTCATGTTCTTACTTACCAAACTGTAAATCTGTGCACTGTCTCGGTATAGGTAATCTCACGGGCCAATCGGACTCTAACTGACAATCTGAGCCATTCTATAAACTTTTAGACATCTCGACTGTCACTTTTCATAGTGTCGAGGTAATATCTGCCCAGAATATAATCGAGTCTCCATACTCGTAAATAAATTAAATCCTCTGGGTCAGAGTAAGGACTTTAATTCGAAATTTCCTTTAAATCATGTCCGGGATATCCTGTCACCGGAATATATCCATAATCATTTCTCATCTCAACTCTTAAGATGGGTCGAGCGGGTTTCCACCAATGCTCCGCTGCGCCCTCTGATCTCATACATAATCTGAGCAATTTACTCCTCAAAATAATCTCCACACTCCGCTCCAATCTCGCGAAGCGTGTCTCAATACTGTCCGATCACTCTGTCGGACTCTGTGAGGCATGCTCAACATTCGCCTCTATTCCAATCTCATACTGATTCTCATAGCCAAACTCAGCACGACTTAGCAGACTCAGGTCTATCTCCACGACCTCTGCCTCGTGCACTATCTCATCTAACGCGACTCATATTAGGCATTCCTGCATTCTCAATCATTTCTTAGTCAAGCCCATCTCGATATACACTATTGTATCTAACTAAGCACAGTAACACGGGGATGTAATTTCCTAACTTCTGACACTGACACACATCAGACCAATTGTGCTCTGATACCAAAATAATTGTCACGACCCAACTATCCAAAAATCAGAGTGAATTTTTCGCGTTTTTGTTTATTTTCTTACTTAATTCTTACCTGTCCTCGAATCGTGACCAACACTCCACTACTAATTGGGTTGTGCGTCAATGCCAGTCCCACCATACATCTACCCCAGTACTTATTTCTTCTCCAGTCATTTATAGTTGTTATATTATTTATACATCCCCTAAAGTTACTTACAAACATGTTACTGTGCTATGCTTATGTAGATACAATAAGTACAAGTGTATATACCTTATGTTGATGGGCAGCAGCGGATATCCGGAATGCAGTACTGAGTCGCCTCAACTTCAACTGGAGATCATCTGTGGGAGAAAATGAAAGGGGTGAGCACATCAAGCTCAGTAAGGCAATCCTACGAACAAGTAGGTAACCATACTACCTACATGAACGTAGTGCCATGCATAAACCACCCTTTCTCCACACATTTTAAAACAAATGATATGCGTCATGATGTTATGTAAAACACATATTGCATGGAAAATTCGACATGCAAGTATATTCGAAAACATATCTTTTTCGTTTAAAATTTCATAGTAAAGTCAGGACTCGACCCCTCCTTCGGGTGATCCTGACTCACACAAAACCTTGAAAACTGAGTTTCTCAACAGCATAGATATCCGAAAACATATGTATATATATATACAAGATACGAGACTAGGCAATAACTGTATATCGGTAATAACCAGGACTGGCCAATATGTCCTCGTGAGTCCTCTAGCTTCACGGATCCCAGTGTGCGAGGTCTCACCCTGATCGGGAACTGCCCGGGAGGTGGGTCAATCCAACCCGTCAGTCTTATCCGATCTCACGCATCCGAAGATGCCGTATCCGAAGATACCCCGTATCACAAAGATACCATATCACAAAGATACCCCGTATCACAAAGATACCGTATCCGAAAATACCCTGTATCACAAAGATACCGTATCCGAAGATACCCCACGGTACATCGTACTCCATGCTACTTGCACGGTACATCGTACTCCATGGACCCATATCACTCTAGGTACTCCAGCCCAATTGGCCTGCTTCCCACAGAGGTTTTCATAACTCAATACTCGTTGCCATGTCTCAAAACGCACGTGCGAGCCTATTAAATCGGTGACACACAGTCTACCCGATGCTCCAAGCACGGCTTATCGTATGTTCTCTTAAAAATCAGTGCGAGCGATGCTCAGCACTCACATCAAATCAAGTAAACTTGGCAGAGCCCGCTTTACATCTCCACAAGGCCGCCAACCTCATCCCTCACTCTCACCCTACTTAAGAGGTCTATTGAGCCTGTTGGGCCTTTTGGCTGACTCCAAGGGCAGACAGCGCTACTCCACAAATCCAGTAAAACTAGTGCGAGCTAGGCTCAGCACTCGGTATGTAAATTGTATGAAAATCTTATAAAATCTGGTGCGAGTTAGACTCTAGCACCGTGTCACGCAAAAGCATGTGAAATCTGGTGCGAGTTATACTCTAGCACCTATGCATGTAAAACTCTAGTGCGAGCTCTCGCTCCAGCACTAATGCATGCATCACACAAATCAAACATCGTGCGAGCTGAGCTCTAGCACGTCACATGTAAATAAAACATGTAGGCGGCTCGGTTATTTCCAAATAGTTTTCACAGAAATCACAACAATTAAGATATGCAATGCTATGCATTTTTCTTTAAAAGTGAGCCAGCCTACTCATGCATGCGTTGAAATACCTCCAGAACGAGCAGGAACCTCTTGTCCTTGCTCCTCCCAATTTTTCCTAAATTTTTAGATTCTACCCTTAACAAGGGTATTTTAGTAATTTTGCCCATTCGGGGCACTAAAATTGTTCTTCGACCTCTAGACCCTTCAGTTAATTTTAAAGGACTGTGTATGAATTTAAAATTGCGTAAAGTTACCTCTAGCAGTCCGCAGAATTCCCTTACCTCAATTCTCGTCGAGTCTGACCTTTTTCTTTTCCAATGTAGTCCCGTCGCGCAGTCCGATATGCTTCCAATCCAATGCCTGGAACTGCGTATTAACATTCCTCAGGTCAGATAACATATAATTTAATTGTACTTAATCTTTTCTGGGCTTAATTTAAATCGCTGGGCCCATTTACCCCTATTGGGCCCGATTGTACCTTAATGGGCCTTAATCGGCCTTAAGCCCGTTTACCACTTAATTTTCACTTTATCGAGGCCTATTCGGCTCATTGGACCCACCAATAATTTATTGGGCCTCGTTCTAGCTCTCGAATAGCTAACTCTAATATTTACGACAATTTAACTAATTTCCATAATTTAATTCAATTTATGCGTAAATTAAATCAATATCACGCATAACGAGATAATTGTCGTAAATAGGGGTCACTTACCCGAGATTCCATGCTAGTCCGCAAATCGAGGATGTCTCGAGCCCTCGGTTGATGCCAATCGTCGAGCTACACATTTAATTACATTTTCGGGTAAACTTTTCGGTCGAAATTTAATTAAATAAAATATTCCAAATTTAAATCGGGTCAATTTGACCGCTTATCGACTTACCCGAAGCTCGATTGCATCGCCGGAATTTTCCCCAATTTTTTTCTCTTTTTTCCTTTTCCCTTTTTCTCCTCTTTTTGGCTGAACCGGTTCAGTCCGGTTCGGACCGGTTCAGCCGACCGGTTCACCCCGGTTCAACCGGTTCACCGCCGGTTCGCTGCCTTGCCGGCCGGTTCTCCGCCGGCTTCCACCGGCAGCAGCTCCGTTGGGTCGTCCGCACCTCGAATCTGGCCTCGGTTCGCCTCAACGTGGCCGGAATACCGCCGGTCCGGCTGTTCTCCTCTTCGCCGTCGGACCCGTCTCCCTCTTTTGGCCGTCGCCGCCGTTTCCGGCCGTCTCGTCGGCTGCCACCGGTGCCAAAAGCACCGCCGTCGACTGGGCTCTCCAAATCGGGCCTTGGTTCTGGTCGGATCGCCGCCGTTCGCCGCCGGTGGCCTTCTCTTTACCGCCGCCTTTCTCTCCTCCGATCGGCTTCCTCCGGCGTCGGTAGGCTGCACCGCCGGTGCCGTTGAGATCACCGGCCTCCCCTCTTTCTTTTTCGACCCTTGGCCCGGCCATCGGCCGCCGGACGGCTCGCCGGCCTTATCCCCCTTTCCGGCTTCGTTTCTTTGCTTTTCTGTTTCTGTTTCTTTCTTTCTCTCTCCCCGACCCCCTTTTTTTTTTTTGTTTCAATTACTTTTTTTTTTATTTTATCAATTTTATTATTTTTATTTTTATTTATTTTAATTATTTTACTATTCATTAAAATATATTAAATACCCCAAAACATCTACAAAATTATTATTTTATTCTAATTTAACTAATTTAATTTTATTTAATTTATTTAATTTATTTTTAATCCTTTTTCGGGTATAATTCCTCCGTATTTTCGGGATATTGTCCCGAGTGACTTTTCAGTATATTTTTCGATTATTTTCGGGATTATTTTTTCCGAACTAAAAATCCCGATTAATCCCGATTAATTCCAATAAATTAATATCTTGATCAATTTAATCCGAAATAATTTTATTTCACTTTTATTGACCAAGATTTCTTAAATCCATATTTTTAATTAAATTTCCTTATCGAATTTACTCCGGCTTTCGGTCCTTTGACCGTTTTGCCCTTACACGTGTTCGGGATTAAATTTAACCTGCTTCCTTCATACTTCCTCCATCTTTTCTTATTTAATTTTCGTATTTTAATTAAATTCGGGTCTTACACGCTGTCCATCTTCTTCCTTTCTAGGTCTATTCGACCCCGTTGTTGTACTATTCGACTCGAACGTGTCAGTGTGATTTCTTTCTGTTTTTTTTTTATGATTACTAATCATCTAGTTTATAAAATAAATTTACCTAGCTTTGGATCATAAATTCACATAAACCAAACTCTGATGCCAAATATATGATTTTTTAAGGATCATATGTGAAAATTAGGTCACCAATACATATAATAATAATCGATAAACGTACATGTTTCAACGAACATGGTTAAAACTTGAGTTGACGACATGATTAGCAAGTCTTCCTCTTCTCATTCTCCACAAGTGGCTTCCAATAAGTAGAAACGAACAAAAGCGAAAAGAGTACTTAACCATATAATTATAATAATTTTTTTCTAAAACCATAATGACCCCATCAAGAGTTTATAGAGTTTTAAGAATTATACTATCACTTTATCACACTAATCCAAAAATAATATAAAACTCATAACTAATATCATCACAACAATTTAAATTTAGTTTATTTATATTTTTTATATTAAAATTAAACTATCAACTCAATTTTATTAATATATAAAATTATCAATTAATATTAATACTAGTGAATATTTCTAACGGGAGCAGCTAGCTAAGATCAAAGAGAAATATCCCTGTACTCAAGCGCTGGGGTTTACAAAGGGAATGGATTTAAAAGGATTAAAGACCATATGAAATCCTGTCGCTAGCTCCACTCTTCACTGCAGCAGAATCTAAGATAACATGCAGAATTCTGTTGATGGCAACGACGACCCCAGATTTTTTGGAGTCTAGTACTGGAAGGGTCCGGCAACCAGGAAAAAAGCTATCAAATGGCGAATGTGATGGAGAAAAGATAGTAGCAGTCAGCAGTGGCGCATTAGTAGACAAAACAGAAGGAGAAAGGTTAGTGGCTTAGTGCTTATTAGCATTTTCAGTGATGAACTTGTGGTAGACCAATGGTGCCATTACAGTGAAACAAGAACCACAAGAGGAAAACCAACTCTGAGATATAGTCAGAACTTTCAACAGCGAATTAAAGAAGTTTAAGATATATTTGTCTTCTTCGGCTTTTCTTCGGCTTTAGCTTGTAGAGAAAGAACAAGAGCTGCCCGGTTGCTTGAGTTGGCTTCTAAACTAAGCTTTGATACTTTGAGGGACCAAACTGCTAATAAACCCATATCTCGACTCGCATTTTTTGTACTTTCGCCTCCGGTATCTTTGTAGGCGCAGTAAAGGGAAAGAAAAGAAGCTGTAAATCTATCTTCATTTATTTTGGAAGCATTTTTGAGATAAAAGTGGTAGATTGCGTTTCTTTTAAAGTTGGATTTTAATTACAATTATTATCCTCAAAAAGCATACTTTGACACAAAGTAAAACGGAAAAAATCAAAAAAGAAAGCTTACAAACAGAACCTAAATTAACATTATATAAGCTGATTTCTTCTACTTTGTTTGCCCCCTCATGCCGCTGGATACTTGGGGGGGGGTCGCGATCTTCGATGATCAGCATAAGAAACCGAAGTGGCCATTGTCGAAGTTGAGAGCATAACTGAGGGGATCATAGTGGTAGCTAAACTTCTGCTTGGATGTTCTAGCCTTTATTTGTCTCTTTATCTCTGCTCTAACCCTCCAAAACAAGCTCCTAAGCTTCCTCTTCCCGCACACAACCACCACATTTGGATCAAAACAGAACCCAATGACTTCCATTTTTCTCTCCTGCGAAGACCCAACCGGAAACCACAAAGATGCGAAGAGACAGAGCGAGGAATGCAGACATATAGCGTGTGGGGTTGATGGACTCATATAGAGAGTAAGATACACGTACTTATAATATAATAAAAAGTTAGCTTGGAGTACAAGGCTTAAGAGTGTAAGCTAGCTGCTGCTTTTGGAGCAGTTCTGCTCATCAGCTTAGCTTCTCAAAAGCAAAATGTTGGAGCAATAACCGAGGCAAAAGTTACCTCCCTTTCTCTCTCTATAAACTGTCCCGTTGCTGCTAAGAAAGTCTACGGCGCTGTCTTTGTCTGTACCTGTCTGGCTGTCTCTGACTCTGGTCTTGTATACGACTACGAGCAGCAGAGGGAAGTCGGGGGAAAGTAAAGATGATTATGAGTTGGTCACATGGGTTGGAGACGTGAGAGACATTGAAGTGAAAGAAGATGCCAAGAAACGTTTGACAAACCAGTATGTAACAGGATCCTAAAAATAAGATACCCATGACAGATGAGGGAGGGAGGTTTTGTAATGTAAGCCTCACGCCATTTATTCCAAGGGTATTCTTCTCTGTTTCTTTCTTGATTGGATTCCTAGATTTTTCACCTTTTTGGCTTTGATGGACAGATGATTAGATTATATATCTTTTTCTTTTGTACTTTCTTAACCTCCTACATAATTTTCTATTGAGTTAGCGTTCTTTAATATATATATATATATATATATATATATATATATATATATATATATTTTAACTTAATTATTATGACCTTTTGAGATTTGATTCTTCTCTCTCTTACACTTTTATAAAGATAAAAAAAAATAAAAACTCTATTTCAGTAATTTGTTGTACCTTCCAATTTAGATTTGATATTTAAAAATTTAATATAATTTCTTTTTAAAGTATATTTTTATATTTATTTAATATAAATTTAATTAGTTGATAAAAAATAATTTACTAATCTATTAAGTAGAATATAATTATTTTGAAATTATCTTTTTTTAAAGAAAAAATTCAAAAAATAATTATTAATACTTAAGATCATTTATCAAGTTTTTTAATATAATTCTATTCGAGATGGATGGTAAAGGTTGTAATTTTTTAAATTTAGACTTAATTTAATTTAACTTAAAATATTATAATATTAATAAAAAATATTTAATTATAATTAAAATGTCATAATTTGAATATTTTAATAGTTATATGAATATTATTTTGAAAAAATAATTTTTAGAAGACAACCAATAAAAAAATCATTAATTTATCTAAACAAAAAAAATCTCTACTTTTCCAAAAGAGAATTATTCTTTAAAATTTATTTTTTGAAATTAATTTTTCAAGCCAAACGATGCCTAAATTTGTTAGTGCAATAATTTTAAGAGGTAATTTT
The DNA here is from genome assembly GCA_033439115.1 of Firmiana major. Lineage (NCBI taxonomy): Eukaryota > Viridiplantae > Streptophyta > Magnoliopsida > Malvales > Malvaceae > Firmiana > Firmiana major. Next base: position 8,377,462 of record CM065903.1, read on the forward strand.
TAATGAATTCAAAGATCAATTTAGTATTTTAATTTTTCTTTATTTTCAAATTAAAAAAAAAGAGTAATTCAATAAGATTAATACCCCCAATTTGGTTTTACTAGTATTTTTTATTTTGCAGCACATAAAAAATCATTTTTGTTTTGGTTCGGTTTTTCGAATCTATGATAAAATTGCAAAATAAAATTGGAGTCAATTTTAAATTAATTCATTTTCTTTAAGAAATTATAGACATGTTAATATGAATTGGCATCGACAAAAAGCACCAAGTTCAAAGAAAATAGTACATCCAAGAATCAGACAAACATTATTGTACTGACTGCTACTCTAAGCTCCACTTCGAAATCCAAAGAGGATGGCGTTTCACTGAGCTACTTGTTTTGTAAAAGTTCTCCCAAGAATAGGAAGGAGACCCAAAATTCCCGCATTAAACGGGGAATAGAGGGATCAGACGAAGCTTTGGTGTTGGACCTCGACCTACGAGCTACACCGGGCCATGAAGCCCAATCCCTCCCAGCCGATTCGTAAACCCATTTGTCTACTCCCAATTTTATTTTATTTTATTTTAAAAAAAAATTTGCATTTACTTTTTCTCATTCTCCTTTTGAGATGTAATCATACAACTGACTGGGTCGGAATGATTTAGTATTAAATTTAAATTTAATTTAATTTAAAATTTTAAAATTTAAAATTTGATTCGAATTTAATCGAATTTAGTTTTTGAAATTCGAATTCGATTTGACAAAATATTTGAACTGTTTAAGTTTGGTCTCATAGGTTCAAACTCGATTTATTGAGTTCGATTTATTATTTTTCAATTATATATTATAAGGTAAATAATAAAATATTAAAAAAATATATTAAAAAATTTGATTAGCCTTGCAATCCGCACAAGCTGAATATTTCAAAACTCGAAATCGATTTGACTCACTACTTGAATAATTTGAGCTCGAGCTCGGTTCGAAAATAAAGGAGTTAAATTTGAATAATCATCGAATCAAATTCAAATAATTTATAAGTAACTTGATTCATTTACACTTATTTTCTCCCTCACAAGTTTAGTTGAAATCCACCCCCTCTAACTTTAATTGCATTAACATAATTTTTTTTCTTATTTTTTATAATTATCATTTGATTAAAGTTCTAAAAGAACTTAAGTTATAGATAGGTTAGGAAGCATGTTTTAGTCTTAAAAAAAAAAAAAAACTTGTGATGTTTTTTTGTTCCTCAACTTGTGATGCTCTCTGATAGAGCATATCTGGATGAGTAAACTGTTTCGTCGCTACACTACAAGAAAACATATTTTCAGCGACGAAAATATTCCGTCGCTAAATAAATGAATTAGGGACGGAATTTCGTCGCTAATATTTTCAAATATATTATTTATCTTTAGCGACGGACTTTGCGACAGAATTTCGTCGCTGACTGCTCATTTATTTTTTTACTTTTATAAAAAATTTATTCCGTCGCTAAATAAATGAATTAGCGACGAAATTTCGTCGCTAATATTTTCAAATATATTATTTATCTTTAGCGACAGGTTTTACGACGGAATTTCGTCGCTGAATTTTCATTTTTTATTTTTTTTAAAATTTATTCCGTCGTAAAAAATATTTAACTTTTGAATTTCATCGCTGAAGACACCTCTATTTTTTTTAAAAAAAATTTTAATTTTTTCCGTCGTTGAAAGGCTTCAACTTTAGAATTCCGTCGTTAAATCCTTTCTAAATTTAAAAAAAAAATACACGCTTAACACTCTCACGATCCTCCCTTTTCCCCCCAATTTCTTTCCCTCTCGAACACCACTCTCCTCGATTTCCCTTTTTCCTGCCTCTACCAACCATCACGAATCCCCGGCGACCACCAGCGCATCCCTTCCCTCTAGCCGATCTCTGTTTTCCCCTTTTGTTTCGTCACCAAGCACCTCTTTCTCCCCGATTTCCCTACCTCTGTTCATCAGTCATTCCTCCCTTCACTGTCGACGACGAACTGCTGGGACGAGCAGCATTGTTTCCCTTTCTTTCCCCTACCTCGCCCGGAACCCAAGAAACCCGATTTCCCTGCCTCTTTTTTTTTGTACGCGCGACTGAGCCCCTCTAGCTGAGGCATCCTCGCCTATCGTTCCACCCTCATAGCCAGCGACGAAGGGCACTGAAGTGGCGAAAGAGAGCTCAGATATTGTCATCTTGGATGACAATTTTGCTTCCGTGGCTATAGTCTTAAGATGGGGAAGATGTGTCTACACTAATATCTAGAAGTTCATTCAATTCCAGCTTACTGTAAATGTCGTCGCACTTTGTATCAACTTCGTAGCAGCAGTTTCCACAGGTGAAGTCCCTCTGACAACAGTCCAATTATTGTGGGTGAACTTGATCATGGACACATTGGGTGCTCTGGCTCTTGCTACAGAGCGGCCTACAAAGGAGTTGATGGAGAAACCACCCGTGGGTCGAACTGGGCCACTGATCACAAATATCATGTGGAGGAACCTTCTAGCTCAAGATCTATACCAGATAGCAGTGCTTCTTTGTAAGACCCGAATTTAATTAAAATACGAAAATTAAATAAGAAAAGATGGAGGAAGTATGAAGGAAGTCGGGTTAAATTTAATCCCGAACACGTGTAAGGGCAAAACGGTCAAAAAACCGAAAGCCGGTATAATTTCGATAAAGAAATTTAATTAAAAATATGGACTTAAGAAATCTTGGTCAATAAAAAGTGAAATAAAATTATTTCGGATTAAATTGATCAAGATATTAATTTATGAAAATTAATCGGGATTAATCGGGATTTTTAGTTCGGAAAAATAATCCCGAAAAATAATCGAAAATTATACCGGGAAGCCGAAATAATACCGAGAAATTAATTTATAGACTAAATGAATAAAATATAATTTCTTTTAGGATATTTTGAATATTCTAGACTAATTTAATCAATTAAATAATATTAAAATAAATTGTTAAATAAGATAATAATTGTAAAAAAAAAAAAAAAAAAGAAAGAGAAAAGGGTCGGGGAGAGAGAAAACCAAACGGAAGCCGATTAACCCAAGGAGCCCGACGAGCTGTCCGGCCGCGAGGGACCCCGACGAGGAGCCGGCGAGGAAGAGGAGAGGCCGGCGACCTCAATGGTACCGGCGGTGCAGCCTACCGACGCCGGAGATCGCCGAACGGAGGAGGAGAAGATCGCGGGAAAAACGGAGTCGGTGCCGGCGATCCACGGCAGCTGGGGGCGAACGGCGGGTACCGGCGTGATCAGGAGGAGGAGCCGGTCCTTTTGAGACCGGTATTGGCCGATGAAACCGTCGGAATCCGCCGGATCGGGAGGAGACAGCCGCGGGGGGAGAAGAGGTGATTCGCCGGCGATGGCGGCGTTTCGGCACCAACCGAGGCCAGATTCTGAATGCCCATGTGAAGCCGAGCCAAACGGCACCGGAATCGCGCCGGGAACCGGCCGGACGGTGCCGGCACGACCAAAGGGAGCCTGGACCGGCCGAACCGGACAGAACCGGCCGAACCGGACCAGACCGAACCGGCGGTCCGAACCGGGTTGAACCGGATCGGAACGGTTCAGCCAAAAAGAGGAGGAAAAAAGGAAGAAAAAAGGAAAAAGAAAAAGAGAAAAAATTGGGGAAAATTCCTGTGGTGTAATCGAGCTTCGGGTAAGTCAGTGAGCGGTCAAATTGACCCGATTTAAATTTGGAATATTTTATTTAATTAAATTTCGACCGAAAAGTTTACCCGAAAATGTAATTAATTGTGTAGCTCAACGATTGGCATCCACCGAGGGCTCGAGACAGTCTCGATTTACAGACTAGCATGGAATCTCGGGTAAGTGACCCCTATTTACGACAATTACCTCGTTATGCGTGATATTGATTTAAATTCCGAATAAATTGAATTAAATTTTTGAAATTTAGATAAATTGTCGTAAATAATGAATTTAGTTATTCAAGAGCTAGAACGAGGCCTAATAAATTATTGGTGGGCCCAATGAGCCCAATAGGCATCGATAATGTGAAAATTAAGTGGAAAAAGGGCTTAAGGCCGATTAAGGCCCATTAAGGTGCAATCGGGCCCAATAGGGGTAAATGGGCCCAGCGATTTAAATTAAGCCCAGAAAGTATTAAATACAATTAAATTGTATAATATCTGACCTGAGGAATATTAATACGCAGTTCCGGGTATTTGATTGGGAGCATATCGGACTGCGCGACGAGACAACAGAGGAAAAGAAAAAGGTCAGACTCGACGAGAATCGAGGTAAGGGAATTCTGCGGACTGCTAGAGGTAACAGTACACAATTTTAAATTCATTGGCAGTCATTTAAAATATTCTGAAGGGTCTAGAGGTCGAATAATAATTTTAGTGCCCCGAATGGGCAAATTACTAAAATACCCTTGTTAAGGGTAAAATCTAAAAATTTAGAAAAAATTGGGAGGAGCAAGAACAAAAGGTTCCTGCTCATTCTGGAGGTGTTTTTGATGCATGCATGAGTAGGCTGGCTCACCTTGAAAGAAAATGCACCGCATTGCATACTTTCAACTTGAAATTGATTTGAAAACTGTTTTGAGTAAATAGAGCCGCCTACGTGTTTTATTGACATATGACGTGCTAGAGCTCAGCTCGCACGGTATTTTCGATTTGTGTGATGCATGCATTAGTGCTGGAGCGAGAGCTCGCACTAGAGTTTTACATGCATAGGTGCTAGAGTATAACTCGCACCAGATTTCATTTGCCTTTCATGACACGGTGCTAGAGTCTAACTCGCACCAGATTTTACATGATCTTCGTGACAGGGTGCTAGAGTCTAACTCGCACCCGATTTTCACATGATTTATATACAGAGTGTTGAGCTTAGCTCGCACTAGTTTTACCGGATTTGTGGAGTACCGCTGTCTGCCCTTGGAGTCAGCCAAAAGGCCCAACAGGCTCAAGAGACCTCTTAGGTGGGGTGAGAGTGAGGGATGAGGTTGGCGGCCTTGTGGGGATGTAAGAGGGCTCTGCCAGTTTACTTGTTTTGATGAGAGTGCTGAGCATCGCTCGCACTGATTTATGAGAACATGCGATGAGCCGTGCTTGGAGCATCGGGTAGACTGTGTGTCACCGATTTAATAGGCTCGCACGTGCATTTTGAGACATGGCATGAGTATTGAGAAACAAACCTCTGTGGGAAGCAGGCCAATTGGGCTGGAGTACCTAGAGATATTATATGGGTTCACGGAGTACGATGTACCGTGCAAGTAGCATGGAGTACGATGTACCGTGTGGTATCTTTGGATACGGCATCTCCGGATGCAGCATCTTCGGATGCCGGGGATCGGATAAGACTGACGGGATGGACTGACCCACCTCCCGGGCGGTTCCCGATCATGGTGAGAACCCGCACACTAGGATCCGTGTAGCTGAGGAACTCACGAGGACAAATGTGGCCATAGTCCTAGTTATTTGCCTATATACAGACGTTGCCTAGTCTCGCATGTTGATGATTTTTACGATGATTTAAACTGGGTTTTAAAACTAAATTGCATGATGGTATTTCCATGCTTTTCAAAATCCACGTGTGATGTAAACGTTTTCATGATTTTGTGTGAGTCAGGATCACCCGCAGGAGGGGTCGAGTCCTGACTTTATTGTGAAAATCTTAATTGAGAAAGAAATGATTTATAATAATTGCATGATGATTTTCCGTGCAAATGTGTTTTACATATCATCATAATGCATATCATTTGTTTTAAAATGTGTGGAGAAAGGGTGGTTTATGCATGGCACTACGTTCATGTAGGTAGTATGGTTACCTACTTGTTCGTAGGATTGCCTTACTGAGCTTGATGTGCTCACCCCTTTCATTTTCTCCCACAGATAATCTCCAGTTGAAGTTGCGACGACTCAGTACTGCATTCCGGATATCCGCTGCTGCCCATCAATATAAGGTATATATACACTTGTACATATTGTATCTACATAAGCATAGCACAGTAACATGTTTGTAAGTAACTTTAGGGGATGTATAAATAATAAAACAATTATAAATGACTGGAGAATAAATAAGTTAGTTGGGAATTGAATGGTGGGACTGGCATTGACGCACAGCCCAATTATTAGTGGAGTGTTGGTCACGATTCGAGGACAGGTAAGAAATTAAGTAAGAAAATAATAAAACGCGAAAAATTAACTCTGATTTTTGGGTAGTTTGGGTCGTGACATATAAAGGTGGTATCAGAGCACAATTGGTCCGATGTGTGTCAGTGTCAGTAATTAGGAAATTACATCCCCGTGTTACTGTGCTTAGTTAGATACAATAGTGTATATCGAGATGGGCTTGACTAAGAAATGGTTGAGAATGCAGGAATGCTTAATATGAGTCGAGTTAGATGAGATAGTGCACGAGGCAGAGGTCGTAGAGGCAGACCTGAATCTGCTAAGTCGTGCTGAGTTTGACTATGAGAATCATGATGAAATTGAAATGGAGGCTAATGTTGAGTATGCCCCACAGAGTCCGACAGAGTGATCGGACAGTATTGAGAGACGCTTCGCGAGATTGAAGCGGAGCATGGGTATTATTTTGAGGAGCTAATTGCTCAGATTATGTATGAGATCAGAGGACGCAGCGGAGCATTGGTGGAAACCCGCTCGACCCATCTTAAGAGCTGATATGAGAAATGTTTATGGATGTATTCCGGTGACAGAACATCCCGGACATTATTTAAAGGAAATTTCGAATTAAAGTCCTTACTCTGACCCAGAGGATTTAATTTATTGACGAGTATGGAGACTCGGTTATATTCTGGGCAGATATTACCTCGACACTATGAACAAGTGACAGTCGAGATGTTTAAAGGTTCATGAAATGGCTCGACTTTTCAGTTAGAGTCTGATTAGCCCGCGAGATATTACCTATACCGATGCAGTGCGCAGATTTACAGTTTGGTAAATAAGAACACGAATTGCACGCCTCTGTGATTGAGAAAGGTAATGAGGGCCGAAATAGAGACAGAAAGAGAATCGAGACATGACAGAGATGTCAAAATGGGAAAATGAAAATTGGTTAAAGATTAGATTCGATGAGTTATGGGCTGAGATAATTGGTAAGGCCCTAGTGCATCCAATTTTGGCACTGTTGAGGGGTATTGTGATTGGCGGACCCCGACCTGCTACGAAGCAGTGTAGCAGTGTGAGCACTGTAAGCAGTGTGAGATGTGTGGTGGATACCACGGAAGGAAGGTTTATACCTACACGGTATAGATGAAAATGGCCGTTAAGTGTGATAAGACGGACCATTGATTTTGATTGCACAGAGTTGGGCGAGATCGCCCCACAGGAAAGTAAAGAGACAGAGAAAAATTTCGTTGGTATAGCTACAACGAAAAGGGGGGTCATAGCCGAAAAGAAAAAGGAAAGTAGGCTGTTGGACGAAGGCGAGAGGATGTTTTGGACCAGGACACTATTGATGTTTCATGGATGTGGTGTAAGATACCACACTTGTTATGAATAATGAAGTACATATGTTCATTAATCCTGGTGCCACATATTTATTCATACCGCCTTCATTCGCATATAAGTGAGTAAAAGGCATGAATGCCTACATCATTGGGCGCAATACAGATAAATGAGTATCCCAATAGAGGAGGATTAATAAACGGAATAGGGATATTGAGACTTTAAGTTAAAAACAGGGGTGTAACAGTTGAAATTAAAGGAGTAAAGGATTGTACTCACGAAATAAATAAAGACAAGAGTTTCGTCATAATTGATATACGAAGGAGATAATCCTTGAGATATGTTGATTATAAATACAAGATGTATTGGAGTAAGAGATATATGCTAAGTAAGGAATACCCTTAATATGCGAAGCAATTGAGGTTAAGTAATTAGTAGCGAATATAAATTGTGACCACATAGACTGAGATATAACGTAGTTGTGGTTAAGTCTGAAGGTTAATAAAGGTATTTCAAAATACCTCCCCACCTGAAGACTTGACAGCGTCTAAAAGTATATATGTATAACCTATAACGTGAAATCGAGCGTCGTAATAGATAACTTTAGCATTAGGATACCTTTACTAAGACGATAAGAATATTTAAATTCGATAAATCATAAAGACTAACATAGTAAAATTTAATAAGAGCCGTTAAGATAAAAAAAAAAGGAAATGACGCAGGTTAGTACCTGAAAATGTAAGCGATTTCGAAGGATCTTATACGCTTATGCGTAAATAAGTCAAGGATTGGACCGATTCGTAGTCATCAGTATTGATGATATGTTGGATGTAGTTAAAGTCTAGGGCAAATTATAAGCAACAATTGGAAGATGACTTTTACAGGTGGATTGTTGCGAGATTCTCAATATGGTCTATTTTGTTGACACGTTTAACTATGAAAACGTGGTCATTGAATAAGATGATAAATAAGATGATTGATGTGACGTGAATTTGGCGTGATGAAGTATGAACTGACCACCGTGATTAATTTCGTCATACCCAACAGCTCAAGAGGTTCCCAGTGAGTATGGATACCTCAAAATTATGAAGGAGCTGTATATTGATGTATAATGGGAAGATACCCATGATTTAAAATTGACAGCAGTAGTACTTGTACCGAGGATATGGTACTATTATGTACAGGGTGAGAAATTGTGGATATGCACTGATCATAAAGCCCGAGTATCTGTTTTTACAGAAAGAGGCGAACATGAGAATACATAGTGGGTTAGAGCTTCTGAGAGGTTTTGATTTGTGAAAAATTGTACCACCCAAGAAAGGCTAATGTGATGACTGATGCTTTGAGTAGAAAGAGCCTCGGGATGGTATTGCATATGATGGTCAGGGAGCGTGAGCTGCTAGATGCAGTTGTGAGCCTCAGTATAGATGTGATCCCTTCTGATGATGACAGTGATTATGTGACAGCTAGCCTGATGACTAGTACCGGATGAGAGTGCCCGGATTTGCCAGGCTTAGCGTGATGATCGATTGGATGTCGATAGTTTGGGTCTGATTCAGAAGGGTACAGTGATAGAGTTCACAGTGGGTGATAATGATTTACAGAGAGGTTCAGAGACAGTATGAGTGCTCCCCAGGACCACAGTTGATGAGATAGTGATATTGACAGAAGCTCACTCTTCGGGATATACAGTGCATACGAAAGTAAAGAAATATATATATGAAATATCTGAAAAGGGTATGGGTGGTCAGATGTGGAAAGAGATATTGGTGGAGATTGTGGAAAAGTGCCTAGTGTGTCAGCAGAGTAAGGTAGAGTATTAAAAGTCTGCAGAGTTATTGCAGCACCTACCTATATCGACACGGCACGAAAAATGAGAGCAAGTCTCCATGAATGTCGTGATGGGTTATAGAGGACCCGGATAAATTAGGAGACTATTAGGATGATAGTCGATAGAGTGACTAAGTCTACCCACTTTCTGGTTATGAACTCCCCAGATACTCAGAGTGTGTATGAGGATTTATGTGTAAGGCAGTTTGTGGAACATTATGTAACGTTCCAGTGAGCATGGTATCATATAGGGATTCCCGCTCCACTTCCTACCTCTGTGGATATTTAAGGAAGCTATGGGAACCCGACTGAGTATTAGCACAGCTTTTCGTCCTCAGACAGATGGTCAGTCAGAGAGGACTGTACAAGTTCTGGAGGATCCGATGAAAGCGTGTGACATTGATTTTATAAGCTCCTGGAATGATCAGTTGATTTCTAATTGAAGTTGCCAATAACGACAGTTGGCAGTTGAGTATCGGGATAACAAGATATGAGACAGTGTACGGCTGTAGGGGTTATTCCCCAAATTGGATAAGAAAAAGTGGGTGACAGATATGATCATTTTCGACTTTGGATAATAAGTCTCTGAGGATGCTTAGTTAAGGATGGGAGATTAAGAACACCTCAGAGCAGATAGACAAGTATTGGAATTCACCCTTGGTGAATTAATATGATTAAAATGTTTATTGTCCTAAGAGAATAAGGACATAGCGAACTTTGGAAGAAAATAAATTGAGTTGCGCTGGATGGAATATTTTGAGAGATTAGACAAGTGGGAGATAAGACCTGTAGGTTGGTGTTATCACCTGAATTAACAGGCACCCACAATGTCTCAACCTTTGATGCTTCAGGAATACTATCCAGATCCAGCGTAGGTGATAGGATATGAGATTCAAAAGTCAGTTTGAGGAAATACAAGTATATTGAAGAAGTTGATTCGGGCATTAAACAGGAAAGAGACAGTATTGGGGTTTAAGATAATCTCCCTAATTAAAGTCCTTTGGTAGTAATACACTCCGAAGAAGGTCATATAAGAATTTAAGAGTATGATACGATCAATGTACCTGGAGTTGTATATGGACTCATATGAATTGGTTCTAATTTGGAGGACCAAATTCCTTAAGTGGGGGAGAGTTGTAAGACCCGAATTTAATTAAAATACGAAAATTAAATAAGAAAAGATGGAGGAAGTATGATGGAAGTCGGGTTAAATTTAATCCCGAACACGTGTAAGGGCAAAACGGTCAAAAGACCGAAAGTCGGTATAATTTCGATAAAGAAATTTAATTAAAAATATGGACTTAAGAAATCTTGGTCAATAAAAAGTGAAATAAAATTATTTCGGATTAAATTGATCAAGATATTAATTTATGAAAATTAATCGGGATTAATCGGGATTTTTAGTTCAGAAAAATAATCCCGAAAAATAATCGAAAATTATACCGGGAAGCCGAAATAATACCGAGAAATTAATTTATAGACTAAATGAATAAAATATAATTTCTTTTAGGATATTTTGAATATTCTAGACTAATTTAATCAATTAAATAATATTAAAATAAATTGTTAAATAAGATAATAATTGTAAAAAAAAAAAAAAAAAGAAAGAGAAAAGGGTCGGGGAGAGAGAAAACCAAACGGAAGCCGATTAACCCAAGGAGCCCGACGAGCTGTCCGGCGGCGAGGGACCCCGACGAGGAGCCGGCGAGGAAGAGGAGAGGCCGACGACCTCAATGGTACCGGCGGTGCAGCCTACCGACGCCGGAGATCGCCGAACGGAGGAGGAGAAGATCGCGGGAAAAATGGAGTCGGTGCCGGCGATCCACGGCAGCTGGGGGCGAACGGCGGGTACCGGCGTGATCAGGAGGAGGAGCCGGTCCTTTTGAGACCGGTATTGGCCGACGAAACCGTCGAAATCCGACGGATCGGGAGGAGACAGCCGCGGGGGGAGAAGAGGTGATTCGCCGGCGATGGCGACGTTTCGGCACCAACCGAGGCCAGATTCTGAATGCCCATGTGAAGCCGAGCCAAACGGCACCGGAATCGCGCCGGGAACCGGCCGGACGGTGCCGGCACGACCAAAGGGAGCCTGGACCGGCCGAACCGGACAGAACCTGCCGAACCGGACCAGACCGAACCGGCGGTCCGAACCGGGTTGAACCGGATCGGACCGGTTCAGCCAAAAAGAGGAGGAAAAAAGGAAGAAAAAGGGAAAAAGAAAAAGAGAAAAAATTGGGAAAAATTCCTGTGGTGTAATCGAGCTTCGGGTAAGTCAGTGAGCGGTCAAAGTGACCCGATTTAAATTTGAAATATTTTATTTAATTAAATTTCGACCGAAAAGTTTACCCGAAAATGTAATTAATTGTGTAGCTCGACGATTGGCATCCACCGAGGGCTCGAGACAGTCTCGATTTACGGACTAGCATGGAATCTCGGGTAAGTGACCCCTATTTACAACAATTACCTCGTTATGCGTGATATTGATTTAAATTCCGCATAAATTGAATTAAATTTTTGAAATTTAGATAAATTGTCGTAAATAATGAATTTAGTTATTCAAGAGCTAGAACGAGGCCTAATAAATTATTGGTGGGCCCAATGAGCCCAATAGGCCTCGATAATGTGAAAATTAAGTGGAAAACGGGCTTAAGGCCGATTAAGGCCCATTAAGGTGCAATCGGGCCCAATAGGGGTAAATGGGCCCAGCGATTTAAATTAAGCCCAGAAAGTATTAAATACAATTAAATTGTATAATATCTGACCTGAGGAATATTAATACGCAGTTCCGGGTATTTGATTGGGAGCATATCGGACTGCGCGACGAGACAACAGAGGAAAAGAAAAAGGTCAGACTCGACGAGAATCGAGGTAAGGGAATTCTGCGGACTGCTAGAGGTAACAATACACAATTTTAAATTCATTGGCAGTCATTTAAAATATTTTGAAGGGTCTAGAGGTCGAATAATAATTTTAGTGCCCCGAATGGGCAAATTACTAAAATACCCTTGTTAAGGGTAAAATCTAAAAATTTAGGAAAAATTGGGAGGAGCAAGAACAAAAGGTTCCTGCTCATTCTGGAGGTGTTTTTGATGCATCCATGAGTAGGCTGGCTCACCTTGAAAGAAAATGCATCGCATTGCATACTTTCAACGTGAAATTGATTTGAAAACTGTTTTGAGTAAATAGAGCCGCCTACGTGTTTTATTGACATATGACGTGCTAGAGCTCAGCTCGCACGGTATTTTCGATTTGTGTGATGCATGCATTAGTGCTGGAGCGAGAGCTCGCACTAGAGTTTTACATGCATAGGTGCTAGAGTATAACTCGCACCAGATTTCATTTGCCTTTCATGACACGGTGCTAGAGTCTAACTCGCACCAGATTTTACATGATCTTCGTGACAGGGTGCTAGAGTCTAACTCGCACCCGATTTTCACATGATTTATATACAGAGTGTTGAGCTTAGCTCGCACTAGTTTTACCGGATTTGTGGAGTACCGCTGTCTGCCCTTGGAGTCAGCCAAAAGGCCCAACAGGCTCAAGAGACCTCTTAGGTGGCGTGAGAGTGAGGGATGAGGTTGGCGGCCTTGTGGGGATGTAAGCGGGCTCTGCCAGTTTACTTGTTTTGATGAGAGTGCTGAGCATCGCTCGCACTGATTTATGAGAACATGCGATGAGCCGTGCTTGGAGCATCGGGTAGACTGTGTGTCACCGATTTAATAGGCTCGCACGTGCATTTTGAGACATGGCATGAGTATTGAGAAACAAACCTCTGTGGGAAGCAGGCCAATTGGGCTGGAGTACCTAGAGATATTATATGGGTTCACGGAGTACGATGTACCGTGCAAGTAGCATGGAGTACGATGTACCGTGTGGTATCTTCGGATACGGCATCTCCGGATGCAGCATCTTCGGATGCCGGGGATCGGATAAGACTGACGGGATGGACTGACCCACCTCCCGGGCGGTTCCCGATCATGGTGAGAACCCGCACACTAGGATCCGTGTAGCTGAGGAACTCACGAGGACAAATGTGGCCATAGTCCTAGTTATTTGCCTATATACAGACGTTGCCTAGTCTCACATGTTGATGATTTTTACGATGATTTAAACTGGGTTTTAAAACTAAATTGCATGATGGTATTTCCATGCTTTTCAAAACCCACGTGTGATGTAAACGTTTTCATGATTTTGTGTGAGTCAGGATCACCCGCAGGAGGGGTCGAGTCCTGACTTTATTGTGAAAATCTTAATTGAGAAAGAAATGATTTATAATAATTGCATGATGATTTTTCGTGCAAATGTGTTTTACATATCATCATAATGCATATCATTTGTTTTAAAATGTGTGGAGAAAGGGTGGTTTATGCATGGCACTACGTTCATGTAGGTAGTATGGTTACCTACTTGTTCGTAGGATTGCCTTACTGAGCTTGATGTGCTCACCCCTTTCATTTTCTCCCACAGATAATCTCCAGTTGAAGTTGCGACGACTCAGTACTGCATTCCGGATATCCGCTACTGCCCATCAACATAAGGTATATATACACTTATACATATTGTATCTACATAAGCATAGCACAGTAACATGTTTGTAAGTAACTTTAGGGGATGTATAAATAATAAAACAATTATAAATGACTGGAGAATAAATAAGTTAGTTGGGAATTGAATGGTGGGACTGGCATTGACGCACAGCCCAATTATTAGTGGAGTGTTGGTCACGATTCGAGGACAGGTAAGAAATTAAGTAAGAAAATAATAAAACGCGAAAAATTAACTCTGATTTTTGGGTAGTTTGGGTCGTGACATTCTTACCCTACAATTCAGTGGTGAATCAATCTTTGGCGTAACAGAGAAGGTAAATGATACCTTGATCTTCAATATTTTTATCCTGTGCCAAGTCTTCAACGAATTTAACACGAGGAAGATAGAAAAGAAGAACGTGTTCGAGGGATTACACAAGAACAAGTTGTTTATGGGTATCATTGCGATAACCATTATTCTCCAAGTGGTGATGGTTGAATTTTTGAAACAGTTTGCTGATACAGAGAGGTTGATATTTGTGATGCAGGGAGTTTCGGGAGTCGAGTTCATGTTTTTTGTTTTGATCAGAATTTGGATCTTGTTCCAATTGGCTCTAAATTAGAGCTTTTTGAACAGGTAATTTTGTTAGAGGAGAAAACTATATTTTCTTGGAATGTAGCTTTAAAAATGATCATTTGAGTGGTAATATAACTGTATTCTACGTATAGATTTCCCTGGAATTGGAGGTTTTTGAATTGTTAATGTCTTTTTTATGTTTCTTAATAACCTTTTTTTTTTATTGTTAGAAGAGAAAATTATTATGTTTTAGAATGTGAATTAATGTAAGTGGAAATTAAGTAGTACAAGTTTTTTCCCTGCAATTTTTTAATATATTAGTGGCATTAATTATAATTTTTGAGCATGAATTTGTTTACACTTTTGAAGTAGGATTGAATTTTATATTTTCTGCTTTGTTGTTTAATTTTAGAAGAGAAAGATTTAAATTTGGAATATTGAAAGAGAGATGAAGGTTTGAAGTGATAGTTCAAGTGCTAATTTAATATAGTAATTTTGCTTCTTTTTTAAATTATTTTAGTGGGTTTTATTTGATATGTTTTTTCTTTTTGTTTTTTGTTGATTTTTAGAAATGAAAATTAGATTGCTGGGAACGTGTCAATTGAAGATATAGTTGTGGTTCTAAATCTGGAATCTGAGTGAGAAATGTAGCATTAAAATGATAATTTGTGGTAATTTCTCTTTTTAACTTTTTTAATAGAAAAATTATATTAGTGGCCTTTATTTGATATGTGTCATTTTCTTTCAAATATTTTAAACTAGGATTTGACCCGGTATGCTCTGAAAGAGAATTTTTTTATCATCAATCAGTTGACATTTTTTAAGTTCCATTTTATTTGTATGCTCTGAAAGAAATTTTTTATTGATTTTTATGCTACTCTATTCCATATATTAATTGGATTTGTGGTTTGTTTTATTGTAGCTAAAACCAGGTTTAAGCTACTATGCCAAAGACCCACAGGCTGCAGCGAATTCATTACTTTCTCTTCTTGACAAGGCGGAAAGTGTTGTTCCACTAGATTTGCGATCAAGGACTCCTGTCAGAGTCGGGGTAGGTATACGTAGATGCTTTGTGCATGCATATTTGTGAATTACGAGTCTCTTAAATTCCTGAAAAATGGGACTTTTAATGTTTTGTAGGTAACTGCTAGTCTGAGGGCATTAGAAGGTGATGCATCTGATAGAATTTTGCAAGTGGTACTTTTGTTTTCAGAGGATTGTTGGTTATGTTTGCAGGCTTTATTTTGCCTTATCCCTGTGCTAATAATTTTTTAAATAACTTGTTTAGGTTAGGGAATTTCTGAAAGATAGAAGCACCCTCAAATCTGAGGCAAATGAGGTCAGAATTCTTGATGGCTCACAAGAAGGCTCTTATGAGTGGGTATTTTATGCTATATTTATGTACTTTTATACTATGCTTTTATTTTGGGCCTAAAGTGATTTTCATGTCCAAGTTTGATTATAGGAAAAAAAATATGGCAAGCCAGCAGCAAAATGCATTTTATTGCATGCTTGATCAGGCTCCTGTTAATTTGTTGTGGTAGATTGTCTTAAAATCTTCCATTATTCCTTAAGATTCTCTTCCTTAAGGATCCATCTTACTCAAAGATGATTTCATGGTGATGTTCAGTTCAAAGGGAATCCTTGGAGTCTTCTCTGGGTAATGAAGGGGAACACTCTAGAGCTATAAATAGATAATTAGATTTTGCCATGGATGCAAGTTAACTTACATTTTGTAATGAAGTTAGCTTTACTGCATGTATAGGGAGCAATTTACTTTATAAAAACACCAGGATAATTTCCTACTTGTTAAGCCAATGGACCTATTTTTGATCTTTCTTAACTGCAATCTTGTTTTCAGGTGACATTAAATTACTTATTAGGGAACTTGGGAAGGACATTTGCAGACACAATTGGCATAATTAATCTTGGCGATGGATCTGTTCAAATGACATATGCCATCTGTGAAAATGCTGCTTCAAAGGCTCCAAGTGTAAAAGTTGGAGAGGATCATTATGTAAATGAAATGTATTTGAAGGGATCAAAATATTACCTCTATGTTCACAGGTTCCCCTCATTCATTTTGATAAATTGGTTTCATGATTCTATTAGTAATTAGAAATGGAAAAATATGTAAATTTTTAGTGGTTTCTTATTCTTTTAGTGACGAAAAATTTAATTAATTTAAATATATATAAATTAGCAACGAAAATTCGTCACTGAAATATTTCAGCGACGAAAAATTTAATTAATTCAAATATATAAATTAGCGACAAATTTTTCGTTGCTAAAATGATTCAGCGACGAAAAATTTAATTAATTCAAAAAAATATATATTAGCGACGAAAATTCGTCGTTGAATCCTTTTAGTGACGAAAAATTTAATTAATTCAGAAAATATATATATATATAACTTAGCGACGGAAATCCGTCACTGAATCCTTTTAGCGACGAATTTTTTGCTTAGTTGAAGAATAAAAATAGTGTCGGAATTTCGTCGGGAAAAAATTTTTAACGACGAAAAAATTTGCGACAGAATTTTTTCTCAGCGACGGAAAACTTTCAGTGACTTCAAATTTACTGACGAAATTAGCGACGAAAAGTTCCGTCACTAATTTCGTCGCAAATACTCATTTGCAACGGAAAACAAAAATTAACGACGAAAAATCCATCGCTAAATCCGTCGCTGTTGCCCCTTTTTCTTGTAGTGCTAGGATATGCATGATGGACTCAAGAAAGAATAACCAAAGGAAGTTAGAGGTAAGACTTAGGAATAATGTAAATTGAATATATAGAACATAGACTGAATGTAAGACCCGAATTTAATTAAAATATAAAATAAAGGAGTATTTGTGAAGGGAAGTCGGGTTAAATAAATCCCGAACATGCGTAAGGGCAAAATGGTCAAAAGACCGGAAGCCGGTATAAATTCGATGAGAAAAATTAATTTAAAATAATGGATTAAGAAATCTTGGTCAATAAAAGTGAAATAAAATTATTTCGGATTAAATTGATCAAGATATTAATTTATGAAAATTAATCGGGATTAATCGGGATTTTTAGTTCGAAAAAATAATCCCGAAAATAATCGAAAAATATGCCGAAAGGTCACCCGGGACAATATCCCGAAAATACGGAGAAATTATACCCGAAAAAGGATTAAAAATAAATTAAATAAAATTAAATTAGTTAAATTAGAATAAATAATAATTTTGTAGATGTTTTGGGGTATTTAATATATTTTAATGAATAGTAAAATAATTAAAATAAATAAAAATAAAAATAATAAAATTGATAAAATAAAAAAAAAAAGGGGTCGGGGAGAGAGAAAGAAAGAAAACAGAAACAGAAAAGCAGAGAAACGGAAGTCGTGTCGGGGGAAGAGGCCGAACGACCACCGGCGATCCCTGTCCCAGGCCGCCCACCGAAAAAGGAAGCCCGACGCCCGACGAACACGATGGTACCGGCGGTGCAGCTTACCGACGCCGGAGGAAGCCGAACGGAGGGAGAGAAGCCCGCGGGGAAAACGGAGTCGGTACCGGCGATCCACGGCAGCTGGGGGCGATCGGCGGGTACCGGTGTGACCAGGAGGAGGAGCCGGTCCTTTTGAGACCGGTATTGGCCGACGAAGCCGCCGGAATCCGCCGGATCGGGAGGAAACAGCCGCGGGGGAGAAGAGCTGATTCGCCGGCGACGGAGGCGATTCGAACCCAGCCGAGGCCCGATCTAGTGAGCCCAGACGATTGCGCGCCGATTGGCACCGGAATCGCGTTGGGAACCGGCCGGACGGCGCCGGCACGACCAAAGGGAGCCTGGACCGGCCGAACCGGACAGAACCGGCCGAACCGGACCAGACCGAACCGGCGGTCCGAACCGGGTTGAACCGGACCGGACCGGTTCAGCCAAAAAGAGGAGAAAAAAGGGAAGAAAAAGGAAAAAGGAAAAAGAGAAAAAATTGGGGAAAATTCCGGTGATGCAATCGAGCTTCGGGTAAGTCGGTAAGCGGTCGAATTGACCGATTTAAATTTCGGAATATTTTATTTAATTAATTTTCGACTAGAAATTTACCCGGAAAATGTAATTAATTGTGTAGCTCGACGATTGGCATCCACCGAGGGCTCGAGACAGCATCGATTTGCAGACTAGCATGGAATCTCGGGTAAGTGACCCCTATTTACGGCAATTATCTCGTTATGCGTGATATTGATTTAATTTACGCATAAATTGAATTAAATTATGGAAATTAGTTAAATTGTCGTAAATATTAGAGTTAGCTATTCGAGAGCTAGAACGAGGCCCAATAAATTATTGGTGGGTCCAATGAGCCCAATAGGCCTCGATAAAGTGAAAATTAAGTGGTAAACGGGCTTAAGACCGATTAAGGCCCATTAAGGTACAATCGAGCCCAATAGGGGTAAATGGGCCCAGCGATTTAAATTAAGCCCAGAAAAGATTAAGTACAATTAAATTATATGTTATCTGACCTGAGGAATGTTAATACGCAGTTCCGGGCATTGGATTGGAAGCATATCGGACTGCGCGACGGGACTACATTGGAAAAGAAAAAGGTCAGACTCGACGAGAATCGAGGTAAGGGAATTCTGCGGACTGCTAGAGGTAACAGTACGCAATTTTACATTCATATGCAGTCCTTTAAAACTAATTGAAGGGTCTAGAGGTCGAAAAACAATTTTAGTGCCCCGTATGGGCAAAATTACTAAAATACCCTTGCTAAGGGTAAAATTCTAAAAATTTAGGAAAAATTGGGAGGAGCAAGAACAAGAGGTTCCTGCTCGTTCTGGAGGTATTTCAACGCATGCATGAGTAGGCTGGCTCACCTTGAAAGAAAATGCATAGCATTGCATATCTTAACTGATGTGATTTCTGTGAAAACTATTTGGAAATAACCGAGTCGCCTACATGTTTTTATTTACATGTGACGTGCTAGAGCTCAGCTCGCACGATGTTTGACTTGTGTGATGCATGCATTAGTGCTGGAGCGAGAGCTCGCACTAGAGTTTTACATGCATAGATGCTAGAGTATAACTCGCACCAGATTTCACATGCTTTTGCGTGACATGGTGCTAGAGTCTAACTCGCACCAGATTTTACATGATTTTCATGACAGGGTGCGGGAGTTTAACTCGCACCAGATTTTATAAGATTTTCATACGATTTGTATACAGAGTGCTGAGCCTAGCTCGCACTAGTTTTACTGGATTTGTGGAGTAGCGCTGTCTGCCCTTGGAGTCAGCCAAAAGGCCCAACAGGCTCAATAGACCTCTTAAGTAGGGTGAGAGTGAGGGATGAGGTTGGCGGCCTTGTGGAGATGTAAAGCGGGCTCTGCCAAGTTTACTTGATTTGATGAGAGTGCTGAGCATCGCTCGCACTGATTCTTAAGAGAACATACAATGAGCCGTGCTTGGAGCATCGGGTAGACTGTGTGTCACCGATTTAATAGGCTCGCACGTGCGTTTTGAGACATGGCAACGAGTATTGAGTTATGAAAACCTCTGTGGGAAGCAGGCCAATTGGGCTGGAGTACCTAGAGTGATATGGGTCCATGGAGTACGATGTACCGTGCAAGTAGCATGGAGTACGATGTACCGTGGGGTATCTTCGGATACGGTATCTTTGTGATACAGAGTATCTTCGGATACGGTATCTTTGTGATACGGGGTATCTTTGTGATATGGTATCTTCGTGATACGGGGTATCTTTGGATACGGCATCGACGGATGCGTGAGATCGGATAAGACTGACGGGTTGGATTGACCCACCTCCCGGGCAGTTCCCGATCAGGGTGAGACCTCGCACACTGGGATCCGTGAAGCTAGAGGACTCACGAGGACATATTGGCCAGTCCTGGTTATTACCGATATACAGTATTGCCTAGTCTCGTATCTTGTATATATATACGTATGTTTTCGATACCGATGCTTTTGAGAAATTCTATTTCCATGGTTTTGTGTGAGTCAGGATCACCCGAAGGAGGGGTCGAGTCCTGACTTCATTGTGAAATTTTTAAAGAGAAAGAAATGATTTAAAATAATTGCATGTTGAGTTTTCCGTGCAACTGGATTTACATAACATCACAACATCATATCATATGTTTTAAAATGTGTGGAGAAAGGGTGGTTTATGCATGGCACCACGTTCATGTAGGTAGTATGGTTACCTACTTGTTCGTAGGATTGCCTTACTGAGCTTGATGTGCTCACCCCTTTCATTTTCTCCCACAGATGATCTCCAGTTGAAGTTGAGGCGACTCAGTACTGCATTCCGGATATCCGCTGCTGCCCATCAACATAAGGTATATACACTTGTACTTATTGTATCTACATAAGCATAGCACAGTAACATGTTTGTAAGTAACTTTAGGGGATGTATAAATAATATAACAACTATAAATGACTGGAGAAGAAATAAGTACTGGGGTAGATGTATGGTGGGACTGGCATTGACGCACAGCCCAATTAGTAGTGGAGTGTTGGTCACGATTCGAGGACAGGTAAGAATTAAGTAAGAAAATAAACAAAAACGCGAAAAATTCACTCTGATTTTTGGATAGTTGGGTCGTGACAATTATTTTGGTATCAGAGCATAATTGGTCTGATGTGTGTCAGTGTCAGAAGTTAGGAAATTACATCCCCGTGTTACTGTGCTTAGTTAGATACAATAGTGTATATCGAGATGGGCTTGACTAAGAAATGGTTGAGAATGCAGGAATGCTTAACATGAGTCGCGAAAAATGAGATAGTGCACGAGGCAGAGGTCGTAGAGGTAGACCTGAGTCTGCTAAGTCGTGCTGAGTTTGACTTATGAGAACCAGTGTGAAATTGAAATAGAGGCGAATGTTGAGCATGCCTCACTGAGTCCGACAGAGAGATCGGACAGTATTGAGACACGCTTTGCGAGATTGGAGCGGAGTGTGGAGATTATTTTGAGGAGCAATTGCTCAGATTATGTATGAGATCAGAGGGCGCAGCGGAGTATTGGTGGAAGCCCGCTCGACCCATTTTAAGTGTTAAACATCCAGAGCTAATATGAGAAATATCTTGGATATATTCCGGTGACAGGATATCCCGGACATGATTTAAAGGAAATTTCGGATTAAAGTCCTTACTCTGACCCAGAGGATTTGATTTATTTACGAGTATGGAGACTCGATTATATTCTGGGCAGATATTACCTCGACACTATGAAAAGTGACAGTCGAGATGTCTAAAAGTTTATGGAAGGGCTCAGATTGTCAATTAGAGTCTGATTGGCCCGTGAGATATTACCTATACCGAGGCAGTGCACAGATTTACAGTTTGGTAAGTAAGAACATGAATTGCACGCCTCTGAGATTGGGAAAGGTAATGAGGGCTGAAATAGAGATAAAAAAGAGAATCGAGAAATGACAAAGATGTTAAAAATGGGAAAATGGTAATTGGTAAAAGATTAAATTTGACGAGTTATGGAGTAAGATAATTGGTAAGGCCCCAGTGCATCCAATTTTGGGCACTCTTGTGGGCATTGTGATTGGAGGACCCTGACCTGCTACGAAGCAGAGTAGCAGTGTCATTACTGTGGAATGTGTGGTAGATACCACAGAAGGAAGGTTTATACCTACATGGTATTGATGAAATGGCCGTTAAGTGTGGTAAGACGGACCATTAATTTTGATTGCTCAGAGTTGAGCGAGATTTTCCCACAGGAAAGTAAAGAGACAGGGAGAAAAATTTCGTTGATATAGCTGTAACGAAGAGGGAGGACATAGCCGAAAAGAAAAAGGAAAGTAGGCTGTTGGACGAAGGCGAGAGGATGTCTTGGACCAGGACACTATTGATGTTTCATGGATGTGGTGTAAGATACCACACTTGTTATGAATAACGAAGTACATATGTTCATTGATCCTGGTGCCACACATTTATTCATACCGCCTTCATTCACATATAAGTGAGTAAAAAGCATGAATGCCTACATCATTGGGCACAATATTGATAAATGAGTGCCCCATTTGAGGAGGATTAATTAACGGAATATGGCTATAGAGATTTTAAGTCAAAAATAGGGGTGCAACAGTTGGAAATTACAGGAGTAAAGGATGTACTCACAGAATGAATAAAGACAAGAGTTTCATTATAATTGATACGCAAAGGAGAAAATCTTCGAGATAAGATAGATCCTCAGTACAAGATGTATTGGAGTAGAGATATATGCTAGATAAGGAATACCCTTAATATGCGAAGTAATTGAGGTTAAACAATTAGTAGCGAATACAAATTATAACCAAGGATAAGGATGGGTGTAACCATAACCAGTAGTTGTGGTTAAGTCTGAAGGCTAATAAAGGTATTTCAAAATACCTCCCCGCCTGAAGACTTGACAGCGTCTAAAAATATATATATAACCTGTAACGGGAAATCGATCGTCGAAATAAATACCTTTAGCATTAGGATACCATTACTAAGACGATAAGAATATTAAAATTCGACAAATCATAAAGGTTAACATAGTAAAAATTTAACAAGAGCCGTTAAGATAAGAAAAGGAAATGACGCAGGTTAGTACCTGAAAACGTAAGCGATTTCGAAGGATCTTGTACGCTTATGCATAGATAAGTCAAGGATTATATCGATTTGTAATCAGCAGCATCGATGATATGTTGGGTGTAGTTAAAGTCTAGGGCAGATTGTAAGCAATAATTGGAAGATGACTTTTACAGATGGATTGCTGCGAGTTCTAAGAGGATATACCTTATTGACACGTTTAACTAAGAAACGTGGTCTTGAATAAGATGATAAATAAGATGATAGATGTGACATGGATTTTGGTGTAATGAAGTATGAACTGACCACCGTGATTAATTTCGTCATACCCAACAGCTCAAGAGGTTCTCAGTGAGCATGGATACCTCAAAGTTATGATGGAGCTGTGTATTGATGTATAATGGGAAGATACCCATGATTTAAAGTTGACAACAGTATTTGTACCGAGGATATGGTACTATTATGTACACGGTGAGAAATTGTAGATATGCACTGATCATAAAGCCCGAGTATCTGTTTTTACAGAAAGAGGCGAACATGAGAATATACATATTGGGTTAGAGCTTCTGAGAGATTTTGATTGTGAAAATTGTACCACCCAGGAAAGGCTGATGCTTTGAGTAGAAAGAGCCTTGGGATGGTATTGCATATGATGGTCAGGGAGCGTGAGCTGCTAGATGCAGTTGTGAGCCTCAGTATAGATGTGATCCCTTCTGATGATGACAGTGATTAGTATGATTATGTGACAGCTAGCCTGATGATTAGAACCGGATGAGAGTGCCCGGATTTGCCAGGCTTAGCGTGATGATCGACCGGATGTCGATAGTTTGGGTCTGATTCAGAAGGGTACAGTGATAGAGTTCACAGTGGGTGATGATGAGTTATTGAGGATTCAGAGATAGTATAAGTGCTCCCCAGGACCACAGTTGATGAGATAGTGATATTGTCAGAAGCTCACTCTTCGGGATATACAGTGCATACGGAAGTAAATAAATATATCGAAATACCTAAAAAGGGTATTGGTGGTCAGATGTGAAAAGAGATGGTAGAGATTGTGGAAAAGTGCCTAGTATGTCAGCAGAATAAGGTAGAGTATTAAAAGTCTGCAGAGTTATTGCAGCACCTACCTATATTGACACGGCACGAAAAATGAGAACAAGTCTCCATGAATGTCATGATGGGTTTTAGAGGACCCGGATAAATCAGGAGACTATTTGGATGATAGTCGATAGAGTGACTAAGTTCACCCACCTTCAAGTTATGAACTTCCCAGATACTCAGAATGTGCATGAGGATTGATGTGTAAGGCAGTTTGTGAAACATTATGTAACGTTCCAGTGAGCATGGTATCATATAAGGATTCCCGCTCCACTTCCTACCTCTGGAATATTTTGAGAGATCGAACAAGTGGAAGATAAGACCTGTAGGTTGGTGTTATCACCTGAATTAACAGGCACCCACAATGTCTCAGTTTTTGATGCTTCGGCAATACTATCCAAATCCAGCAGAGGTGATAGGGTACGAACTCCAAAAGTTCAGTTTGAGGAAAATACAAGTATATTGAAGAAGTTGATTCGGGCATTAAACAGGAAAGAGAAAGTATTGGGGTTTAAGATGATCTCCCTAATTAAAATCCTTTGGTAGTAATACACTCCGGAGAAGATCACATAAGAATTAAAGGAGTATGATACAATCGGTGTACCCGGAGTTGTATATGGACTCATATGACTTGGTTCTAATTTGGAGGACCAAATTCCTTAAGTGGGGGAGAGTTGTAAGACCCGAATTTAATTAAAATATAAAATAAAGGAGTATTTGTGAAGGGAAGTCGGGTTAAATAAATCCCGAACATGCGTAAGGGCAAAATGGTCAAAAGACCGGAAGCCGGTATAAATTCGATGAGAAAAATTAATTTAAAATAATGGATTAAGAAATCTTGGTCAATAAAAGTGAAATAAAATTATTTCGGATTAAATTGATCAAGATATTAATTTATGAAAATTAATCGGGATTAATCGGGATTTTTAGTTCGAAAAAATAATCCCGAAAATAATCGAAAAATATGCCGAAAGGTCACCCGGGACAATATCCCGAAAATACGGAGAAATTATACCCGAAAAAGGATTAAAAATAAATTAAATAAATTAAATAAAATTAAATTAGTTAAATTAGAATAAAATAATAATTTTGTAGATGTTTTGGGGTATTTAATATATTTTAATGAATAGTAAAATAATTAAAATAAATAAAAATAAAAATAATAAAATTGATAAAATAAAAAAAAAAAGGGGTCGGGGAGAGAGAAAGAAAGAAAACAGAAACAGAAAAGCAGAGAAACGGAAGTCGTGTCGGGGGAAGAGGCCGAACGACCACCGGCGATCCCTGTCCCAGGCCGCCCACCGGAAAAGGAAGCCCGACGCCCGACGAACACGATGGTACCGGCGGTGCAGCTTACCGACGCCGGAGGAAGCCGAACGGAGGGAGAGAAGCCCGCGGGGAAAACGGAGTCGGTACCGGCGATCCACGGCAGCTGGGGGCGATCGGCGGGTACCGGTGTGACCAGGAGGAGGAGCCGGTCCTTTTGAGACCGGTATTGGCCGACGAAGCCGTCGGAATCCGCCGGATCGGGAGGAAACAGCCGCGGGGGAGAAGAGCTGATTCGCCGGCGACGGAGGCGATTCGAACCCAGCCGAGGCCCGATCTAGTGAGCCTAGACGATTGCGCGCCGATTGGCACCGGAATCGCGTTGGGAACCGGCCGGACGGCGCCGGCACGACCAAAGGGAGCCTGGATCGGCCGAACCGGACAGAATCGGCCGAACCGGACCAGACCGAACCGGCGGTCCGAACCGGGTTGAACCGGACCGGACCGGTTCAGCCAAAAAGAGGAGAAAAAAGGGAAGAAAAAGGAAAAAGGAAAAAGAGAAAAAATTGGAGAAAATTCCGGTGATGCAATCGAGCTTCGGGTAAGTCGGTAAGCGGTCGAATTGACCGATTTAAATTTCGTAATATTTTATTTAATTAATTTCCGACTAGAAATTTACCCGGAAAATGTAATTAATTGTGTAGCTCGACGATTGGCATCCACCGAGGGCTCGAGACAGCATCGATTTGCGGACTAGCATGGAATCTCGGGTAAGTGACCCCTATTTACGACAATTATCTCGTTATGCGTGATATTGATTTAATTTACGCATAAATTGAATTAAATTATGGAAATTAGTTAAATTGTCGTAAATATTAGAGTTAGCTATTCGAGAGCTAGAACGAGGCCCAATAAATTATTGGTGGGTCCAATGAGCCCAATAGGCCTCGATAAAGTGAAAATTAAGTGGTAAACGGGCTTAAGGCCGATTAAGGCCCATTAAGGTACAATCGAGCCCAATAGGGGTAAATGGGCCCAGCGATTTAAATTAAGCCCAGAAAAGATTAAGTACAATTAAATTATATGTTATCTGACCTGAGGAATGTTAATACGCAGTTCCAGGCATTGGATTGGAAGCATATCGGACTGCGCGACGGGACTACATTGGAAAAGAAAAAGGTCAGACTCGACGAGAATCGAGGTAAGGGAATTCTGCGGACTGCTAGAGGTAACAGTACGCAATTTTACATTCATATGCAGTCCTTTAAAACTAATTGAAGGGTCTAGAGGTCGAAAAACAATTTTAGTGCCCCGTATGGGCAAAATTACTAAAATACCCTTGCTAAGGGTAAAATTCTAAAAATTTAGGAAAAATTGGGAGGAGCAAGAACAAGAGGTTCCTGCTCGTTCTGGAGGTATTTCAACGCATGCATGAGTAGGCTGGCTCACCTTGAAAGAAAATGCATAGCATTGCATATCTTAACTGATGTGATTTCTGTGAAAACTATTTGGAAATAACCGAGTCGCCTACATGTTTTTATTTACATGTGACGTGCTAGAGCTCAGCTCGCACGATGTTTGACTTGTGTGATGCATGCATTAGTGCTGGAGCGAGAGCTCGCACTAGAGTTTTACATGCATAGATGCTAGAGTATAACTCGCACCAGATTTCACATGCTTTTGCGTGACATGGTGCTAGAGTCTAACTCGCACCAGATTTTACATGATTTTCATGACAGGGTGCGGGAGTTTAACTCGCACCAGATTTTATAAGATTTTCATACGATTTGTATACAGAGTGCTGAGCCTAGCTCGCACTAGTTTTACTTGATTTGTGGAGTAGCGCTGTCTGCCCTTGGAGTCAGCCAAAAGGCCCAACAGGCTCAATAGACCTCTTAAGTAGGGTGAGAGTGAGGGATGAGGTTGGCGGCCTTGTGGAGATGTAAAGCGGGCTCTGCCAAGTTTACTTGATTTGATGAGAGTGCTGAGCATCGCTCGCACTGATTCTTAAGAGAACATACAATGAGCCGTGCTTGGAGCATCGGGTAGACTGTGTGTCACCGATTTAATAGGCTCGCACGTGCGTTTTGAGACATGGCAACGAGTATTGAGTTATGAAAACCTCTGTGGGAAGCAGGCCAATTGGGCTGGAGTACCTAGAGTGATATGGGTCCATGGAGTACGATGTACCGTGCAAGTAGCATGGAGTACGATGTACCGTGGGGTATCTTCGGATACGGTATCTTTGTGATACAGAGTATCTTCGGATACGGTATCTTTGTGATACGGGGTATCTTTGTGATACGGTATCTTCGTGATACGGGGTATCTTCGGATACGGCATCGACGGATGCGTGAGATCGGATAAGACTGACGGGTTGGATTGACCCACCTCCCGGGCAGTTCCCGATCAGGGTGAGACCTCGCACACTGGGATCCGTGAAGCTAGAGGACTCACGAGGACATATTGGCCAGTCCTGGTTATTACCGATATACAGTATTGCCTAGTCTCGTATCTTGTATATATATACGTATGTTTTCGATACCGATGCTTTTGAGAAATTCTATTTCCATGGTTTTGTGTGAGTCAGGATCACCCGAAGGAGGGGTCGAGTCCTGACTTCATTGTGAAATTTTTAAAGAGAAAGAAATGATTTAAAATAATTGCATGTTGAGTTTTCCGTGCAACTGGATTTACATAACATCACAACATCATATCATATGTTTTAAAATGTGTGGAGAAAGGGTGGTTTATGCATGGCACCACGTTCATGTAGGTAGTATGGTTACCTACTTGTTCGTAGGATTGCCTTACTGAGCTTGATGTGCTCACCCCTTTCATTTTCTCCCACAGATGATCTCCAGTTGAAGTTGAGGCGACTCAGTACTGCATTCCGGATATCCGCTGCTGCCCATCAACATAAGGTATATACACTTGTACTTATTGTATCTACATAAGCATAGCACAGTAACATGTTTGTAAGTAACTTTAGGGGATGTATAAATAATATAACAACTATAAATGACTGGAGAAGAAATAAGTACTGGGGTAGATGTATGGTGGGACTGGCATTGACGCACAGCCCAATTAGTAGTGGAGTGTTGGTCACGATTCGAGGACAGGTAAGAATTAAGTAAGAAAATAAACAAAAACGCGAAAAATTCACTCTGATTTTTGGATAGTTGGGTCGTGACACTGAATATTCATAAATTTTTAGCAAGTGTGAAAACGACATGGATTGAATATATGGAATATCTTTAACTTATATTTTCATTTCAATTGAATTGTTTGATTGATCATTGATGAAGTATAGATGGGTTAAGTCTAACTTGTGACAACCATAAATTTCGATTCTAAGTAAATAGGTTTATTAAAAAGCCTTATAAATTGATGTAACTCAAAAGAAAATATGGATTTGATAATTAAATTTGAGAAATTGTAACTTTGAAGAATTATAACTATTGGGAAATTGAATTAAGCAAAGTGATTAATTATTATTTCTATGGACATGTTGGAGTAAATTAAAGGATTTACTAATGGGATTAAAATATTTTAATTAGTGTGTGTGGTTAAATTGATTTTTCAAAGATTTAATTTTAGGAAAATAATTATATTAAATATCAAGGAATTAAAAAAATTAAGAAAGAAATATATATATATATATACAATAAATATATATTGTATATAATTTAAGAAAAGGAATAAGAATAATATAAATAAACATAATATATAATAAATAAATATTTATATTATTAAAATATAAATATAATATTATAAAAATAAAATAGAAATTCGGATTGGTGGGAAATTATCCCACCAGCCCATCACCTGCCCCTAATGCCAAACCCGTTGGCCTTTATTAAACTAAAGAGTAGAAAAGAAGCCAAAGAGAAAGGGGAGAGAAGAATCAATCGTTGACAAGGAGAGAGAGGTGTCGCCAGCCAAGAAAAGAAAGGAGGAGAAAGAAAGAAGAAAGAGAAGGAGAACACAGAGAGAGACGTTGCCCTCCCTATGACGT
Source organism: Firmiana major (assembly GCA_033439115.1). NCBI lineage: Eukaryota > Viridiplantae > Streptophyta > Magnoliopsida > Malvales > Malvaceae > Firmiana > Firmiana major. Next base: position 8,406,753 of record CM065903.1, read on the forward strand.
TATAATCAAATTAATAATTCATAATTATAAAGTCATTATAATTGAAAAGATATCATTTAATTATTTCAAATTAAAATTATAATTAATTAAACTTGAATTCTAATAATAGTGAGAGTCTTAATCAAACAAAGATTCTTATCAAGAGTTTAAATCTCATTAGTATTCGTTATGCGTCCTAATTAAATTAAGACTCATACTTGGAATTATTAATTATAGTAGTCACTCTAGGAGATTTTACTCAAAATAAAATTCTAGTTGAAATGAGATTCTAGTCTCACTAGAAATCTTACTTGTACGAAGATATTTATCATATGAATCCAATTTCAATTACCTATTTTTGGTCATACTTTTATTGTGTGTGACATTTTAGGTTTCTAATACATTAGTAGTAATTTATAATCTTATTCATAAAGTCACAAGCCAAAATTGGCATCTAGCAATGTATCATGGCTATCCAAGTGATAAAAATGTTAGTGAGCTGATGACAACTTTTCCATGAACAATTACTGTATAATTCGATCCTTTCGTCACCTAATCTTTCAATTGAATATAGAATATGGAATGTGTTATATCTATTAAAGTTCAACTACATTGTTTTTCAATTCCAAAATGAATAACTCAATCAAATGAGATTCAAGATAAATGAATTCAAGATCTCATCTTGAATTTCAGTTATACCGTGGTCACAGATTTTCATCATCCATCTCTATTAAGAGTCCTTGAGATATAGACTCCATAATATCTAACCTAAAAGAGACCCAAATGCCCCACTTTCTAGCCCTTTACATTAGGAAAAAGTAAGAAAAAAAATTTAGGGTTGCTTCCAATGAGGGAAGTAGCCAAAAGAAAAAAAAGAAGACACCAGCCAAGAAAATTTCAAAAACCTTTTTATCTCCCTCTCTTGATCTTTCTAAGGTAATGATTCTTAAACTTCTATAAATTCTTGTCTTTTGTATTATTTCTACAAAAACGTATAACTTAGTTCAACGCTTAAAAATCTTCTAGTGAGGTGATTGGTACCTATGGAAATGTCTCTTTAGGACCTTTCTAATGGTCTTTGAATCACTTGATTTGGTGATTTATTTTGAAAGTTATGAATTTTTTAAGTTTGAAAGAAAATGAGTTTTCATAATGTTGAACACCCAACTTTGGGTTGTCAGAACTCAATATTCTGGTAACATTTTTGATCGATTCTTTAAGGACTTTTGTTGTATGAAATCTGATTTTTATTTTGATCTTAATATCTCACTTGAATCCTTTTGTATTAGGCGAATTGTTGCCCCAAAGTTGGTTCGTTGAAACTAAAACTCAAAAATTCAGAGTTTTTGAGTTTTAGTGACAAAACTCAAAATTTTGGCTTTCAAAAATCATGGTTCCAATAAGCTTTTTGAATGAAACAAAATTCTAGATTGTAGTATTACATGTGAACTTTTAATTGGTTCTGGTTTCATCTTTATATTTGTTGTTGTGTGTTATATGCAAGTGTTCAAATTAGGCTAAATGAGCATAAAAATAAAAAAATTCATAGTAATAGAAAATTTTATTTTAATTATTTTAAAAGTTGTTTTTGGTCAGTTTTTTTATTCAATCGTATTCTAAATTGTATGCAAGTCAAATAAATATTTTTAGTAACATTTTTACACTGATAAATATATTTATAAATAAACACCTACTTGATTTACTTAAATTTGTAAAAAAAATATATATAATTATTAAATATTGTGATCATGTTTTCATAAAACAATGTTATTTCTATTGACTTTTATGTTTTAGTTCTAATTTCAATTTTTACTTAATATTAAATATTTTCTTAACTTCGCCTGTGTCTAACATACCCGGTCTCAAGCCCAGATAAAGGAGGAGAGTTGACGGTAGATTTAGGCAACTAGCTACTCAAAACTTGTCTAATTTTTATGAGATGAACCATTATACGAAATCCATTGGGGCAATATCTTGTGTCTCTAGGAGATCAAATGGGTTGGGGAGAAGGCCAATGAGATTGCACTTTGGCAGTATAAACTTTGATATACAGAGACAGATAGAGACCGAAATGATGTAGTCAAAATGATATTGTACAAGTTAAGAGACAAGGGGATAAAATTATTTTGGTTAAACTAGTTCTAAGTGGAGACAAGGGGATAAAATTATTTTGGTTAAACTAGTTCTAAGTGGGGACATTTTGAATATTATTAGCACATATGCACCACATATAGGACTTGATTATGCTAGTAAAATACAATCTTGAGAGGATTTAGATAAAATAATACAAGAAGTACCTATAGGAGAAAATTTTTGTATTGATGATGACCTTAATGACCATGTAGATGCTAGTAGAGAGGGTTTTGGAAACTTATATGGGGGCTTTAGTTACGGTGTAAGAAATAAAGGTGGAGATACTATCCTACATTTTGCTTTATCTTATGACCTAACCTTGGTTGAATATATTGTTTAAGAAGAGGGAACCTCACCTTATAACATTTAAAAGTAGATCAAACGCAAGTCAGATAGACTTCCTTTTTACTAGAATGAGGGATAAACATAGTTGTCTAGACTGCAATGTTATCTCAGGTGAGAGTGTTACCGCACAACATAGACTACTGGTCCTAAACCTAAAAATTCGAAAACAATATCGTATGAATCAACAAGAAAGAGTTACAATGATTCAATGGTGGAAGTTAAAAGAAGAGTATCATACAGTATGTAGAAATAGTTGGATCCATAAAGAAAATTGGAAAATAGAAGAGAACCTGAATGCAATGTGGAACAAGATGGCAAAACACATTCGGGAGGTGAGCAAGGAGATATTATGAGTATCAAACGAAAAAGCACCGAATGAAAAAGATGCAACATGGTGGGCTGAATTAGTTAAGGAAGCTATAACGGTTAAGAGAGATTGTGAGAGGGCTTTAAAGACAAACAACAGCGATGAAACTTCATAAAATACAATTTAGCTAGGAAGGAGGCTAACAGAGCGGTGACAAAAGTTAAGGTGATGGTTGTGAAAGAGATTTATAACAAGTTGGACACAAAGAAGGGAGAGAAAGGGATATATAGATTGACGCAGGCAAGAGAGAGGAGTCGTCAGTATTAGGAGTTGTGAAATGTATTAAGGATGAGCACTAAAGGACTCTAATTAAGGACAATGATATTAAAGAAAGGTGACACGATTATTTCAACAAATTATTTAACGACAGACGAAAGCTAAATTGCGGACAATATGTTCGTGCCACCATAGGATTTAAACCAATACTTTATACATTGAATCAAAGAGATATAGATAAAGGAGACACTCAAAAAGATGAAGACAAGAAAAGCTGTCGGGCCTGATGATATTCCTATTGAAGTTTAAAAATGCCTTGGAGAGGTCATAGTTAGGTGATTGATAAATCTTTTTTAATAAGATTTGACGCACTAACAAGATGCTTGAAGAATGGAAATAGTGTTTTGGTACCTCTATATAAGAACAAGAGAGAAATTTAAAGTTGCTCTAATTATCGAGGCATAAAACTAGTGAATCACACAATGAAATTATGGGAAAGAATGATATAACGAAGATTAAAGAATACTATAGAGATATCAAAGATTCAGTTTGGTTTTATGTCTGGTCGGTCAACTATGAAAGCAATATACTTGCTTAGACAACTTGTGGAGCGTTCTTGAGTACAAAAAAAAAATGTTCATATAGTCTTTATAGACTTGGAGAAAATATATAATAAAATGTCTAGGGAGGTGTTCTGGTGGTCTTTAATGAAGAAAATAGTTCCCATGAAATATATTGAAATAAATAAAGACATCTATAGAGATGAGAGGACACATGTGAGGACATTTGGAGCTAAACAAGTGAATTCTTTATCACAGTAGGGCTACATCAACGGTCGGCGTTAGATCCATTTTTGTTCGCTACAGTAATGAACAAGTTGACAAAATTTATCCAGGATAATGTACTTTAGTATATGATGTTTGCAGCTGATATTGTTCTGTGTGCTGAGGCTAGAGTGGAGGTCAATACCAAGTTAGAATTGTGGAGATAGACGTTAGAGTCCAGAGAATTCAAACTAAACAGAGCAAAGACTAAATACATGGAATGTGAATTCAGTCAATACAAAGAGAAAGATGAAACATAGTGATGCTAGAAAGGGTGTCGATCCTTAAGCAAGATCATTTTAAATTGTTGGCTCTACCGAGAGGGGGGGTGAATCGGTTTTCTAATGTTAATGGCAAATTTAAACTAATTTGAACTTGATTAACAAATAATGAATAAACAATATAATGTATTGAACCAAATTAAAGCAAGATAAGGAAGAGAATATCAAACACAGTCGTTTATAGAGGTTCGGCCAATCTCTTGCCTACGTCCTCTCTCCTTGACCTTCTTGTCAAGTGCTTTCTTTCTCACTTTCAACGAAAGTTACACACTCCCTTTTTCAGGTTAAGGAATAACCTCTCTACCTTTTTTATACAAAGATGTATTCACCCTTTTACAAAGATTATCTCACTGAGAAACAATCCTCTTCTCTCTTAAAGCAAGGATGAATACAATATCAAGCTTTTTATGTAGGTAGGACAAATACAGCTTTTGCACACAAGCTTATACAACAAACTCAATAAATGAGGATTGAAGACAATTGGAATGAAAGAATTAAACTCTTGAGAATATACAGAATGTGCAGCAATAGTGTCTCTTCTCTCAGTGTCTTTAATGCTTGATTATATATTGAAAGATTGGTAGTTGGAGCATTTAATGCTATTTTTTCCGTTGAGATTTTGCAGAAAGAGCCGTTGGGAACCTCCAGTTGAATGCCAGATCGATCTGCCATCTTGACCAGATCGATCTCTTAGTTATAATTCCTGCAAGATCAAGGCAAAAAGAAGCAAGGAGATTGATCTCATATATGAGCAGATCGATCTCATAATTTGAAAATATTAGAGCAGATCGATCTGTCGAATAGGCAGATCGATCTTCCAATCTCTCTGTTTGAGGCATGATCGATCTGCCAGGTAATCTCGTAGTGAGGAGATCGATCTCTCATTAACCCAGATCGATCTCCTTAGCTCTCTGACTTTGAGGAGATCGATCTCTTCCTATACCAGATCGATCTCATGAGCTCTCTGTTTGAGTATAGATCGATCTACTGCCTTTACCTTTGTTTTAGGGAAGATCAATCTCTTCCTAGACCAGATCGATCTTCTCAACATCCTGTAGTAGGCAGATCGATCTTATAACCCTTATAGATCGATCTTAGCTTCCTCAATACCTTTGTACAGGTTCAAACCTTAGCAGATCGATCTCATATCCTCATGAGATCGATCTATCATCCTAAAAAACCCAGGAGATCGATCTCTCATATTACCAGATCGATCTCTCATCTCCAGGAACTTAATTTCTGGGACTGATAGCTTCTAAACATGTTTTTATATCGTCTTTATATTATTGAATTTACTTGTTTTGTCATTTCAAAATATATTAACTCAACATAAATATTTAGGGTTGATTGTATAGATGAATTGAGAGATTGATGGTGATGTGACCCATAAGATACAGGCTGGGTGGAGCAAGTGGAGAAACACTACAAGGGTGTCGTGTGATAAAGGAATTCTTATAAGGATGAAAGGTAAGTTTTACAAGACAGTTGTTAGACCAACATTAATCTATGAGAGTGAATGTTGGGTATCTAAAGGATTGTATACATATAAGATGAGCGTAACAAAAATACAAATGCTGCAATAGATGTGTCGATATACGAGAAAAAATAGAATGAGAAATGAAGACATTCGTAAAAAAGTTGAAGTGGCACCTATCGAAGATAAGATGATTGGAAGTCGTTTATATTGGTTTAGGCACATATGATGTGGATCTGTGAAGGTTTCAGTTAGAAGAATGGATGCTATGAATGATGTAAAAAGGGTCAAAGATGGGGAAAGACCGAAAAAGACTTGGAAGAAAGTAATCTGGAAAGATATAGCAGAACGAGAATTGGAAGAACACGTTGCATTAGATAGGAATGAGTGGAGGAGAAGAATTCATGTTGACAACTTAGCGTGAGTTCATATTTTGATTCACATAACCTACCCCAATATTGTGATAAAGGCTCTAATGATGATGATGATGATTAAATATTTTCTTAAACTGAAATAATGTTTGTTTTAATATGAAAAATACTCTTTAATAGTCTCGATTTATTAGGAGAGTTAACACACCATCTAAATGTCTTACGACAATCAATGAAAGATTGTGTTTTATTAAACTAATAATTTTATGATAGTTTCTAATGGTTGAATATTTCTTGAATAATTAGGAAACTAAGAAATTGTATCAATGCTATTCGAGTATCGATTTAGCGAGTCAAGTAAGTGATTTGACATCCCTTCAATATTATTTCTTACTATGTTGCAATATATATATATATATATATATATCTATATATGATATTTTATCTCTTAATTAGTCAAATCAAGTTAAGAATGAAGTATGTAATTTGTATCAGTGATGGAAATTGGTTACTCAAGGCTTATGGAACTCTTTGATTTTGCTTATCATGGAACTTAGTTTTGCAATAAGTTATTTGAATGTGATTTAAAAGTTTTATTGCAAATGAGACATTAATGTCACTGCATATTGTGGGTAATCAAAATGATTAGATTTAAATAGTTCAACACTTTATTTGGAAAGTTTTATTGCATAAAGGAAAATGTGTTATTGCATATTGTGGATATCTAAAATGATTTAGTTTAAATAGTTTTCTGATACATTATGATATTGATGACCTTACCAATAGGGGTTATATATTGATAATGTCGACATGCATTTTTGTTATTGGGAATTGATCCCAATTGAGCCACTAGTTAAGAATAGTGCATCGTTACTTTATGCAAACAATGATTACTTAAGAACCGAGCCACAAATTGAGAATAGAGGATCGTTGCTTTGTGCAATTATTGATTGCCTATGAACTGAGCAATCAATTGAGAATAGCGATTTCGTTACTTTGTGTAACCATTGATTACTTATAACCGAGCCACCAGTTAAGTATAGTGGTTTCATTGCTTTGTGTAACCATTGATTGTTTCCGTTATTGACAACTTATGCCACGAGGGTTAAATATTGTCATAGCTTGTTAAAGGAGACGAATTTACAAAAATTTATATTTGAAATGTTTGCATAGTTCATGTCATATTTATATTATATGAATTGAAACAAGTTATTTGTAAATACATGATTACACTAAAAAATTATTACACGAGAGTTTATTAGATTTTGGCCTAAATGCTTTCACTGTGCTTAACCCAATTGAGGGGATGTTAGTTACTTACTAAGTCGTTGCACTTATTATTTGATAACATTTTATAGATTATGACATTGGTGATGAACGTGGGGATGTCGGGGAGTGACTTTTTGGAGTTAGACCTTCTTTTAAGACCTATATGGTATTGCCAAATAGAGAAATTGAGAATATTTTTGATAGTGTATGTCACGACCCTCAATCCACCGAAATCCACTACAAATTTTTCATTTATTATTAAATCCATTTCTTATTGTTTGTTCTTTATTTTTACTTTAATTAATCGTGAACAACTACACCACCAACAATTGAGTTGTGTATCGGTGTCAATCTCATCCAATCAAATCATTTCAATTTACAATTCATTTAAACGTAAACACTTGTATTTCTAAATCAGAGTTGTTGTTTACATGCGTTTATAATCCTTTACATCCCAAAAAATTACATTCAAAGATATTACTGTGTTTTGACATGTCTAGATACAAAACTATACAAATGTGTATACTTTATGTGATGAGATGCAGCGGACACCAAAATCCAATCCTCAGTCGCTCTCTCTATCTACTGTAAGTGCTCTGTAGAGGAGAAAAATAAGGGGGTGAGCAAACCACGCGCTCAGTAAGGCAATTCTGCGAGCAGGTAGATAACTGTATTATCTACATGATCGTGATGTCATGCGTAAAACCACACAATTACTTATCATACCTAAAATCAACAGTTCATGCACGTGTTCATGACATGTAAGGCAGTTCATGCTATTCAAATCAGTGCACAAGTCTAAATCAAAGCATGAAAAATCATCATGCATGAGTCGTATATAAAGCATGGAAAATCATCATGCACAAGTCATAATTAAAGCATTGAAAATCATCATGCGAGGTAGACTTGAAAGCATTTCATACTCAACACAAATCACAATTCGTCAAGACTCAGCCCCTCCCTTGGATTGTCCTGACCCACAAAACAATTTTAAAACATGGATTTATCATAAAACAAGACATGTGAGATAGACATATAATATTAATAAGGGTAATAACTAGGACTATAGCCATATCCTTTGTGATCTCAAGCTACACAGATCCTAGTGTGCGGGGTATCATCTCTATTTGCTTTCGCACGGGAGGTGAATCACATCCAACTCGTCAGTCCATAGCAAAATATTTATCGCCCGAGGATGGTATATATATATTGTTAAGTTAATATATTTTGAAATGACAAAACAGTAATTCAATAATGAATATTATAAATCTAGAAATGATTTAAACATGTTAAGAGTTTAATTAAATACATGTCATTGCCAGAAACTGAGTATTAAAGGATGAGAGATCGATCTCATAAGATGAGAGATCGATCTCTTGGGTTTTCAAGTATGAGAAATTGATCTCACGAGAATATGAGATCGATCTACTAAAAGATTAAACACTCAAAAAACATGTATAGGATGTTGAGGAAGAAGAGATCGATCTCTAGGGGTTATGAGATCGATCTTTAAATTATAGAATGCCTATAAAATCGATCTGGTCTAGGAATAGATCGATCTCCTCTAAGCCAAAGGTTAAAGGTATTAGATTGATCTATGTTCAAACATAGTGCTTAGGAGATCGATCTCATATGCATAGAGATCAATCTCCTCAAAGTCAGAGAGTTTAGAAGATCGATCTAGGGTGATTAGAGATCGATCTCCTCTCTACGAGAATGCTTGCTAGATCGATCTGGAGATTGATCTTGCTTCAAACAGAGAGATTAGAAGATCGATCTGATGGTTCGACAGATCGATCTTCACTAACATTTTTCAAATTATAAGATCGATCTCTACAAATATGAGATCGATCTCAATGCTTCAAGTTGCTTTGTAATTGCAAGAATTTAAACTAAGATATCGATCTGGTCATGATGGAAGATCGATCTGATACTCTACTGGAGGTTCCCAACGGCTCTTTTTGCAAAATCTTCAACGGGAAAAATAGCATTAAATGCTTCAACTACCAATCCTGCTGTATAAAATCAAGTATTGAAGACACTGTAAGATAAGAGACTTGTGCTGCAAATTCTGAATATTCTCAAGAGATCATTCTCTAACATTCTCTTTGTCTTCAAACATCATATTGATTGTATTGTGTTAAAAAGCTTGTGTAGAAGTTATTTTTCCTATTCACAAAAGAAAGTTTCTACTTGTATTCATCCTTAATCCAAGAGAGAAGAGAAGAGTTCCTCTGTGAGATAATTTTGTATGGGGTAAATACTCATCTTTGTAAAAAGGGGTAGAGGTTATTCCTTAACCTTAAAAAGGGAGTTTGTATCAACTATTGAGATAGTGAAAGAAAGTTCTTGATAAGAAGGTCAAGAAGAGAGGACGTAGGCAAGCGATTGACATAAGCTCTATAAATTATTGAGTTTGCTGCTTCCTTCCCTTATCTAATTTAATTTATTGCACTGTATTTTATTGCTTATTCTGTGATTACTTGCAATAAGATTCAATTAAGTTGTAAACTTAGCATTATTATTAGAAAATTGATTCACCCCTCCTCTCGGTAGAGCCAACATATATCATATCCATACATGATATAGCGTACTCCATGCTATTTGCACGGTACAATGTACTCCGTGGACCTACATCATCACATCATATCACGTCACATCTCAATACGCACGTGCGAGCCTATTTAATCGGTGTGACACACAGCCTACCCGAGGCTCCTAGCACGGCTCCCAACATGTCATAAAAATCACGTGCGAGTAATCTCTAGCACGACAACAAGTATAAAGTGGACATCTAGTGCAAGTAATGCTCCAGCACAATGTCAAAACCCATGTGAAAACTAGTGCGAGCTAGGCTCCAGCACTCATGCATGTAAAACTTTAGTGCGAGCTATGCTTCAACTCTATATCGTAAAACTCATGTGAAAACTAGTACGAGCTAGGATCCAACACTCATGCATGTAAAAACATATCAAATCTCGTGTGAGCAGCGTTCTAGCACGCTTTATTTTCACAAAACTCATGTAGGTGGCTAATTTATTTACAAAGCATGGTTATTAAAACCAAATCAAACTATTTTCTTGCAAAGCATTTAAATGCTAGCCAACCTACCAATCCACATGCTAAAAAGATTAGTAAAAGGATTCAAAACATCATGATTCTTGTTTTTCATGAACTTTTCCCAAATCTCAATCTTCTTTACCCTTCAAACATTTAATTCCTTTCCTATGACTCTCAAACATTCTAGAAAACCTTTATGCGCCCGAAAACGCGTACAGATACCTCTATGGCTAACACAATTTCCTTACTTCAATTCTCGATGAAGTAACTCTTTCCTCCTTTCTCGTTTTTCGTGTTTGACTCAATTTGCTCTAGATATGTCATCGGGAGCTACAAACATTCATTATCACATGAGTTAATTACAAATAACTCATATCCTGACTTGATCCTAGCCAACATATCTTATTGAGCCTAATTCTATTCTTAAGTAGATTTCAATTACATTTATCATTTCACCTAGGTCCATTGAGCTCCTTAGGCTCGTTATCACTCGTTGGACCGAATTCTAGGTCCATCAACCTTATCGAATCGATTGAATTCAAGTTTAGCCTATAATCACCTTCGGTTATGGCATGGGGGTTGAACTCCTATCACGTCAGTCCTAGTCCATTTTGGTTTAGCAAATTCTCTTAGTTATCTAATCAAGCATTTGGTTTGCATTGCTCTAACCTTAGTTCTTCCATTCATTCATGCATTTCCACAAACACGTTATATGCTCATTATATAACCTTATCCTATTCCATAGACTTATTTCACAAAACCATCTCAAAATCATGCATATAACATTATTAACACCTTAGTATAATCCCTTTTTCATCAAATCAACCATATCATACTTTCTCACACTAAACCATTCTAGGTCATGCTTGATTCATCATGTTCTAGGTAGTTTCTACCAACAATACATACACCAATCTACTCACAACAACATCTAGATAAATATACTTAGAGTTGGTGTATTGAAAACTCACTTAGCTTGATTTTTCCCTTGTTTAAATTTGGAAGACTCCTTAACTCCTTCAATCCAAAAAGTTGAATGTTGGCTCCAAGCTTTGTTGCTCTTCTCCTCACAATGAATAATTTGGCTCTAATAGCTTTTTCTTAAATCTTTTTGGAAGGGGGTGTATTCTAGAGTGAGAAAGCTTGATCTTTTGGGTAAAAATGGAGGAATATGTTGATTTACTGAAGAAAGAGATTTGGTGGTTAGATTTTTATAGAGTAGGGGTGATGAGATCGATCTCCTAGGGTAGGAGATCGATCTTTCCTTGGTTGAGCTATTAAAATGTTTAGTTTGTAAGGGAGAGATCGATCTGCTCTTTGGGGAGAGATCGATCTCTTCTAGGCAGAAGCAACTGGAGATTTGTTTCATGGGGAGATCGATCTGCTCTTTGGGAAGGGATCGATCCTTGCTAGGCAACTGGAGATCGATCTACTCAGGGGGAGAGATCGATCTGCTCTAAGCAGAAGCAAATGAAGATCGATCTGCTCATAAGGGGGATCGATTTACTCATGGGGGGATCGATCTGCTCTTGGCAGAATCAACTCGAAATTGTTCTGCTTGAACAAGGGATCAATCTGCTTGGAATAAGAGATCGATCTGGCCTTCATCTGCAGGCTTCCTGTTGTAAATTTTTTAGAATTTTGAAAAGGAAACTTGTATTTGATTGCTTCACTAGTCATTTTGCAATCCATTCACACTTAGAGCATGAAAATGTTCATCTCTTATGATTTTCATGTTATGGAACTTGTGTGTACTGTTAGAAATCATAAAAGAGTACTTGAAATTCATAGGTCTTATATTATGAATTCATATCTTAAATCCTCATCCTCAATCTGAATGCTTTAAGTTCCATTCGTTTAGTTTGTGGTCACTTCAAACCTTATTTAACCTATACATGTATCCATGATACTCATTTATCCCATTTGAAATTTCATTCAAGCCAAAAGCTCTTCTTATGATTCAATTTACATATAGAAATGTGTTACATCACATAAATCATAAGGTATACATCACCAAGAGTGGGTCTTACAGTGTAGTCAAGACCTTTAAGCTATGGTTTAGAATTTTCGTAAATCTCTTTTAATCTTTTATCGTGATATACAATTTCTAAGTATATGATTATATAAATATGTTGAACAATTAGACTTTTCAACTTAGACATTGAAAGGAAATAAATTTTTGTATAATGAAAGTCTTGCATGCTTGTAAAATTAAATCTTATAATTGTGCGGCGTCTATTACGTCTCGGGTTTGGGCAATGCCAGACTCTTATTATTAAGAGAGACGAATCCTATGTTGATGACTATAACCCATATATGATTTATGATGTACGCAATTACTGTCTTCCTTGTAACCCTCATTGAGCTACGTTTACTAGCACCAAAGTACACCAATCTACATATAAGATACCACGGTGACCTTTTGTCTAAGGATTATACATATTGTTGCCATTTGAGAACATCTAATGACACTTAATGTAACAATCTACATAGTGTTCTCAAGATGGGTCAATCCAGTGTATTCATTCACAATGATCACATATTTGTTGATTTGACTATCACTATATCCATGACTTATGAGATTAGTCGCCCAAAGAAATCTAACACATATTAGTCTTATTATATCACTGATGTCTCTTTTCAGTGATACTACGACTAAGGATATTAAAAAATAATATTTTTATATCATAAAGATCTCATGATCAAAGTCACTACTTTGATTCCTTTGATACGAATATGATATATTTGGGACGTTATCATTTGATTATAACTTGAACAAGTTAAATGCAGACAACAATTATAAATAAATGTCACGTATTATTAAATAACATAAATAATCACATTGTCATAAGTGTAATGCAAGTCCAAATCTGATTAGCTCATAGTGCATACAATAAATAACATCAGCACAGGGAGAATTCATTCTCCCTGTGCTGATGGCTCAAAGATTGACTTGTCACGACCCGAACTACCCAAAAATCAGAGTTAATTTTTCGCGTTTTGTTATTTTTATTACTTAAATTCTTACCTGTCTTCTGATCGTGACCACACTCCTCTAACAAATTGGGTTGTGCGTCAATGCCAGTCCCACCATTCAATTACCATCTAACTTATTTCTTCTCCAGTCATTTATAATTGTTTACATTATTTATACATCCCCTAAAGTTGCTTACAAACATGTTACTGTGCTATGCTTATGTAGATACAATATGTACAAGTGTATATACCTTATGTTGATGGGCAGCAGCGGATATCTGGAATGCAGTACTGAGTCGCCTCAACTTCAACTGGAGATTATCTGTGGGAGAAAATGAAAGGGGTGAGCACATCAAGCTCAGTAAGGCAATCCTACGAACAAGTAGGTAACCATACTACCTACATGAACGTGGTGCCATGCATAAACCACCCTTTCTCCACACATTTAAAACAGATGATATGAAAGTTATGATGTTATGTAAATCGAGTTTGCACAGAAAATTCAACATGCAATTATTTCAAATCATTTCTTTCTCAATTAAAATTTTCACAATAAAGTCAGGACTCGACCCCTCCTTCGGGTGATCCTGACTCACACAAAACCATGAAAATCGGTATACATCACACATGGGTTTAAAAAGCATGGAAATAACCATCATGCACATTTAATTAAAAATCCAGTTTAAATCATCGAAATCGTCGACATGCGAGACGGGGCAATATCTGTATAACGGCAATAACCAGGACTGGCCATATGTGTCCTCGTGAGTGCCTCTAGCTTCACGGATCCCAGTGTGCGAGGTCTCACCCTGATCGGGAACCGCCTTGGAGGTGGATCAATCCAACCCGTCAGTCTTATCCGATCTCACGCATCCGAAGATGCCGTATCCGAAGATACCCCGTATCACAAAGATACCGTATCCGAAGATACCCCGTATCATAAAGATACCGTATCAGAAGATACCCCACGGTACATCGTACTCCATGCTACTTGCACGGTACATCGTACTCCATGGACCCATATCACTCTAGGTACTCCAGCCCAAATGGCCTGCTTCCCACAGAGAGGTTTTGTTTCTCAATACTCATGCCACGTCTCAAAACGCACGTGCGAGCCTATTTAATCGGTGACACACAGTCTACCCGATGCTCCAAGCACGGCTCATCACATGTTCTCATAAAATCAGTGCGAGCGATGCTCAGCACTCTCATCAAATCAAATAAAACTGACCGAGCCCGCTTTACATCCCCACAAGGCCGCCAACCTCATCCCTCACTCTCACCCTACTTAAGAGGTCTTTTGAGCCTGTTGGACCTTTTGGCTGACTCCAAGGGCAGACAGCGCTACTCCACAAATCCAGTAAAACTAGTGCGAGCTAAGCTCAGCACTCTGCATATAAATCACATGAAAATCTTATAAAATCTAGTGCGAGTTAAACTCCAGCACCCTGTCTCGAAAATCATGTAAAAATATGGTGCGAGTTAGACTCTAGCACCCTGTCACGAAAATCATGTAAAATCTGGTGCGAGTTAGACTCTAGCACCCATGCATGTAAAACTCTAGTGCGAGCTCTCGCTCCAGCACTAATGCATGCATAACACAAATCAAACATCGTGCGAGCTGAGCTCTAGCATGTCACATGTAAATAAAAAAACACGTAGGCGGCTCGGTTATCTCCAAATAGTTTTCACAGAAATTACATCGTTTAAGGTATGCAATGCTATGCATTTTCTTTAAAAGTGAGCCAGCCTACTCATGCATGTGATAAAATACCTCCAGAACGAGCAGGAACCTCTTGTCCTTGCTCCTCTCAATTTTTTCTAAATTTGTAAGTTCTACCCTTAATAAGGGTATTTTAGTAATTTGCCCATTCGGGGCACTAAAATTATTAATTGACCTCTAGACCCTTCAGGTAATTTTTTTAAAGACTGCAGATGAACTTAAAATTGCGTAAAGTTACCTCTAACAGTCCGTAGAATTTCCTTACCTTATTTTCCTGTCGAGTTTGACCTTTTCTTTTCCATTGTTATCTCGTCGCGCAGTCCGTTATGCTCCCAATCAAATGCCCGGAACTGCGTATAATTATTCCTCAGGTCAGATATCATACAATTTAATTGTATTTAATATTTTATGGGCTTAATTTAAATCATTGGGCCCATTTACCCCTATTGGGCCCGATTGCACCTTAATGGGCCTTAATCGGCCTTAAGCCCGTTTTCCACTTAATTTTCACATTATCGAGGCCTATTGGGCTCATTGGGCCCACCAATAATTTATTGGGCCTCGTTCTAATTCTCGAATAGCTAAATCGATTATTTACGACAATTTATCTAAATTTTCATAATTTAATTCAATTTATGCGGAATTTAAATTTATATCACGCATAACGATGTAAATTGTCGTAAATAAGGGTCACTTACCCGTGATTCCATGCTAGTATGAAATTCGAGGCTATCTCGAGCTCTCGGTGGATGCCAATTGTCGAGCTACACAATTCCACAATTTTCCAGGTAAGTTTTCAGCCCAAAATTTATTAAATTAAATACTCCAAAATTTAAATCGGTCAATTTGACCGCTTATCGACTTACCTGAAGCTCGATTGTATCGTCGGGATTTTTTTCCCAATTTTTTCTCTTTTTCTTTTTCCCTTTTTCTCCCTTTTTCCCTCTCTTTTTGGCTGAACCGGTTCAGTCCGGTTCGGACCGGTTCAGACCGCCGGTTCACTCCGGTTTGGCCGGTTCACCGTCGGTTCACCGCCTTGCCGGCCGGTTCTCCGCAGGTTCTCGCCACCAATCGCTCCGCTGGGTCGTCCGCATCTCAGATCTGCCCTCGGTTTGGGTCAAGCTCGTCGGAACGCCGCCGGTTCGGCTCTTCTCCCTCGACCGTCGGACCCATTTTCCTCCTCTTGGCCGTCGTCGGCAATTCTGGCCGTTTCACCGGCTGCTACATGTCTCAAAATGACCGGCTCGTCCTCCTGAACTCATCGGTGGCCTCCGTTGATGCCCAGCCACCGTGGATCGCCGAAAATCAGGCCGTTTCTCCTCGGTTCTTTCCCTCCTCCGATCGGCTTCCTCCGGCCACTGCACGGCGCGTCTCCGGTATCATCTTGCTCATCGGCCTCCCCTCTTTCTCGTCGGCTCCTCGTCGGGGGTCATCGGTCGCCGGTGCGTCCTCGGGCTTCCTCGGTCAGCTGCTTCCGTTTTCTTCGTCTCCTTTCGCGTTTTTTCGTTTTTGACTCTTTTTTTTTTGTTTCAGATTCTTTTTTTTTGTTTTATTTATTTTAATATTATTTAGTTGATTAAATTAGTCTAAAATATTCAAAATGTCTTTAAAAAATTATATTTTATTCATTTAGTCTATAAATTAATTTCTCGGTATTATTTCGGCTTCCCGGTGTAATTTTTGATTATTTTTCGGGATTATTTTTTCGAACTAATAATCCCAATTAATTTCCATAAATTAATATCTTGATCAATTTAACCCAAAATAAATTTATTTCATCCTTATTGACCAAAATTTCTCAAATCCATATTTTTAAATTAAATTTCCTTATCGAAATTATACCGACTTTCGGTTTTTTGACCATTTTGCCTTTACACGTGTTCGAGATTAATTTAACCCGACTTCCCTTCACGAATACTCATTCATTTCGTATTTTAATTAAATTCGGGTCTTACATGACTAGACCCAAAAAGGTCCAATCAAAAATCCCAACATTGGTGGGATTTTAAATTT
Source organism: Firmiana major (assembly GCA_033439115.1). Taxonomy (NCBI): domain Eukaryota; kingdom Viridiplantae; phylum Streptophyta; class Magnoliopsida; order Malvales; family Malvaceae; genus Firmiana; species Firmiana major. The sequence goes on from CM065903.1 coordinate 8,423,784, forward strand.
ACATTTTAAACTTTTTTAGTTGTTTATTTAAATTTTTAAAATTGTTTATTTTACTTTTCAAATTTTGATTTTTTTAAAAAAAATTATTCATTTAATATACTTAAAAATAATTTTTAAATATTTAATAAGAAATTTATTATTTGACATAAAAATAATTTTAAAAATTTTTATTTTTTTAAATATATTATTTTTGACATAAAATTATTTTTAGTTCTTCATTAATTTTACAAATATCAAATACATACTATAAATTTTATTATATACAATTTTTAATTTAATGCCTTTAATTATCATTTTTTCTTTTATTTATACTTTACATTACCATCATTGTTGCGTTTACATCCAAACACAATATCACCATTGATTTTAATTTTACTATTACAGTATCTAAATTCACCACTATCACTTCCACTACTATTTTCAATCTCATTAGAGTCAATCTCACTGATAATCCAAATTAAACCTAATTCAATTAAATTATCTTTTTTATAAGATCACTTTTGAAACATAATAAGTGCCCATTGCTGTCACGACCCAACTATCCAAAAATCAGAGTGAATTTTTCGCGTTTTTGTTTATTTTCTTACTTAATTCTTACCTGTCCTCGAATCGTGACCAACACTCCACTACTAATTGGGCTGTGCGTCAATGCCAGTCCCACCATACATCTACCCCAGTACTTATTTCTTCTCCAGTCATTTATAGTTGTTATATTATTTATACATCCCCTAAAGTTACTTACAAACATGTTACTGTGCTATGCTTATGTAGATACAATAAGTACAAGTGTATATACCTTATGTTGATGGGCAGCAGCGGATATCCGGAATGCAGTACTGAGTCGCCTCAACTTCAACTGGAGATCATCTGTGGGAGAAAATGAAAGGGGTGAGCACATCAAGCTCAGTAAGGCAATCCTACGAACAAGTAGGTAACCATACTACCTACATGAACGTAGTGCCATGCATAAACCACCCTTTCTCCACACATTTTAAAACAAATGATATGCGTCATGATGTTATGTAAAACACATATTGCATGGAAAATTCGACATGCAAGTATATTCGAAAACATATCTTTTTCGTTTAAAATTTCATAGTAAAGTCAGGACTCGACCCCTCCTTCGGGTGATCCTGACTCACACAAAACCTTGAAAACTGAGTTTCTCAACAGCATAGATATCCGAAAACATATGTATATATGTATACAAGATACGAGACTAGGCAATAACTGTATATCGGTAATAACCAGGACTGGCCAATATGTCCTCGTGAGTCCTCTAGCTTCACGGATCCCAGTGTGCGAGGTCTCACCCTGATCGGGAACTGCCCGGGAGGTGGGTCAATCCAACCCGTCAGTCTTATCCGATCTCACGCATCCGAAGATGCCGTATCCGAAGATACCCCGTATCACAAAGATACCGTATCACAAAGATACCCCGTATCACAAAGATACCGTATCCGAAGATACCCTGTATCACAAAGATACCGTATCCGAAGATACCCCACGGTACATCGTACTCCATGCTACTTGCACGGTACATCGTACTCCATGGACCCATATCACTCTAGGTACTCCAGCCTAATTGGCCTGCTTCCCACAGAGGTTTTCATAACTCAATACTCGTTGCCATGTCTCAAAACGCACGTGCGAGCCTATTAAATCGGTGACACACAGTCTACCCGATGCTCCAAGCACGGCTTATCGTATGTTCTCTTAAAAATCAGTGCGAGCGATGCTCAGCACTCTCATCAAATCAAGTAAACTTGGCAGAGCCCGCTTTACATCTCCACAAGGCCGCCAACCTCATCCCTCACTCTCACCCTACTTAAGAGGTCTATTGAGCCTGTTGGGCCTTTTGGCTGACTCCAAGGGCAGACAGCGCTACTCCACAAATCCAGTAAAACTAGTGCGAGCTAGGCTCAGCACTCTGTATATAAATTGTATGAAAATCTTATAAAATCTGGTGCGAGTTAGACTCTAGCACCGTGTCACGCAAAAGCATGTGAAATCTGGTGCGAGTTATACTCTAGCACCTATGCATGTAAAACTCTAGTGCGAGCTCTCGCTCCAGCACTAATGCATGCATCACACAAGTCAAACATCGTGCGAGCTGAGCTCTAGCACGTCACATGTAAATAAAAACATGTAGGCGGCTCGGTTATTTCCAAATAGTTTTCACAGAAATCACATCAGTTAAGATATGCAATGCTATGCATTTTCTTTCAAGGTGAGCCAGCCTACTCATGCATGCGTTGAAATACCTCCAGAACGAGCAGGAACCTCTTGTTCTTGCTCCTCCCAATTTTTCCTAAATTTTTTTAGAATTTTACCCTTAGCAAGGGTATTTTAGTAATTTTGCCCATACGGGGCACTAAAATTGTTTTTCGACCTCTAGACCCTTCAATTAGTTTTAAAGGACTGCATATGAATGTAAAATTGCGTACTGTTACCTCTAGCAGTCCGCAGAATTCCCTTACCTCGATTCTCGTCGAGTCTGACCTTTTTCTTTTCCAATGTAGTCCCATCGCGCAGTCCGATATGCTTCCAATCCAATGCCCGAAACTGCGTATTAACATTCCTCAGGTCAGATATTATGCAATTTAATTGTATCTATTACTTTCTGGGCTTAATTTAAATCATTGGGCCCGTTTACCCTTATTGGGCCCGATTGCACCTTAATGGGCCTTAATCGGCCTTAAGCCCGCTTTTCACTAAATTCCCACTTATCGAGGCCTATTGGGCTCATTGGGCCCACCAATAATTTATCGGGCCTCGTTCTACTTCTCGAGTAGCTAAATTAAATATTTACGACAATTAATCTAAATTTCCATAATTTTATTCAATTTATGCGGAAATTAACTCAACATCTCGCATAACGAGAAAATTGTCGTAAATAGGGATCACTTACCCGAGATTCCATGCTAGTCCGCAAATCGAGGCTGTCTCGAGCCCTCGGTTGATGCCAATCGTCGAGCTACACATTTAATTACATTTTCGGGTAAACTTTTCGGTCGAAATTTAATTAAATAAAATATTCCAAATTTAAATCGGGTCAATTTGACCGCTTATCGACTTACCCGAAGCTCGATTGCATCACCGGAATTTTTCCCAATTTTTTTCTCTTTTTCCTTTTCCCTTTTTCTCCCCTTTTTCTCCTCTTTTTGGCTGAACCGGTTCAGTCCGGTTCGGACCGGTTTAGACCGCCGGTTCACTCCAGTTCGACCGGTTCACCGCCGGTTCACCACCTTGCCGGCCGGTTCTCCGCCGGCTTCCACCGCCAGTGGCTCCGCGTGGTTGTCCGCGTCTCAGATCTGCCCTCGGTTTGGGTCAAGCTCGCCGGAACGCCGCCGGTCCGGCAGTTCTCCCTCGGCCGTCGGACCCATTTCCTTTCCTCCGCCGTTTTCGACGTTTTTCGGCCACTTCGACGGTTGTGGCTACCACCGATCGACTCGCCTTGGCCTCGGGGACATTCGGCTAGGGGTGGCCGAGCCTGAATCGCCGCCGATCGCCGGGAATCTCCTCTTCTCCCCTCGCGGCTGTCTCCTCCCGATCTGGCGGATTTCGGCCATTTCGTCGGCCAATATCGGTCTCAAAAGGACCGGCTCCTCCTCCTGGTCACATCGGTACCCGCCGATCGCCTCCAGCTGCCGTGGATCGCCGGCACCGACACCGTTTTCCCCGCGGGTTTCTCTCCCTCCGTTCGGCTTCCTCCGGCGTCGGTAAGCTGCACCGCCGGTACCATCGTGTTCGTCGGGCGTCGGGCTTCCTTTTCCGGTGGGCGGCCTGGGACAGGGATCGCCGGTGGTCGTTCGGCCTCTTCCCCCGACACAGCTTCCGTTTCTCTGCTTTTCTGTTTCTGTTTCTTTCTTTCTCTCTCCCCGACCCCCTTTTTTTTTGTTTCAATTACTTTTTTTTTCTTCTTATTTTATCAATTTTATTATTATTTTTATTTATTTTAATTATTTTACTATTCAATAAAATATATTAAACTACCCAAATACCTCTTAAAATTATTATTTTATTCTTAATTAATTAATTTAATTTAATTTAATTTATTTTAATCCTTTTTCGGGTATGAGTTCTCCGTATTTTCGGGATATTGTCCCGGGTGACCTTTCGGTATATTTTTCGATTATTTTCGGGATTATTTTTTTTTTCGAACTAAAAATCTCGATTAATCCCGATTAATTTTCATAAATTACTATCTTGATCAATTTAATCCGAAATAATTTTATTTCACTTTTATTGACCAAGATTTCTTAAATCCATTTTTTTAATTAAATTCCCTTATCGAAATTATACCGGCTTTCGATCTTTTGACCATTTGGCCCTTACACGTGTTCGGGATTAATTTAACCCGACTTCCTTCACAAATACTCCTCATCTTTTCTTATTTAATTTTCGTATTTAGTTAAATTCGGGTCTTACAACTGCAATATTTTATGAGTGAAAAAATGCCTTATGAAACAAAATTATCCATTATTGTTCAATAGATTTCATTTACACTAGTTTCATACTTAATCAATTTCTTATTCTTTCTTTCACTTCATTCTTCCATTGTATTGATTAATTAATCAATTTATCTTTTCAATAAAGTCACACTTTTTAAAACTTAGGTGGTGGTTAGCTCAAGGAATGAAATTGGAAGGGAATTGAATAGGTATTATGTGACAATAGAAAAAAGGAGGAATATAATAAAATATTTGTTATAATGTTTAGTTCATTAGAATAGAATATAGTAAGAATTAATACTAAAATGTTTGGTTTAGAGTAAAAAATATGGTTGAAATAAGTTTAAAAGATCATTTTACCCTCTTATTTATAAATCATTATAATATTAACTATAATTAAATAAAAAATTAATTATTAATTAAAAACTATTAATTTTTATTATAAATTATTTTCATTTATTATTAAGTATTATAATTATTAATTAACTTTTTTCTTATTAGTAATTTTAATTAATAAATAATTAATAAAAAAATTTCATATTTAATTAATAAAAATAAATTAACCTAAAACAAGAATGAGTGCTAATTTTTTTTAGTAAGGTAAAAATATTCCCTTCAATTGCAGTATAAATTATTTTTCTCATTTAATTTCAGCTTTCATTAATGAAAGGATAAGACAACTAAAAACACTCTTTTAAAACAGAGTTAAAACACATACAGAAAAGAAACTCATTCCTAAAATAGAAACGTCATAAACAAAAATTCCATAATGAAGCTTGAACCTATCTTGGGCTTTAAAATTTCTAGAAGCAATGCTACCATGGCTCCCCAATCAAGTGATAGCATTAAAAACCAAATCTTGTTAACCATCTTTTAACACACATAAAAAAAAAATCCATCAAGTACCTGCTAGGCCTACAGACACCTGATACTAGTAAGAATGACAAAACAATCCCCTCATCCACCCTTCATATAGTACCAATACTTTAGGAACTCATTTCCTACATCCCCACCTTACACTTATTTATGATCAATACAACAAAGCCTTTCAATTGGGTAGAATCCAACAACAAAACCTTCTCATTGACAAAAATCAAGCAGTAAGATAACTAGTCTCAGAAAGCATCAATTGCAGTATAAATAGCATTTGCATCAACCTAAAGAACCATTCATAGTTTTCTTTTCAACTCTAAAATGGGAGAAAAATATCCTCAGAAAAGTTTATGAGAAGACATAAAAATGCTAAAAAGGAGGTGTTGCAAAGCTAGGCATTCAAATGCCCTTGTAAGGCATTCAAATGCCTTGTTATGATAGACATTTATGTTTAGAATTTATTATACCCCGAATCAAGCAAAATATTCAATCAACATCTTAAATCCCAATTTCCAAAATCAAGCAAAAACTACAAGAAAGCATACTTTCAGCGACGGAATAAATTAGCGACGGATTTGCAACGAAATTCCGTCGCGAAAAATATTTAGCTACGGAATTCCGTCACTGAAGACACCTCTATTTTTTCTAAATTTTTTTAATTTTTTTCGTCGCTAAAAGTCTTCAACTATGAAATTCGTCGCTGAAGCCTGTCTAAGTTTTCCTAATTTTTATTTTATATTTATTCTGTCGCTGAAATGCTACAGCTACGGAATTCCGTCACTGAAGCCTTTCTATTTTTTTCTAATTTAAATTTAAATTTTTTCGTCACGGAAAGGATTCAGCTACGGAATTCCGTCGCTGAAGCCTGTCTAATTTTTTCTAATTTTTATTTTATATTTTTTCTGTCGCTGAAAGGCTACAACTACGAAATTTCGTCGCTGAAGCCTTTCTAATTTTTTCTAAATTTTTTTCGTCGTTGAAAGTCATCAGCTACGAAATTCCGTCGCTGAAGCCTGTCTAATTTTTCTTAATTTTTATTTTATATTTATTATGTCGCTGAAAGGCTATAATTACAGAATTCCGTCGCTGAAGCCTTTCTAATTTTTTCTAATTTTAATTCAATTTTTTTCGTCGCGAAAATGATTCAGCTACGGAATTCCGTCGCTAAAGCATTTCTAATTTTTCCTAATTTTTATTTTATATTTATTTCGTCGCTGAAAGGCTGCAGCTAAGAAATTTCGTCGCTGAAGCCTTTCTAATTTTTTTAATTTTAATTTAAATTTTTCTGTCGCGGAAAGGATTTAGCTATGAAATTTCGTCGCTAAAGCCTGTCTAATTTTTTCTAATTTTTATTTTATATTTATTCCGTCGCTGAAAGGCTACAGCTACGAAATTTCGTCGCTGAAGTCTTTCTAATTTTTTCTACTTTTAATTTAAATTTTTTCATCGCGGAAAGGATTCAACGACGGAATTCTGTCGCTGAAGCCTTTATATTTTTCTAGTTTTAATTTAATTTTTTCCGTCGCTGAAAGTCTTCAGCTACGAAATTCCGTTGCTGAAGCCTGTCTAATTTCCTAATTTTTATTTTATATTTATTCCGTCGCCGAAAGGCTTCAGATGCAGAATTTTATCGCTGACACCTTTCTATTTTTCTAATTTTTATTTAAATTTTTTCGTCGCTGAAAGGCTCCAGCTATGGAATTCCGTCGCTGAAGCCTTTCTAAATTAAAAAAAAAAAAACACGTGCTTAACAAACTCTCCCGACCCTCCCCTCCCCCCCTCCCCCCCTCCCCCCCACTTTCTTTCCCTCCCGAACACCACTCTCCCTGATTTCCCTTTTCCCTGCCTCTACCGACCATCAATAATCCTCGGCGACCACCGGCGCATCCCTTCCCTCAGGTCGATCTCCGTTTTCTCCTTTTGTTTCGCCACCGAGCACCCCATTTTCTTTCCCTCTCGAGCACCCCTTTCTCCCCAATTTCCCTGCCTCTGTTCGCCGGTCGTTCCTCCCTTCACTGTTGGCGACGAATTGCCGGGACGAGCAGCATTGTTTCCCTTTCTTTCTCCTGCCTCTCCCGGAACCCAGGAAACCTGATTTTCCTGCCTCTATTTTTTTTTCCGTTCGTGCATGTGAGATCTGAGAATTTCAGACATATTTTATTGATGTAATAAGAATTTGAAGTGTAATTTATTGAGCTAAGTAAATTGTGAGAATTATAATTGGAGATTTATGTGTTAAGTGTGTAAAATGAGCATGAAGTATGAGGACAGATCGATCTGGGAGAAGGAGAGATCGATCTCGTGAGTTAAAAACGACAAGGAATGAGAAATTTGAGGAGCAGATCGATCTCCAATGGAAGAGATCGATCTCCTTATGAATCTGTTTGAGAAGGGATCGATCTCATGAGGAAGAGATCGATCTCCAAATGATTCTGTTTGGGGAGAAGATCGATCTCTTTAGGAGCAGATCGATCTCATAAAGCCATAAAGAGATCGATCTCACCCCTCGACAGATCGATCTCCTAGGCATAAAATTGCCCAGATCTTCCTCAAATTTCAAACACAGATCGATCTCATCAAGAGGCAGATCGATCTCCTACCTCCAGTCTATATAAGGAACCTGTGTTTTCTCTGCAATTTCACTTTCTCTCTCTTCCAAAACCCATTTTCACCGAAAACCTAGTTTCTCACTCCTCCAAATCACCCATTTCCGGCCGAATCAGCTGTTGTGGCAAGAAGGAAAGTTGTTCCTCATCAAAGGGAGAACAACATACTTGGAAATCGAAGGACGAATCGGATCGAGGCGTGAGTTGTGCGTCTCACAAGCTTTGGGTAATTTCTAAACCTCGATCTTGATATTTGAGCTGATTTTGATGTTATTGGTGGTTGTAATTGTGTTGAAATAGTTGGAAAATGATTAGGGATTGATGAATTTCAATGTGGATAGAGTGATAATGATATTTAGCGATTTTGGTAATTTTAAGAATTTTGAGCTATAAATGGAAATATAGACAATGTGGAGAATTAGCTTAGATAATTGGCATGAGGAATGTAGGACATTGAGATATTGTGAATGAGGTTGTAGTTTAGGGTTGAGTTATGAGAAATCAAGAGATTTGAGGTGTTATGAGCAATTATGCTCGATTTTGAGAATTGAGGGTTATGAGATAATTGAGTATTGATGTTTTAACATCGTTTGGACAGCTCGGGAGTTCCAGAGTGGAATGCGAGGCTAGTCCGTGATACGGGGGAAACGATTGCACTATACGAGGTGCAAAGAGGTAAGGGAAAATCTAAACCATTTGTGTATGTGTATTGCAAACTGTTTTAGCATGATTTGTGGTTTATAAAACAAGCATGTTGAGTGTTTTGTGTTGAGATTAAATTGCACACGATTTTATAGCCGGTTGGAGCCTAATATTTTATGAGTTTATAACTGGGCTCTACGTTAAGGCAATATTGTGATTTGAGAAATGTGTGCGTGTGCTTTGCCGGTTAGAACTCGATTTTATTACGTTTTGTGTTGAGTACAAAACGATTTCAAAAAGGGTTTTATGAGAGAAAAACCATCATGAGTTCTACGTGAAGGCAAACCAGTCTTATGAGATAAGACTTAGGTGTGTAGATGTGAGTACACACCGGGCATTGCTCTGGTAGCATGTAAGCCCGATTTCTTCGCCGTTCTGGTAACGTGAGAATAACCTATTCGGTGGCTGTGCCACGTTATACCCCCTTGGTGGCTGTGCCACGTTGAGAAACCCTATTGGTGGCTGTGCCACGTTATACCCCCTTGGTGGCTATGCCACGTTGAGAAACCCTATTGGTGGCTGTGCCACGTTATACCCCCTTGGTGGCTGTGCCACGTTGAGAAACCCTATTGGTGGCTGTGCCACGTTATACCCCCTTGGTGGCTGTGCCACGTTGAGAAACCCCATTGGTGGCTGTGCCACGTTATACCCCAATTGGTGGCTGTGCCACGTTGAGAAACCCTATTCTGTGGCTATGCCACGCGAGAAATTAATCTGTGGCTATGCCACGTGAGAAATTAAATCAGTGGCTTTGCCACGTGTGTTTTGTGGCTAAGCCACGTGAGAAATTAAATCAGTGGCCTTGCCACGTGTGTTTTGTGGCTGTGCCACGTGAATTATTTTTACTGTGATTTTATCACGTATTTGAGAAAGCGTTTATCGCGTTGTTTTCACATGCTTTGTTAATGCTCTAGAGTGAGCCTTTTACTTCATGTTTTCACATGACATGACACATGAGAGTGTCGTTTTGAGTATTTTCATGCTACGGTTTTCAAATGAGTTTCACATACAAATAAACCTTTTGTGATGTGTATTTTGGTTTATGAAATGAGTTCCTTACCCCCTTTACTGAGCGATTTAGAAGCTCACCCTGTTTTTCTTTCCCCCCAGAGTTCTTCAAGTGATTAAGGACTTCCCTGCGACGTACGGAGTAGTGGCTAGTGGAGGATTCGAGCTCCAGGCTAAATATTTTGTACTTTGAGGTATATTTATCTTTTCATGTACCCAGACTATTAATGTAATTGCAGACACTTGATGTATAACAGTATATGGGATGTGTTAGGATTAATTAACTTGAGATGGATTAATGTATTTGATATGATATTTAAATCCTAGTGATGAGATCCTGAGGCATAATAATTATGATGATGTATGACACTGCACAGGAATGCACTCTTAATTGTGAATTAATGAGTAAAAAGTTTTAAATTAGCTCTATTTTCCGCATTTTCGGGGCGTGACAGTGCGACTGAGCCCCTCTAGCTGAGGCATCCTCGCCTATCGTTCCTCCCTCACTGTCGGCGACGAACTGGTGACCCCACCGACCAAGAACCTTTCGCTCTCTTTTGAAGGTAAAATTATTATTATATCAATTTTTATTATTTATAAATGATAAATTTGTTATTTAAATGTTATTATTATTATTATTGTTGTTGGTTATTATTATTATTGTTTTGTGAAATGATTAAAACAATGTGATAAGAGTCACGTTATTTTCATTTTGTTAATTGATTTATAATTATTTTAGCTAAAGTTATGAATATAAGTTTACTGATTTTAGTCTTGAATAAAAAAATGGTTTTATGATATTGTGGTTGCCGATGTGATTGGAAAGTATGATTGTTAGTTGTGGATAACTAGGTTGTTGAGATGATTTAATATGCATGAATTGTATTGAGGATTTGGACTGCTATATAGTATTATTTGTAGGTTGGGTAGAGACAAATTGCAGTCGTTATGCTGCCAAAAATTTCTAAGGAAACTTAAGACTTTAAATAAAATCCTCCACATATTCAGTTCCAAGATTTAAACCTAGATATTTTAATGTTAGCTAATTTGATTTATTTTGTAATAATTTATTTTTTTATTTTATTTATTTTGTTGTTGTAGATGTTAAATTTTGTTATATGCACGTTACATATTAACAATGTTTAATTTTTATTTTTTTTTACTCCAGGTTTTAATTTCAAATTCAACTATCATATACGACATACATTAAAGGTAAGTTCAATTTAAATTCCATGTTTATAATATGTATTACAAAAATATTTCTGTATTTTTTAGTTGTATATTTTATTTGGAAATTAATAAATAATTAAAATAAATTTGAACGAAGGATAAATAGGTATATTTTAATGAACAGTTAAGTTTTAGGGTTATTTAGGGTTATTCTTTCATGAGGTACAAAATTAAAAAAATTATTATAAAATTTTTTCAATGATTTGCTTAAGTTAAAAAAAATTTGATTTTATTTAATTGACAAAAATTATTTGGTGATAGAGTGTAATTGTTATTCTATATTTTCAAATACTGTATTCTGTGTGAAAAATGGATAATGATAGTGTGAGACCCCGTATATGTATAGCTGTATATAGGAACATGGGAATGTAAATAAAATTATAAGTATAATGATACATTTATAATGTGAAGTATATGCAGTGTAAGTTCATAAGATTATGTATGCACTTGTAATAAGAATCGTGATTATACGTACAAGTTGCATTATGAATGAGTAGGAAGAAATAAACTTAAACACAATAAGAATGTGATTGAAATGGAATATGAGTAGTGTAGTAAAATGGAAGGAAAGATTTTTATAAGTTGTATACTTCCATTCGGGTAATATCGTGAAAATTTGGTTGTACAAAAATTTCCCACAAGTTTTAATATATACTAAGTGTGATTGGATGGCATTTTTAAGTCTCAAGGAGCGATGAATGAGGGAAGGACTATGGAGGTAAATTGAGGAAGTTTTGAATGAAGTTGTTGCAGAAAAACTGCAGGAAATCTGGAAATGTGAAGGCCAGATCGATCTCATAGGATGAGAGATCGATCTGGAAGAACCAGAATGCTCTTATGAGAGTAATGGAATGGAGCATATCGATCTCCAAAGGAATCACATCGATCTCCTTAGCTCTTGGGTTGGAAGCAGATCGATCTCCCTTAAGACCAGATCGATCTCCTTAAGCTTCTGTTCGACAGCAGATCGATCTCAAGTCTCGACAGATCGATCTCCTGCTTTTAAAATGTCTTAGAAAAGAGAAATTTTTAGAGGACCAGATCGATCTCCACCCAAGGAAGATCAATCTGATCAAGTTAAAACTATAAATAGGAGCAGTTGGATCTGCAGATTTTTGGGATAAACCATTTCTTTCCACTTCAACTCAAAAAGCTAGCTTTCTCACTCCTAAATCCAGCCATTTTCAGTAAGATTTGAGGAAAAGCTATTAGAGACAAAGTCGTTCACGTCTAAGAGAAGAACAACATAGTCTAGAGGCATTTCCCCATTTGTCGGATTGAATGAATAAAGGGCATTCCTAATTGGAGCAAAGAGGAAATCCAATTAGGTAAGTTCTAGTGCACAAATCCAAGTACAATGGTCTAGTTAATGATTATGAAGTTAATTGGGTGTGCACCTTGTGGGTAGAACTACCTAGAATGACATGAAATGAATATAACTTAGAAATGGTCTAGTGTGAGAAAGTGGAAGGTAGAAGTGTTAATGATGAATGAGATATCTTGAGAGGATGATTATGTTGTGGGCATGGTTTGGGCATGTTGATATTGGGATAAAATTTTGAGATTTACCACAAGGGGTAAAATGTGTATTTAAGGCATTGGATAAATGCTTAGTTGAATAAGAGTTAGAAACGTTAACTCAAGTGTTTGATGGATGAATTTCAATTTCGGATGGTACGTCGGAACAAGTCGAGATGAGAATGCGAGAAGCGTAGAGGAGGATAGTTGCACACAAATAAAGTGAGGTAAGGGATTGTGTGTTAGCTATAGAGATGTTCGTGTGTATTTTACAGCAATTTCGTAGATATATTGCTAGAACTAGTATGATATTATAATTCTATGAAATGATATGGAAGCATGAAAAGTACTATGATGTATATATGTATTGAGAAATGGGATAGGGTAAGGAAATAGCATGATATGCATGTTTTCAATTTTTTCTCTAATTTACATTGATCTTGATGATTGAGAAATGTTGATGATAGGTTGGCTAATTTTACATGTTTTAGCATGAAGAGGCATGCTGTATGAATAAACATGTTTTGAGTTTTAAAAAGAGAAAATAGCCATCTATCAGTTTTGAGATGAGATTTGGTGTTGAAGCGCTAGCTCACACCCGCTTTAATGCCTTTGATGTACCGTGCTAGAGTTTTAACTCCCGCGAGGGTTTTGAGAAAGTGCGGGAACTTTGCTCGCACCTGTTTTATTGAGTTGAGGTAAACCTGGGGGTCTGGGACCCAAGGGGATACCAGCCGACGGCCATTTGAACGGGCTGGGCCTTAACGATAGATCGTACCGCGCTGGAGCCTTGCGATGACTGTGTGTCACGCTGCTTGCTCGCCTTGTATATGAGATATGGTTTAGGATGAAAAGTCCATCGGAGTTGGAGTATGGACTTGGGTCCACGGTCGTATGTAGAACAGTGTAGTTATCCGTTAGTATACTATGTACCGTGCTGGGTGCACGTGAGTACGAGTATCGCGTAGATGACACACGGCGTATTCTTACCGTGAGTATATGAGGAGATGTGGTTGATTGAGATGAGCCGGAGGGCAGGACTGACCCATTCCCCTTCAGGAGAAGTGATGCCCTGTGCACACCTGATCAGTGAGGCTCGGGATCACTGACTATGGCTATATGTCGTGGATATTTGATTGTCAAAAATTTCATCTTGTCTCAGAGATTCGAGAAACAGAGATAATCTCAGAAAAGAAAGAGATTTTGTGTTCTTGATAAATCTCTGATTTCACATTTGTGCCGTAAGGGCACTATTTATGAGCATGTTTTAAATGGAAGCTTGATATTTGATTTACAGGAAAATGCTATTGAGAAATATATGTTTAAATGCATTTTTCGTATGATATTTCCATTTGTACTGAAAACATGGTTTTGGTTTATACATGCATGGGCTATGTAGATAGTACGATATCTACCTGCTAGCATACATTTCCTTACTGAGCTGTGGTTTGCTCATCCCACTATTTTCTCCCTTCAGGTATTGAGAAGTAAGAGAGCGGTGGTCTCTAGGTCTTTTGTGTTGAACAGCTCCCACAATTTCGTAAAGGTATAAGATTTGTACACACGAGTATTTTGTATCTAATTTATCGTATCGCACAGTTATATCTTGGAATTGTAAACAGTATTATGGGGATGATATGTAAGCACATGGTATTTATACAATTGATTTTGTATATCTACACACATACCTGGGAGTGTGAATTAAAGATTTAAATCTTCCGCTGTAAATGAATGAATTTTAGTAATTGCATCTTCTCACAGCCCAACCGTAATAGAGAATGTATGGATAGAAGGGTTCCCAGAAGTGGGGTGTGACAGATAGATCTTGGATGTATTATCGATTAGATGTAGATGGATTTATTAGAGATGAAATTTTGAATGGAGTTGAAAAGTTTATTAGTTTTGCATTTTGTTATCCGGAGGTAGTTAGTAGAAATCGAATTAAATGTACTCGTAGCAAATGTATGAATACACAATTCTTGGAAGTCGATAAGGTGCGTAAACACCTTTATTACAAAGGTTTTATTGTTGGGTATACTACTTGGAATAAATACGGAGAAATTGAAGAAGGACAATCATCACAAAATATAAATGAAATAGTTGATCCACTATCTGGGGTGAGACCTGAGGAACAAAATTCATATGTTAGAATGGTTACGAATGCTTTTCATATGGATGATGACATAACTGGTAATTATGTGAACAATTCAAGAAGTGAGGAGCAACATCCAAATTCATCTGCTACATACTTGTATTCTCTCTTGAATGATGCAAATGAACCACTATGGCCTGGTTGTTCAATGCACACAACATTATCGGCTGTTTCACAACTTTTGAATTGAAAGTCAGAGTTTAATATAAGTGAAGCATGCTTCAATCGTTTGTTGGGGATTATGAAGCCTATGTTACTAGAAGATGATAATTTGCCACAAACCAACTATGAAATGAATAAGAAGTTAGAAAAATTAGGTTTTAGTTATGTTAAAATATATGCATACAAGAATAACTATATGTTGTTTAATAAAGAATATGCAAAGCAGGAGTATTGTCAAATATGTGGTCATCTTCGATATAAACCTATCTCAACAGTTGGTGGACGAGGAAAAAGGAAACCTTATAAGGTTTTACATTATTTGCCATTAATTTCGATGTTGCAAAAGCTTTTTATGTCATCAGTAACTACTAAGTTTATGACATGGCATGTTGAAAGTCGAAATACTAACGGAGTGCTCAATCATCCTGTTGATGGGGAGGCATGGCAACAATTCGATCATATTCACCAATCGTTTGCTGTTGATCCTCGGAATATAAGACTTGGTTTGTGTGCTGATAGATTTTGTCCTTATGGGTCGGCATCGAGATCATACTCTTGTTGGCCAGTAATGCTTGCTGTTTACAATTTACCTCCATGGATGTGCATGAAGCAACCATATTTGTTTCTCAATATGATAATTCCGGGAAGGAAAAGTCCCTCTCATAACATTGATGTTTTCTTGAGACCTTTAATTGATGAATTAAAGGTGTTGTGGGAATAGTGTGTTGAGACTTATTGTCGCGACCCAATTTTTCAAAAAATCACTACAAATTTTTGCCGAACTTACCACACTTCACTTGTTGGGTTGTGAGTCAATATCCATCACTCAGTTTCATATGTTACATATATGCATAGCAGGCAATGCTTAAGTCCCAGACACTAACATCGCGGAAGCTCATAAAGTTACTGTTTCATAATTAGAAACTCATTTACATTGTCTTATATATACACCCCCTATAACATGACTACATCACTGTACACTATTATTCAGATACAAAAATACGTATGTGTATATACCTCGATGCTGCTGGATAGCTGTGTGTAAAAGATCGCAAGACGGATGCAGCTAACAAACTCTACTGAAATGCTCTGTGGAGGGGGAAAAAAATAAAGGGATGAGCATAACACGCTCAGTAAGAAATATATGAAAGCAGGTAGATAACTACACTATCTACGATACTCATAGTGCATGTTTTATCATCTCGTAAAACAAATGCATTTTCTGAAAATAGAAGCATTCTATATGATAATCATAAATCGATAGAAGCTCAATCATTTCTTAAACAAGTACGTTCCACTTATTAGATTTCAAAACGGACATGATCTTTTTTCCAAACACTTACAAATAATGCCATGTCATGTATTAAAACATGCAGATCCGTATCATTCAAGATCAGTTCAGATGTCAGTTCAAAACCATTTCAGAAATCATATCGGAAACAAAATACCAAATGAATCAGAAACAGATCCGAAAAGAAATCAGATTCGGACTTCAAAAACAAATCAGAGTTTAAAAAATAGATCAGAATCCAGAAAATCAGCTCAGAAAACAGAAATCAGATTCAGATTTCAAAATCAAATCAGAGTTCAGAAAACAGATCAGAACAGAAAATCAGATCAGAAAATAGAAATCAGATTCAGATTTCAAAATCAAACAAGAGTTCAGAAAACAGATCAGAACATAAAATCAGATCAATCAGAGAACGAAAATCAGATTCAAAAAACTGATCAGAATAGAAAATCAGATCAGTCAGAGAACAGAAATCAGATTCAAAAAACAAATCATAACAGAAAATCAGATCAGTCAGAGAGATCAGGCAGGGATATATGGTAACTCAGACGCATATGACCTTAGTCAGTGACCCCAAGTAAAAGCGCGGATCAGGTGTGCAAGGGTGTCCAGAAGCATGCAAATCAGAAGGTCCAAAGACTAGTGGTACGGTACAACGTACTCCATGTTATCTACACGGTACATCGTACTCTGTGAATCACAACAGATATTCAGAAGGGTTGTGGGCGCCCAATGTCAGGGACTTATCACCACCAGAAATCATCAACCATAGCCTGTCTCAAAATCCAGTGCAAGTAAGTCAGTGTGACACACAGTCTACACGAGGGCTCCAGCACGGGTTTTACTCATATACCATAGTAGAATCAAGTGCGAGCGGTTCCGGATAACTCATGGATTTCGTCATTGCTCCAGCAGGTCTGGTCATATGTCAGATTAAAATCAATGCGAGCAGATTTGGACAGTTCAAAGATCTCATCATTGCTCCAGCACGATTTCATACACATAAAAATAGACAGTTGGCTCATTTCAAATAAAATCAATACTCAAAACCCGAGTGCAGTGCGCAACACGGTATTATATAGAGCAAGAGGGTAACATCCCATCAATCACTCGTCAAATCAAATCAAACTTCAGAAAATGTGCAATTTAATGCATAGAGTAAAAATCATGAGACAGACTATCATTTCACACTTAGAAAACCTCTTTTTAGACAAAAATAGCTGAAATTATACACTTTATGCAATTTCAAATTTTCGTTATTCCAGTGGTATTTTTGTAATTTTTCCATATTTGGGTACTATCCAGAAATTTCATATCCATACTCTTTACAAAATTTAAGTGAATGCAAACGATGATGAAAATACGTACAACTATCTCTAAGAGTTCGCATAGATCACTTACCTGGAATCCAGTTAAATGCACTTTTTCACCTTTTTTCACTTTCTGTAAGTCAGTCTATCCGGCTCTGACTAAATCTCCTAGAGCTGTAGATAGTTATCAATCACATTAATTAAGTCGGATAACTCATTTATCCTGTTCTATGCGGTCTATTTCATCAAATGGGCCAAATTGCTCTTATTGGGCCTCTTTGCCTCTTATTGAGCCCAACTCTATTTTAAGCTCATTTCGATTTTACTATTTATTTTGTCACAGTCCATTGGGTTCCTTAGGCTCATTAACAATTATTGGACCATCTGTAGTGCCCATTAACACTTCCGTCACGTTATTTTAAGCATTTTCTAACACAAAGCATTTTATACGAAGTAAATCCACAACTTATGCAATTAATTCCTAACTCTTATAACTACACAAGTAATAGTAAGTAAGATTCACTTACCCGAGATTTTGTGATGGCTTACAAATCGAGACTCAATCAAATTCACATTTGTCGCCTATTGTCACGCTACACATTTATATATTTAACCCGGATCAATTTTGGTCAAATATAAATTCAAATAAAATTTTTGAAAGTTAAATTGGTTAATTTCGATCGCTTACAGGGTTATTCGTAAACTCGGGGCATCACCAAATTTTTTCTCCAATTTTTTTCTCTCTCCTCTTTCTCTCTCCCACTGAACCGGTTCAGACCGGTTTAGTCCATCTTTTCAGACCGGTTTAGCACCGTTTTGCCCAAATTCGACGCCGACAGGCGGTTCCTCCCTAGTTTTCGTTTCCAGTCGCTCTGCGAGGCTGCTCGATGCGTTGATCTAGTGGCTTTCACACTTGGACTCGCCGGAAAGTGGCCGATTCGGTCATCTCTTCTCTCAGCTTCGTCGCCCTTCTTTGTCTCGCCGATTTGCGCCTCCCGACGGCCTTCTTTTGGGTTGGTCGGCGCCGACACCCTCAGGTCGACGTCCTCCCCTTGATCTCAGCCTCTCTTCCTCCCTTTCTCTCCTCCTCTCGTCGGTAAGGAGGAATCGGGGAAGGGAATCCCGATTCCCTTCTTTGTTTCCATTTTTCCTTTCTTTTCGCTTTCAGTTTCAGTTTTTTTTTTTCATTTCGTTATATATATATATATATTATATTTTAATATAATATAATATAATACAAAAATCATATAATATAATATTATTATAATAATAATATACCAAAATATCTTATATTATTATACTAATATTATATTATCATAATGTATTTTATACATTAATTTTTCTACACACATACATATATTATTTTTTTTCACCAATATATGTACATCATAATTCATCCTTATTTTCTCGGAATATATATATTTCTCACATTTTCGAGATAAATTCCTGTGGTGAAAATGTCTCGGGTTTTCACCATAATTTCATATCTTGATCGATTGGATCTAAAATTTAATTATTTCTTCTTTATTGATCAAGATTACATAAATAAATGATTAAAATATCAATTTCTTAAAGAAATGACACCGAATTTTCGGGTCTTACATTCTTCCCCACCTTAAGAAATTTGCTCCTCCAAATTAGAATCAAGTCAATTCTCGAATGGGTACGGATATTTTCCTCGCATTAGGCTCTCTAATTCCAACATAACTTCCTCCGAGGTGTGGTACTGCTCGAGAACCTTAAACAGAGAGATCGTCTTGGTCCGTAACACTTTCTCTTTCCTATCTAGTATCCGAATTGACGTCTCTATATACGACATATCATCTTTGAGCTCTAATGGCTTATACCGAATCACATGTGTCTGATCTAGATGATACTTCTGAAGCATCAATATGTGGAAGGCGTTATTGACGCTTGCTAACTCCGGTGACAACGCCAACCTATAAGTCTTATCTCTCACTTGCTCCAGTATCTCATTATCCTTTTCGAGGGAGAAACTTTCAAGAATACTGATTCACCCACAGTGAATTCCAAAGGCCTTCGCCTCGTCTCAACGTAGCTTTTCTGCCTACTCTGAGCTGTTCTTTATCTTTCACATTTCAACTGAACATCCTTAGAGGCTTGCTTCTCTAAATAGGGAGCAAACATCTTTCGGTCACACACTTCTTTTCATCCAATCGGAGATCGACACCTATGACCATATAACACCTCATACGATGCCATCCCAATACACGAGTGATAACTGTTGTTATAGGCGAATTCAACTAATGGCAAATGGTCATCTTAGGAGCCTGTAAAATCCATCACACAAGCTCTAAACATATCCTCCAACGTCTAGATAGTTCTCTCTCACTGACCATCAGACTGAGGGTGGAAAGCTGTACTGAAACTCAATCGGGTTCCCACAGCTTCCTAAAAATGTTTCCAAAAGTGGGAAGTGAAGCGAGAGTCCCTGTCAGACACAATACTCACTGAAACGCCATGTAGCCTCACAATTTTTTGTACATACAGATTAGCTAATGCACTCAGAGTATTCGTAGTCTGCATGGCTAATAAGTGAGCTGACTTCGTCAATTGTTCCACAATCACTCAAATGGTATCATGGTTCCGTCGGGTCCTCGGTAAGCCCATGATGAAATCCATGGTGATATGCTTCCATTTTCATGTCAGTATAGATAGAGGCTGCAATAACCCTGTAGGTTTCTGATACTCTACCTTAACCTGCTGGCATGTAAGGCACTTAGCCACAAACTTTGCAACATCTTTCTTCATGTCTGACCACCATTACATTCTCCGAAGATTCTGATACATCTTATTACTCCTCAAATACACTGTATACCTCGATGAATGAGCTTCGGACAAAATCAATCTCTTTAGCTGTGGGTCATCAGGAACGCAATTCCAACCTTTGAATCTCAGCAGGTCATCATCAGTAACTGTGCACTCAGTCACTCTACCCATTTGTAACTGACTATGCATATCAACACAAAAGCGATTAATACGCTGATCTTATCTGGTCCGGTCTATCAAATTTGGTTTTCAATCTCAGACTATCTATCACACAATATGCATCAGAAGGGTCTATATTCAGATTGAGGCTAGTAAACTGCTCTAACAGTTCATGTTCCCTGACCATCCTGTACGATACCATCCCGAAGCTCTTCCTGCTCAAGGCATCAGCGACTACATTCGCTTTACCTAGATGATAGAGTATCTCATAATCATAATCTTTCAGAAGCTCTACTCATCGTCTCTGCCTCATATTCAATTTTTTCTGTGAAAACAGATATTTGAGGCTCTTATGATCAGTGAATACCTAAAATTTCTCACCGTACAAATAGTGGCGCCATATCTTAATTGCAAGCACTACGGCTACCAACTCTAAATCATGGGTCAGATAGTTCTTCTCATGGTCCTCAAGCTGTTAGGATCCATAAGTAACTATTTTCCCATTCTGCATCAATACACAGTCCAGTCCTTATCCAGAGGTGTTTGTATATACAAAAATACCTCATGAGCTGGTCGAAATGGTGAGAATAGGTGCGGTGGTCAGTCACTGCTTTAGTTCCTGAAAACTCTTCTGACATTTTGTCATTCCACTCGAATACCACATTCTTCGATACCACATGACCCAATAATGATATATGTTCCTACGAGAAGTCACACTTACTAAGTTTGGCAGATAGCTTCCTCTCTCTGAGGGTCTGTAGCACAATGCTCAGATGCTACTCATGCTCTTCCTTAAATTTCAAATACATCAGAATGTCATCTATGAACACTCTGACAAACCGGACTAGGTATGTCTTGAACACTCCATTCATCAATGCCATAAAAGATGCATGAGCATTCGTTAACCCGAAAGGCATAACCAAGAACTCATAATGTCTGTATCGGGTACAAAACGTTGTCTTGGGTACATCTCCACTCGAGATTCTTAACTGATGGTATCCAGACCTCAGATCGATCTTAGAAAAGATCTGTACTCCCCGAAGCTGATCCAATAGATCATCATTAGGCGGAATGGGGTACTTGTTCTTAATGGTAATTCAACAACCTGTAATCTATGCACAGTCGGAGGCTTCCATATTTCTTCTTAACGAACAAAATCGATGCTCTTCAAGGTGAAACACTCGGTCTAATGAACCCCTTATCCAGTAATTCTTGCAATTTCTTCTTTAGCTCCTCCAATTCCACTAGAGTTATACGATACGGTAGTTTGGATATCGGCTCAGTACCAGGAACCAAATTACTGCAAAATTTCATCTCTCTATCTGGTAGCAACCCTGGTAGATCATCTGGAAAGACATCAAGAAACTCTCTGACTACTGAAATATCTATTAATTCCGATTGTACCTTATCCGTATCAACCACATATACGATATATATCCCAAATGTTAATTTAATCATATCGGCTGAAGCATCTGCAGCTTCCTACAACTTGCTTCTCCTTCTTTTCAGCTGTAGCCCTCCTCTTCGGGACAAAAGTATCAGCTGTATCCTTCTCTGACTCTTTGCCTTTATGTGTGGCTATCTCAACCAACTCTGAGCAATCCCTTATCATATGCCCTGTCTTATCACATCTAAAATATGTTCCAATCAATACGTGGCATGACCTATTACCGTGGTATCTACCACATGCTCTACACTGTTTTATAGTCGGCTGGGGTACTCTAATCACTATACCCCTAGCTGAAGTCGAGACCTGAGGTACTGGGGGTTTAATCATCCTACCCCGAGACTCATCGACACTCGGTCGTCTAACAAACGGCCTCTTCCCCACTCGGACACTATAGTCCTTTGTTGATCTCTTCTGATCTCTATTATTGCCTTTCACGACCTTACCAAACTCGGGGACGTGCATCTCATAGTCTTGCTCACACAACAAAGCTCTACGCACGGCCTTCTCGTAAGTCGTGATGTCAAATGGGGCAAATCTGACTCTGATGGAAGGTCTCAATCCCTCCATAAACTTGCGGACCTTCTGCATCTCACTGCTCTTGGTATCAAGTTCATACCTTCCTAGGGATGTAAATCGAGACTCATACTCGTCTACTGATCTATTCCTCTAGATCAGATAAAGAAATTCCATCTGTAATCTCTGCTGAGCAGTGGCTAGGATATAGGCATCCAAAAAGATCTCTCAGTCAATTACCTGATTTTGTTATCTCAGGATAGGTCGGGTGAATTTTCACTAATGCTCTGCCTCGCCCTCAATCATGAATGTAGCAAAGACCACTCTCTCAGTGGTTGAACATCGAAAAAAGCCATATAACTTCTCTAATCGGTTGATCTAATCCTCTGCCACAACGATATTCTTGACCCCACTGAACGATGGAGGCTTTAGCTTCTGAAATTGCCTCAATCGGTCAAACTCACAATCATACCTTGAATCCTCACCAGTTTACTGTGGAACTACAAGTGATGGTACAGGGTCTCAACAGCACGTAGCATAGGTGCAGGCTGTGTAGGCACATGTGTGTCAGGAGTAGCTGCCGGCTCAGTAGGAGTCATCTAAGCAGCCGGACCTTGCCTACTCTCTAACCTAGCCATAGCTTGAGTGAACAACTCCATAAACGTGTCCAAACATCGCTATAACCTTGTAACACGAGCATTAATAGTCTCAACTGGACCTGATAGGACATAATCACGTGATGATTTACTAGGTCTCTCAGACTTACCACTGCATCTCTCAGACCTATCTCTATGGCCCCGAGAACGCTAACTCTCCCCTCTGCTGCGATGTCTATCAGTCTCCTGATCATCCCGCATAAACAGTCAATTTCTCAGTTTAACCACAGCTCGGTATACACAATTGTATCTAATAATGTACAGTGACATGGGGATGTATACTTTCTAACGATTGATACTGACTCACATCAGACCAACACTGCTCTGATACCACTTCTGTTGCGACCCAATTTTTCAAAAATCACTACAAATTTTTCGCGAACTTACCACACTTCACTTGTTGGGCTGTGAGTTAATATCCATCACTCAGTTTCATATGTTACATATATGCATAACAGGCAATGCTTTCGTCACAGGCACTAACATCGTGGAAGCTCATATAGTTACTATTTCATAATTAGAAACTCGTTTACATTGCCTTATATATACACCCCCTATAACATGATTACATCACTGTACACTATTATTCATATACAAAAATACGTATGTGTATATACCTCGATGCTACTGGATAGCTGTGTGTAAAAGATCGTAGGACGGACACAGCTAACAAACTCTACTGAAATGCTCTATGGAGGGGGAAAATAAAGGGATGAGCATAACACGCTCAGTAAGAAATATATGAAAGCAGGTAGATAACCACACTATCTACGATGCTCATAGTGCATTCTTTATCATTTCGTAAAATAAATGCATTTTCTGAAAACAGAAGCATTCTATACGATAATCATAAATCGATAGAAGCTCAATCATTTCTTAAACAAGTGTGTTCCACTTATTAGATTTCAAAACGGACATTATCGTTTTGCTAAAAACTTACAAATAATGTCATGTCATGTATTAAAACATGCATATCCGTATCATTCAAGATCAGTTTACATGTCAGTTCAAAACCATTTTAAAAATAAACTGAAAACAGAATACCAAATAAATCAGAAACAGATCCGAAAACAGAAATCAGATTCGGACTTCAGAAACAAACCAGAGTTAAGAAAACAGATCAGAATCCAAAAAATTAGCTCAGAAATCAGATTCATATTTCAAAATCAAATCAGAGTTCAGAAAACAGATCAGAATAGAAAATCAGATCTGAAAACAGAAATCAAATTCGGATTTCAAAATCAAACCAGAGTTCAAAAAATAGATCAGAACAACAAATCAGATCAGTCAGAGAACAGAAATCAGATTCAGATTTTAAAATTAAATCAAATTCAGAAAACAGATTAGAACAGAAAATCAGATCAGTCAGAGAGACCAGGCAAGGATATATGGTAACTCAGACAACATATGGCCATAGTCAGTGACCCTAAGGAAGAACACGAGTCAGGTGTGCAAGGGTGTCCAGAAGTATGCAAATCAGAAGGTCCGAAGACTAGTGGCACGGTACAGCGTACTTCGTGTTATCTACACGGTACATCGTACTCCGTGAACCACAACAGATATTCAGAAGGGTTGTGGGCGCCCAATGTTAGGGACTTATCACCACCAGAAATCATCAACCATAGCTTATCTCAAAATTCAGTGCGTGTAAGTCAGTGTGACACACAGTCTACACGAGGGCTCCAGCACGGATTTTACTCATATACCATAGCAGGATCAAGTGCACGCGGTTCCAGATAACTCATGGATTTTGTCATTGCTCCAGCATGTCTGGTCATATGTCAGATTAAAATCAATACGAGTAGATCTGGACAGTTCAAAGATCTCATCATTGCTCCAGCACGATTTCATACACATAAAAATAAACAGTTGACTCATTTCAGATAAAATCAATACTCAAAACTTGAGTGCAGTGCGTAACACGATATTATATAGAGCGAGAGGGTAACATCCTATCAATCACTCGTCAAATCAAATCAAACTTCAGAAAATATGCAATTTAATGTATATAGTAAAAATCATGAGCCAGACTATCATTTCACACTCAGAAAACTTTTTTCAAACAAAAACAGCTGCAATCATGCTCTTTATGCATTTTTAAATATTCGTCATTCCAATGACATTTTCGTAACTTTCTCATATTTGGGTACTATCTAGAAATTTCATATCCATACTCTATACAAAATTTAAGTGAATGCAAACGATGATGAAAATACGTACAGTTATCTCTAAGAGCTCGTATAGATCCCTTACTTGGAATCCAGTCAAATGCACTTTTTCACATTTTTTCACATTCCGTAAATCAGTCTATCCAGCTCCGACTATATCTCCTGGAGCTGCAGATAGTTATCAATTACATTAATTAAGTCGGATAACTCATTTATCCTGTTCTATGCGGTCTATTTCATTAAATGAACCCAATTGCTCTTATTGGGCCTCGTTGCCTCTTATTGAGCCCAACTCTATTTTAAACTGATTTCGACTTTACAATTTATTTTGTCACGGCCCATTGGGTTCCTTAGGCTTATTAACAATTATTGGACCATCTGTGGTGCCCATTAACACTTCCATCACGTTATTTTAAGCATTTTTTAACATAAAGCATATTATACGGAGTAAATCCGTAACTTATTGGATTAATTCCTAACTCGTATAACTATACAAGTTATAGTAAGTAAGATTCACTTACCCTAGATTTCGTGATGGTTCACAAATCGAGGCTCAATCGAATTCACATTTGTCGCCTATTATCGCGCTACGCATTTATATATTTAACCCAGGTCAATTTTGGTCAAATATAAATTCAAATAAATTTTTTGAAAGTTAAATCGGTCAATTTTGACCGCTTACCGACTTATCCTTAAACCCGAGGCATCACCGAATTTTTTCTCCAAATTTTTTTCTCTCTCCTGCTGAACCGGTTCAGACCGGTTCAGTCCATCTTTTCAGCTGAACCGGTCCGAATCGGTTCAACACCGTTTTGCCCAAATTCGACGTCGACGATCGGTTCCTCGTCGATTTTCATTTCCAGCCGCTCTGCGAGGCTGCTCGATGCATGGATCTGGTGGCTTTCACGCCTGGGCTCATCGAAAAGTGGCCGGTTCGGTCATCTCTTCCCTCAGCTTCGTCGCCCTTCTTTGTCTTGCCGATTTGCGCCTCCCGACGGCCTTCTTCTGGGTTGGTCGGTGCCGACACCCTCAGGTCGACATCCTCCCCTTGATCTCGGCCTCTCTTCCTCCCTTTCTCTCCTCATCTCGTCGGTAAGGAGGAATCGGGGAAGGGAATCCCGATTCCCTTCTCTGTTTCCATTTTTCTTTTCTTTTCGCTTTCAGTTTCAGTTTTTTTTTTTCATTTCGCTATATATATATATATATTATATTTTAATATAATATAATATAATATAATATAATATAATATAATATAAAAATCATATAATATAATATTATTATAATAATAATATATCAAAATATCTTATATTATTATACTAATATTATATTATCATAATGTATTTTATACATTAATTTTTCTACACATGTACATATATTATTTTTTTTCACCAATATATGTACATCATAATTCATCCTTATTTTCTCAGAATATATATATATTTTTCACATTTTCGAGATAAATTCCCGTGGTTGAAAATTTTTGAGTTTTCACCATAATTTCATATCTTAATCGATTGGACCTGAAATTTAATTATTTCTTATTTCTTGATCAAGATTACATAAGTAAATGATTAAAATATCAATTTCTTAAAGAAATGACACCGAATTTTCGGGTCTTACACTTATGATGCTTACAGAAAATAGAATTTTATGTTAAGGGTTACATTGTTATAGACAATTAATGACTTCCTTGCTTATGGAATGTTGTCTGGGTGGAGCACCCATGGTCAATTATCTTGTCCTTATTGCATGGAACGTACAAAGGCATTTTGGTTGCAGTATGGACGAAAGCCTTGCTTTTTCGATTGTCATCGTCAATTTTTGTCTCCTAATCATCCTTTCAGGAGGCAACGTGACAAATTTAGTAAAATGGTAGATCATGATCCTCCAGTGCAGAGATTGCCAGGTGAGGAAGTATTGCAACAATTAGATGCCATCGAAGATTTACAATACGATAAAAAATGTGGTCCACAAAAACCTGTAAGGTTTAGAGTATCTCATAATTGGGTGAAGAAGAGTATATTTTGGGAATTGCCTTATTGGCATACCAATCTTATTCGACACAATTTGGATGTCATGCATATTGAGAAAAATGTTTTTAACAATTTGTTTAACACCCTGATGGATGTTAAGGGTAAAACTAAAGATAAGGCAAGAATGGATATGGCTTTGATTTGCAAAAGAAAAGAATTAGAATTAGTGAAAAGTGATGGAAAAACATTAAAGTAGCTTCATTCACTCTAACCAAGGAGGAGTAGAAAAGACTGTGGAAGAGCAAAAAAGACTATGTGCTTGGGTTAAAGAGTTATGGCTTCCTGATGAGTTTGCATCAAATATAGCTCGGTGTGTTAATGTCGATGAATGCAAGTTCTACAGAATGAAATCTCATGACTGTCACATTTTTATGCAGTGCTTACTTCCCATAGCTATTCATGATTTTGTCCCCAATCCAATTTGGGATGCAATCACAGAGCTATCTCATTTTTTCAGAGATGTATGCTTACCGAAAATACGTGTAGATCACATGCAAGTTTTGCAAAGGAACATTGTACAAACCATTTGCAAACTAGAGAAGATCTTTCCCCCTTCATTTTTTTTATTGTATGGAGCATCTTCCAATCCACTTGCCTTATGAGGCTATGGTGGGTGGTCCAGTGCAATATTGATGGATGTATCCCTTTGAGAGGTAATGACTTATAGTTAATCATTATTCACTTTTATATTAATATTTATCATCCCAAATATTCTATCTGAAAAAGTTAATAAATTTTAATTGCTTACAATATTCACTTCAGGTTTTTGCATCACTTAAAAAATAAAATGAAAAATCAAGCTCATCTAGAAGGGTCGATATGTATGGCATATATAAGGGAGGAGATTGAAAACTTTTGTGCCTTGTATTTTGAACCAGAAGTTCAAACAAGATTGACCCGTCCACCACGTAATGATGATGGAGGAGATGTCGATCTGATGGGATATTTGTCCATTTTTAGACGGCCGGGTCGACTAATTGAGCCGACAAAAAATAATGATCGATACTTGGAGGAAGATGAATACAATACTGCATGTACATACGTGTTAATGAAGTGTGAGGAAATAGTCCCCTATATTGAGTAAGTTATCTAAATCTAACCCATCTAAAAATTTAGAATTATATGGTTGATATTGTTGTTCTCTTATTTAGTTTCAAATGTCATTGTAGGACATTTGATGATATGATTAAAAAAGATCATCCGAATATCAGCGATACACAATTAGAGAAAGCACGTCATGAAATATTCCAAAATGGTTTAAACAATTTGTAAGTACTCTAAAATAGAACAATCAGTAGTTTGAACTTAATTTTTAAAATTTTAATTATTGGTTTCGTGGGGTTTCAGGTATTTGAACATGCCAATCAAACAGATCCACGTATTATTGAGATTTCTCATAGTCCTGGACGTATGATAAGGAGTTATCAAGGTTTTTTTGTAAATGGTTTCAAGTTTCAGACGTTAAATTATGGTCGATCTCGAAAAACAATGAAGAGTGGTGTATGTGTCAAAGGCAGCTGTTACAATGATTTTGATCATGATTTTTATGGCATACTGACAGATATAATCGAATTAGAGTACTTTGGAATTGGAAATAAAGTTGTATTATTTAAGTGTCATTGGTTTGATACAAAATGAGGTCTTCATGTTGATTCCCTTCATGGTCTTATTGATATCAAGTATAAATCTATACTTACTAGTAACGAACCTTTTATATTAGTTGAACAGAGCCAACAAATGTACTTTAGTCCTTATCTTTCTAAAAAAAAGATTGTCGTTATTAGTGGGCCATATTCAAAATAAAGGCACGAAGTAGATTTACCTTTCGACAAAATGACGGTGGACAGATTCTAGATTTGAACGAAGGAGTTTACTAAGAAGTGGAAGTTTTGAACCCTAGAATAGTTGCATATTTAGACGAACTGGACAACCCTATTATTCTTATTAGTGGCGAATATGAAGAAGTCAATAAATTTACAGAAGAAGAAGAAGAAGAAGAAGAAGAAGAAGAAGAAGAAGAAGAAGAAGAAGAAGAAGAAGAGGAAGAAGAAGAAGAAGAAGAAGAAGAAGAAGAAGAAGAAGAAGAAGAAGATGAAGATGAAGAAGATGAAGAAGATGAAGAAGAAGATGAAGAAGAGGAGGATGAAGTATGAAATGATGAAGCAGTTGGTAATGATAGAGAAGATGACAGTGATTAGAATAATGAATATTAAGAATTAAACATTTGATTGTAAAGTAAATATTATTGGACTTCATTTACTTATTTGTGAACATAATTTTTGTATCTGTATTGCAGATGAGAAGATTGAAAAAGTTAGCACAGCGATCATATATCTCCAAGTCTCCTTCACCTGCAATGGAGATTATACCTGGATTGGAGTTTGACTAGAATCTTGACTCTGACATTCAGCCTCAATCTCAGCATCCTACTCAGTCTCATGCTCAGGCTCGTGATCGACCTTTAGCTCACCATCCAAATCAACCTCGTTCTCGGCCTCTCGCGCAACCAACTTGAGCTTCAAGTTGACCTGATCCAGCTCGTGATGATGATGATGATGACGACAATGACGACGATGATGATGCCATTCTAGCTCCTCCATCAGCGGTAGAACAACCATTACCCGGGTGAAGAATATCTATTGAGGAATATTTAGAGGAGGCTACACAAACTGCGGGTGGTAGTGGGAGTGGGAGTGGTAGTGGTCGAAAAAGAACAGGAGACCCAAATCAGAGCCTTGAAACACTGCAAAATCCAGAGTATAGGTTATTCCTGACGCCACTGGGTAACATGTATATTGCTTCTAATTTTGTTTTATTTTCATACAAATATGATATTAAATATGGTATAATATTTAAGATATCATTTTTTTGGCAGTTCTTTTAAAGACTCGAAGGGTGTGAGGACTATATCCATTTTAATTAAACAATATTACTCGAAACCATGGGCAACATGAAAAAAAGGTTCCAAATGAAGTGAAAGCACAAATGTTGAATAAATTTCAAGTATATTACTTTGAAGTAAATAAATTGATAATTTTTTTAAATGTATCGAAATTAATTATCATTTGTTTTTCTTTGCAAGAGAAGTTCAGGTGGTCTGCTAACCAAACCAATAATGTTTATACAATTTGGGAGCATTTATGCAAGTCACGTTTTAGAGACCTGCTGCAGTTAGAGAGAAAAAAAGCAATGCAACATTTTAATACAGATAAAATAT
The DNA here is from genome assembly GCA_033439115.1 of Firmiana major. NCBI lineage: Eukaryota > Viridiplantae > Streptophyta > Magnoliopsida > Malvales > Malvaceae > Firmiana > Firmiana major. The sequence continues at coordinate 8,454,076 of CM065903.1, forward strand.
CTAACTGTAAAGGGTACAACAAGTCCAAGTGGATTTCAGTCCAAATATGAGATCAATTAGCTAAGAATGAATGGGGGATTGAAAGGTGGGAGGAGAAGTAAAAAAAAAAAAAGAAAACAAAATCGGTTGACGGAAAAAGAAAGAACGATAACAAAACATACAAGCAGTTCTGTATCTTTTTCGGTCCATGAATATAGGATGGTAAGTCCAAATGATAAAATGTATTTTACTTTTTTATTTCTTTTAATGTAATTTTTATTCCTTACAAGAATTCCATATCTTTCTATGAAAAATTGCATATCTTTTAATGTATACGCAAAGTCTAGGTCGAGCACCGACATATAAAGAATTGTTTGATCGGACGCATAGACATTTAGGTGGAGATGATGATTATGTGGACAACAAGTCCAAATCTGTCAGTGTACGTAATGCATTCTATTGGCTTCTAATATGGTTTTATCGTTATTAAAGTTTACTGTTTAATATCCTTCTTCCAATTACATTGTAGGAAAATTACGCTACTTCATTGCCTCAGAAATACGGTGTGGATATAAGCACCTATCCTCATTTTGATCGAGCTGCATGATGTGAGGTAATTGAAGGGATAGAGACTATGCGTACACATACGTATGGATTTGGGTCTAGGCCACATCGCCTTGATTTACAAATGGGCACAAACATTGCATCTGCCTCTGTTTCCACCAAATCTTCTTGCGCATCTCATTCAGCTTATGGTCCTTTTTTCTTATCCTACTCTTAGTGAAATTGGTACTCCTGACACAAATTCAGAAGTGCAGCAAGTGAAAGAGGACGTCAGAGTCATGATGAATTGTGAGATCTGAGAATTTTAGATATATTTTAATGATGTAATAAGAACTTGAAGTGTAATTTATTGAGCTAAGTGAATTGTGAAAATTATATTTGGAGATTTATGTGTAAGTGTTTAACATAAGTGTGAAACTAAGAGGTCAGATCGATCTTGGGGAAGGAGAGATCGATCTGGTGAGTTAAAAATGACAAGGAATGAGGAATTTAAGGAGCAGATCGATCTCCAATGGAAGAGGATCGATCTCCTTATGATTCTGTTTGAGTGAAGATCGATCTCATGAGGAGGGGATCGATCTCCAAACGTTTCTGTTTGGGAGAAGATCGATCTCCTCAATGAGCAGATCGATCTCATAAAGCCATAAAGAGATCGATCTCCTAGGCATAAAATTGCCCCAAATCGTCCCCAAATTCAAATACAGATCGATCTCACCAAAAGCCAGATCGATCTCCTACCCTCAGTCTATATAAGGAACCCATGCTTTCTCCTGCAATTTTATTTTCTCTCTCTTCTAAACCCCATTTTCACCGAGCCCTAGCTTCCTCACTCATCCAAGGCACCCATTTCCGTCAAAATCAGAGGCTGTGGCAAGAAGAAAAGTTGTTCCTCATCAAAGGGAGAACAACATACTTGAAAATCGTAAGACGGATTGAATTGAGGCAAGAGATAAGCTCTCCACAAGTTTTGGGTAATTTTTAAACCTCGATCTTGATATTTGAGATGATTTTGGTAATGATAATTGTGGGCATTATGTTGAAGTAGTTGGAAAATGATTAGGGATTGATGAAATTACAATGTAGTTGGAGTGATGTTGATATTTAGCAATTTTGGTAATTTTGAGAATTTTGAGCTATAAATGGAAATTTAGACAATGTGGTGAATTAGCATAGATAATTTGGTATGAGAAATGTAGGACGTTGAGATGTTGTGAATGAGATTGTAGTTTGGGGTAGAGTTACGAGAATCAAGAGATTTGAGGTGTTATGAGCAATTATGCTCGATTTTGAGAATTGAGGTACTGTGATGATGAATATTGATGTTTTAACATCGTTTGGACAGCTCGAGAGTTCCAAAGTGGAATGCGAGATTAGTCTGTGACAAGGGGAAAACAATTGCACTATACGAGGTGCAAAGAGGTAAGGGAAATTAAACCAATTATGTATGTGATTTTAAACTATTATAGCATGATTTGTGATTTATAAAACAAGCATGTTTGATGTGTTGTGTTTTGATGAGAATGCACACGATTTTTATAGCCGGTTGGAGCCCAATGTTTTTATGAGTTTATAATTGGGCTCTACGTTAAGGCGATCTTGAGATTTGAGAAATGTGTGCGTGTTTTGCCGGTTGGGACTTGGTTTCAATATGTTTTGTGTTGAGTACAAAACGGTTTTAAATGAGTTTTATGAGAGAAAAACCACTATGAGTTCTACGTGAAGGCAAACCAATCTTATGTGATATGACTTAGGTGTGTGATTTTGAGTACACACCGGGCATTGCTCTGGTAGCATGTAAGCCCGATTCTTCTCCGTTCTGGTAATGTGAGATCCCCCATTCTGTGGCTATGCCACGTATATTTGGTGGCCGTTGCCACGTGAGAACCCTATTCGGTGGCCGTTACCACGTGAGAACCCTATTTGGTGGCCGTTGCCACGTGAGAACCCTAATTGGTGGCCGTTGCCACGTGAGATCCCCCATTCAGTGGCTATGCGACGTATATTTGGTGGCCGTTGCCACGTGAAACCTTATCCTGTGGCTGTGCCACGTGTGAATTTAAATCAGTGGCTATGCCACGTGTGTTTAGTGGTTGTGCCACGTGTGAATTTAAATCAGTGGCTATGCCACGTGTGTTTAGTGGCTGTGCCACGTGCATCATTATCACAGTGATTTTATCACGTTTACTAAGAAAATGATTATCGCATTATTTTCACATGCTTTGTTATTGCTCTAGACTGAGCCTTTTTACTTCATGTTTTCACATGATTTGAGATATGAGAATGTCGTTTTGAGTACTTTCATGCTATGGTTTTCAAATAAGTATAATGAGTTTCACATACAAATAAATATTTTGAGATGTGCATTTTGGTTTATGAAATGAGTCTCTTACCCCCTTTACTGAGCGATTTAGAAGCTCACCCTGTTTTCTTTCCCCCCAGATTTCTTCAAGTGAAAAAGGGTTTCCCTGCGACGTACGGAGTAGTGGCTAGTGGAGTACTTGAGCTCCAGGTTATATATTGTATTTTGAGGTATCTTTTATCTTTTCATGTACCCAGACAATTATTGTAATTGCAGACACTTGATGTATAACATTGTATGGGATGTATTAGGATAAATTAACTTAATATTGAGTAATGTATATGATACGATACATGTTATCTAGTGATGAGATCCTGAGGTATGATAAATATGATGATGCATGACACTGCACAGGAATGCACCCTTAATTGTGAATTGATGAGTAAAAAGTTTTTAAATTTGCCTTATTTTTCGTGGTTCCGGGGCGTGACAGAGCTTTCTTGGTATCAGAGCTTAGGGTGTCTAGTACTGTCAGTGTCGGTTAAGTGAAATAGAATACATCCCAAGTGTCTGTAATAGTCTGGTCATGAACTGAATCTGAGGATTGAGATTTCAATCGATTTTGATATGTACGCGCAGGAGACGAGTTAAGATAGAGAATCAGTGGACGACGAGGTCGTTCGAGGAGGCAGGCAGAGTCCCCTCCACCACCTGTCCCACAACCAGAGAGTCCTAACTCTCGATTCAATCAGATTGAGACCGATGTGAGGCAAGGTTTTGAGCAGATGGCAGCGTTATTCGCGCAACACTTTGGAGTTAATGCTTCGGGTACTACTCCTACACCACCACCCGGACCTCCCGTACCCCCAGTACAGATGGATCCAGTGCCTCCCGTCACTTAACCTGAGGACAGAAGTATGGTCCGACTGAAAGATTTTCTGAAGATGAATCCACCCGTATTTAGGGGAAAGAATGATCCTACAGAGGCTGAGGAGTGGCTGACGGAGTTGAGAATTATATTTGATTATTTGGGATGCACCGATGCTGAGAGGGTTAGTATGAGTATCTATATGTTGAAGGGGAGAGCTCGAGATTGGTGGGGTACTACCCAGGGTATTCTGATGTCCTGCCAGGATGTGATTAGTTGGAAAGAGTTTCAGACAGCCTTTAGGACCCAATATGTACCACGAGCCGCCCAGAGAAAGAAACAGGTCGAGTTTTTGAGTTTGGTACAGGGTGACATGTCTGTGGATGACTATGAGAGCCAATTCACCGCGCTATTGAGATATGACCCAGAGACCTTCAAGAATGAAGAGCTCCGCACAGAGAAGTTTGTGCATGGATTGAAGCCCGTCATCAGAGATAGATTGATAGGGCTATGTATTATTGAGTTTGGAGATGCTCTAAGACGAGCACAAGAGATTGAAAGAGGAATTGAAATGGTACAATCCCAGAATGAGCTCAGAGCGGTGAATAGAGATAAGGGCAAGAGGCCAGCGATTTTCCAAACAGATGCTCGGAGAGGTTCCTTCAGAAGAGGAAGGATTGAGGTGCAGAAGGGCAGATTAGAGAGACCTAGAGTTTACCCTAATATCAGGGAGACCCCTCGAGATGTCAGGCCTGAGCTAAGGTTTTGCAAAAATTATGGCCGAATGCATGAGGGAAGTTGTACTGGGTCAATCCATGGATGTTTTAGATGTGGAGACATGGGTCACATGGTGAAGGATTGCCCTCAACCTCAGAAACCACATGTCTTGGAGCCCACTAGACAACAGCCTCAAAGAGTGAACCCCCAGAGACGAGCCACTACTGCAGAGAAAGGAAAGAGACCTGTTACACAGGGACGTGTGTTTGCCCTAGATAAGGAGACCGCTGACACTTCTGTAGAAACTATAAGAGGTACATTTTTTGTCTGTAATCATAAGGCTCATGTGTTGATTGATTCAGGATCCATGCATTCGTTTATTTCTGAGCATTTTGCATGTAGATTAAATTTGAAGTTTGAACCCCTAGAATATATACTACATGTAAATACCCCTATGTGTGAATCCCATAGGACTGAGTTAATCTGTAGAGGATGTGAAATAAAGGTGGGAGATAGAGTGATGTTAGCAGATCTAATCATGTTAAATATGCATGGGTTTGATGTAATTTTGGGAATGGATTGGTTGGCAACCAATCGAGTGAGTTTAGACTGCTACACTAAGATTGTAACTTTCTCCCTACCTGAAGCTTACAGTATACGTTTGAGATATTGAGGAAATGAATATGTGGAATTCTAGTAAGTAATTTGAGAATTTTAATATTATTTTGGAGAATATTAAATATGATTGTTCATGTGAAGGTTATGAAACACTCATATCGGATGATGATCGGGAATATCCGAGGATTGAGGATATACTTGTGGTGTGTAAATTTCTGGATATTTTCCCAGATGAGTTACCAGGTTTACCACCAGAGAGAGAGCTGGAGTTTACCATTGATTTGGTGTCAGATACTCAGCCGATCTCTAAACCTCCCTATAGGATGGCATTAGTGAAACTTGAGGAATTGAAGGAACAACTACAGGAGTTATTGGATCAAGGGTTTATTAGACCCAGTGTTTCGTCGTCGGGAGCACCAGTATTATTTGTTAAGAAGAAGGATGGTAGTCTCAGATTATGCGTAGACTATCGGTTGTTGAATAAAGCCACGGTGAAGAATAAATACCAATTGCCCAGGATTGATGATCTACTTGATCAGCTGAGAGGGGCATCAGTCTTTTCTAAGATTGATTTGAGATCGGGCTATCACCAATTGAGGATCAAGGAAGAAGATATTCCAAAGACGGCCTTCAGGACGAGGTATGGCCATTATGAATTTCTGGTGATGTCCTTTGGATTGACGAACGCCCCTGCAGCATTTATAAGATTGATGAATGAGGTGTTCAGAGACTATCTAGATAAATTTGTGATAGTCTTTATTGATGATATCCTGGTATACTCTCAGTCATATGAGGAGTATGCACAACATTTATGGTTAGTACTTCAGATACTCCGAGATAAACAATTATATGGAAAGCTTAGTAAGTGTGAATTTTGGCTGGATCGGATAGCTTTCCTTGGTCATATAGTCTCAGAGGAAGGAGTATCAGTGGATCCAAGTAAAGTGGAGGCTGTGCTTAATTGGGAGAGACCGATGACAGTTACCGAGGTACGAAGCTTCCTTGGTTTGGCAGGGTATTACAGAAGATTTGTGGAAGGATTTTCAAGGATTGTCGCTCCTTTGACTAAACTCACGCGTAAGGAGACTCCATTCATATGGACTGATCAATGTGAGCTCAGTTTTCAGGAATTAAAGAGGAGGTTGATAGCGGTACCTGTGTTAACTATCCCTGAGGGATCAGGAGGATTTTCGGTGTATAGTGATGCATCTCATCAAGGACTGGGGTGTGTGCTTATGCAGCATGGAAGAGTGGTCGTATATAGATCGCGACAGTTGAAAGACCATGAGCGGAATTACCCTATGCATGATTTGGAGTTAGCCGCTGTGGTATTTGCCTTGAAGATCTGACGACACTACTTATATGGGGAAAGATTCCAGATCTTCACTGATCACAAGAGTTTGAGATATCTCTTTGATCAGAAAGAGTTAAACATGAGACAAAGGAGATGGATGGAACTCCTTAAGGATTATGACTGCGAGATTCTATATCATCCGGGTAAGACGAATGTAGTTGCTGATGCCTTGAGCAGGAAGAGTATGATATCTGCTATAATGATCAGGGAGTGGGATTTACTGGAGTAGTTCGTCGAACTCCAGATCAGAGTTAAAGAGATAGAGACTGGATTTTTGGCTAGCTTGCGAATAGAGCTCAGGATCATGGATCAAATGAGAAATCGGTAGCGCAGTGATCAGAGATTGATAGATATGGTTAGCCAAGCTGAACAGAGTTCGCAGTCGGATCTCACAGTCAGTGAGGATGGATTGTTGAGATTCAGAGGACGAATTTGTGTACCGGACGATGATACCCTAAAGAGACAGATACTGAGAGAATCCCATTGCTCGCGATACACCATGCACCCCGGGAGTACTAAGATGTACCGAGATTTGAGAAAGGTGTACTGGTGGAATGGTATGAAGCGAAACGTGACGGAATACGTAGCCAGATGTTTAGTATGCCAGCAAGTGAAAGCTGAGCATCGGAAGCCCGGAGGATTACTACAGCCCTTATTTGTACCTACATGGAAATGGGAGCATGTCACTATGGACTTTATTATGGGTTTACTGAGGACCCGAAGAGGTCGTGACGCTTATGGGTTATAGTGGACAGATTGACCAAGAGTGCCCACTTCATTGCCATCAAGAGCACAGATACTGTGGATGCCTTAGCTGAGTTGTATGTCAGTGAGATAGCTAGATTACATGGGGCTCCAGTGAGTATTACTTCTGATAGAGATTCCCGATTTACTTCCAGATTTTGGACCCAGTTTCAGGAGTCCATGGGATCTCGATTGAGTTTCAGTACCGCCTATCATCCTCAGACAGATGGTCAGTCAGAGAGGACTATTCAGACCCTGGAGGATATGTTGAGGGCGTGTACGATGGATTTTAAGGGATCATGGGATGATCACCTGCCCCTAGCAGAGTTTGCGTACAATAACAGCTATCATGCAAGTATTGGAATGACACCTTTTGAGGCTCTATATGGTAGGAGGTGTAGATCCCCTGTAGCTTGGGAAGAAGTCGGTGAAAGAAAGATAAATGCTCCCGAGCTTATTGAGCAAGCTGTACAGAATGTAAAACTCATATGTGAGAGGCTACGGGCTATACAGAGTAGACAGAAAAGCTACGCGGATGTGCGTAGACGGCCACTTGAGTTTGATGTTGGTGACGTAGTATTTCTGAAAATATCACCGAGTAAGGGTATCATGCGATTTGGGAAGAGAGAAAAATTGAGTCCTCGATACATAGGACCATTTGAGATTCTTGAGAGAGTGGGAGAGGTAGCTTACAGATTAGCATTACCCCCACAAATGTCCGGAATACACAATGTTTTTCATGTGTCTATGTTGAGGAAGTACCACCCGGACCCTTCTCATGTCATAGAGTATGACGAGATGGACATTCAAGAGGACATGAGCTACACTGAGGAACCCATTCGGATTCTCGATAGGAAGGAGAAGGTGCTTAGAACCAAGAGCATCCCATTAGTGAAAGTTCTGTGGAAACATCACTTAATGGAAGAGACAACGTGGGAACTGGAGGATCTCATGAAGGAGAAATACCCCCAGCTATTTGGTTAGTTGAGCTGAATTTGGAGAACCAAATTCTTTTAAGGTGGGGAGGATGTGAGATCTGAGAATTTTAAATATATTTTAATGATGTAATAAGAACTTGAAGTGTAATTTACTGAGCTAAGTGAATTGTGAAAATTATATTTGGAGATTTATGTGTAAGTGTTTAACATAAGTGTGAAACTACGAGGTCAGATCGATCTTGGGGAAGGAGAGATCGATCTGGTGAGTTAAAAATGACAAGGAATGAGAAATTTAAGGAGCAGATCGATCTCTAATGGAAGATGATAGATCTTCTTATGATTCTGTTTGAGAGAAGATCGATCTCATGAGGAAGGGATCGATCTCCAAACGTTTCTGTTTGAGAGAAGATCGATCTCCTCAAGGAGCAGATCGATCTCATAAAGCTATAAAGAGATCGATCTCACCCCTCGACAGATCGATCTCCTAGGCATAAAATTACCCCAAATCGTCCCCAAATTCAAATACAGATCGATCTCACTAAAAGCTAGATCGATCTCCTACCCTCAGTCTATATAAGGAACCCATGCTTTCTCCTGCAATTTTATTTTCTCTCTCTTCCAAACCCCATTTTCACCGAGCCCTAGCTTTCTCACTCATCCAAGGCACCCATTTTCATCCAAATCAGAGGCTGTGGCAAGAAGGAAAGTTGTTCCTCATCAAAGGGAGAACAACATACTTGAAAATCGTAAGACGGATTGAATCGAGGCAAGAGATAAGCTCTCCACAAGTTTTGGATAATTTTTAAACCTCGATCTTGATATTTGAGATGATTTTGGTAATGATAGTTGTGGGCATTGTGTTGAAGTAGTTGAAAAATGATTAGGGATTAATGAAATTACAATGTAGTTGGAGTGATGTTGATATTTAGCAATTTTGGTAATTTTGGAAATTTTGAGCTATAAATGAAAATTTAGACAATGTGGTGAATTACAATAGATAATTTGGCATGGGAAATGTAGGACGTTGAGATGTTGTGAATGAGATTGTAGTTTGGGGTAGAGTTACGAGAATCAAGAGATTTGAGGTGTTATGAGCAATTATGCTCGATTTTGAGAATTGAGGTACTGTGATGATGAATATTGATGTTTTAACATCGTTTGGACAGCTCGGGAGTTCCAGAGTGGAATGCGAGATTAGTCCGTGACAAGGGGGAAACAATTGCACTATACGAGGTGCAAAGAGGTAAGGGAAATTAAACCAATTGTGTATGTGATTTTGAACTATTATAGCATGATTTGTGATTTATAAAACAAGCATGTTTGATGTGTTGTGTTTTGATGAGAACGCACACGATTTTTATAGTCGGTTGGAGCCCAATGTTTTTATGAGTTTATAATTGGGCTCTACGTTAAGGCGATCTTGAGATTTGAGAAATGTGTGTGTGTTTTGCCGGTTGATAATCGGTTTCAATATGTTTTGTGTTGAGTACAAAACGGTTTTAAATGAGTTTTATGAAAGAAAAATCACTATGAGTTCTACGTGAAGGCAAACCAGTCTTATGTGATATGATTTCGGTGTGTGATTTTGAGTACACACCGGGTATTGCTCTGGTAGCATGTAAGCCCGATTCTTCTCTGTTCTGGTAACGTGAAATCCCCCATTCTGTGGCTATGCCACGTATATTTGGTGGCCGTTGCCACGTGAGAACCCTATTTGGTGGCCGTTGCCACGTGAGAACCCTATTCGGTGGCCGTTGCCACGTGAGAACCCTATTTGGTGGTCGTTGCCACGTGAGAACCCTAATTGGTGGCCGTTGCCACGTGAGATCCCCCATTCAGTGGCTATGCCATGTATATTTGGTGGTCGTTGCCACGTGAAACCCTATCCTGTGGCTGTGCCACGTGTGAATTTAAATCAGTGGCTATGCCACGTGTGTTTAGTGGCTGTGCCACGTGTGAATTTAAATCAGTGGCTATACCACGTGTGTTTAGTGGCTGTGCCACGTGCATCATTATCACAGTGATTTTATCACGTTTACTGAGAAAGTGATTATCGCATTATTTTCACATACTTTGTTATTGCTCTAGACTGAGCCTTTTTACTTCATGTTTTCACATGATTTGAGATATGAGAATGTCGTTTTGAGTACTTTCATGATATGGTTTTCAAATAAGTATAATGAGTTTCACATACAAATAAATATTTTGAGATGTGCATTTTGGTTTATGAAATGAGTCCCTTCCCCCTTTACTGAGCGATTTAGAAGCTCACCCTATTTTCTTTCCCCCCAGATTTCTTCAAGTGAAAAAGGGTTTCCTTGCGACATACGGAGTAGTGGCTAGTGGAGGACTTGAGCTCCTGGCCATATATTGTATTTTGAGGTATCTTTTAATGTACCCAGACAATTATTGTAATTGCAGACACTTGATGTATAACATTGTATGGGATGTATGTATTAGGATAAATTAACTTAATATTGAGTAATGTATATGATACGATACATGTTATCTAGTGATGAGATCCTGATGTATGATAAATATGATGATGCATGACACTGCATAGGAATGCACCCTTAATTGTGAATTGATGAGTAAAAAGTTTTTAAATTTGCCCTATTTTTCGCGGTTCTGGGGCGTGACATGAATATGTTTGATAATCTAGAAGGAAAGTTGTCTGATTTTATGGATCAAGTGATGAACTTGATGGTAAAGAATGCCAATAACATAGGAGCACCTGGACCTAGACCGTCTGGATCTGGAGGTCACACTAATCAGTGAGAGTACCCTTTTTTTTTAATTTTATTTGGTTTTCTTATGAATTCTGGATGATATTTGTGATGATGATTTGATCGGAGTGTATATGATGGTGATTTTCAATGAATAGTTGATGTTAGTTTTGATATATAGTTGTTATATATATATATATTATGTTTGTTTTTATCGATTTCTACATGTTTGTTTCATTATTTTAGGTACTCGAATTTAAGCTATAAAAATATTAGAAATATATAGTAAAATTAGCTACGGAAATCCGTCGCTGAAGCCTTTCAGCGACGAAAAATTTATTCAATTTTTAAATATATTTATATCAAAATTAGTTACAGAATTTCGTCGCTGAAACTTTTTAGCGACAAAAAAATTAATGAATATATATACAATTCAGCTATGAAATTTCGTCGCTGAATACTTTTAGCGACGAAAAATTTAATTAATTCAAAAATAAATATATAAATTAGCGACGAATTTTTTGTCTATGAACTGATTCAGTGACGAAAAATTTAATTAATTCAAATATATATATTAGCGACGAAAATCCGTCGCTGAATATTTTTAACGACGAAAAATTTAATTAATTTAAAAATATATATAAGTTAGCGACGAAAATCCGTCGCTGAATCCTTTTAGCGACAGATTTTTTGCTTAATTGAAAAATAAATATATATAACTTAGCGACGAAAATTCGTAGCTGAATCCTTTTAGCGACGAATTTTTTGCTTAATTGAAAAATAAAAATAGAGTCGGAATTCCATTGGAAAAAATTTTTAACGACGAAAATTATTTGCGACGGAATTAATGACGGAAAACTTTCAACGACTTTAAATTTATTGGAACTTTTTGTCAAAAATACTCATATACATCGGAAAAACAAAAATTAGTGACGAAAAATCTGTCGCTGTTGCCTTTTTTTTTTTTGTAGTGAAAAATCAATCAACAAGAAACCAAAATTTCAAGATAGAAACACACAAAACAACACACATTGAAGCCAAAAAAGAAAAAGGCAGAATATTGAACATCAACCAATTTAACCCTAAAACAACCAGAATCGATGCAGGAGGAAGAACCCAACCAATTCAATCTTGAAACAACCAAAGTCGATGCAGGAGGAAGAACCCAAAAAAAATGTGCTTAAAGAAAGAGATAAGGAGAAAAATAACTTGGGTTAACCACAGAAATTCAAGGACACGCTTAGAATACAAAAATTTTAATGCAATTCCAGAGTCTCGGAATTGCAAATCAACACAATTTGCAAAGAATTTTGGTTCCTTCACAGCATGGAATCGTGCGATTCTAAAAAATAAAAAATTTGTAGTTAAAATTGAACAAAACGACTCGTTAATAAGTGCTAATTGCAACCTTTTACTAGTGTAAAAAATTACCAGATAAATATAATACTAAATTTCATACTTAATTTTTAATCTTTCTTTCATCTTTCATCGAACTCAAGTTGATAAACTACTTGATTCTCTAGTATTTAAATTTGAATTATCCATAAATGAAAATTTTGAAGTTAAATCAATTTTAATTTAATTCGTAAATATTCTAGGAAAAAAATTTGAACACCAAAATAAAAAAAATGGTAAATCCACTTAATCTGAGCTGGCAAATCCTAATTGGACAGTCCAAAAAACCTTGCCAAAGAGAACTGGCCTCGTAAAAAATGTTGGTTACGCAATTGATAGTTACTTACTTTTAACACAATTACCAGAAATCCTAAATTTGACGGTCTGTCGCGCTAGGCCTGGTTTCCTTGTCCGAAACGCCGCCGTTGGCTCTCTCTTTCTTTCTCTCCCCGAGATTCAAGACTCCGGCGCTTTAGAGACTAGGCAGTCCATCGCGAAGAGAGATTCTGTCTTCTTAAATATCACCAGTCAATTTCAAAGAAAGCTGCCGACCGTAGCTTTATATAACGAAGAATCGTAACCCAAGGTATTTCTTTTATTTTTATTTAATTGACTTGATTAAGTTCTAATTTAGCGGCTCAATTTGCTTTTCATTGTCTCAATCGGTTATTTTATGTGAATGTATCTCCTTGATTTTTTATCAAGTTTGAAATTCTGAACCTGTGATGAAGTATAATTGCTTACTGGCTTAGCCTTTTTTTTTTTGGGTTTTTGACTCTGCATGTTTTATTTTTTTTTATTTGTTCTCCTTAGGTTGATGGGAATTTGTTATTGTTGTTTGTTTTGATGGAGGCAGGGAGGGGGCAATGGTGCTGTATAATTTTTGAAAAGAAATTGAAACTTTGATTCGATGATGGGTTTGATTGATTTAATGCATTTGATTCTCTCAGAAACTAAGATGAGCAATACCCCTTGTGGTAGAAGGGAGTTTGTTAAGGAATCTGGACAGGATTTAGGAACTATATGTGCACTGCCAAGTAGTATAAGGTAAAGGATCTTGGGCTTCTGTTTTCGTAAGGAAATTAAAAGATGTTCAAATTTTTTTAGATGAAAATCAGGAGCCCCTTTCTCATCAGTTCTTGTAGAATTTAAGGTTCTGTATTGCGCCATTAACATAGGTGTACTTCTCTGAGCAGAATTGAACTTTCTTCTGAAATTCTTTGTGCTCCTCCAATAGCTTGTCGTTTGTGACTGTAACTACTCTAAATGCCTAATTTCATAGGCAGCTTTTCAAGATGAATAGTAAAGTTTTATTTGTTTGGTTGGGTCAAAGTATAACTTAAGATTATTAATTTGGTGCTTTATTAACAAATGGTAACTAGATCTTCTTAGAGTTTCTGGATCGCATCAAGTCAAGATACTGATGTTTTCTTTTCTTTTCTAAATAGTTGCACTTATTTGCTTAATGCTGTTGTGAAGGAAGTGGCTGTTAGATGTTTGACCATGTTGATAATCTTTGTGATTTCCTTGAGTCAGCTTGTAGAAGTTGCTCTTTCCTAAATGGATGGATTTGCAGCTTAATTTCAGGATGCCCAATTCTGGTAAGTGAAAAAGTTTTGTGTGGGTGTGTGCATTTTTTTTTTTTGGTGGGTGGGGGGTGGGGGTTGTAAATGCTAGTTTTCCATTGGGTACATTGCTACACTGATTATTCCAATAGACTGGGTTTCCTTTTAGGAACCTTCTTTCTGCTTCAGCTGAGGTGAAAGAAAAGTAACTTTTCAACTCTAATGGCTGCGACGAATCCAATAGACATTAGTTCTTCTGATAGTGAGTTGGAGATAGAAGATGATGGAGATAGAAATACCTCAAGTTTACGGTTTCTTCCAGAATGGGCAGTTACACATGGTACAAATTCAAGAAGTACTGGTTAGTCTGTGTTTTGCAAATTCACCATATGGGTTCAACGTTCAATTTTTTATTCGCACTGACCATATAATCATATTTAAATATGCAGGTTATGCTAGGCAGTCTCAGAAGATTCATTCTCCCAATCAAGCACAGTTTTCTAATTTAAACTCTTCGAATGTAAATAACCATTCACGGACAGAAGTTGTGATGCACAACCCCAATGATGAGGTTAAAGCCTCAAATCAACTTATTTCCCTTGATGATGATCCTGAATATTTTAACGGGAATGGGACTATTGCTCAGCCTCGGACTGTTAATTCTCGAATTGCTAATGGCTCTGTCGCTGATTTTGAGAAATTGACATCTCAACAGGCTCTAAAGAGGACTCTTCCTACCTCTCTTCAACTGTCTGGACCCAGTAGCAGATCAGACAAGTTAGTTGAGAATGTGAGCAGCAGTCAGATTCGTGATGCTCACAGAAGCTCTAACCATTTGGCTGGCCCTAGTTTTTCCAATAGTCAGGGTTATATGAGAGATCATTATAGCAGGGGCAATAATGAGGAAGTTATGATGTATGGAAACACTAGTAGGATCCTTCCACCATCTTTGACGTATGGAAAGTTTGTTAATTATACACAGGTTGCTGGTCCGGATGATCCTGTATATCGTGGTGGAGTAAGTGAAGAAAGAATTCCTGTAAATGATGAGAGAATGATTTATCAAGCAGCACTGGAGGTATTTCTTGCTGGATCTGAGACTGTTTCTCTTTCATATCGTGAGTTAATATTTGATGATCCACTATGCATTATGGAAATTGTGATCAGAAACACTTGTTTTTTTTCTTTCAACCTGGTAGCTATGTCTTTGAGTTCTTGCATCTTACATATCATTTTGATAAAACGGAGCTATATCCTTATTATGCATGTTTTTTTTTGGGCTGCGTAAAATACAAACTTTATTGATGTTTAAGTTCAAGACAAACTTGCTGGACTTCTGAATTTTCCCTCATATGCATAACTTTATTCACTTTAATGTGTTGTTTACCTTTTCTGGATAAAGCAAACACTTATGCTATCATGTAAAAATTGGAACACTTGCAGGACCTCAACCAACCAAAGATTGAAGCTACTCTTCCTGATGGTCTTCTGTCTGTTCCTCTTCTCAGACATCAGGTCATATTTTCTTACCTGTTATGAATGATTCTTTGGTTTATGTTGGTGGCATGAGTTATTTAATCATTGACTTTGGCAGAAGATTGCATTACATTGGATGCTTCATAGGGAAACAAGAAGTGGGTATTGCTTGGGTGGAATATTAGCTGATGATCAGGTTACTTGTGTAAAACCCAGTTTTAGTTTTATTTATATAAATGATCAATGTGCCTCCATGCGTATCTTGGGATTTGCTGCGTAAATTTTCTGCTTAGACCGATGATGGCTTGATCTTACAGGGCCTTGGTAAAACAATCTCAATGATTGCTCTTATACAAATGCAGAAGATTTTAGAGTTCAAATCAAAATCAGAAGATCTAGATAATCACAAAACTGTAGCACTGAATTTGGTTGACGATGATGATAATGGTAATGGTGGGTCAGACAAAGTAAAGCAGAGTGGAGAATCTGATGATCCCAAGTCAATTCCGGAAGTGAGTACTTCTACCAGGGCATTTTGCAGACAGAGGCTACCGGCAGGGACATTGGTTGTGTGTCCGGCGAGTGTTCTTCGACAGTGGGCCAGGGAGCTAGATGATAAAGTTGCAGAGGAATCTAAACTTTCTGTCCTCATCTATCATGGGGGTAGCAGAACCAAGGATCCTTCTGAACTTGCAAAGTATGATGTGGTTCTTACAACATATTCAATTGTAACCAATGAAGTTCCCAAACAACCTATTGTGGATGATGATGAGAATGATGAAAAAAATGTGGAAAAATATGGATTATCATCCGAATTTTCAATTACCAAGAAGAGAAAGAAAACATCTAATGTTGGTAAGAAGGGGAAAAAGGGTAGGAAAGAGATTGATGGCTCTGCTATTGATTCTAGCGCTGGTGCACTTGCTAGATTAGCTTGGTTTAGGGTGATACTGGATGAAGCTCAAACAATAAAGAATCATCGAACACAAGTTGCTAGAGCATGTTGCAGTCTTCGAGCCAAGCGCAGATGGTGCTTATCTGGAACACCTATACAAAATACTATTGATGATTTATATAGCTACTTCAGGTTCCTGAAACATGATCCATATATTCTATATAAATCTTTTTGCACTGGGATAAAACTTCCAATATCTAGAGATCCTGTAAAAGGTTACAAGAAGCTGCAAGCTGTTTTGAAGACTGTAATGCTTCGTCGCACAAAAGGTAAGTCCCTTCTCCAACAATTTTTGGAGGGAGCATTTTGGTGTATTAGGAGAAAGATCATAATTTGCCCCTATAAACTCTAGACATGCTCCATATATTCCCATAGTTTGTGCAATTTTGGCCCCTCAATCCCACATGGATCTTTTCTAGTTTCATCCTTGTTTGCAGTTGTGGTATTGTCACTTTGTGTATGAAAATTGTCTGTAACTGTGTTATCTAATACGTCTGTGCTGTATTTGAATTTAAGCTTGGAATTTTTATTGCTGTTTTGGCTGATTTGATTAGTTTCTATCTAGCAACATTGATTGATGGAGAGCCAATAATCAAGTTGCCGCCAAAGTCAATTCACATGTCTAAAGTGGACTTCTCAGCTGAGGAGCGGGCTTTCTATACCCAGCTAGAATCTGAATCTCGTTCTCAATTTAAGGTGCCTTTCATTCTGCATATCTGTTTCCACTTTCAGGCCACTTTTTAAAACAACTGTGACTGGTGTACTATTTCAATCAGAATTATCCTTCTGTTTTAATTTGCAACCGGCAGCATATTCCAGCTTTTGTGTTTTCAAATCAAGGCCGCCTTTTTAATCCCTGGATGGTGCATATCTGAAATATGAAGTTTGAATCACTTTTATTGTACTATAAAAATCATTATGCTCTATTTCTGCTAAAAAAAAAATATTTGGGAAATGATAATGAAATTATTCCAATAATTTTTCTGCTTTAACAAGGTACCTTCACCTCCCAGAAAAGATTCTTTTCTTTCGGGGGTGGGGAGGTTTGAAAAATGTTGGAATGCAAATAAAAGCTTGCAGTCTTATTGTGTAGCAAAATATGTTACATGATTAAGAGCTGTTGGTTTGGCCCAGTAGCTCATGTTCCCCCCTTTTTTTTTTGGGGGGGGGGGGGAAGGGGGGTGGTTTATCCTGAAAGCCAGGGCTCAAATCCTGGCTCCTGCTTGGGGGTAATCTACTTTCACTAGCCAAAAAAAAAAAAAAGAAAAAGAAGTTGCATGATTAAGAAATGGGATGGTGCAGGTGATGAAACCATCAGCTGTGCAGGGATATAATAAAGTTCCCCTTCATTGCTGTAATTTTTCTCCATTAGGCTGCCAGTTGTAAGATGAATAAGAACCCACTTTCTCATAGTAGTATCATGAGGCAGACATGATGTGACTTGTCTGTGTTTATGTGATTATAATGAATGAGAGATATTGAGTTGATAGTATGTATCAAATTTCATTGCCTTAGGGGTCCAAAATAGGCAGATTCACAAGCCTCTTCTTCCTTGTTACCTACATCTTTTGTTCTATTTCGACATTTATGTGGAAGTGGAACCTGGTAGTAAGTTGGGTGTCCAATGTATGCTGCTCAATCTTGCTAATTTCAATGATCACCCACTACTTTTGCTGGATAAAGAATTGATAGATAACTCGTTTATGCCTTCTTTTAGCTTCTTTTGTAAATACTTGTAGGGAAAATTGGGTTCTCAACTATTTTTCCACTAACATAACATTAGTAAATTAGTTCAATTTTGTAGTATGTACAAATTACTCCACAATGTTTTTTGTTATACAAAATCATAATGATTATCAGGCTTGTATGTTGTAATTGTTTGATAATGCACTTTAAAAAAAGCGCAACCCAATGCACAAGGCTACCACATTATGGGGTCTGGAGAGGGTCGTGTGTACTCTTTATTAGGATTAATTTTGTGATTTGAAGATTTAGTTCCTATATGTTAGTGAGAACAACTTCTCTGTTAATGCAGAGGGAAGGCTACAGACATATACATGAACCTCCTTTGACCTCACAATGTGGGAGTCTTGTGCATTGTGTTCCTTTTTTTTTTTTTTTTAAATGTTAGTGAATTTTTTTTTTTCGCTGTCATTTACAAGCATATAATTTCAGTTGGTGTATTGGAAACATATCATTTACAATACCTTGGGTGTATTTCATTTACACTAATTACACTAATTTCATGCTTATGTCAGTCTGACACCATGCTGCTGTAAATATGGAGTAATCTAAACTTTCCTGTAAATTTTTTGCGTATGTGAAGATTAAATCATGCTTTTAATATTTTCTATCATCTGATAGTTAAAAATCTTTTAAAGGCTCTGATGATGATGATGATATTTCCTACAGGCATATGCGGCTGCTGGTACACTGAACCAAAATTATGCAAATATTCTTTTGTTGCTTTTGCGGCTACGTCAGGCTTGTGATCATCCACTTCTTGTTAAAGGATTTAACCCTGACTCCATTCGAAACTCTGACTCCATTCAAAACTCTGACTCTGTTGGACAAGTGTCCATAGAAATGGCAAAGACACTTCCCAGAGAAATGCTGATTAATCTACTGAACTGCTTGGAAACTACCTTTGCCATCTGTCTCGTATGCAATGTGAGTTATTTTTGGACCTAATACTGTGCCTACAAGTGGCTGTATTGCACATCATCAAAATTTTGTTACCGGAGCAATTTATCCGTAATTTTCATGTGATGGCATTTTTGAGGAATATAAGCAAGATTCCTGCCATGGTAATTTTTAATATTGAAAGACAAAAGCTGAGGCACTTGCAATTCATGTTCAATCTGGAAAGGGTGACAAATGCATAAAATTATTTGATTGAGGGGTGTGGCTTTCTAGAAGTGTTTTTCATTTCTGTTTCAATTATTAACTTTTGTCATCTTTAATCCTCTTTGATATAGGCAGTAGATATAAAATATTTTTTCGGTTCCAATTCTCGTAGTATCTGGCTAGCGAGCTGAAAAGGTTTACTATTTTAAAAAAATCTTTATAATTATTGTAATGCTTAATGCTTTTTACAGGATCCACCTGATGATCCTGTTGTTACCCTGTGTGGTCATGTTTTCTGCCATCAGTGTGTCTCAGAATATTTGACGGGCGATGATAATACGTGCCCTGCACCTGCATGTAAAGAACAACTTGGTCCTGATATAGTTTTTGCTAAAGCTACTCTTAGGAGCTGTATTGCAGGTGGTCTTAATGGTAGTCCCATTCAACCCCCATTCTTTGAGAATTCAGAAATTTTACAGGACGAGTACAGTTCGTCAAAAATCAAGGCTGTCATAGATATTCTTCAGTCAAAATGTTTACTAAAGAATTCAACTCCTGAACTACGGAGTTCTACCGGATGCAGTGAAACTTCTTTCTCTTCTGAGCAGATATTTACAGAAACTGGCCATCCAGGCATTAGTGTCGTAAAGCGCACAACTGTTTATTCGAACTCACTAGCTGATGAACCAATAAAAGCAATTATTTTCTCACAGTGGACAAGTATGTTGGACTTGGTTGAGCACTCACTACGTAATAATAATATAAAATATAGGAGGCTTGATGGGACAATGTCTTTAGCTGCACGAGACAGGAATGTCAAAGATTTCAATACTGACCCAGAGGTTCGTTCCTACCTCGTGAATTTAAGTAATTCGTCAATGCCAATAGGTCGTTTCTTAGTGGGCAAGTTGTTTATTATTCTGTAGTCTTACATACGTATGTGCATATATATTTTGTAAGCACTTGAATAATCATTAAGAATCTGCCTTAATGTTTTACATTAGTAAATCTCTGATGTACAATGTTATGTAATTCTGTTTCTTACTTCTAATTTTTCCCATCAATTGATTTTCTTGCAGGTTACTGTGATGCTGATGTCATTAAAAGCTGGAAACCTTGGTTTGAATATGGTTGCTGCGTGTCATGTTATCCTTCTGGACCTTTGGTGGAATCCAACTACCGAAGACCAGGCTATTGATCGGGCACATAGAATTGGACAGACTCGACCTGTTACTGTTACTCGGATCACCATTAAAGACACAGTGGAAGATAGAATATTATCTCTTCAGGTATTTTCTTTCTATAGATTGTACCTTGACTCAGAATTGTCTCCAACTAAGGATGTGATGATACTCATTTATATAGATAACTGGGAATTTTTATTTTTTTTGGTGGTGGGTGGGTGGATGGGTGGGTATTGCATGTTGTTGAATTAAGCAATATCATTTTCTCGTACCATTAAAGGTTCTGAAGTGTTCAAGGTACCTGAATTTGCACCTTTAGTTAGGGAAGCCAACCAACTTGGCAACTTTGATTAGGGGTGAACTATTAATTCTTTTTGGTAATTTTTCAGTGTGACCTTTTGGGTCTTTTCTGGATTTTGCTAGACCAGCAAATGTTTTTAGGAGATGAAGAATTTGCATTGTTGGCAGAGCGATAAAAATTTGTTGTCTGATATTTATTTCTTTGTTTGTCTCTATAGGATGAAAAAAGAAAAATGGTTGCTTCTGCTTTTGGTGAAGATCAAAGTGGGGGTTCGGCAACTCGATTAACAGTGGAAGATCTCAGATATCTATTTATGGGAAGTTAGCCATCTCATTTTGTTGCATTCTTCTGGCCTTATATGTTTCTAGTAGAAGTTTCCATCAAGAAACTTTGAGATTTGAAAATTTTGATCGAAACAGGGAATTGCACGCATCTAGTGCCTGCTTAATGCTGTCACTGATGTTTTGTGAATTAAGATGGTAACTTATGTGAAATTTTTGAAGCCCAGAGGCATTTTTTGTTCCCATCAGGCGCAGAAATAGGAAGGCGAGGCAGCCTGTAAATATTTTAATTATTTTGTAATGTATATCGAACTTTTAGTTTTTGTACTAACCTCTTTACGTCTTAATGCAACACAAAATGTTATTGTCAAATTACTGTGTTTCTCTCTACAGCTTTTCTTGTTTCACCTTAGAGAGCCCTCCTCATACCTCATTGCTGAAGGAAGGATACTACCGTTGGAGATATGCATTGCGTCAAGGTTTGGGTGGAAGGTCAAGGAGGGAAAGCAAAGATGCTTCAGTTGGACTTAACAAAGCTACATTTTCCACAAAAATCTTTTTCAAGTTTGTAGATCGGAGGTTATGCGCATTGTTTGTTGGTAGGATGGGGAAGAGAAAAGTGCGGGGGCGGGCCCCCCCTTCTGATTGAAAGACTATGAACAAACTTCCCTTTGGTTGGCTTTTGGCCCCACTAGAAAAGAGTTGAGAATTGAGAGGCATTGAATCTGCAGCAAATTGTAGTTCCCCTTGGTAGCTATACACTGACTGTACATGTGTTTTTGTTTGCCTGCTTTTAATGAGAAAATATAGTTCCAAGCAAAAGCTGTTCCATCGGCTGAGATCATTTTCCACTCCCTTTGCTTTTCTGTTGTCATCCAGGTTTGTTTGTGTGCTCTCTTGGGAACCCTTTGCATTATTAGGCTTTTTTGAGGGACAAAAACAATGTTTATGGTTTAATCTCGTTAAGACCACCACCGACAGATAGGTGATAAAGACGGTCGAATAACCATCACCTTTGCTTTGACAAGCATTGTCTCGGGCGATGGGTGTGACTGGGGAAATTTCTCAAGTATATGCCAAACGATCCTGATTTTCTGCCAAAGCTTCGCCTTTGCTCTCTCACAAACTTAAACCAGCGCTTTCAAAACCCTGGGGAGTCTTGGATTGCAAAGGCTAGAGCTAGATTGAATTTCCATCTAATCCGTGAGATGGGAAAGGGATATAGTGGCTGTCTTTCCTCCTAATCTCACCATAACTTTGGGCTTAAACACGGCCTAGTGATGGCTTTACATGTCCACAGAAGTGGTGGCTCCCCAGCCCAGCCCAGCCCAGCCCAGCTCTCAAGATTTCAGCACTGTACTGCGATTAGGGGTGTAAACGATACAGTGGTGCTCGCAAGCTACTCGGGCTCGACTCGAACAAAACTCGAATTCGGCTCGATTTTAGTCGAGTCGAGCTCGAGCTCGAGCTACTCGAGCTATCGAATGAGCCGAATTCGAGCATTTAAATACCCTACTCGAGTAGCTCGCGAACCTAATCGAGCATCGAGTTTTTATATATTTTAATAATATAATAATATTTATATAATGATTCAAGCCTAATCGAGCTTAATCGAGCCTAATCGAGCCTAATCGAGTTCGAACAAAATATTGAACTTATATAATCGAGCCTAATCGAGCCTAATCGAGTAGTTCGAATTCGATCTCGAGCCGAGCTCGAGCTTAAAAAATAAGACTCGATCGAGTTCGAGCCGAGTATCGAGCACCGAGTTTCGAGTCGAGTTCGACCTCGAGCACCTCATTGTATCGGCTCGACTCGACTCGATTACACCCCTAACTGCGATAGCCTTGGGATAACGGGCAACTGCCGAAGGAATATCCGTGTGGCAAGATGTTACAAGAAGCTAGCGGGCAATGCATGTCAATCAAGGTCATTTCGTTTCCCCCGAACCTCTGAACTGTACTAATATTATACATGGTGTAAAAGGAGATTCTTGGATCCTCCTATGCGTACACCAAGCGTGCCCTAATATCCAAGTAAAAGATTTTTTTTCTTTGATTTTTTTTTCCTTTTCTTTCGACTCTCTGCAAATTTCACTTGCAGCATGTTTGATCGGAGGAATGACAATTTCATTCTCTCGTATTGCACGAACTCTTTTAATTCTTAACACAGTAAAATCGGAAAAAAAATAAAATAGTAAAAGGATAATTTTCTTTTTAATTTTTTATTATTTTATTAAAAATATATAACTTTTTTTTTAAAAAAATTTCATCATTTTTAATTTTATCAAAATTCATCTCAATACACATCAAAACTCACTCTAAGTAATTAACTAATAGTCATCGTATGGAATAAGAAATTATTTTTTTTCTGGCTCAACCTTTTCAAAGCCATAAAACAAAGAAAGCAGTTATTTTAAGATATCATTTTATCTTTAATATTTACTACTTAGTTAATAAATAATAATCAATAATCAACATTTTATCCTTAAGTAATAATTAAGTATTATTAATTAATAAATGTGTAATAATTAATTAATAATTAATAATAAATAATTATTTTATATTAATAATTAATTTTTATTAACAATCAAGGTTTCAGGTAGTAGTTATTCCTCATTAAGAGGGATTAATTCCAAGATTTAATTCTTCATTCTTCTTATACTTCTTTATGAATAAAAAATAATTAAATTTTATTATTAAATTATAATTTGCATTATAATAATTTATAAGTAAATTAATAAAAGAGTAAAATAGTCTTAAAATTATTTCAAATATATATTTTGAATTAATCAAACATATTTAATATTATTTTTTACTATATTCCATGAACCAAATATCATGATGCACATTCTATTCTATAATCCCTCTTTCATTCTCTTCTTATTCCATTTTGCAAACCGAAAGTACCTCCAGAAATATTTGACCTTTTACTCTTATATTCCAGACCCATTTTGTTTTTTTGTTTTTGGGTACAAAAGAGCATTTTCCTACTTAAGCCAAGTCAACTTTCGACTTACTTAAACCCATAAATCATCCTTTAAAAAAGTCTCCAACCCTGCCAGAGGACAAAGGAGCTTCATAGTGCTAAAAGAACTAGCATGTTCTAAGTTTGCCAAGAAAGTAATAGAGCCATTGGCTTCGTTGTTGACCTACTTCAAAGAACAACTCCACTCCCTATTCATCAAAGTTTCGCATGTAGATAGAATCTGATACAAGGGATCTTTATTCCTATTAGTTACATAATTTTATTCACGGCAAGTAGTGAGTATGATTTCATTAATATTCCTATAACCTAGCTCCTATACCAGAACCAAACCATAATATATAGCACACATTTCATTCTTTACAATGGAACCCCAACCCAGCTTCCTTGCAAAATCAATCGACCATCTCCCATGGAAGTCTCTACAATCTACATAAACCACCCACAATAGATAAACCCAGATTGGACTTAACTGAAGCATCAACATTTAATATCACAAATTCTATAGGAGGATTTTGCAATGAAATATGTTACACAATTGTTTACTCTTACTATCATTGTTTCCCAACTAATAAAGTTTGAAATATGTAATAAAACTCTGAACCTCTTTGCTGCCATTTACAGGCCAAACAAAATCAATTTCAAATATCTATTCTTCATTTCCATATATACCAACAAACAAAAGCAAAAAGAGTAGGCTATTCAATGTTACCTTCAACTATGTGCCCATTCTTCTTCATATTAACAACCAACCAATTTATTAGAGACAAGTTATTAAAAAGTACTAGCTGGGACTCAGTCATCCATCTTGACCAAATGCATTGAAAAGTTTCAATCCCGTACCACATGCAATGTGTTTCCCTGCCTCCCTCCACAATGTGGACATGTATCATTATTAGTAATCCACCAACATAACAATAAAAGTTTGTGGCAAATGCGAAATATTATTGGACCACATATCAGCTGTGCTTGAGCGACACGTCATCACCTTCTCTCTCTACAATAACGCGAAATATCATTGGACCACGTATTAACTATGCTTGAGCGACACGTCATCGCCTTCTCTCTCTACAGTAACGAAGAATCATAACAATAAAAGTTGGTGGCAAATGCGGAATATCATTGGACCACGTCTCAGCTGTGCTTGAGCGACACGTCATCGCCTTTTCTCTCTCTATAGTAACGAAGAAATCCTCTAGCAGAGTTGCACGTCACCGCCTTCTCTCTCTATAGTAACGAAGAAATCATCTAGCAGAGATGTGTCTCTCTACCAGAGTTGTCTTCCCTCCCTTGCACAGTGCGAAGAAATCTTCTCCTTCTGTTGTTCTATTTCTGCGTTGTCTCTCTATACCAGAGCTGTCTTCCCTTGCACAGTGCGAAGAAATTCTTTCCTTATGCTGTTTTATTCCTTCGTTGTCTCCCTCAACTGTCGTTCGCCAACAAAGAAATACTTGTTCCTCCGTTCAGTGTCTCTATAATAGCTTCCCAGCAATGGGATCTGTGACCCTCCGTATCCTATTTCTCTTGCAGTGTGTTGTCTCCCTTGCACAGTGGGGTCACTGCGTTCTCTCCGCCTACAATAATCCTGTTGCAGAGCTATCTTCTCCCTTGGACAGTGCAAACAGAGCACCCATTTTCTTCTTGTCACTTTCGAACGGTGGGAACAGACAAATTCTCTATTTTGGTTGTTTTGGTTCTTTGTTATCTCTCTCTGTTGTAGATCCCCAACAAAGAAATTGCTGTTACTCCGTCTTGTCTCTTTGTGGCGGCTTCCCGGCGAAGCGATCTGTGACCTCTCATTCTCTCTCTGCAATGGCTTCTCTTACGCTGCACAAACAAAAGACTGTGCTCTCTTTTTTAACTTCCTTTGCTCGCAGAGCGCAATTGCAAAGAGGAAAGTGTGTGGTTGTCCGAAATTGGTGGTGATCTGTCTCTTTTGCTCTTTTAGTAGCCGATGGCTCTGTGTATCACCGTGTCAAAAAATGGACTGGTTCTTGGGGTTGATCAGGTGGAGGCGCGTGTTGTAACCTCTTTGTTTTCTTTGTTTTTTTTTTTCATTTGGTCAAGGGTTTAGGATACCTACTTACAGAGCTGTCTCGTCATCCTTCTTGGTGGCTCCTATTCATGATTGAAAATTTTTCTTTGTCCTCGTGCTGCTGACTGCATGGTCAATGACCTATTTCTCCTTGGTTGTTTTTGTTTCCATTGGCGACTGGTCAGTTGTTGTTTGGTTGTTTTGTGTTTTCTCTTTGGCTATGGCGTCATTTTACTTACATTGTCCTCTGCAACTCTTATTTGCCAGGCTAGCTTATTATGCATTGTGCCCTCTGTCTTCGTTTCTTTATCTTGTCTTGCTTTTTGTTCTCTTTCTTATCTCTCATTCCGTTTAGTCTGTCAAATTTTTTATCTTTCTTTTCGGTGTTATGAGCAACTATACTATTCTGTACCTGTTTTATTTTGTGGATTGAAGGAGCTAAATTTATCCGTGTGCTTGCTCCTCAATCTGTTCACTTTTTTCTTTTAGGGTTGGTTTGGTCTCACTAATTATATATTTTGTATTGTTCTTGTGTTTGAAATCTTGTCGTTTCTTCTTGCGATTTTAAGTGGCGTTTGTGTTTGGCTCTGTACCTCTGCATGCGTTTTATTATTTTGCTGGATCATGTCTGTGTTCTTTGTTAAGCGTGGTGATGTTTGTTCGGTTTTGATTTTGTCTTTGTTTCAGTTTTCGGCTGTTCCATGATGCCTTCTTTGCCTCTCTATTTTTTGTATCTTGTTTTCTGCCAGGTGCTTGGCTGATGTTTGACATTTTTCGATTTCATGTCTTTGTAAGATCATGAGCATATTTTTTAGCATTTTGGTTCCTGAGTTTTGTCACAGCTCTTCAGTGATTGTGATTTCTATTTTTGTCATTTTCTGTGTTTTTTGCATTTTACCTCAATTGTGATTTTTCTCTTCTGCATTCTTATACTCAACTTTGGATTGGTTCTCCAAGATTTGATAGGTGCTGTTGCTTTCAAGGTATATATTTTTCCTTCCTTTTGTTTTCCATCCTATTGAAAGTTGGTTGCCTTGTTTGATTTTTGCCATTCTTATCCTATCTTGGTGTACATTTTTTTTTCGCTTGCTTTGTTCAGTATTTTGTTCTTCCATTTGCGTTTTGTTATTCTGCTCGATCAGGTCTGTGTTCTTTGTTGAGCGTGGTGATGTTCGTTCAATTTTGATTTTGTCTTTATTTCAGTTTTCGGCTATTCTATAATATCTTCTTTGTCGTTCTATTCTTTGTGTCCTGTTTTGTGCTAGGTGCTTCGCTCATGTTTAACATTTTTTGGTTTCATGCCTTTGCAGGATCATGCACATATTTTTTTGCATTTTGGTTGCTGAGTTTTGTCACAGTTGGTCAGTGATTGTGATTTCTATTTTTGTCATTTTTTTGTGTTCTTGGTTGTGATGTCTTCTGCATTCTTACAGCTCGACTTTGGATTGGTTCTCTAAGATTTGATAGGCGCTGTTGTTTTCAAAGTATATGTTTTTTTTCCTTTGTTTTTCATCCTTGTGAAAGTTGGCTGCTTTGTCTGTTTTTTGTCATTCTTAGCCTATCTTGGTGTTCATGTTTTTTTTTTGACACTTCCTTTGTTTGGTATTTTGGATCTTCATTTTGCTTTATTTTTACATGTTCATTCTTTTGTTTTTTTTGTTGTTGTTCTTACTTCTATTGATTAATTGGTGCTTGCCATTTATTGAAGTTGACTTGTACTTTTACGATGTAATATGGGAATTTGGTGCATTTTTTCCCCTTTTGATGTGCTTTTGACAATCTCCTGTATTTCTTTTGTTGGCCACCTTCTCTTTTCATTGTTTGAGGTTTTTTTTTTATTTCCTCTACTTTCTGAACGTATGGTTTTCATTGTATGTTTTCATGTTGTTCCTTGCTTGTGTCTGTTTTGTGTTATTTTGGTATCAGGTTTTGTTCTCAAACACTTACTGATGATTGATAAGGAATTGAGTAAAAAACATAAGCTAGAGCGAAGTCATTATCGTAGGAATCAAAGGTCTAAAGATAAAAATTATAAAAGCACTCTTAATGGTGACATAAATGTAGACCGAACTTTGTTATGTCCTTGTCGACAAATGGAAAGTTCCCTTGCAATGTCCTCCGCTCCTATACATTCAATCGATCTGGATGTTACTATTACCCGGGATACGGCTCATTCTGATACATCATTGATGCACATTGGCACATTTCATGCAAAGGATTCCTGTCTCTCTTTTGAGCCTTTTCAAGACAGTGTGTTTTATGCTGACTCTGCTCAACAAATTGTTGGACAACATTCATTCCCGTCAAGAGTCAAGTCTCATGCTCGATCAATTTGTCAACCACTTGGTGAGTGTTTTGTTCTCCTTCACCACATTCCGCATTTATTTATGTTGTTGTTAAAATGAAATTGTTTCGTTAATTTTGCTTTGTGCGCTCATATTTTTATTGATTTGTTGCTTCCCCTGCTCTCTGGTGGATGTTGCAAAAATGTTCAGGATTGTTTTCTATTTGGACCAGTATTTATAGTGTGTTGGTAACAGCCATTAGTAGCTAATTGCTTCTGTTGCAACCATAAACTTGTCTTGTCTATTTTATATGATAGTTCAGTTGTTGTTGTCCTCGATATTCATTAATCTGATCAAGATATGAAAACAACCAAAAAACTTAGACTGCTTGCTATTGTTGACCAACGACAAGAAAATTATGTATTGATCAAGTTTACATTCTGTGTAAATTCATATTACACCTCAGCATATGCCATCTTTTTCCCTTGTTCATGAGTTTTGTTGCTTTTCAATATTGCAAATTGATTGACGTTGTTACTCTGTGTTCATCCTTTCTTTTTCATTGTGATATTCAAACTGACATGCATTGTTATGATCGTTCTTCTTTTCAACGTAGCGAACAATCTTTCTGTTACTCTGCTTTTCGTTTACTTTTTTTCAATTTTCTTTTCCCTCCTTTGTATTCTGTAGTTGACATTTTTTATTTAATAGATTCTGCTTTTTGGATCCCTATGATTTGTGGCTATTTTATTTTTGAAATTTACCTGGTTCAACTAAATTGACATCGTCTCATAATTTGTCTTATTTGGTTTCAGATATCATATAATCTGATTACACGTGCTGCAATGAGATGAGTTTAATCAGATTGCATTCTAGAGCTAATTCTGATGGCGAGTTGGAAACTCTCTCTTCTGTTAAAAGAATTTTCTGGTGTTGAGCTTTATTTTCTTGGTAATCATTTGAATTGATCTTTGTTGGTTTCAGATATTGTACAATCTGATTACACGCGTTGCAATGAGATGAGTTTAATCAGATTGCATTCTAGAGTTAATTCTGATGGTGAGTTGGAAACTCTCTCTTCTATTAAAAGAATTTTCTGGTGTTGAGCCTTATTTTCTTGGTAATCATTTGAATTGATCTTTGATCAAAATTGCTTTTACTTGCATTTTTTATTCGTCCTTTGTCATTTGTTGGTTTGAACTCTGCTGCATCCTCTGTTAACTTTATTTTGTATGATTCATAACTAATTTGCAGGTCATGTGGACAGTGTATGTGGACCTCAATCGTTGCATCGTAAGATTGTCATTTTCTCTTGTAATTTCTCTGTTATTGATTCTGTACATTCTTTCTATTGTTGTAAGCGGTTTAACTTCTTTTGCTATATTTTGATTGATGAAAAGAAAAAAAATATCCTTTTGTTTAATATATTTGATTGATGCAAGTAAATATTTTGAACCTCTGGATATAGGTGGCTTGGACTATTAGTATCCATATTGTGGAGCGATGATGTAGTATGGTGGAAAGGTTAAAAAAGGCAGTGCGACAACATATCTAGTTTTTTCTTTGTGTTGCAGAGAAGGAACAGTTGCTCTACCTTCAATTAGGATAACTCCTCATTTTCTTGTTTGTCTCTTGGATTATCATGGTGGACAAAGATTAAGAAAAATTCAGGAATAATATTAGAGTATACAATTCAATGTTCCAATTTACATCGATTGGAGGAAAAGTGCATAGCAGTATTAATAATTGATTAAGCCCTTATGTTTTTAAAATAAGTGGACAGGTTCATCATCGCATAAAATCTTTACTGCCTGCTATTGGTCAATCTCCTAAGTTTGCGCAACTGTACATATGTGATACTAAAAATGAAGTGGCTAATCGAATCAAAGCTTTTCAGCGCTCTGCTTTTATTGATGATATTGATCCTACTATTGTTCAAGGATTGATTCAGATGCTTAATCAAATTAATGTAATTGTTAGAGTTTTTAAGATGGCGAGAGATAGATTTGCACAACAAAATTATGCCCATTTTCGGCTTCGATTGATTGGTGGTAAAGATCATCATGATCACTGATATGATTTACCATTGAACATGGAAATAGCTAGTTTAGTTGTTGGTGATGATGATAGACCTTAAAATGATCGAGATATTATTGTTGAACACAGGTCTGATGGTTTAAAACGAATAAGCGAACTTCATCCTGCTTGCCATGCAATATCCAATACTTTTTCCTTTTGGTGATAATGGTTTTAAATTAGGCATTAAATATAGACATTCAAATGGAAAAAAAAAGCCAATGAACGAAAAACTGTTATAATGATGGAAGATTATTCATATCTTATTCAGCAATGACGTTCAACTGGCCATACAATACTCAAAGGAGGCAAGTTATTTCAACAGTTTATTATTGATGCTTATCTTTGTGTTGAACGCATGCGTTTACAATGGATTTGAATAACCAACATCAGTTAAGATTTGAAATATACCGAGGGGTACAAGATGCTATCACTCAAGGAGATGTTGACAGTCGTGCTATAGGTAAACACATAATTTCTCCATCAAGTTTTTCCTCAAGCCCTCGGTTTCTATTTCAAAATTATCAAGATGCAATGACAATTTGCAGACAATTTGGGTAACCAAATTTGTTTATTATATTTACTTGCAATTTCAAATGGATTAAAGTTGACAAATTTTTGTCCATGATTCCCGGGAAAAAATTGAAGACAGATGAATATATTGGCAAGACTATTTAAACTAAGACTGAAATGCCTTATGGATGATTTGATAAAAAACAAACACTTTGGTCGAACGACAGTAGGTAAATGATTGTGTCTTCTACACTGCCAGTCTATTAATTAACTGAACATTTTGTAGTTGCATTTTAAAGTGTCTCATTCTCATCCCTTGCTTCTTCTCTTTTGTAGTTGTCTACAGGATACAGTCTCAAAAACGAGATTTACCTCATGCTCATATACTGGTGTGGCTACACCCTCATAATAAACACACAACATCTGAAGAAATAGATAAAATAATATCCATTGAAATCCTAAACAAATTGCAAGATCCTGTTGCACATGAAGTTGTGGCTAACTTCATGGTTCATGATCCTTGCGATGCTGTCAACACTCGAGTTGCATGCATGAAAAATGGAGATTGTTCAAAACGCTTTCTAAATCGCATGAACCTTACACAGTTTATTGTTGAAAATTCTATGGTTTCGTATAAAAGACGTGTGCCAACGAGTGAACATATGATTGTTCGAAAAAATGTTGTTGCTCTCGATACAAGATTTGTTGTTCCGTATAACATCGACCTGCTTGTCAGACACCAAGCATATATCAATGTTAAAAACTGTATAAAAACAAAATCAATCAAATATGTGGTCAAGTAGGTTAACAAGGGACTTGACCGAACAAGAGTGATCATTTTCCATCAAGCAATGCAAACATTGACAAAAATCAATCTGGTTAGATTACTGAGATAAAAACTTTTCTCGACTGAGGTACATATCGACACATGAAGCTTGCTAGAGATTATTTGTTTTTGAAGTACACCATAAGGATCCTGCAGTCATTCGACTTCCTGTTCATTTGCCTAATGAACATTATATAACTTTTCCTGAAAATGTTGATTTGTCAAATGTGCTTCAACAGCCAATGCTACATAAGACGATGTTTACTGAATGGATAGAGACAAACAAAATATATCCAAGTGCTCGAAATTTAACATACACAGATTTTCCTACACAATGGTTTTGGTGTCAAAAAGAAAAAAATATGGAAACGAATGGAAAGAGGGAGAGCAATAGGGTGAATTAACTTTGTCCATCCTGCTGCTGGTGAATTGTACTTCCTTAGGCTATTCTTGAATGTTGTCAGTGGTGCTACAAGTTTTGAAAATTTAAAAATAATCAACGGGATCATGCATGATACTTTTCAATTTGCATGTCGCACATTGGGTCTTTTAGGTGATGATAAAGAGTGGGATCATGCTTTGGAACAAGCTTCATTTTGGGCAACAGGACCTGAACTCAAACAGCTATTTGTTATGCTGATACTTTTTTTGTGAAGTGGAAAATTCAATGGCTTTATGGAACAAACATTGGAAATCCTTAGTCGAAGACATTCAGTATCGATTAAGCAATGGTTTAGCAACAAATTGAAGCTTTTTGCCTGAACAAGATTTAAAAGATGAGATCTTGCTTTCACTTGAAGAAATCTTCAATAAGAATGGATCATCACTATCAAACTATAACTTGCCATTGTTATCAATCAATTTCATGCATGTGATACGAGATAAAATGGCAAGAGAAGAATTGGATTATGATGTTCATGATTTACAAAGACAACATGCATCGTTTGTTTCGATGCTAAATGATGGACAAAAAATTGTATATGATGCTGTTCTAAAATCAATCAGAGAAAACGAGGGCAAAATATTCTTTGTTTATGGTCATGGTGGAACAAGGAAAACTTTTTTGCGGAAAACAATCTTAGTTGTTTTTCGTTCAGCTCGAAAAATTGTGTTGGCTTTAGCATCATCTGGAATTGCATCTTTGTTATTACCAGGAGGTCGAACGACTCACATATATCAACATGTCAAATTAAACGTAATTCAGAGCTTGGAAATCTCATTCACATTGCAAGTTTGATTATTTGGGATGAGTCTCTGATGGTTCACAAACATTGTTTTGAAGCATTTGAGAGAACATTGCGTGATATCATGTTATTTGATATACATAGACAAGAAGATCGTCCATTTGAAGGCAAGACAATTTTACTCAGAGGTGATTTTAGGCAAATCTTACTTGTAATTACTAGAGGAACAAGATCTCAAATTGTGAATGCATCAATAAGCAAATTTGCTTTATGAAAATATTGTCATGTCTACACTTTGAACATGAATATGAGATTAAGAACTGACAATTTGAGTCCAAGATCAAGAAAACAAACATAAGAGTTTGCAAAGTGGATTTTGGATGTTGGTGATAGTAAAATAGTGATGCTCATATTGGTTTTGATTCTGACGAGCCATGGATTCAAATACCACCAGATTTATTGTTTTTTGATACAGGAACAATCATACTTACCATCATAAATGTTATTTATCCAAATTTACAAAAATTCTTTTCGGATCCTCTTTATTTAAGAGATTGTGCAATCATTACTCCTTTTAATGATACAGTTGATTTGATCAATGCTCAGGTTTTATCAGTGATACCAGGTGAAAAACACCAGTATCCAAGTTTTGATTCAATTTCTAATGTCGATGGTGATCTTCATGATCAAGACATCTTGTATCCCCCAGAGTTCCTTAATTCCTTAAATTCCCAAAGTAGGCCCGTGCAATGGAACTAGACTTATAATCACTCAATTAACTGCCAATGTTGTTGAGACCAAAATTATTACTGGCAGCTATATTGGTCTCAAAGTTTTTATACCTCGAATGTGTTTTGTCCTTAAAGATACAAAATGGCCATTTATGCTTAAAAGAAAACAATTTCCTCTTCGCTTATCATATACCATGACCATCAATAAAAGCTAGGGACAAATTCTTAAATTTGTTGGTCTATATTTACCAAAACCTGTTTTCACTCATGGCCAATTGTATGTTGCAATTTCCAGAGTTTCAAATAGAACAGGTTTGAAAATCTAGATTGAAAATTCACATGTTCAATCCTATGACTTAACAAAAAATATTGTTTATACTGAAATATTTGATGATTTACTAGTAGGTTCTGTATTTCCATTCGAATTACTTTGTTTCTATCTTTTTACATGCATTATGTTTTATTCTTCCTCTTTCCATTGTAATGCAACCTGCAAATGCTCGAATGTTTTGTGTTCGATGCAGCTTTGACTGAACCCTTTTTATAAGTGATGGTGCTGCCGTTTTGATTTATTGTATCTCTTTTTGTTATCTCTTTGTGAGAAGTGAATGTTATGCGAATTATGTGGCCAAAATGAATTTGTATTTGTCCTAATTTTTACAATTGTACATGTAAACACTATGCCAAGCAACTTTGCAAATCAAATCGGTCTATATTTTATTTGCTCAGTGCTACTATTTATATTTAGATATTTTTTTTTTATCATCAATCTTATGCACCTACTTGACTGTTGTTGTTTACAATAAAATAATCTCTTTTGCTATGTTAATTCAGCACATCATTTCTGCTAAATGACTGTAGATATTTATTAGACGACACTATGAATTACCAATTTCTTGACGAGCTTCAACCTTTGCAACCTGCAAATAAAGTTCGGGTTCGCGTTCTAAGAATTTGGGACAATATCCTTTTGAACTTTGAAAACAAATTCTTATCTGTCAATTTGTTGGTTGTTGATGAAAAAGTAAACTTTTTTATTGTTTTGCAAATACTTTTGTACTATTTTCAACCCCATGTTTTTGCATCATTTTTGAATCAATTTAACTTTTTTTTTTTAATTGTGCATGGAAATGGGATGCAGATTATCATCCAAAAAAAAGATGAACACCTTTTCAAACCATTACTAAAAGAAAAATCAGTTTATAGGATTACAAATTTCTTTGTCGGAAAAGTCAAAAGCTCATACAATGCACTTTCTGCAAAAGCTGTTATCAACTTTGGCCGTGGTACCAAACTCACAAAGATACCTAATCCAGCAACCTCTTTTCCTTTGTATTACTTTCAGCTCTAACCATTTTCCTCGCTTAAAGCTCGAGTTGATTCCAACTATTTGCTCACAGGTTGTGTATCTATTTCCCATTATATTTATTGGTATGATCAAATAAGATTGATTCAATTTTGTTACCATCTTTGCAACCATTATTTACACATAAATCTTTGGTCCATATTGTTTCTGCCTCAGATGTCATCGGTGTACTAACCAATATTGGTAATACTGTCAAAGCATTTACGAAAAACAACCCAAATCCTGTTCATCACAAGAATGTTAGGATTCAAAATGAAAAGTTTTTATTTTATGATCTAAACTTATTTACGTATCGATGTAAATAACAATCGAAATACTTATTGTGTTTGTGCATCTCCTTTATACTTTTGTTAATTCTCAGTGGAGAAACACTTGAAGCAACATTATGGGCAACGATTGGTCATGTCTTTGACAACTGTAATGATCTTTACACAAGAACAAACATTGTTGTTGTGCTTACTAGGATGATTGTGCGTAAATTCTCAGGTTAATAACTACCATTTTTTGTTTTTTCTTTTCACATTGTTTATATATATATATATATATATTTATATCATAACGCTTCCAATGTTTGTTCTGGTATGGTAGGCCTGTACTCTTTGTCAACTTCAACTGCTTCAAAAGCTTATATCGAACCTGACATTCTAAAAGCAAAGCTGTTAAAAAATCGATCTATACTTTGTTGTGATTTAATGTTGATTTATAATCTAATTGGTTCAAATTTGTTCGTATACTTTTTTTTATTCTCTTTATTGCCATTAGATACTCTGAGCAACCGATCACAATTGGTCAGCTAGATGAATAGGTTCGACCGAGACGAGAAGCAATGGATGACATTCATGAGAATAGAATGACAATTGACCAACTCTTGAAACTGGATGTCTCACGTTCAAATGTGTTGTTTCTTTATCTTGTGTTGCATAAAAAAACATGAATTAATTGAACATGATTTTGTTTTATACTCACCATTGTTACACAAGTATGTGGTTTAAATCTTCTCCCTTCATGCAGAATCTCTTCTTCACATGTAAAGCAAAAATCTCCAACATTGATCGTTCTGCTGGTTGGTTCTATAATTGTTGCAACATCTATAATAAAGCTTTGAAAAACATAGAAAATAAACTACAATGTCCTACTCATAATCAAGTCGACCAAGTTCCTACACCATGGTGAGATACAAATGTGTTTTTACACTTTCCCAAAACAATCTTTGAAATTCATGCATAAAAACCATTCTTATTCATTAAAATTTGTTGATTTTCTACTCTAACATTTTGTGTATCTACAATAAGCTACAAAATCTCCATCAATGTCCAAGATGATACTGGTGAAGTAGATTTCATGGTCTTTGCTAAAATAACTGAACAACTCATCTAGAAACCCATTGCTGAACTAGCTGCCGGGCAACAACTTGATCAGCAAGTTTTGCCCGAATCTGTTAAGGAATTGATCAATTAAGAAAGAATCCTTAAAATAAATCTTGCAAGACAATCTTTTGAATCGGATGTGCCCACATTTGTTGTTAATAGAACATTCTTGGTGGATGACGAAAATGTTCTGTAACGACCCTTGACCCTTGAAAATTGAGGAAATTTTTTTTAAACTTAATTTACTCACTTATTCCCTTATTCACTTAGACTGTATTCCTGTTCAGTGTCAATCCTTAAAAATATTTCATTTCATTTATCCTTATACAGATTTCATCCCGACACATTATTTTCAATAGATGTCTGTGCATACAAATAGTCTGGTAAGGAGATAAGAATGTATACCTCACGCATATACAAAAGGTAGTCTGGGGAGGCTCATATCCGCCAGCCTACGTCGTCTACGCAACATTTATTAACTGTAATTCACTACAAAAATCTGAGAGGTAAAGGGGTGAGCTTTTGGGGAAAAGCCCAGTAAGATAATACTATTAAAGCAGTTCTGATATATAAAAGCATTTGAAGTTGTTCATAGGACGAAACTTAATGCAATACATAAATTTTCATTTCATGCATAATCGTCATAAAGCATGCGTGTCTTTAAAACAAATCACATGCTTAACCATTTTACAACTTTTCATAAACCTTTCATGAACTTTTCATAAATCATTTTGTAAACATTTCATGCATATTTCATAATCATGTCGTAAACATTTCATGAATATTTCATAATTATTTTGTAAACATTTCATGAATAATTCATAATTCATAATCATGAAAACACATATTCATTCATCATAGTCGATTTTTCATAATCAAATCGAGGAGACTAGGCTATAACTAAGTCATGCGATATATGTCATTCTCCGTAGAGAGTCATCATACCTATGGCCATGGTAAGGGGGGGCTGTAGACTGGATCAAGTTCGTACAGCAATAATAATTATAAACATGGGTAGTCTTTTCTTATTTCTTATCATATACTAGCACATAGCTAGAGCACAGGCACCTGTGGCTCTCACCGTGCGGGGAACATTCATGAGTGTTGCGCGGGCACGAGATACTACCAATACATCATCATAAACCATCAGTAGCACGACATCTTCCACACAGGTTGAGTCAAGTGCTAAAGGGGCCAACGTACCGGCACCCCAAGTGGTGTAGCCGGAACACCACAAGAAGTAACCATGCATGAAGCCTATAGTCTCAAAACAGAGTTTCCAAAATCTTTCTTGGGTTTTATAAGTCATAAACTCATATCGAGTAATAAAATCGAATTCCTTGTAATCTGAAAACTCTTTCATAAAATCGAAAGACTGTGTGGCACTTTGTTCCCGCAGGACTCAAGAGGTGGCCCCCACAATCCCCTTTCAAAAACAAATTTCTTTTCTTACATACTTTTGAAATTGTCAAAAGTTTCTTTAACGATATGGAAATAAAAACATAAATAAATGTAAAACATCCATATGCTTCATACCTTAGAAAATTCATTTCACAACATGGAAGATACTCGGGAAATATTTCGATAAATTAAAACATGCATCGTAAACAGTTTCACAAGTATGAAAGCATTGATAAATCACTTCAAATCATATGCTCTTTCATAAAATCATTTATCGGTAAAACAAGAATGCATTATCAGAACTAAGTTAATTAGTACCCCTTACCTCCATTTATTGAAAATTTCAAGTTCGAGTAGTAACGCCTCCAAGTATCTCTCTTAAATCCTTCTACGATTCTCCTACATCGAAATTTGTATTCTTAGTATCCTATTTATTTGAATTACCTACGGTGCATCAAAATCGAAAAATTCACTTGAAAATTCACTTGAAATCATAAAATATGTACCGTTATCTCTAAAACTTGCATAAATTTCTTACCTCGGTGTCTGTCTGTAATCCTTAATTGCTTCGACTTAGCGAGTCGATGAACCCGATCTACTTGGTTAATTTTTTGAAACTCTTTCCCGAGATTTTCCAAATTATTTGCATCTCTTTCTCTATTCCAAATATATATATATATATATATATATATATATATATATATATATATATATATTTTAACTATTCATTTGAATTTTCCCGCCACTTTTCCTTCCTTCATTTTCATTTTGCTTGTTACTGTTCATCGTCTTCTCCAGGGCTGGGCTTCACTGCTCATCTTTGTTTCCAGGAGCTCGGCGTTGCCATTTCTCCCTTCATCGTTCACCATTCTGCTGTCTTTCTCTACCCCTTCCGGCACCACCATCATCTCTGATCACCGTCTTCAGCACCTCTCCTATCTTCCCTTGGAACCGAGGAGGACCCCTGTTACCGTCTTCAGTTTGCCACCAAATGGAGAAGGTCGAAATGCTTTGATTTCCTCCTCCTACCTCGTCAACTTGGTTCCAGTTGTAGAAAGAGAACTCTTCCATCTATGTTTCAGCCGTTGCCAGTTGCCTAGCTTTCCAGGAGGCCGAACAGTCCTGGTTTTGGCATCACCTCATTAACTCGTTTCTCTTTTCTCCAATAGGGCAGGATTACACCCTGCTTATTGCCCATTGGTTTCTATTACATTTTTCAACATCAGTCTCGTCTTTTTCCTTCACTATCTTTCTTCCTCCGCATAACAAACTGACTTCAGACTTTCTCCTTTCCTCTGTTTCACGTTGTTCAGCCCACAATAAAAGGAAGAAGAGTAGCAGCTGAAGTTGGCTCACCCGATTTTGCACTTATTTCTTCTTTCCTCCTACTGTTTTTCTCTTGCACATTTTCTATTTCCTCCCTCTCTCGATGTTCACTTCCTTTCCGCATCCTTGTTCTGTTTCGATATGTATAAATATATTGTATACACATATGCATTATTACAAACATATATATATATATATATATATATATATATATATATATATATATATATATAAATGGACGTTTATCATCCTTCCTTCCTAACTGCCCAGCATAGGTTCCTCTTCCCCTTCATTTCTTTTCATCACCGAATGTCAGCATCTCTTATCAGCCCATTCACGTTTTTTCTGCTGCATTTTTTTTTCTACTGCAATAGCACTTTACCTACTGCCCTCTGCTAAGTTCAATCCTATTTTCCTTAATCCTCTGTTGATGGGACGTTACCTATAGCTACTTGTTATTGCTACTTTTTTTCTGCAGGAGTTTCCAGCAACTACTCCATTCTTACCGTCACTACAACAAATTTCACAATTTGTGACGATTATTCTATGTGACGCATTAAATTTCGTCACGTAAATTATATCATACGTGACGAATTATATTATTCGTCACGGTTTTCTATTATTTTAATATTTTTTATGACGATATAAAAAATCGTCACATGAAAGTGTCACTAAATATTTGGCGCTAATTTTTTTTACTAAACATAAATGGAGGGAATTTTTTTGGTAACGTTTTTTAACTTTTGGTGACGATTTAATTTATTATCATAAATGAGCACTTTATATGTGACAAATTATATAACGTCTCATTTCTGTAAAAGCGTCACTAAATATTTGACACCAAATTTTATAATGAAATATAATTTGTGAAAAAAATTTTTATGACGTTTTTTTATTTTATTTTTGGTGACATTTGTGTTTTCATCATGAAAAAACAGATTTTATGTGACGAATTACTTTTAATGACGTTTTCGTAAAAATGTCACTAAATATTTGGCGCCAAGTTTTATCCCCAAATATACATACTTTAATATTTTCGTGACCTTTTTTTTTTTAATTTTTGGTGACATTTTTGTTTTCATCATAAAATAAACACTTCAAATGTGAAGAATTATTTAACGTTTTGTTTTTGTTAAAGCGTCAGTAATTATTTAGCGTCAAATTTTATCACCAAATATACATAATTGAAAATTTTTTTGTGACTTTTTCTTTTTTAATTTTTAGTGACGTTTGTGCTTTTATAATAAAATAAGCATTCTCTATGTGACGAATTACTTAATATCTCGTTTTTTTTAAAATGTTATTAAATATTTGGCACCAAGTTTTATATTCAAATATCATGTGAAAAATTTGTTTGTGACTTTTTTTATTTTCGATGACGTTTGTGTTTTTATCATAAAATAAGCACTTTATATGTGACAAATTACATAACGTTTCATTTTTTAA
Organism: Firmiana major; assembly: GCA_033439115.1. Lineage (NCBI taxonomy): Eukaryota > Viridiplantae > Streptophyta > Magnoliopsida > Malvales > Malvaceae > Firmiana > Firmiana major. The sequence goes on from CM065903.1 coordinate 8,494,428, forward strand.
AAAAACGCCACTAAATATTTGATGCAAAATTTCAGCATATAATAAATATACATGGTTGAAATTTTTTTGTAATATTTTTTTTTGGTGACACTAGTATTTTCATCATAAAATAAAAAATTTTATATATGATGAACTACATAACATCTCGTTATGTAATGAGGACCTAGTAAGAAAATTCAAGAGACAATATTGATTTGAGAGAGTACCATGAGCAAAAAGAGAAACAGAATAAGAAGCAAAGACTTGAGCTTGGAGGCTTGTCAGCATTTGACTACAGTTAGTTAGACGCATGTGTTGTCCGTATATAGCTTTGTTAGTATTTAATAGTTACAGTGATGATTTAAGTGGTAGAAAGATGTGATTATTATAATCATATAATTTTAAATATAACTATATTATGTTTTAAAAATTTTGAAACAAAATAATATATATCCAAATTATAAGAATTATGGATGTAATTGAATAAAAAATTAATGAATATTTATCAAATATGTTATTAATAGGGTTTTTAAATTTTATAAACAAAATTGAGATATTGACACAAATATTTTAAAGAAGATTAAAAAGATAAAAATAAAAAATATGATATATATTATCATCTAAAAATTTTCATAAACATTATATTTAATAGTTATTCAAATTTAATTTATTTTTGTTACAAAACACATTTTTCAAATAAATTATGACAAACAAGAATCAGACAACAAATCTTGTAGCAACTCACTATGAACTTTATGTGATAACAAAATTTTTTTTACAGTTACAATTAATTTAATAAGATACTGTGAGCAATTGAATTATTGAAGATAATTATAAATTATGAAAAATTAATTTCAAATATTAACAACATGTTGAAGTAAATAAATAAATTTATTTATGAAATTGAAAATCAACATGATATATTGGATAAATTAATTTTTAGATATTAAGGAATTGAAAATTTAATAAAAATATATATATGCAATCAAATATATAAATATAGATATAATATTATAATATTATATTATACATAATATATTATATATATTATAAAAAAAAGGCTGGGCCAAGTCTGCTAACAGCAGACTTAAATCATGTCGCTGCAAAGAAGATGTGATTTATTGAAAAAAGAAAAAAGAAAGGAGTCTAGTGGGGAAAAATCCCACCAAAGCCGGCCCCATCCTCAGTATTCGACCAACTCCCTCACCCCCTGATCTCTACCATCCCTCAGTCGCCGACTCTGCCATTATCCAAAAAAAAAAAAAAAAAGGTAAAGAAAAGAAGAAGCAGACCCGAGAGAACCATCACCCACCTAAAACCGCAGTAAAGCAGGGGAGAATGAACTGCGAGCGGGTCAGGAGAGTTGAAAGCAAAGAGAAGAAAAGAGAGACTTGAAAGGAAACTGGAGAAGGAAACTATCGAGGGGGAAGAGAGTGTGAAAGCCGAGAGAGAGGAAGTAGAGGGCTGGCGAGACTGACGTGGAGAAAAGAACTGGAAGGGATGTCGGATGAAGGAGGCAAAACCGAGAGAGGGACTATGCAGAGGCGAACGTGGTAGAAAGAAAGGCGGGCCTCGGCACTGATTTGAGGCTGAAGAAAGCTGGGATAGCCGCCTGTTATGGGGGCTGTTGTTGGGCACCGAAATAGGGGTGAGACAGAGGGTTCACACTGGGCAATTTGTGTGTTGAGCTATGCCTGAAACAAAGGCTGTTAGGGGTTATTAGCTGGTTATGGGCTGTTCCAATGGCTGATCCAAGCGAAGAAAAGAGGAAGAATTTTATATTTAGTTCGGGTTAGTGCAAGATAATTGGTAAAACAACGCCGTAAATGTGTCAATTTTATAAAAATATCTAGAGTTTAATTGATAAATATCTGATATAATAGTAGTGATCCATTTTCTGAAATGTTCTGTTTGATTGTTGATAGCAATCTTCTTCATTGACATTGCTGTTATATTAAATTGCTTCTGGAAAAAAAATCAAGTCAAAATTTCATCTTCTTGTTGAAACAGGAGCACCCTTTACCTCTAAGACGTCTCTTTCCTTTTGTCAGTACAATGGAAGTGTTTGTTGCAATTCCACTTAGGATCTGCAATTGAGGAATCAATCCAAGTCAATGGATGTCTCTGATTCTGCTTGTGCTTCTCTCCTTAAATCAATACTCTGCTCGGTAAGAGTGGCACTCAACCCTTTGTATGCATAGTACCTATGAGTTTTTTATTTTTAAATCCAACATGAACTAGTTGAAAGACTGATTGGATTAAGGTTATCACATAAACATTTTGGTGGTCAAAATTTAAGGTTACTAGTATTAGACCAGTACAAGTCAGAAGAATACTTACCATGGGACTGCCATTCACCTCCCATCATGGTGGTCAAATTCTCTTTGGACCTAAAGATGGATATTTATATTTTATGATGAGAGATGGGGGAGGCAAAGGTGATCCTTACAACTTTTCACAAAACAAGAGATCTTTGCTTGGAAAGATTTTGAGGCTTGACATAGATACCACACCAAGTAAGTATTGGCATCAAATTTCCCTTCATATCTGAATCGCCAGAACTAAATTGTTATCTGAAGTTTCAATTTTTCAACTTTGCAGGTGCAAAAGCTATCAATGACCTTGGTCCATGAGGAAACTACTCAGTTCCTAAAGATTATCTTTTTTTCAATTTTTCAAATTGATTGGAACAACATATATGCTGTTACGTTTTATCTATGATACTTGTTTCATGAATCATTAACACATGGATTTTGAAGGCAAGACATTGGAAGAGGTACTATATGTTTACAATTTTGCTTTATTATACCTTTTTGTTCTCATTGCATTTTTTTGGTGGAGATAGGGTTTTGAATTTTCTATTAAGTTTTATCTATGATACTCTTTACTGGTGGATCATTTGTATCGGGATAGTTGTGCATATTTTTTTTCCTAACTTTAGCCGGTTATATTGCTATAGAGCAGCAGATGCTAAAAAGTTGGACCAACTGTCATCCTTCCTTCTAGCTTAATGAGAAAACTGCAAATTGAAGGAAAGGAATTAAGATTCTTGAATATTGTAGTCGACTGTATCTGACCTTGTTGAATTCTAACTGTTGTAGGTTATACGATCCTCCATGGTGCTAAGACTAATTTGTACCTTCCTTAGCTGTATTTTTTTGATGTAGTGCGCAAGTAGAAATAATGTAATGAAAAGAAAACCTGAATAGAGGTTAAAATTGATGTAAAAACGAACCTGGAACAATGAAACTAGGGTTGAAGGTTGTAGAACCTCTAAGGCTCTAACAATAATATCCAAGTATAATATGGTTGCTTAATGTATCTAAAAGACTATTTATACTAGAATCACTGCAGCTTTTAGTCCTACCCTTAGATACACATGAGCCTCCTCTAATCCCTAGCAGTGACATGCTAGTCACTTGACCTCTTAATAAACATAAAGAAAAACATATCGAGATAACCAGTTTAGATAAATTCTAGAATGCTCGTGTATCGTCTTTTAAGCCCTTGTGAATAGTTACAAGATCTTTCATAAAATGAGCATTTCCTTCGAAACTTGGATTACCCAAACTGTTTGTCTTAATCATTGTTTCTCTTGCTAGCTCTTACTTGAGACATCTGTATCTTTTCATATTGAAGATTTCTAATTGTAAGAGAAAGTCTTCTTGCAACTTTATTTTTTGTGTAACTTGTCTTCACACATGAGTAATGCATCCTATGCGCATAAATTAATTTCTCATTTTATAATCCTTTGATAGGTTGTTTTTTCATCATTTTTTGCTATTAATTTCTTATTGTCTTTCATAAATAATAGTTTTAAATTTTATTTATTATTTAATATATTGTATTTATCATTTGTTAATAATTGTTTATTGTAGCTTCAAGTGACTCAAACTCACCATCAACACAAACACCCTCTACACAAGATTTGGATTGAGAGCTATGAGATGAACTTGTACCAATGATTTACTATATCTGGTATATTTTGTTTCAAAAATTTAAATGTGACCATCGTATTTTATTTGAGCTTTTGGATTTAGACAATGTGGATTATATTAGTTTTATTACATTTGGAACAGTAGTATTATTGGATTATGATTACATACTTTATTCAAGGTATTACATTTGAGATTCATTGCAAATCTTAGATCAATTATTTACTTTGCAATACTAGTTAACTGGATTTTGCATGAGCAATATTATTTATATTTGATTATTTAAGAAAAATATAAACATTATTTAAATTTAAAGAAATTTGTCAATATTATTGCAACATTAAATATTTTATGACGTATTATTGTCATAGATAACAATAACTTATGTCACTTATAATGTGACAATTTATATATCGTCACCTAAAATTAAATTTTTAACCATCTTTAGTGACATTTAAAAGTTTTTATGACGTTAGTTATATGATAATAAATTGATGTTTCGTCACTTTAAAACAAATTTTAATCTTTTTAGTGACATTTGAGAAGTTTTTTACTAGTATATGTGACGAAAATATGTCACTTATAGTTTGACGATTTAATATTTCGTCACGTAAAATTAAAATTATCACCATCTTTAGTGACATTTGAGAGATTTTTTGACGTTATCTTACTATCATAGGTGACGATAATATGTCACCTAAAGTGTGACGTCACTAATATTTAGAATTTTATCACATATTCTGTGACGTTATTGGTATTTAGTGACGAATATTTGTATTAATTTATGACTTACTCGAACGTCACAAAAAAGTAATCATAACGTGACGTTGTTTACTATCGTCATGTTAGATTCGTGAATAGGTGACGAAATAATAATATCGTCACATTTGACCTTTAGCGACGACGCAAAGGTGACGAACGTTGTGACAACATAATTTTCGTCATAGAAATATATTGGTGACGAAAAATTAATATTTTGTGACATTAGTTTATGCGTCACAAATTGCTAAATTTGTTGTAGTGCGTGTGTCATCCTATGTCCCTTAGCTTACGTCTTTTGTCCCTCGTTTCCAGGCAGTTCACCAACTGCTCCCATCTCACTTTCCTTCCAGTTCGGTTTCACTTCCCCCTCACGTTTCTGCTTGGCTGACATTCCATGTCTTGCTTATACACATTCATTCAGCCTTTGTTAGTTCCCTATCATTTCGGTTCCAGTCCTCCAACATGCTTCACAACTTCCTTGATTGACTGTTGTTTCACCTTATAGCTTTTATATATATATATATATATATATATATATATATTCATATATTCCTCTTGATCTCTACCAGAGTCATGCAATTTCGGTCAGCCCTATTCCCTTTCTATCGATAGCTGTCTCCCTAGTTCCACATTTCCACACTCAGTACTTCAGTCCAATTAATGTTTTCAAACTTTGAGCTACAAATTTTCTACCATTTTACAGTTGTTTCCCATAGTAATTACATATTTTATTCCTTCCCATTCGTTCCAGGCAGCAGGACATTCAATATCCTTAGTCTCAAGTCCTGTCTTTCGGTTTCTTTAACTACATACTCCTTTATTTTCCTTTGGTTAAACCAGTCCTCATCACTGCCACCTTCACGTTCTCCTTTCTTTCTTTACGTCTCCTGCTGCAGTGAACCTTACGGGTTTGGCTCATTGCAAGCCAAACCCCGTGTTTCAGATTTTCTTTTCTATTGCTGCTGCTAATAGCAGCAAACAAGGGTACTCGGGTTTTGCTCCAATGATGCTAAATTTCTTGCTTTCCCTTAAAGTATTCGCATAATCATAAAGATATATATAGACAGGTCCTCGTATATATTTTTAAATGGAGGTCTCGGCCATGTAGAAGCATATGTATATTTATTTATATATACACATATATATATATATATGTATATACATGGATATATATCTATAGATATACATATATGTATGCATATTCCCGTAATCATTTATTCTTAGGGCCGATATATTTTATTTAATTAACTCTTTCAAATCCCACAATACATACAATTTAATTTAAATCATTGATTAAGAGATCAAAATCTTTAATTTCAATGATTACATTGTTATACATGGTTAAAATCAAATACATAAAAATTTTGAGTACTTATATGTTCCTCTCATGGACAAACTAGATTCTACACTGACACCAACAGCTGTATCACAAGACTTGGAACATCTTGAATCGCTCAACACAAATATTGTTCCAACATAGAGTAATAACCCTGAAGCTCCACTAGATCTATTCCCAGCTAAGTCACCTGCAAAACAAACGGGAATTAGGTTTGCTAATCCTATGTTTCATCATTATCGAAAAAACATGAACTTATTATTTTTTTATCAAAGTACGTAACTTCCACTTTTTCTTTTTTTTTTCTTAGGATTTAAGCACCAATCAAGCAAACAATTCAAACGCAACAAACAAGTGGATCCAACAGTTTGAAAAGAAAACTTTTCAGGTAAAAACTTAACTAAACAAATGAAACCAAATATGAATTGCTCATTCATTCTTTCTTACTCGCTATGTACTCAGATCTATTCTGACCAGTCACCTTGCATTTAGCAGCACTCAAAAGGGAGAACAAAAATCAATATCTGTAACCGATCCAAGAGAATAAACAACGATTTATGATGTGCCCTTGAAAAAGCTGAAATCTAGGTACTGCATCTGCTTTCTAACGCACACTGACATTTTACCAACTTTTTACTATTCAATCTATTCGAACCAACTTCTATCCAAAACATCTATTGCCTTGCAATTTTCATAGGCTTGCACCGTTTCTTATGCACAAAATATCGTTAAACTTTTAACCACTTGCATGTATGCCTATGAAAAAAACAAAATAAATTCATAATATCTGGTTTACAACTTATATGGATATGCATTATTGCATAGATCGTAATTAATTTCTTATATGCAAATAATAGCTCTTCATAAACATTGCGTGCACACCTGCATAAACTAAAATATTTCTCCATACATACCTGACCATAAAATTATATTCATTTTGATCTTTTCGAATTCAATTATTGTCATACTCTGTTATTCTACATATTGTTGAATTGTTTTGTCAAATATTGGTTATTTATTGAATAATAAAATGTTCATAAATTATTATCATTCTTTCCATTTTTATCTTGCAGGGGAAAAAAGAAACAAAAGCAAAGAAGCATTTTTGCAATTATGAATGTCCCGTTTGTCTAAATTTTACTCCGACCATGCACGTTCAACATCAATTTTTGTAGCACTAACTTTTAATGAAAGCTAAACATGAGCTAGATGCACATGTTTGACTTATCATCATTTTGCCTTTTTTGTATCCTTTTACTGTTTGATTTTTCGTTTGACGCAGCTGCACTAATATACAAAAAAATTGCTTTATACCTTACTTGCAATTGCGACTTGTAATTAATCTATCATTGTAATCATGCTTGCTTTCTCTTGTAATTCACCTATTTGCTTAATCATTTGATGCAGTATCACTCAGGGATTTAAATTGCGGTCGAGGCCTCGTTTTCGGTTGTGTTGCTTTTATCGCGGTTGCGGATATAACGGAGACCATAGCGGTCATTGCGGCTATCGCGGTCGTGATTTTTTTTAAATTCAAATAACTTCACGTAAAATATATTATTTGCAATTATAATCATAATTAGTCTTATTTATTAATTTTAAAAGTAATTTATGATAATTACTAAACATTTAAGATAATTACTGAACATTTTTTAAAATAATTAATAAATATATACTTACAAAATTATTAATTAATACTAACTTCTTAAAAAATATATTAATTATATTAACTAAAAAATTATACTAAATGAAAAAATTAACTACTAAAAAATTATATTAATTATACTAATTAAAAAAATAACTACTAAAAAATTATATTAATTATACTAATTAAAAAAATTAACTAAAAACAAATTATACTAATTAAAAAAATTATATTAATTTAATTATTAAATTAAATTATCAATGGTGTTTAATTATCATTCTTTTTAGTAAGATAAACTTTTGTATTCCATGCCTTTATTCCCTAATGTGCTCATATCTACTTCCATTTAATCTTTCCCACACATTTGCCATGATCTTTATTATATAAAATTTCCTGCAGCCCACAACTCCCCCCTCCCCCCTCCCTCCAACCCAGTCACACAGTGTCATTTTCTCTGATTTTTGCTTCGATTTCCTTCAGCCGACAGCCCGACACCTTCCCCCTCTCCCTCCAACCCAGTCACTCATTTTCTCTGAACTGAAAATAAATCCGATTAATTGATCAACTTCAACTTCTCATGTCTGTTCAACAGAAAAAAAAGTCGAAGCTATTTTTCCAGAATCGCGAGGGATGAACAGTCGACGTCTTGGTGCTGCGCTTCTGGTCTCTGTCATCCAATTGCTTTCATTTCAGGCCTGGGAAGGCTACAATAAACTTGATCGATCTTGCAGTCATGGTCGGCCTTAGACCTCTTGGCATCAGCCGACACATTCCCCCCCTCTCTCCAACCCAGTTACCCAGTTTCATACCCACCCAGCCGACACTTTCGATTTTCTCTGGTTCACACCCGTTTTTTGATCAAAAGCGGTGGCGGCTGCCGACGAAACCGCTAAATAGCGGCCGCGACTCCGCGTCGCGGCCGCTATTTGGAACCCTGGTATCACTAATGTACAAAAAAGGCCTTTTTTACATTTTATCAGTGACTGTTTCCATTTGATTGTAGATATTGCTAACGCAAAACAATCATGTGTATCAAACATTGAAACGCAAATGCTTTTGATGTGAAAAAAAGATATTATATGAATCATTGCCAAACAATTATTATTGTAGAGTTTTTTATTCTATTCTTCCTCTTCTCGCGTCTTCCCTTTATGAAAACTGAAAAATTGTACAAGTTTTTGACAAAGACAAAAAAAAAAAATACTCATCACTGATATACAGTATGAGCATTTATATCACACACCAATTCTATCAACCTTTCCCATTTACAATACAAAATTATTGACCTTTCTTGTCAACAGCTGAAAAAAAAAAACAACTTTTTGCCTTAACTATAGTTCACCCGAACAATCCATACCTCTTCACCAGATTTTGTACTTCACCCTTTCACTGCACAGCAACCTCCCTCCACGCATGCACAATATGTCTTGTCAACTAATAAACTTTTTGACTCCTGCATGTACCAAGTATTAAACCACTGCCTCTTATTAATAATTTTTATTATATTTATTATTTTTAATTTATAATTACAATTATAAAAAAAACATAAAAATGGTAAACACTTTTTTCTTTTCCTCGTCTTCTTCTATTCTGCGCAGACATAGTAAAACACCATTGACAGTCCGCCATTCCAGTGCTTGCCTAGTTTCTGTAAGCCACTCAATTACAACTCCATTAATAGAAATAATCTGGTAAATGAGCGAGTAATTCTTTGGTTACTACCTGCTGTGTTTCACTGTTGATTATACTTTGCGAAAATCACAGTACATGCTTTTCTCGCCATGATTCATTTGCGATTTTAGACGTTTAGTTCGCTTTGATCAAACTTGCTGCTTTTATCTTGATTCTTATTTCCTTATGTCTGATTCAGACCTCTTTTCTCCTTGTAAAAAAAAAAAAAACAAATCAATGGTTTCAACATCTGAAAAAATATTGATCCTTATTTGTGATGTATATAATCAGTCTCTATAATTATATGTAGCTTATTCTCAAAAAATTCATAAATCAAAATGCAAATTTCTTCTTTTCTTCGTCAAAAACCATGACCTTTAGCCGGCTTCTTGGACTATTCCAATTCAAATTAGAATGTCACAATGGAGAGTTCTGTTTCACAGATGGATGGAACAAATTTGTTGATGCCCATTGTCTATTATGTGAAGATACATTAATATTCACTTTGATTTCAAATATACATTTCAATGTCACTGTTTACACATATGAAGGTTTAATCTTAACCCATAAAGACATCTAAATAAGAACTGGTAAGTATCTTGACCCTTTCAAACTTTTTATTATTTGCTTTTTTCACAACTTATTATCCTGCATAAACACCATTTTGTATAGCTCCGCCCAATGCAACAGCTCAAAATGTGATAGTTGCATCCTCTTCTCAATCTCAGCAACACCAAAGTCGATCTGATGCAACTCGTAATGTAAATACGAACACACCATTTTTTAAAACTACTATGACCAGAACTAACGTTCAAAGCTCTTTCATGCTGGTAAGTTTGATTAACACATTATATATATATATATATATATATATATATATATATATTTATATACCTGATAAATCTTTATTTCATACATATGTTCAGAATAGTTTTATCTATATTTGATCATTATTGTTTTAAAATCTGCTAAAGATCATTTTCCCTTTTATTAGCATGTCTCACGTTCATTTGCAAGTAACTACCTTCCAAAATCATCTGTTGACTTCATCTTCATTGTCCCAGGAAAAGAGCAGACATGAAAAGTTCGTTACCTTTGCACCGATCGAAACAAAACTTTTTTTGCGGGTTAGAAAAAATTGTGACTGATAATGCTATTAATGTTGGACAAACTTGCACTTTTACAATGACTGCCCCAACAACTTTTCAAGTCTTCTTTGCTACAGGTTATATTTCCATTAATCCAACTGGCTATCATCATCATCATATTATTATTATTATTATTATTATTATTATTATTATTATTATTATTACTTATCATAATAATAAATGCTAGACAAAACTACACATGCATATAAAAATATGTACAAAAGAGAACATTTACTTATCCATATAAAAACATGAACAAAAAACAACATTTACTCTCCTTCTTTCTCTTATTTTTGGCTGAAATGGCCTTCATTCTTTCTTATCTCTTACTTGGCCAAAAGTTGACCTCTATCTCTTCTCCCTTTCCTTATCTCTTTTCTTTCTATTTTCTTTTTCCTTTCTTCCCTTTCTTTTCTTCCTAGGCCGACGTCTCTGCTCCCTCTTTTCTTTTTTCTTTTCTTTCTTTGCTCAATATTCTTCTATTGGACGTTTGGTCTTCACCTTTCCTTTTTTTCTCTTTTCTTTGCTTTTCTTTCTTTCTCTTCAGGTTTGCCTTTAGCTGACCACTCCCTCCCCCCTCCAAATGCTTTCTTAGGAAGCTTTGCAAAATGGGTCTCCATATTTCCTAGATCTTCCAAGCCCTCTAATGTGTAATCTCTTGTATTTTACATTTTGAGCATGCTAGAAATAGGTTGAAAACATTTGAGCCCTTGTGATTTTTATTTAATCAAACTATAGCCCAACTTCAGTGGCTCCTATTTAATTTAGTCCTTGAATTCCTAATAATACTAAATTCCTATTCTTTAGTACCAATTTAATTAAATTGGTCCTATGTAAACTCTTAAAATACTTAATTCATTTGATTAATCTATATAATTCACTCAACTATATTCTGTGATTAAAATCATCAAATAAACTTCCATAACTTTAATTCAACTAATTTCCTTCTAATTAATTCACTTTCATTATCTAAGTATAAAAATCTTCATAATCACATTACTTAATTTTTGAAAATTTCTAATAATTCAAATGGATTATTTTTCCAAAAATAATTCTCATGATTTCTTAATTCTCATAATTCTTAATCCTCAATAATTAGAATATTTCCAATAACATATTAAATTACTTTTCAATAGTGGAAAATTCTCGATTGTTACGAGCCATCCCCTTAATTCATTTTGGTCTTTTTTATCATAATCGTCCGTCTTTTCGATAATGTTGGGAGTTGGTTTGTTTTCCTCCTCTATTATTTGTCAAAGCTAAATACGTCTTACCAGGCACTTTAAGTGTCGATATAAATCCATATTGACATATCATATACTTAAACTCTACGAATCAGTTTATATGAGATAATGGTCATAGCCATTGTTGTTCCCTTCCTTTCCTTATGATTATTTCACCCAACTTATTATTTCTCTGCTATTGTTCTTAGCTTATTTGAAATCTCCATTTGTCCTTTGTTCCTGGCCATAATGTGATAAGTAAATGTTTGTCTCCTTTCCTCACTACGGATTTTCATATGTTGAGTGTGCTTATGGATAGAGAAGAGGCAATCACTATCTTTGTCAACAATATTCCCCTTGAAGTGCATTGGAGATAGTTATGGACAATCTTCCAGCAGCATGAGAACGTCTTGAATATCTTCATCCCTAAGAAAAGAAACAAAATGGGAAGACATTAGTTTTGTCGAATTTGTGATATCACAAATACAAAGAGAGCTATTTCTAGATTGGATGAAGCTTGACTGTTGGACCATAAAATTGACACAAATCTAACAAGATATAAAGAGAAAGTGGATTTTGGAAGAAAATCATACCAAGCTAGTATCCACTCTAGAAAGACCTTTATGGTAAAGGAGAAGTTAAGACATGTTGATACATGAGATTGTAAGTCATATATGTGGGCTCTCATGAATGAAGACGAGAATTTTCCAACTAAAAGCTACCATGACACTGCTAACTGTAATATGGACTCCAAAGTTGGCAATAAGAATGTAACTATTAAGTTTTCTCTAGATGATTTAGACTTGCAAAGACTTAACAGAAATGCCATTAGAATTATTAGATTCCCTAACTCCATCAACAGCATCGACAACAAACTTCTTTCTGAAGGTGCCATCTCTAAATACTCAATTACTATTATGGGTGGTAACATGGTTTCGATAACGTTTGAAAGTAGAGAGGAAATGTTAGTAGCTCTTGAAGAGGATTCTAATTGGCTCTTTAATTGTTTTGCCTCTTAACCCATGGAATTCAAAGGATATATATGTCTGTTGTTGTATCTACTAGCATTTATTATTTACATTATTGCTTTTTATATAGAGCTGAAACAAACAAAAAATTCTTAAAATTATGCCGCTACTCCTAACATAATGTCATGTTATGCCATGTCTTCCTAATATTAAGCCATAATAGAAAATATCTCCTAAAGACTTGGTCTATTGACCAATGCTTTAGCAACTACTTAACTAAAGCACTAAGGTACATTACCAACAAATCACCTCCTTGCCTTACTAGCTACAAAGGCCTAATTTGTCTTTTTGCCATCCTTTTCCTTAGCATTTGTGACTTTCTGCCAGATTTTAACATTCTGACCCTCATTTAAGGGCTTCCCATCATTAGGCCCATCAGCATTACTTAGCTTTCCCTTGTTTCTGTCACGCCAACCAAGTCTAAATGGTCGAGAAAGTAAACAAATCTTTCAGGCGGAGACTTTTTGTTGGGGATCTTAATTGTTGCGTGCTGGTGAATCTGGATGTGATGATCGTGGAGAAGGTTGAGCTTTACTTTGTCCAAACTAATACTGTAAGGTAGCCACCAACATTGATTATGCCATTACCGCTATTTTTTCCATTTCAGTAAGCAAAGCAATGACCTCTTTGTACTTTTTCTGAAGCACTTGAGCAACATATCTTTATGCAGTTGCATCTTATTCAGCAAATCTGCAAGCATCTTCTGTTACCATTTGATCTTGCTCCACCCGCGTTAGGACCTGAAGCATCGCATTTTCTTGTTTATGCTTCTCAGAAAGTGTTTTACAAAACTCAACAACTTCTTACTCTAATTGCTCCACCTTAACACTTAATTGGTGTCAGTTATCTTATTAACCATCTCCATCAAAGCCGTCTCTAATTCCTCCTCCATTAAATTCAAAGCAAAGTTTTTTGCTCTTATTTTCACCTTGAATACATCCATGTCTTGTGTGTCTTTGATCAAGCACCATTTGTCTTTAAATATGACTTTGAAACCTTTTTCAATCAACTGGCGGACACTAAACAGGTTCTAGTCAATGTCAGGCACATATAGAACATCATAAATATACTTCAAACCTATTAAGCTTTTTATAGTCACAATTCTTTTCCCTTTGACTGAAAGAAATTCACCATTTCTAATTTTTACTTTAGAGATGATTATTTTATCAAGCTCTTTGAAGAGCTCTTGATCATTGTTCATGTGATTTGTGTAGCCACTGTCAATTAACCAGGAATTGCTTGAGCTGTTGCTTGTTGCAAAACATGTTGCAACAAATAGTTGGTCCTCTTCATATTGCTCAGTAGAAGCTTTTGCCTCTTTATATTGTTGTGACTTGCAAATCCGTTCTAAGTGTCCAATCTTACCACACTTTCTGCACTTGACATCAGGCCTTCACCAACACTTCCTTTGTGGATGATTTGTTTTTTTTGCAATGTGGACAAGCTGGATAAGTTTTATCCTTGTTCTTGTTGTTGTTGCCAGCCTTTTTCTTTTTGTTGTTCTTCTTATCTTTACCTTCTCTAGAGTTTTCTACCTTTGCTTGAAAAACACCCTCCATTGATTATTCTTTCCTTATCATTCTCCTTTGTTCTTGTGCTTGCAAAGTATTTACCAGTTCTGCTAAGGATATGCTTGACAGATCCTTAGATTCTTCTAATGAAGAAATTTGTGACTCATATTTTTCAGGCACAGTTACAAGAATCTTTTGCACAATTCTATCATCAGAGAAGTCCTTACCAAGCAACCTCACCTTATTTACTATGCCCAACAACTTGTCAGAGTACTCTTTGATGGTTTCTGTCTCCTTCATTTTCAGCATTTCAAACTCTCTGTTCAAGATGAGTTCTGCATTTTTTTGGTTTTTTTCATTTCCTTGGCACTCCTTTTTTAGGTAGTCCCAGATACTATTTGTCTATTCCAAATTCATAATTCTTGTAAATATGGTGCTTGAAACAACAGAGAATAGACAGACTTTAGCCTTGGACTTCCATGTCTTCTTCTCTTAGTGAGTCTTCATTTGAGCCACCGTAGGATTTGCTGGCAATGGAGGCACCTCGTAGTCTTTCTCTATAGCTTCCCAAAGATCTAACGCTTCCAAATAGTCTATCATTTTAACAGCCCAAGCTTGTTAGTTTTCACCCTAAAAAAATTGTGGTGAAATTTAGGAGAAATTGGTTTCAGTTTCCATTTTTGAAGGTGATTGTGTTTGTGGTTTTTTGTTTTGTTATATTTTAGGTTTGTGCTTGTATTTACTCAACTCACAAGTTCCTCAAAAAGAAAGCTCTAATAGCCAAATTGTTGTTGTATCTACTAGCATTTGTTATTTACATCATTGCTCTTTATATAGAGCCGAAAAAAAAAAACTTCTTAAAATTATGTCACTTCTCCTAATATAATATCATGTTATGCCACTACTCCTAACATAATGCCATGTTATGCATTGTCTTCCTAATATTAAGTCATAATAAAAAATATCTCTTAAAGACTTGGTCTGTTGACCAAATATTTAACAACTGCTTAACTGAAGTACTAAGACACATTACCAACAATGTCACTCAAAACTTGTTTAGTTGAGATTAACAGGTAGTCCTATGCATGTTTGGGACTATAATTTTTTTTGTTATCATTGGGAATTTGAGGGGAAAGAGCATTTCCTTAGATGATGTTACAACTAGGAAGAAACGATTAGATATTGGTAGAATTCTAATCTCGGTCAAAGAGGACTACTCCATACCTGATGAAGCCAGCGCTTTTATTGATCATGAAATTTTTTCCATTAAATTTTAGTTGAGGAATTCTTTGTTAGCTCTTCTCATTACGGTTTCAAGCCTGGCTGCAAATGCAATGATTTCTCTGTCGAGGCTAATTCGTTCTCAAAGGCGAGCGAGGTCAATTCAAAATGTGTAATGGAAAATGCTATTGAAAATCTTGATGATGAAAAATCTCGAGGTGACGGATGGTTGTCCACAGGCAGTCGTGGAAATGAGAGATACCGTTAACTTTAATGATAGAGTTATTGAATGAAAAACTCAATTAAGGATTTGGAAGAGATTGCCGTTGAAACAGGGAGTATGAATACCAAAATTTTGGGAATACCAAATTATGGTAATAAAGCAGGTGGCTATTTTAGAAGACGTATGCTTGAATGTGAATATTAGTGCTGATTAGTTAAATCTAGAAGGTAGAAAGCTAACTCTTGAAACAACATTAGGTGCAAGCGCTCCAGTTAAACAAGTTATACAGGATGTTAATGAGCAAGCTGGGCTGGAAATTGACTCAATCATGTCTGGAAAAAGTAAATCACAAAACAGTCATTTTCAATTCAAAAAACAAGGGAGCTATAAAATAAGATTTTTGGAAGAGATTGAGGAAGCTCTGAACAAAAAAAAGCAAAGAGGTAGAAAACCTATGAAGGTCCAGTCAAAAGGAGTGAAGAAAAAAGGAGGCAAGTATTTTTACCTGATGGTAATTTTCAAGATCGACCTTGGGTTATAATAGAGGAAGTCCAAGCCACTTGGAATGTGGGAAAAATGCTGTGGTTTTCTAAGAACTGCGAGGATGATATTGTGATTGACAAATTGAAAGATATGATAACTAGGGAACTGGAGCTCCCATAAGTTACGGGTTCTAATTTGTCGATCCAATGCTCTTTTGTGTTAATTATAGTGTGTGGTTCGTGAACATAAAGTAAGCACTTAACTAGGAAAAGTAAGCTTTTGATTATCTTGAGAGTTGTTGAATTATGATCATCTAAACTATGCGAAATAAATTGAGATTGTATGGTACAGATGATTGGAGGGATATGTTTATTAACTGGTTAAGGTTTTCAAAGATGGGTGGTGTTATTCATTTTGGCTGGTCTTTTTGTAGCAGTACCTTATTCACATGATGCATTTTACAGTTGTTGCATCCTGTTTGAGGTTCATCTTCTCTTGACTAAACTAAAGGACTTGTTGATTTTTTGGCTATGTTTGGAGCTATAAGGGCTTATGGGGCAGATTATAATGATATGGGTGTAATGCTTGTTGTTCCTTTTTTATTTTTGTTGATCTGATCAAATACAATATATGTTTGGTTGTAGTGTTGTGACTTAGTTTTTTTCATAGGATCTTTCCTTACAAGATATTGCGGTGGTGATGTAGCTTCATTCTTATTGGCTTGTTTGGGCTCTCTGTACGAAGCTGGCTTTGATGTAAAGGCATTCATGAAGATGATATCTTCCTGATGCCATTTCGTTAATCAATATAATTATTTCCTATCCAAAAATAAAGCTTTAATAAATGTTTTAAAAAATTTAATAAGAGTAACAAATATCATTAAAGTAAAATACAAAACAATTGAATATATACTACAATTTTGTATGATAATCTTAGTGTTTTAAAAACAATCATTTATCATATATATCAAAACTCACTTTGCAAATCGAAATCTCAATATTATTAAAGTTTTAAATACAAATTCTTAAAAAAATTAAAAAATTAAACAGATATAAATAAAGTTTGTACAAAATGATTGAATATAAATTACGGTTTCATATGATAACCGTAATTGTTTAATATTATTTGACACATATCAAAGCTCACTTTGCAAATCATAGTGTTAATCTTATTAAAATTTCTCCTTTACGTGTCATTTTAAAATCTTTCAAACCTCATCTGGTTTAATAAAAAAAAATTTAAACATTTTAATCTTTGAAAACTCTTTTAAATTTCATTTAATTTTCGTTGTTGAGATAACTTTTTTAAATTGTTTCCTCTTTGAGTTTGTACTAAAACCTTTTTTTCATTTCTAGAATTTAATTTCTACTATCTTTTAGTTTTAGAATTAGACAAAAAATATTATTTTATTTACTCTGTCACCTTTTTGTAGATTATTTGAAGAGTATGCATAGTTGCAGATAATATGATACTTAGCTTACTAACCTTATCTGGTTTGGGTGTCGAGAAAACTATTTAAAACAATTTCCACTTTAGGATTATATCAAAACCCCCTTTTATGATTTCTAAGGTTTAATTTCTACTTTTTTTTTAATTAATTTTTGGCTTTGATAAAAAAAATATTATTTGGTTTAATTTCTTAATTTTTTTTTTTTGTGTAGATTATTTGAAAATGATTTTTATTTACATGCCATATGGTTTGTTAGTCTAATTCGGTTTTCGATGTCCAAATTGCTTCCTCTATCAAAACTTTCTTTTCTAATTTCTAAGGTTTAATTTTTTTTTTTTTTCAGTCGTAGATTTTGATTAAAAAATATTTTGAACACTTTTGTCATTTATTTTTTTTGTAAATTATTTCAAGTAGATTTTCATTTGGATGTTATCTGGTAAACAGTGGAACTAATGAGACTTCTATTTCGGAGGTTAGTTTCTTTCGGTAAATTTATTTTTTTTCATATGCTATTAGGGTTACTCATACTTTATCAAGTTCGAAAATATTCTTAATTGTTCTTGGAGTATTTTTTATCGATAACTTTGTATATTTTGTGTTGAAGTTGATGCAAGCTACGGTGCTTACTTGAATCATTTGTGAAGAGTTCTTGTATGCTGGCAGCTCTAATAGCATCTGCATTATTGATAGTCTCTGAAATTACTCAGCAACCAATTGCTAACGTGTTAACACAAATACTGACCTCAATTATTTGCTGGGAGTTCTTGAAGTTGTAAGCTTTATAGTTTTTATTTCATGTACAACATTGATAGTCTCTAAAATGACCTCAGAAACCAATTGTTAGGGTCTTCATGAATACTGACCTCAATCATTTGCGGGGAATTCTTGAGGTTGTAAGCTTGGCAACTTTAATTGCATCTGCAATATTGATGGTCTTAGGAATAATTCTAAAAACCAACTTCAACGAGTTGCAGAAAACATATTGATTGTTGGGGATGAAGGTATAAGGAATACCAAATGTTATGAAAAGGAAGTAATTGTAGCCAAGGTCAATCACCTTGTTACTACCGATGGTAACAAATTACTAGAATTTCTCGCAAAATGTTCATATATTTGATATGCTAAGTTGTAACTTATAAGCAGCAAGCTCATGGCATTTACTTTCTGTTCATGTAACAAGAAAATTTTTGGACTTCTCTTGTATATATAACTGCTTTTGATTGACATTAATAACTATTAATATGATTATAAGACAATATTTATTTAGGACATAAGTAAGGTGGCATGGCTAACAAGCCTATTGGGTATTTAGGTTTAGGTAACATATCCGGTTTCAATAGTCAAATTTAACAACAAAAACAGAATCAAACCCAAGAAGTAAGCCAACCAACTCAGCCAAAAGGCCCAGACAACAAAGAAAAAATTGCGAAGAAGCACACCCAGTGACTTCAAACTACGGAGAGATAGCCATGAACTTTATCAGCTCATACATGAAGAAGAGTGGCACAACCAAACGTTTAGATTCCTTTACAAATGAAATGACAGAAAATAAACCAATGAAAAACTTTTTGAGAGCCACTAGCTTGTTACAAGTTGCTGGCTCTCTAAATCAGCAAAATCAGACGAGAGCCACCAGCCTGTAATACTGCTCAACAAAAACCTTTTGACAACAATACATAGATAGAGAAGACAGTATTAATGAAGATTGAGTTCACATAAGACTCTCTAAATCAGCAAGATTCAGGCTAGAGCCACAAGCTTCTAACGTTTCTGAACAAGAATTTTTCGAAATAAGACAGGTGGAGATGTCGATTTTGTAAGGGAAATGATGATCTTTAGTACAATCAAGATAAATTGAAGATCAGAGCTCAATTAACAAAGCATTGCGAGCTTGAGTACGTAACAAAGGCATGAAAGACTTGATTTCAGATCAGTCATCTATATTTATAATAACTAAAATACAGCCTCATGGGTTCCCCCACAAACCCCACCCCCCCCCCCCCCCCCCAAAAAAAAAAAAAAACAAAAAAAAAAAAAAAAAAACCTTCCATCGGCATACGAAACAACAATCTTACAGCAGAGCTCATGTCAAAATTTCACCTATTTTAAGTTTTGTACTAAGTTAAACAAATAGCTTCATCGTTCTGCCGCATTATATTGTAAAACTTAGTCAAATAACTTGGTCTGTTAACTCAAATGAAGAATCTCACTGAAAACAAAAAACTCGTGGGTAACTTCCAAGCGAAAAAGTAGAGCCATAGGATCAGTTGTGGAGCTTCAATAGAAACAAGTAGTATCTCCAAGGGATCATCGCATTACTGACTCTTTTACATAGGATCTGCTGCCTGAACTGCAAGAGTGAAGATCAAACAATTGATGAGTCGTATCTATTTACCCAAAAGAAGGAGATCTAATCTTTAGCTTAGAAATGTACTGCTGTTACTCACGAGTACTCCAGATGAATATTCATAAATCGACGGTTTTCTTTACTTTGTGATAGTGTTAGAGAGCCTTCAACAATTTGGTCTTGCTCAACCTCTATGGGGTCATAAAGGTATATCAATGTCTGCAAAGTGTGTCCCAAACGTTAAATAGGGTCCATTATAGAATATAACCAGTAGTTTCATGCAAGCAGCCAGACGTGAAAATGACCGAACTCCATAGTTAAAAGTAGATGGGGGAAAGATGCAAACCCCTAGATAAAATAAGGAAGGACACAAACTCCCATCTTGTTTGAAAAAGCCACTTTACCCACTTGACTGTTAAGGGGGTTAGTCACTGCTAACTTAGCATGATCATAATGCCACATCAGCTAATTTTTGTCATATCAGTTTATGCCTTCATTTTTTATTTTTTTTTTTACAATTCAAACGCCTGCCTTAATTTTGAATTTTATCTTCATAATTAAAGTTATAAACTTAAAATAAAACCTCAAATTTCTAAGAACAAAGAAAAAGAAGACGTAAAATATGGAGAAAAAAACCCTAAAATTAAGCTCCTTTTTCCCTTTTTCACCATATACCAAAGAACCCAAAAACCTCTCCATCTCTTCAACTGAAACTTGATGCAGATCTTTCTGTGGTCTCAATTGCATTGGTGAGAGCGCTTTAATTGGAAAGAACTTGTTTTGGAAACAATGGAGTCTACAATAACAACTGGGACTTTAGTTTGAAGAAAACTATGATTGATGATGAAACAATGAAAGCAATAGTTGGATACTGCATATCTTTAGTTTGCATTTTAAATCTGCATACTCCGAGGGTATAAGAAAATGTTAAAGAAGATGCTATTAAGGTACAAAGAGAGCTGTAATCTGCAAAAAAAAGGGGTGAGTTGATACTTGACATGGCATAAGTTATAGATAAGGTTAACAGATTGACTCACTCCTTTAACAGTCAAGGGGGTAAAGTGGTTTTCTCAAACAAGAGAGGGGTTTGTGTCATTTCTTATTTTATCTAAAGGGGTTCACCCAAAAACAAAGTTGGCCATTCAGGCTTTTCTAATGCTCAAACCAATAGCATATTTCTCAACAGAATCAAACAATTCTTGTGGGCAGATATGTCTTTGTCTGCAAACTCAGCATGCACAAATTAATAATTAGTATGATACCTGTTGCCAATGTGTTGGAGGATCCTCGGGTGCTGTTGAGAGTACAAGCGCATCATTGGGATTGGCACGTTTCTTCTTCTGGATACCATCCACAGAATTAACGTTTGATGAGCCAATAAGCGAGGATGGGGCATGATTATTTGTAGGAGAATTTGCTGGCCCGCTGAATTCAACATCAAACCAAAATGCAAATCCATGCAGCGGAGCTGGGAATCAACGAAGTATAAATACTGTGCTTAGAACAAATAAATATAAGAGAAAAATTGCAAAGACCACTGTGTACGTTAAATATGCAACATAAAACAACTGCCTACACAAAATGATGTAAATGGTGTGAAACAATTAAACCAAAAGCTCTTAAACAGTCTCCTCTGGAAGAGAAGATAAATTGATAACATCACTACATGCCATCTCAATTTTAAGGTTTGCACACATATAATGGTAATCCTTAACAAAGCACATGCGCGCACACACACATAAACAGAAGACAGCATATATAAACAAGCACAGATATCAAGGGGAGGTCTTACCTCGCATCATTGACTGGAACTTATATCTCGTTGACACAGATTCCAGCTCATGGAGTTGGATAGCGTAGCAGTCCACATGCTTAACCTGTTAATGATAATAAATTTCAAGAACTTTTGATGGGAAATTCAAGAAATATGTTCCATAAACCATGCCATAGCACATAATTTACACATATAACCTGGACAAATGCTGCTGGTAAGGAAAATGTCTTAAGGCAACAGTCACATGGCATTAATGAGACAAATGCATAAGAAATTGTTATATCATGATTTCAATATATGAAGGAGCCATTACATTGCGACATAGACACCAGTCGTGCACTTGCAACTCATGCCTTGGTGTTCTAAGGATGTTGTAGTTTGATAGGTAAAGATGACATAAATGGTAATGAAAAGCCTAACACTTGGTCAGGAAGATTATTGCAGTGCTGCAGTTTTGAAATGCACCAGAAGGACAAAGATAATATTTAAAAAGAACTAACAGACAGGAACCAAATGTAATAAACCACAACTGAGAAATATATTCGTATTTATGGAAAATAAACTTCAGGCTTTCCAAATGAAAGAATGAGTTGGGAAATCCAAGGAGAGCTAAAGGAAGAGAAAGAGAAGACTCACAACATGTGGCCATGTCAAAACATTCTCCCCAGTTATTGTCTCCACACATGGCTCTTCGAAGGCGCACTGTTTCGCTAACTGCAACATTGCAGACACTGCAAGGGAAAATGAAATCATATTTGCTGTATCATATACAATAAAAACAGAAATAAGCAGAGCTGCAATTTACAAGCAGATTGGTAGAATTTAATTTCACATATATGCATGGAAAAAATTACAAATCTAATTTAGCATCATACTCACTATTAATTCCATAGACATTGCGCCAAAATTCAATGCTGTCATTGTATCTGTCAGGATGTGTGATGGGTGCCATGTATAACTGAAGGCAGTAAAGAGCGAAAATGGACAGTAAATAAATAGATTTTCATCACAAGTACTAATGTACCATATTCGGCAACAGGATAAAACTTTATATGGCTCAAGATTCAAGACATGACTGGAAACCAACTTAATTACAGAGTCAGGCCCAGCTAGTAAAACAAAATTACACTGGACTAGCATAAAGTGAAACCAACCGTTGCATTGGAAGGAAGAATAAGACCTCCACGTTTTAGCCACCGATCTCTAGCAGTAATAACACTTCCCAGCATACTCTGGAAAAAATTAATGAGGATGATCATAATAATACCTACTCAAAATGCAAGGAAAATAAAAGTAAAAAGAATAGAAGGACATAGAGTCAATTGTCTGAATAAAAATATCCAAACCTCAAAGAGTTCCTGGAAATCTCTTAAAAATAATTTAGGATAAGATCATGTGTGGTTTTAACAATCACCTCATACAGAAGCATGTAGCCCATCCACTCTGAAATTATTACATCAACCTCTTCATCAATTTCAACATCCTGTAGAAATTATAATTAGAATAAATTTTCTGTCATTTAAATGGAATCAGAACAGTGTAGAAGGTGTTTAATGGCAGAGATAGATTCCAAGCATAAAAATGCACAAAAAACATTTGCTTCTTCGTTATCTTAAACGACCTGCCTCGTACTTGTAGACTAATGTAGTCCGAATAATGACTGCTTTCTTGTATCCTCAAAAGAAAGAGACAAATAGCAGAAATAACTCAAAATTGTTAATATAAATTAATCCATGAAGTTATACACTTGTCTTCTGAATCAAAGCCAATATGTAAGCTGAAAACTAGCAGACAGTATGATCAGCCAAGCTCCTATACGTGCAAGATTCATCAATTATTATCCTATGATCACCAATACTATGTATGGAGCTCATGTCAACTATGTGGAAGACGTCTAAACTAACCGAATATATCCACAATTGCTACTATAACTGCACAATCATCTACCAATGAGAACATCCAGAAGATGCTACCACAATCAATTCATCCAAGATCCCACAATTGGAGAGAAGAAATTTTGCCTCATTAGTAATAAAATTTAAACACCAACTCTAATGCAAATTCTTAAATGGTCAGCAAAAGCAAAGCACCGCACAAAGGCCCCCATCCTTTTTGCATACAGTGACGCATCTAATTCCACCTAGATTTTTGCTACAGCTATTGTTCCCCGACCTTGACAGTAAATGCAGAAGCAACATACCTAATTCCAGATTTTGTAAACCAATCATTGCAGTTTCATAGATAAAGAAATAACTCTGACTAACTTTAAAAAGTTAAAGAAAGAAATAAATCTAACCCTAGCTTGGCCTACTGGCTGATAGTTTGTTACCCCTCCAATGAAAGCTCAAGTTCCAAGGTTCAACTCCCCTGCCCCCAACCTCATCCAAATGTTAATATATATATATATATATATAGGGGTTTTTTTTTCCTCAAATATGCGAACAGATTAAGACCGTTAAAACATAAACATGGCTATTCTTGCAACCATTTAAGGAACATACACATCAGTAAGCCTGAGGGAAAAAGCCTACCTCAACTCGTCCATGCAATACAATGACCTTTTCAGCTAAGTTATTTGCTTTCACAACTTCATTTGCCTGATTGTAAAAAGCTAAAATTAATCAAATATAGTAGCCAGCTTCATTTCCATACAAGAAAGCCAGTCAAAGAAAGGTCTAGAGAAGTAAAGAACATATATATTTCCGCGCAATCAATAGATAACCCGCTTTCATACTCTAATTGTTGTGCTGAACAGATCTCATAATCTCATTGTTATGATTAAAACAGTGAGAAAACAATAATGGCAATGAGAAAGGAAAAAGTTCTAAATCAGCACTCTCAAAACAGACAGTAGAAATGCCTCAGTAATAAGCTGCTAAGAACTAATGCAACAAAATACCTGCACCGCAATATCACTCGCATCCACTGCATACACCTGATATCATATAATCACTTCAGATATTAGACAGTTTTATTTTAAATGAATCGATCAACATTAAGAACAAGAATATAACTTCGAGGTAGCAAGAGACTTTGAACTTCTAAGAAATTTAATAAAGAATAAAGTTGAAGCTCTATCTACATTTCTTTTGGTCAATAGATAAAAAGAAGCCTATTGTCCTTTTCAATAATAAGTTTTTAAAATTTAAATAAAAGTCAAGCTAAAAAAAATGGAGAAAATTAAAACAGATTAACACAATTCAACTTCTAGCAATTGCCCTCCACATATTAAAGAAAGTAATCTTTAGAAATTAGTTGAAACCAATACTACATGATATGCAGAAAATTGAGATTGAACCAATTTTCAAATAAATGTCCACTTATGCCTCCATTATAAATATGTCAATTATACAATATGCATTTCAAGACATATTACCCGCTTTGCACCAGCTTGAGCACAAAATATTGAAAGAATGCCTGTGCCACATCCAACATCCATCACAACCTATAAGCATAATCACAACCAATAATGAGGAAGAGGAATGAAACAGCTAAATCATTTGCAAAACAGATCTTAAAACATCCAGGGTGTTTGAGAGCCCAGTGCTTTGTATCTATGTTTTCATAAGAGATGGATGCATTTAACTTAGATATGAGATTAAATTAGGTGCAGTATAATGTTCTGAATGGATGAAATGGGAATCTTCACAAAATGCAACCAAGCATGATAATGCTTGCAGAAATGCAGAACTATCCTGATACTATTAGATTTTGAGTAAGAAATAGATCATATTTAATTTTACAACTGAGACTACAACAATGGTATTACTTTGCCTTCAATAAAACTCTGGTGTTGCATGATTGCAGCTCTGTAAGTTTCAGTTCGAACTCGATCCTGTATGCTTCAGAGAAAAAGTAAGATCAGGGAATTGTCATGAATTTATTAATTATACTGGAAAAGCAAAAGGAGATCCAAATTTGCTACTGAGACAGGTTCACAACTTTGTCAAAATTATAAAATTTAACAATAACTGGATAAATTGTTTGGAAGCATATAATTAAAAAACTTTCCTTAAACAACAAACTATAACTAAAAAAATCTACCATTGGAAACAGCTCAAGTCAAGAAATTTTCAATCACCAAATTAAGAACGCAAAGCTTAATTTAGCAGAATAGCCAGTATTAAACTTTTGGACACAAATGCACCATTTTCAACCTTGCTTAAACTAACTCAACACAGAAATGTAGCTAATTAATAATACTATGAAACACACATTTTTAAAACAAAGTCAAGATAAGAGAAAACTCAGACTTGAATTCTCAAGTAAAGCTCTCAGTCTGATTTAGGACCTCGGAAACCCCTACTTCACAATGCCATAAACAATGAAACTTTCTTCTTCTTCTTCAAATTTTTAGTAAATTCAAACGCTTAATACCCAAAAAAACAAAACCCAGAAAGCTAAAAGTAAAAGAAATTCACAAAGTCCCTGAAGAAGTACTAACTTAAAAGAAAAAAAAAACAGTAGAGAACAAATAAGTAGCAAGCAAAAGAGCAAAAAGAAAAAGAAGAAGAAGAAAGACCTTGATCATTTCTTCGTGGATGCCAACGTGGGCATAAGAGTGAAAGTAGGCCATGTCGAAGTCCGTAGAAGGGGGAGGTGTTTTCTGTTCTTGCTGGTTGTTATTTCTGTTATTATTGTGGTGGTGCAAGCCATGAGAGTCACGTGACCTCCGACCTCCCTTCCTCCCTCGAACTCCCCCTCGCCTCTCTCCCGAGCTCTGCTGCGGCTGGTTTTGGAGGTAGCCATTACTGTATTCCGAGCTTCCATACATTTTTTTTCTTTGATAGTTTTGGTTTTGCTTTTTCTGGGATGGAGAGAGCAGGAATTCACCGGCACTGTGAGAGAAGGTGGCCAATGGCAGCGTTTTGGTTGGGATGATGGTTTTTAGTACCGAATGAAAGGAGGGTTAAGGCTGAGGTTACAGGATTAGAGGAAGAGGTGTGTTTGGAAGGGTTGATAATTAAGAGATTAGAGTACACGGCTCCTGTTTTACCCTTCCATTCTGGTCTACTCGCTTTCCGGTCCGCTGATAGGGATTTGGGATGATCAATACTTACAACACAGAATTTTCAAAAATAAAAAAATAAAATTATCCATTTATCCTTTAAAAATAACTGAGAAATTATAATTCTAATAAAATAGTGAAAATAAAATTTTCTTTTTTTTTCGAATAATTTTTTTAAAATGAGGTTTCATGCATTATCATGAAGTGAACACCACGTAACGGGCTTCTAAATACTCCATTAGAATCCTCCATGATATATCTTATTATTAAATACATAATTTAATAATTATATATCTTTAATTTTTTATATAAAATAAAAATAAATGTTTAGTTTTTAATTTTTTTTATAAAATTTTAACGTTTTAAAATAACATGATTAAATCCAAATCAATTATAAATTTTTATAATAAAATAATAAGGTTAAGGATTTAAAAAATTTAAATTTTTTATTTATTTTATTTAATTATATTATTTTAAAAAATTAAGGACTTACTTCATATAGTAAAATAAAATTATACCCTTTTATAATAAAATTAAATATTAAAGATATATTTAACTATTAAACTGTAAATACATTTTAAAAATTTTAAATGTATTTCGATTTTTTTATACCTAATTTTCTACACTTAATCTGGCTAAAATGCAAAGAAGATAGGTGTATAAAAAAAATATTGGTACATTTAAAATCCTTCAATACATCCCATTTTCCAAAAAAAATAAATAATATACTCTATATGCCCCTAAAAAAGTTAGTGAGACACCTCAATTGTCTTTTCATTCATTTCTTTCATTTGGAAGCTTTTAAATACCCATTAAAATGCTCCATACAAGATTTTTTTTTTACAAAAGTATTAATTTTTTAAAATTTTATTTTCAAAAATATTGTACTTAAAACTTAGTTCTCAATGTATAACACTTTCTGATATGCCATCGTCATATCATATTTTATTAATATTTAAAAAACATAAACAGATATCAATTTAAATTGACTCATTAACCTAAAAGAAATAAACTTTTATCTTTTTCTCCTCTGACTTCTTTTTGATATTTCTCCATCTTATTTATTTTTCTATTCTTTTTCCATCTCATTAGTTTTCTCACCTAGCATTTGACAACAGGGATACTTCAATTTTGTTTATCTTTCACTTTTTTTTTTTTTTTACCAGTTTACTGAATTCAATTTTTAATTTAAATTGAAATTTCGTTTGGCTGAGTTTACCTTTTTTTTTTCAATGATTTTATCTAATATGGGTTTTATTTCACAACATCAAATAGTCAAACAATTCCAAAATTTTCATTATTAATTGTTTGAAACAACGAAAAGTAGTGCAAAATGAATACGACTTGACCTTATTATTATCATCATTATCGATAATAATCATCGATCACTGACAAATGCTTCTCTTGCATCTCAGCCGTCCATCTCATTCGCATCAAACTTAATTCCAAGCAGCAATAATAAATTCTAAAACCCTATTTTTTTAGCTTAACGAGGCCAAAACCCTATTTTATCATCCGTAAAACAAATGAAATTAAAAAGAAAACGAGAAAAATAAATTATTTATTTTTTTCATAAACGAGAAAAAAAAAAAAATTGAGGTGGACCCCTCCCCAAGGGAAGGAGAAAACCCTGGCTAAAACCCATACTAAGCCCCGCCTCATTGCTGCAACTCCGACTCTGATTGCCCTTCACGGTCGCGGCCCGGCTCTTTGATTTTGCGTCAAATTCTTACAGCAGAAAGGAAGAGACAAAATGGCGGGCCTTGTACCTCCTGGTATTGCCACGATTCCAGCTGACGCATCCAAGACGGCGCATACGAAAGCTGACGAGAAAACCGATTACATGAATCTCCCATGCCCTATTCCTTATGAAGAGATCCAGCGCGAAGCTCTTAGTTAGTCTTTCCTTCTGATTTATTCTTTTATTTCTTGATTGGTAGCTAACTCTTGAGATAATGAATGAAACCTTTTTTTTTTTTTTTTGAACTTATTTGCTCATTTCTTAATCTCTATTGGCTTATGTGGAATTATATGACTTGGCATTTTGAATAGAGATGGTGAACTTAATTAAGTGGCGGCGCTGCAGATTTACTGTTTGGTTTGGTTGTTAAGCCCCTTTCTTAAAACCCTAGTCTGTTCTGATTAGTGAAAATGAAGGCTTTTTTGTATTTCTCCCGAAGTTGCAAAAGTAGAAACGTAAATATCTCTTTTTTCTAAGAAGAGAGGGGTTTTCATCTTTGACTAATCTTAAGTGCAAATTTTATATAGCAGTTGCTTCTTAGAATTTGGGATAGCAGGATCTTTGGGTTTCATAAATGGACAGTTATATTACTAATGACACACCCATCTTTCAAGATGGCATTATAGTAGCGTGTAAAGCTTGTGGGTGACACGAGTATGGCCTGTGAATTGTAATGTCTGGCAATAAGAGAAAATTTAAGGTTTATTAGGGAATGAATAGCATGTGAGAGTGATATGCTACTAAAGTTGTTAGTGAAAATGTTGTTAAGCTCTTGAGATACGATTAAGCTTTTTTCTGTGAATGTTTGTCACAAGCGCTTTGAGATGTATGTTCAATTTCATGTTTAATATCTTTATGGTATCTCTTTGCTTCAGCATCTTATGCATTATTATTCCCTGTGCTGTGCCTGTCAAAATTTTAAAGAATATCCACTTAATTTGTTTCTTTTGTTTTCCTAATTTTGTTGTAAATCATGTACCTATCTCTACAAGCTTTGAATTCTAGGATACAGAGGAATCCCTCTAAATTAATCGTCCCAACCTGGGCTAATATAAAAATTAATAAACCCCTCTATCATAATAATTAATAATTTGTTTTGAAACCTAATATAAAATTTCAGTCCCGATTGTCTTATAAATTAATAGTTTAATAAAAAATACAAAATATATTACATAATAGTCAAGAACTCTAGCACTTTAAGATGTTAATTTGTAAAAAATACCATATTTAATATTTTCATTTCAAGAAATAAAAAATATATAAAATATATTTGCAAGGAGATTTTTATAAAAAAGGCTATAAAGTTATTAGAGGGTTTAAAAAATGTGAAAATTGAACAGACACGATTTTTAAGACTAACAATTTACTATGTAAAATCCTTTAAATTAATAACCACTCTAAATTAATACTCAATGTTGGGTCCCAACTCCCAAGAGTATTAATTTAGAGGGGAAGAGATATTATGTAGAAAAATGAATGACCTAAAGTAGTGGTTAAGGTCTGTTATTTTTCATGAAAAGTTAATGTTTATTTTGTACATGTCTTGCAGTGTCTCTGAAGCCAGAAACTTTTGAAGGATTGCGATTTGATTTCACGAAAGGACTAAATCAGAAATTCTCACTCAGTCACAGGTGTCTTCATCTTCTTTGACTCTTCGAGATATTTGTTGTTATTATTATGATTTTCTTCTGTATTTTTCTATATTAATTAATAATGATATCTATGCATTCCCATTCTTCTCTTAGCGTGTTTATGGGCCCAACAGAAATTCCTTCTCAATCTGCTGAATCCATTAAAATTCCTACCGCTCACTATGAATTTGGTGCCAATTTTATTGACCCAAATGTAGGTGGCTTCTCTCTCTAAATTTACTCTTCCGGTATCATCTTATGTCCTCCTAAATTATTTTATTTTCCTATATCTAATAGTGGGATCAATTATGGGGTTTCCACAGTTGATGCTTATTGGGAGGGTACTGACTGACGGTAGGCTCAATGCTAGAGTGAAATGGGATTTGACTGACAATCTTACTATGAAGGCTAATGCCCAGGTAATAGTGTTTTCATTTATTCTTTGAGGTTTGGTTTTCTCATTGCAGGTAGAATATATAGTTTTCCGTATGTAAGCTAGTAGATAACTTTATCATTTTCATGTTCCAGCTCACAAATGAGCCTCATATGTCGCATGGCATGGTCAACTTTGATTACAAGGTCAGTCACTCTTAAACTAAATTATATCTTGGTTGGTTGGCTTTGGTCTGTGCCTGTATTTTTGTTCGTGTTATTGTGAGTGTAATATCTCATATTCTTTTTTTTTTTTAAATTTTTATTCATCATCTTGGGAGCTAATTTTTTATGCTTGTAAGCAAATTTGTGTGGTGGCTTGCTGCCATAATTTGAGCTGGTGTTTTATCTTTTGACATTTTTCGTTTCCTTGCACAGGGCAAAGACTACAGGTCTCAGTTTCAAATGGGAAATGGTGCTTTATTTGGAGCTAGTTATATCCAGGTAAATCGTACGGAGCCACATTATATCTGTTGAACTGATCTGAAATATGCGGAGCTCAGTGTAATATCAAGTTACTGGATGATCCTGTGATGTAGAAAAATGACTTGTACTATACCTAGATGCAAAAAAATGTGGACTATGCGATATCTCTGTGCATTGCAAATCCTGAGATGCATGCTTGCAAAAAATTAACCTAAAGATAGAATTATATCAGCTAGTTAAACTAACCACAGATGATACCTTCCCAAAAGGATTACTCACAATTGTGTTGTCAAGTGACTATAACAATAGTAATATCCCGCTAGAGTTTTTCCTAATGTTTTCGATTATGTGTCTGTTACTGTGTTACCCTCGAATCATGCTGTGGGACTAGGATCACTCATCACAGTCAGTCGACAAATGCTTTTTCTTGAAGAATACTTATAAGAGCATCATAATGCAAGCTTTCACATCTGTTGTTTATGTAGATGTTTTTTCTGTTTATCTTCATATGATTTATCTTCCTTGTTAAAATAAGAAATACCTATCTTCCTTGTTTAAATAAGAAATACTATATGATACATATTTTGATAGTGATGAAAGCAACGTCGATTTATTGTGCCAAAGGACACATGCGTTTTGCATTTTCTTGCTGTTTTAGAGAGGCGTTGCAAAGCATTCATCATCAATCTTCTTGTGAATCCACTACTTCTGTAATTATGATTTTGTTGTTATTAATATACTGAATCTATTCCATATTTGTGCAGAGTGTTACACCACATTTATCCTTGGGCGGGGAAGTATTTTGGGCTGGTCAGCACCGAAAGTCGGGCATTGGTTATGCTGGCCGATATGAAACAGATAAGATGGTAATTAAGCCTGGTTTCTTCCTTTATAATTGGCTTTCCAACATTTATTTTTGCAATCGTAAATGGGTTCTGTTTGTTACTTCGAAATATGTTTCTAAACCAGTTATAATAGTAGGGTTTTCATTTAGATCCCTAACCAAAATACTGAATATGGTTGCCAAGTTCTGAAATCAGGATGTCCTTTCTTTTCAATGACTTGCAACATTTCCAAAGTATAGAAGTGGTGGGCCTAGTCATTGGAATCTAGGACATGGTTTGATGCTGTCTTTCTGAAGGTAAAACTGATTGACAATTCAAAACTAGTTAATTCAAAGACTAAAGTTAGGCGCATTCTGAACTTGTCTCGCCTGTGTTATAGACCCATGAAAAACTCTCACTTCAGTATTTAAACTACTGTTCATGAAGTTTCTAGATTTTCCGAAGTACTGTTCCTCTCATCCCTGGATATTTGACGGCAATGCTTCTTCTAAGCTGCCTTTTAATCCATAAAATCTTCCCCGCCATTTTTTCACCTTACCCCTGCAACAATGAACTTCTTGTAGGCATAGAATTCAAATGTTATCCATGAAATATTCTCTGTTTGCTTTATGCGCATATGACCAACCTATGCACTCTCTGCCTTCAGGTTGCCACAGGGCAAGTTGCAAGTACTGGAATGGTTGCTTTGAGCTATGTTCAGAAGGTATCTGAGAAGGTAAGAACTTTTCCTCCAAATAAGAGTGCAATTTGTTTCATTGTCACTCTGACACAGATTTTATTTCTATCAAGGTGTCTCTCGCGTCAGACTTCATGTATAACTACTTGTCAAGAGATGCAACAGCAAGTGTTGGCTATGATTACATCCTTAGACAGGTAAGCTTTGGGTTGCTGGATTTTCAATATTAATGCGTATTGATTATTTTCATCTCTATAGACGTAAGAATTTTTTTTTTTTGGGTGAAACGACGTTAGAATTTAGTATTTATATTGTAATACTCATGCATATTGCCTTCTCAATATCATCAAAAAGGAACTTTGTAACATTGTCTTTTCTTTCCTCTGAGAAGGGAGGGGTGAATTTTAAACACGATAGACCTCTTACTTGCAGTTAATGAATATTAATGGAGTTAAAATAAAGGGAGTAGTAGATCTAGGACAGCAGGAGGTAACATGATCAACTACAACGAGTAATTCGTAAGACATCTAAGGAAGCAAGGCTAATTTTTAAGAAAGTCTTTTGTTATTAAGTTTTTTGATGTCAGTGTAGATTTGCATAGAGTTTGTATTCCAACAAAATTGTTCTAGTAAGTAATAGAATGGATCTAACTGGATCATCATTTTGTCATGTTTTCAGTGTCGGTTGAGGGGAAAGATTGATTCAAATGGATGCACAGCTGCTTATTTGGAAGAGCGGTTAAATATGGGCCTAAATTTTATTCTCTCTGCGGAGGTAGGATAATTCTTCTAAGAAAGAGATTTGCAATTATAAGCATAGAGAAGCTTGTTTAGTTGTTTTGTTATTGCTTGTGAATGTAATTCCTATAATCCTTTATGTTTAACATTTTTCTTATTTTCACTTGATTAATCAAGCTGTCGAAATTCGTGTTTGTTGACAATTTTTGCTGGATTTATGTTTCGCAGATAGATCATAAGAAGAAAGACTACAAATTTGGATTTGGATTGACTGTAGGGTGATTCAATTCCACATAAAAGCAGTTCAAAGAAGTTTGTTCAATCACCATTTAGCATCTAGTTGAAGATTAAAGAATTGAATTTGTACTCTGAAACTGATTTTATTGGCGGGGCAGCAGGAGGAGCTGCTAGAGCAATTTTAACAGTTGGTATCAATTTGGCCGGTTTAAGGCTTCCCGTTAGAGCTGTAGCTGTAGCATTTGTTAAAAATTAATGCAATTCGAGATGTCTGTTACTCTTTTATTCAAAATCCAAGCAGCTCCATGGATCATGCTTCCCCCCTTGCGTGTTTGAGACTGGGACTGGATAGGATGATGGCATAAAAGCTACTACATAAAACATTGAAATTTTCCTTGTTTTGGAGCATCAAATACCCTTGCTGAGAAATAAATTAAGCAAGCCATATTATTGTTAACGTTTGGTCATCTCTTTTTTAAATATATAATTATTTTAATTATTAATTTACCATCTTATTTTTATTATTTTTAAAATATTTATAAAATTTCTCAGTTGAATTGGAAAAGTAAATCGGAATTTTTTTTTTTTATATGATAAAAGAGGGTAATTTATTGAAATTTTGTCAAAAACAACCAATCGTCACCACCACCAACAAAACCACACGAAGAACAAAAAGAAGAGGGGAAAAGGGAGCGAAAATCGAAGGTTGTTTTTGTGCATTATTGTTGTGCATGATGCTGAAGAAGAATTGACGGGTGTGCTGAGTGATGATCTCAGCGCTCAACGTCTAATCCTCCCCCTGCTCGTTATAGCATCAATGAAGTTCAGATCAATCTCAAACACTCCAACTGCGAAGTTGTCACGCCTCAAAAAATGCGACACGTACTTTAATTTATGTAAAACGTGAAATCTTGAGTTAGATTTTTTTTCTTCAGTGTCTATCAAACCCAATGAAGTTAAAATCTTAAAGTTATTGATTTAAAGATTCCCAGTTTAAGGCTATTTGTCTAAGGCCACAATCTAACTAGGTTCCTTTCTTATTATGTACCAATAAAAATTTCAACGGAATCTCCCCTTGTATTTTCTTATACCCCATGTATAGAAAACTCATTTCAATTCAACAATTTATTTCCCATAGCAGATAATCATCAAACCTCAGAACAATCCTTCAGTTATATCAATATCAACTTAAAAAAATATTCAGAGTAAGAATGGATGGAAAATATAAGAGTTAACTCTTTAGTAATGTTGCCCAGCATCATAATAGGTATTAGTAACGGCCAACTCCACCAAGTTATTTATTTACATCCCAATTTATACATGTTATGCATCGTGAACTCATATGCATGCACTAAGCATTTACAACATGCTACACTGCCAATAATGTGGTCTAAAAATGAAACATGCATAATAGAACTTATGCCAATTGATGGTACAATGCCTGTGAAATCTTTTACACGAACTTTTTGACTAAATTAGCTTCAACCTGAAATTATTGAATTTAGTGAGCGAGAGCTCAGTAAATTACTTGTATAAAAGTAGAGTTAGGCTCATACTGTTCTAATGCAATGCATGTTTACCCATGCCATGACAAAATTTTAATATGCATTATCTTAATGGTAGTGAACATCAACGTAATTATACCAAAACTATGCTTAAAACAACAAAGAGGAAAATGAGCAGTATGATACTTTGAATTGAGGCAGTTTAGGAGTCGTTTAGAAGGGTATCTTAGGATACCTTATTATCCTCGTCTACCTTGACAACCTATCGAACTGTAATATGAGCAAACCTTTATGTAACATCAAAGCATCATTCTCTTATCCTCGGATTCATAGTTTACGAATCCCATTATCATATCTTGGAATACCATCATATTCCTCATCATAACATCAAAATCAATATCTTAATCTTCATCATCATCATCATCTATGAAAGTTAGCATTCTAATCATTATGGCTCACAACATAAAGATAATATTATTCGTGCCTTATTGGCACCACCATCATAATACTTTCGAGTTTATTAACCACAAAGTACTCATTAACTTCTCTCACCAACATTATGATCATGTTCATCATCTTGTCACACAAACATCATTATTCTCATAAGCATGTTCGTAACATCGATATACATCGGGATTATACTTAGAGCATCATTATACTCATCAACAGGGTTTATAAGCATCAAACATTATCATCATAGTTTATAAACCACATTTCATGATAACCTCACGTAATATAGATAACATAATCATCATGACCATCTCACGTATCATTATCGTAATCATAATCATGTTTCAGCCATATTTTTATCTCTAGACTCATCTGAACGCTTTATACACAAGGTCATCTCATGACATTGAAAATTTAGTGATAGTATGAGGTTTTAATCACATGCACAAAGCATAATCATACTAAAAACATACATAAAACACATAGCCCGAGGCTGCATAAAACAACGCTTAATGAGATAAAAATCGTATTGTATTATGTATGTCAAATCACATAATCTGAGCACAATATCCTATACAAAAACTCATTTCAACACTCATTTCATGCTATAAAATGCATTGTGTACAAGATTTTGAAACATGTCATCATAATGGGGTTTTGAAACATCATCATATCATCATACAGTTCAAAACCAAATAGGTGCACAAATAGTAAAATACAATCATCATATATGGCATATTCATCAAGAGTAATCACAGATCTATACGCTCAATGATAGCTAGTCGTGAAAAATATCATCTCACCCTGGATAGGGGTGACTAACCTATGGTCATAGGTAGACTTGGCAATCCGTGTCTTCATGTCATGACACGACACGACATGAATTAAAACACGACACAAATTTATGAAATACAAACACGACACGAATTATAAAACGTGTCTGAAATGTAAACACGAACACGACATGTATTTTATACGTGTGACACGTGGCACGACACAGTTGACACATTATAATTATCCATGTCACACGGCACGATACGACACGATAAACACGAAAAAAAATAACTGACACGATTTAACACGACACGAAAAGACACAATACGAATGACACGGTTAAAAATAAAACATAATCAAAAATGAAAAAAATCATAATATATACTGATTTACAGCAATAATTTAATTTAAACTCTTATTATTATTATTATTATTATTATTATTATTATTATTGTACAACTCATTTAAAAAAAGTTTTATTATTAATTTTCAACCTCGGTAAATGCTTAGAAAAAAACTTTTTTTGTCAAGGTTCAACTCCTCCAACAAGTATATATTATTTTTGTGTCTTACATGTGTATCGTGTATTCGTGTGACACGGTTTCTTCAACGTGTTTCTCGTGTCGTGTACGTATTAACCATGTATTCGTGTGATACTATTTAAAAAAACATGTTTCTGTGTCTTATACGTATTACTGTGAAGGGAAGAATGTAATATTAAATTGATTGTATAATACTGTTTTGAAGGTTTTATTACGTACGTAATTGACATGGATAAGGCACAACCATAATTGATTGACATCCCTATGATTAGGGAGTTTCCAGATGTCTTTCTGGATGACTTATCAAGATTGCCACCAAATAGAGAGATTGAATTTTATATTGATTTGGTGTCTGATAATGAGCTGATATCCAAACCACCGTACATAATTGTCACAACTCAAATTATCTAAAATCACTACAAATTTTTCGTTTTTCGATTATTATTTAATTTTTACCTTTCTCTCATTGTGACCATCTTACCAAACAGTTGGGCTATGATTCGGTGTTAGTCACCTCTCACCTATCTACCATTCCATTTTCATAATTACATTCACATATCAGAGTTTATTATCTTTTGCCTTTAACTAAATACATACACAATGGTATTTACATAACCTTACATCCCCGACATCATATCCGTTTACAGTACTGTGCATTACATATTTAGATACAAAACTATACAAATGTATCTGTCTCTCGATGGGAAGCAGTGGATACCAAGAATGCAAGTCCTCAGCCACTCACTAACTACTGGAGTGCTCTGAAAAGATGAAAAAATAAGGGGGTGAGCAAACCACACACTCAGTAAGGTAATTATGCAAGTAAGTAGATAGCTCCACTATCTACATGCTCATAATGCCATGCCCTTAAAATCCATTTCTTTTCATTAAAATCTCAAGCACAAAATCATGTATTTTATCAATGACTTAGTTTATAAAACTATTCGTGCATATATAAATCATATTACTTATGCATCAATGACATTTTATGTGACATCATTAAATCATACTTAGCATGAGGTAAATCAAGATCATGCCATGTAAAATAAATCATGAGAAACAATTCTTTTCATGAATTTATGATTAAAGCATGGGAATTCATCATGCTACTGCATTTAAATCATTTCATTAAAACTGCAGTATAAACTAACCCTTCCGGGTCAATCGTCTCATAAAACAATTCATTAAAATTCATTATAAAACTTCGGTTATAAAACCACCCTTCTTTCAGGGTCACATATCATAAAATCCTCTAAAACATATATTAGCATAGTAGAAAATCATAAAATCGGGGGCCTGACCTTTCCCTCGGGTCTACCCTGGTCTATCGAGACCACAAGTTATATCATGTGAGACATGTAGGTGACTATATCGGTAACAACGAGGACTATGGCCATAACCTATTGATCCCTGGCAACACAGTACCTAGTGTGCGGGGTATCACACTGAAACGGGAGGTAGGTCGGTCCTACCCGTTAGAACAGCATAACATCAGGATTGCGAGGGCAAGCTTACTGCCTCGTGGCTAATGCCACTCCACTCCAACAATCCCCACGGTACAACGTACTCCGCGTGACATACACGGTACAATGTACTCCGTAAACTTAAGCTCAGTCAGGGGTGCCTGCAATAGGTCTTATCCACCCATACCATCTCTGTCTCAATATGCATGTGTGAGTATATCATCTCACTGTGACACACAGTCTATAGGAGGCTCCAACACGGCTATATGCATGTCATATAAATTCCTATGCGAGCAAAACTCTAGTACGGCTCCATGCATATTCATGATATCAGAAAATCTCGTGCGAGCGAAGCTCTAGCACGGTTTCATAAAAAAATCAATAAAATCTGAATACAAGTAGCACTCCAGTACGACTTTAAAATGAGTTATAAATTCATATAAAACTTCGTGCGAGCAAGCTCCAGCACGGTGTTATGCATCAATAAATCAAGTCTCGTGCCAGTTACACTCCAGCACGGCTTTTATGCAATTATTATATCAAAACAGGATGCGAACTAAGTTCCAGCACCTCTCATGCATGTCAAATCATTAAAATTAGTGCGAGCAATAGCTCCAGCACCATTTTATGCATATCACGTTAAAACAGTCAAAACCATCAAAACAGTCAAAACAGGGTGCGAGCTAGGCTCCAGCACCTCTCATGCATTTCACAATAATAAAAATCAGTGCAAGCAACCGCTCTAGCACATTTCATGTATATGATGTCACACAAGTCAGTGCGAGCAACCGCTCAAGCACGTTTATGCACACTCACAAACTCAGATATAGTGCGAGCTATGCGCCAGCACTATCTGCTTCCATATAAACTTGATAGTTGGCCCATTTTCGAAATAATTTTCATTTAAATCTTAATAACACTTACGTAGTGTTATATTGTGAAATTTATGCAAATATGCACCTCTCATGCATTTCACAATAATAAAAATCAGTGCGAGCAACCGCTCTAGCACATTTCATGCATATGATGTCACACAAGTCATGCGAGCAACCGCTCAAGCACGTTTTATGCACACTCACAAACTCAGATATAGTGCGAGCTATGCGCCAGCACTATCTGTTTCCATATAAGCTTGATAGTTGGCCCATTTTCCAAATAATTTTCATTTAAATCTTAATAACACTTACGTAGTGTTATATTGTGAAATTTATGCAAATACTGGTCAATTTATCGATTTGCTTTGCTTAAAAACCAAGAAAATTCCTTAAATCAGAAATTACTTAAATCATGCATGTCATGCTTTCACCATCCTTAGGTGAATTTTCCCTCACTAGGGGTAATATAGTCTTTTACCTTTTTTCGAGTCCTTAAAATCTTTAATTTTATTTCTAGGACTTTTATACATATTCAGTGTATACAAAAGATATTAAAATACGCGTAGCTACCTCTAGCTACTCACACAATTCCCTTACCTTATTTTTTGTATAGTCTGACATTTCCACTGATGTTTCGTCACGCAGTCCGATTTACTCCGAATCCAATCTCCGAAACTGCGGATAAATATTCATCAGATCAAATACAATATCATTAATTGTATTTCATATTTTGTGGACCTAATTTAAGTCATTGGACCTGTTTACCCATATTGGGCCCGATAGCACCATAATGAGCCTTAATCGGCCTTAAGCTCGTTTTTCACTTACTATTCACATCATCGAGGCCTATTGGGCTCATTGGGCCCACCAATATTTATTGAGCCTTATTTTAAATTTTCGGATAGCTCAATTAATTATTTACGACAATTTATTTCTAATTCCAGAATTTAATTCATTTCATGTGAAAATTAAATCCGTAATTTATGCGGTAAATTTTAACACGCATAACGATTCAAAATTATCGTAAATAAGGGTTACTTACCCGTGATTCCATGATAGTATGCAAATCGAGGTTGTCTCGAGCTCTCGGTTGACGTCAATTGTTGCGCTACACAATTTAATATTTTTTGGGTAAATTTTCAGTCGGATATTAATCAAATTAAATATTTCAAAATTTAAACAGTCAATTTCGACCACTTACCGACTTACCCGTAGCTCGATTGCAACACTGAAATTTTTTTCCAATTTTTTCTCTTTTTCTTTCCTTTTTCTTTCCTTTTTTTCTTCTTTTTTTCTTTTCTTTTTTGCTGAACCGGTCTGGTCCGGTTCAGCGCAAAAGCTTCTTCACTGAACCGTCGACCAGTTCAGGGCTCTTTTGGTCGTGCCAGCGTCGTCCGGCAGGTTCCCGACGTGCCATTATCGTCGTTCGACGTGTCTCGACTTGGGGAACACTCGGCTGGCCTCGATCGGGACCAATCACTGCCGGTGGTCGTCGGATTCCCTCTTTTCCTGCGTTGCTTTTCCTCTTCGATTCGTCAGCGTACGACGTCGGTGGAGCGCGTTGTCGGTGCCGATGAGTGCGCGTCGACGTCCTCTCCCTTTTTCGGCCGCTTGCCTGGCCGTGGGGTCGTCGGTGCTCGCCATCCGGTGGATTCCTCTTTCGTCAGCTTGTGTCGGTTTGCTCGGTTCCATTTCTCTTCAATTCCTCTCTCCCCGTGTTTTCAATCCAATCTTCTATTATTTTTTTATTTTTTTATTTTTTTTATAATAGATTTTTATTATTATTCTATTCAATTAAATATTATTATTTTTGCCAAAATATCTAAAAAAATTTATTTTTAATTCATTTAATCAATAAATGAATTTCTCGGTATTATTTCGTCTTTTCGTTATATTTTTTCAATAATTTCAGGATAATTTTTCGATGTGAAATTTTCGGTTAATTCCAATAAATTCATATCTTGATCAATTTAACCCGAAATTTAATTATTTCTTCGTTATTGATCAAGATTTCTCAATTCCATATTTTTAATTAAATTTTCTTGTCCAATTAATACCGAGTTTCGATCTTTTAACCGTTTTGCCCTTCACGTGTTCGGGAATACCCTTTCAATCCTTTTGCATTTTTCATTTCGTGTTTTGAATAAAATCGGATCTTACAATCTCCCCCACTTAAGAAATTTGGTCCTCTAAATCAGAACCAAGTCAAATGGGTTCATAAGTAACTTCGAGTACGTTTATCGCATCATACTCTTTAATTCTCATAGGACTTTTTTCGAAGTGTAATACTACCCAAGGACTTTGACTAGGGAGATCATCTTAAACCTCAACATTTTCTCCTTCCGTCTAATACCCGAATCGATTTTTCAACATACGTTATATTTTCATTGAGCTAAGCTGTTGGAGCTCATATCCGATCACATATGATATGTCCGGATTGTATTTTCGAAGCATCAAAAGATAGGACACATTGTGGATGCCTGTTTATTCAAGTGGTAACGCCAACCTACAGGCCTTATCTCCCACTTTGTCCAATCTCTCAAGGGATTCAATCTAACGAAGCTCTATTTGTATTCTTTCCAAATCTCGTTATGTCCTTATGCTATGTCCTAAGGGCATGTAACTTCCAACAATACTAATTCACCCTTGGTGAATTCCAATGGTTTTGTGTCTCTTGTCAGCATAGCTTTTCTGTCTGCTCTGAGGTGTTCTTAATCTCTCACAAATCAACTGAACATCCTCAGAGGTTTATCTTACCAATTCGGGAATAATTCTCTATCTGTCACCCACTTTTCTTATCCAAGTCAGGAAATAACTCCCTACGGCCATATAATGCCTTATAAAATGTCATCTCGATACTCAAGTGACAACTGTCATTATTGGCGAATTCGATTTGTAACAACTGATCATCCCAGGAGCTTATAAAATCAATGGCACACACTATCATCATATCCTCCAGAACCTGTACAGTCCTCTCTGACTGACCATCTGTCTGAGGACAGAAAACTGTGCTAACACTCAGTCGGGTTCCTATAGCTTTCAAAAACAATATTTCCAGAAGTGGAAGTGAAGCGAGAATCCCTATTTGATATCAAGCTCCCTGGAACGCTATATAATGTTTTATAATTTTTCGTACACATAAATCTGCCTACACACTCAGAATATCTGAGGATTTCCATAATCAAAAGGTGGATAGACTTAGTCAATCTATCGACTATCACTCAGATAGCCTCATGATTTATCCGGGTCCTTTGTAACCCATCACGAAATTCATGGCAACTTGTTCTCTTTTTTGTGTCAATATAAGTAGAGATTGCAATAACTCTGCTGACTTCTCGTACTCGACCTTAATCTGCTGACATATGAAACACTTTTCCACAATCTCTACAATGTCTCTTTTTTTCATATCTGACCACCAATACCTTTTTCAGAGATTCCGATATATTTATTACGTCCCGAATGCACTGTATATTCCGAAGAGTGAGCTTTTGACAATAACACTATCTTAGCAACTATGGTCATGGGGAGCACTTATACTGTCTCTGAACCTTTGTAAGTCATCATCACTCACTGTGAACTCTGTCAGTATACCTTTCTGAATCTGACCCACACTATCGACACCATGCCGATCATCACGCTAAGCCTGACAAATCTGGTCACTCAAATCTGGTTCTAACCTCAGGCTAGCTGTCACAAAATCACCGTCATCATCAGAAGGGATCACATTACTATTAAGGCTCACAACTACTCTAGCAGCTCATGCTCCCTGACCATCATATATGATATCATCCCGAGGCGCTTTCTGTTCAAGGCATCAACCATTACATTAGCCTTTCCTGGGTGGTACAATGTTCATAATCATAATCCTTAGAAGCTCTAACCATCTTGGTTATCTCATATTCTACTCTTTTTGTGAAAACAGATACTCGGGGCTTTTATAATCAGTGCATACCCGAAATTTTTTACCATTTAAGTGGTGGCACCATACTTTTAGTGTAAACGCTATGGCTGCTAACTCTAAATCATGGGGCGGATAGTTTCTTTCATGGTTCTTGAACTATCTGGATCCATAAACGACTATCTTCCCATTTTACATCAATACACAGCCCAATCCTTATTTTGAGGTATCCATACACACTGAAACCTCTTGAGCTGTTGGTTATGGTGAGAATAATTACAGTGGTCAGTTTATTACTTCAATCTACCAAAACTCACGAAAGCCATACTTATCATCCCACCGGCATGCAATCTTTTTCGAACAAGATGTGTCAATTGAGCAGCCCATTTCGAGAAACTCTCAATAACTCGTCTGTAAGACAATTTCTTATTGCTACTCATGCTCTTCCCTGGACTTCGAATACATCAAAATATCATCGTTAAAGATGACAACCAATCGGTCCAAGTAAGGTTTAAATACCTCATCGTAGTTGAGTTCCACTAAATATTTCAATCACCCATATCCTTGACCTATGTACGCATAAACGTATAATGTCATTTCGAAATCGCTTCCACTCAAGATACTAACCCACGTCATTTCTTTTTTCTTATATTAACGGCTTTTATAAAATTTTAATTTTTTTAAACCTTCATGATTAATCGAATTCTATATTTCTTTATCGTACCAGCAAAGGTACCCAAATTTTAAATGTATATATTAAGACTGTCGATTTCAATTTATAGGTTATATGTGCGTTTCTAGACGCTGTCAAGTCTTCAGGTGGGGAGGTATTTTGAAATACCTTTATTAACCCTCAGACTTGATCACATAGACTGGTTATGGATATATCCTCCTTTTATCCTTGACTGCAATTCATATTCACTACATATCGCTTAATCCAAATTACTTTACATATCAAAGATATTCTTACCTTGCATACGCCTCTTATTCCAATATATCTCGTATTCAGGATCTATCACATTTCAAAGCTTATCTCCTTTCATATATCACTTATAACAAACTCTTTCATTACTTGTTAAAGCTTACAGTATACTTTTCAGGGGTGAAAACATCACTATCTTAGTATAGCAATCTAAACATCATAGTTTGCAGTCGAATCAATCTATTCTTAAATATTACATCAAAATTATTCATATTCCATTGAATAAAATCGACTGACATATCCTTTTTCCCCCGTTTTCAACTTAAAATCCCTATACCCATATTCAGTTAGTGAAAATCAACTAACTATCATCATCTTGCCTAAGGGTACAGGCTTCACATCTTTTCCTAGCTTATAAACAACTGAAGGCGGTATGAATAAATGTGTGGCACCAGGATCAATTAAAATAATTACTTCATTATTTACAACCAGTGTGGTATCTTCCACCACATCAGATGAAACACCAGCAGTGTCCTGGTCCAAGGCATACACTCGCCCTCGTCCAACATCTTATTTCCGTGGTAACTACCACATATTCTACATTATTCCGTATCAGGTCGGGGTCCTCCAATCACAATACCATTCAAAAGTACTGCATTTGGATACATTGGAGCCTTACCAATCATCTTACCTCGTGACTCAACAGCTCTAAGCTTTTACCAAACTACCTTTTTCCCGTTTTGACATCCTGTCATTCTCTATTCTCTTTTTGTCTCAATTTCGGCCCTTACTACCTTTCTCAATCTCAGAGGCATGCAACTCATGATCTTATTCACACAACTATAGTGTGCGCACTACCTCTGCATAGGTAG
This sequence comes from Firmiana major, assembly GCA_033439115.1. Taxonomy (NCBI): domain Eukaryota; kingdom Viridiplantae; phylum Streptophyta; class Magnoliopsida; order Malvales; family Malvaceae; genus Firmiana; species Firmiana major. The sequence continues at coordinate 8,539,198 of CM065903.1, forward strand.
TGATATCTAACGGCCCAATCAGACTCAATTTGACAATCTGAGCCCTTCCATGAACTTTTAGACATTTCGACTCTCACTGTTCATAATGTCGGGTCATATCTGCTCAGGAATATAAACTGAGTTTCATACTCGTTAATCAACCAGTTCCGCTGGGTCAGAGTAACGAATTTTATTGGTCAATTCCTTTAAACAGTGTCCGGGAAATTCTATCACCGGAATGCATCTAGAATTATTTTTCAAGTCCATTCTGGATGTCTAACTCTTAAGGTTGGTCAAGCAGACTTCCACTAATGTTTCAAGTTACCCTCAAATCTCATGCATACTCTGAGAAATTAGCTCGTAAAATATTCTCCACACTCCGCTCCAACTTCGCGAAGCGTGTCTCAATACTGTCTGATCTCTCTGTCGGACTCTGTGGGGCATACTCAACATCAGCCTCCACTTCAACCTCATCTTGAGTCTCATGTGACGACTCAGTACGACTCCCGGGCCTATCTCTACGGCCTCGAGCACGTGTACTTGCCCTTCTACCATAGTAGCTATCAGTTAAAATAATTAGATTATTGCATTTAAAACCAAATTCTTAGCTGCAATTCTATCTCGATATACACAATTGTATCTAAACAATGCATAGTACATGGGGATATAAACTTCCTTAACCACTAACACCGACTCATATCAAGCCAACTTAGCTCTGATGCCATTAAACTGTCACGACCAAAATTACCTAAAATCACTATAAATTTTTCGCTTTTCGATTATTATTTAATTCTTACATTTCTCTCATCGTGACCATCTTACCAAACAGTTGGGCTATGATTCGTGTTAGTCACCTCTCACCTATTTACTATTTCATTTTCATAATCACATTCACATATCAGAGTTTACTATCTTTTGACTTTAACTAAATACATACACAATGGTATTTACATAACCTTACATCCCCGACATCATATTCGTTTACAGTACTGTGCATTACATATTTAGATACAAAACTATACAAATGTGTATACCTATCTCTGGATGGGAAGCAGTGGATACCAAGAATGCAAGTCCTCAACCGCTCACTAACTACTGCGAGTGCTCTGAAAAAATGAGAAAATAAGGGGGTGAGCAAACCACACGCTCAGTAAGACAATTATGCAAGTAAGCAAATAGCTCCACTATCTACATGCTCATAATGCCATGCCCTTAAAATTCATTTCTTTTCATTAAAATCTCAAGCACAAAATCATGTATTTCATCAATGACTTAGTTTATAAAACTGTTCGTGCATATATAAATCATACTACTTATGCATCAATGACATTTTATGTGACATCATTAAATCATACTTAGCATGAGGTAAATCAAGATCATGCCATGTAAAACAAATCATGAGAAACAATTCTTTTCATGAATTTATGATTAAAGCATGAAAATTCATCATGCTACAGCATTTAAATCATTTCATTAAAACTGCAGTATAAACTAACCCTTTCGAGTCAATCATATCATAAAATAATTCATTAAAATTCATTATAAAACTTTGGTTATAAAATCACCCTTCTTTCAGGGTCACATATCATAAAATCCTCTAAAACATATATTAGTATAGTAGAAAATCATAAAATCGGGGGCCTGACCCCTCCCTCGGGTCTACCCTGGTCTATCGAGACCACAAGTTATATCATGTGAGACATGTAGGTGACTATATTGGTAACAACGAGAGCTATGGTCATAACCTAATGATCCCTGGCAACACGGTACCTAGTATGCGGGGTATCACACCTGAAACGGGAGGTGGGTCGGTCCTACCCGCCAGAACAGCATAACATCAAGATTGCGAGGGCAAGGTTTACTGTCTCGTGGCTAATTCCACTCCACTCCAACAATCCCCACGGTATAGCGTACTCCGCGTGACATACATGGTACAACGTACTCCGTGAACCCAAGCTCTGTCAGGGGTGCTTGCAACAGGTCTTATCCACCCATACCATCTCTGTCTTAGTATGCACGTGTGAGCATATCATCTCACTGTGACACACAGTCTACAGGAGGCTCCAACACGGCTATATGCATGTCATATAAATCATTGTGCAAGCAACGATCTAGCACGGCTCCATGCATATTCATGATATCAAAAAATCTCGTGCGAGCGAAGCTCTAGCACGGTTTCATAAAAAAATTAGTAAAATCTGCGTACGAGTAGCACTCCAGTGCAACTTTAAAATGAGTTATAATTCCATATAAAATTTCGTGCGAGCAAGCTCCAGCACGGTGTTGTGCATCAATAAATCAAATCTCGTGCGAGTTACACTTCAGCACGGCTTTTATGCAATTATCATATCAAAACAGGATGCGAGCTAAGCTCCAGCACCTCTCATGCATGTCAAATCATTAAAATTAGTGCGAGCAATCGCTCCAGCACCATTTTATGCATATCACGTCAAAACAGTCAAAATCGTCAAAACAGTCAAAGCAGGGTGCGAGCTAGGCTCCAGCACTTCTCATGCATTTTACAATAATAAAAATCAGTGCGAGCAACCGCTCTAGTACATTTCATGCGTATGATGTCACACAAGTCAGTGCAACCAACCGCTAAAGCACGTTTTATGCACACTCACAAACTCAGATATAGTGCGAGCTATGTACCAGCACTATCTGTTTCCATATAAACTTGATAGTTGGCCCATTTTCCAAATAATTTTCATTTAAATCTTAATAACACTTACGTAGTGTTATATTGTGAAATTTATGCAAATACTGGTCAATCTATCAATTTGCTTTGCTTAAAAATCAAGAAAATTCCTTAAATAAAAAATAACTTAAATCATGCATGTCATGCTTTCACTATCCTTAGGTGAATTTTCCCTCACTAGGGGTAAAATAGCCTTTTATCTTTTTTCGAGTCCTTAAAATCTTTAATTTTATTTCTAAGACTTTTATACTTATTCACTGTATACATACATATTCAGTGTATACAAAAGCTATTAAAATATGCGTAGCTACCTCTAGCTACTCACACAATTTCCTTACCTCATTTTTTTGTACAGTCTGAGCTTTCCACTGATGTCTCGTCACGTAGTCCGATTTGCTCTGAATCTAATCTTCGAAACTGCGGATAAATATTCATCAGATCAAATACAATATCATTAATTGTATTTCCTATTTTCGGGGCTTAATTTAAGTCATTGGGCCCATTTACCCATATTGGGCCCGATTGCACCATAATGGGCCTTAATCAGCCTTAAGCCCGTTTTTCACTTACTATTCACATCATCGAGGCCTATTGGGCTCATTGGGCCCACTAGTATTTATTAAGCCTCATTCTAAATTTTTGAATAGCTCAATTAATTATTTACGACAGTTTATTTCTAATTCCAGAATTTAATCCATTTCATGCGGAAATTAAATTCGTAATTTATGCGCTAAATTTTAACACGCATAACGATGTAAAATTATTGTAAATAAGGGTTACTTACCCTTGATTCCATGATAATACATAAATCGAGGCTGTCTCGAGCTCTTGATTGACGCCAATTGTCGCGCTACACAATTTAATATTTTTTCGAGTAAATTTTCAGTCAGATATTAATCAAATTAAATATTTCAAAATTTAAATCAGTCAATTTCGATCACTTACCGACTTACCCGTAACTCGATTGCATCACTTAAATTTTTTCCAATTTTTTCTCTTTTTCTTTCCTTTGTTTTCTTATTTTTCCTTTTCTTTTTGGTTGAACCGGTTCGGTCCGGTTCAGCGCAAAAGCTTCTTCACTGAACCACCGACTAGTTCAGGGCTCCTTTGGTCATGCGGACGTCATTCGATCGGTTCCCGGCGTGCCATTACCGCCGTTCGACGCGTCTCGTCCTGGGGAACACTCGGCTAGCCTCGATCGGGACCAATCACCGCCAGTGGCCGTCAGATTCCCTCTTTTCCTTTGTTGCTTTTCCTCTTCGATTCGTCAGTGTCCGGCGTCGGTGGAGCGCGTTGCCGGTGCCGATGAGTGCGTGCCGACATCCTCTCTCTTTTTCGACCGCTTGCCTGGCCGTGGGGTCGTCGGTGCTCACTGTCCGGTGGATTCCTCTTTCCTCGGCTTGTGTCGGTTTGCTCGGTTCCATTTCTCTTCAATTTCTCTCTCCCTGTGTTTTCAATCCAATCTTTTATTTTTTTTATTTTTTTATAATAGATTTTTATTATTATTTTATTCAATTAAATATTATTTTTTATTCAAAATATCTAAAAAAATTTATTTTTAATTTATTTAATCAATAAATGAATTTCTCGGTATTATTTCATTTTTTGGGTATATTTTTCTAATAATTTCAGGATAATTTTTTGATGTGAAATTTTTTGTTAATTCCAATAAATTCATATCTTGATCAATTTAACCCGAAATTTAATTATTTCTTCGTTATTGATCAAGATTTCTCAATCCCATATTTTTAATTAAATTTTCTTGTCCAATTAATATCGAGTTTCAGTCTTTTGATCGTTTTACCCTTCACGTGTTCGGGAATACCATTTCAATCCTTTTGCATTTTTCATTTCGTGTTTTGAATAAAATCAGGTCTTACAATAATGGCTTTACTTGAGTTGCAGGAGCTAAAGAAACAATTACAAGAGCTTTTGGGTAAGGGGTTTATTAGATTGAGCGTCTTGCCTTAGGGAGCACCAGTTTTGTTTATTAAGAAAAAGGATGGAAGCCTCGACTATGTATAGATTACCAGTTGTTGAATAAGGCTACCATTAAGAACAAGTACTCTCTTCCACGTATTGATGATCTGTTGGATCAGTTTCGGGGAGCACAGATCTTTTTCAAGATCGATCTGAGGTCTGAGTACCATCAGTTGAGAATTCGGAGTGGAGATGCACCCAAAGACAGCCTTTCGTACCTGTTATGATCATTATGAGTTCTTGGTTATGCATTTCGGGTTAACGAATACTCCCGCAGCTTTTATTGGTTTGATGAATGATGTGCTCAAGCCATACCTGGATCGATTTGTGATCGTCTTTATTGATGTATATTGGTATATTCAAAGTCTAGGGAAGAACTTGAGTAGCACTTAAGAATTGTTTTGTAAACCCTCCGAGAGAAACAACTATATGTCAAGCTCAGTAAGTGTGACTTCTGGTTGGAATAGATATCGTTTCTGGATCATGTGGTATTGAAGGACGGGGTGTCTGTTAATCCGTCCAAGATGGAAGTAGTAGTTCAATGGAAACGACCCAGGACACTCACAGAGATCAGAAGTTTTATGGGCTTAGCTGGGTATTACAGACGGTTTGTTGAGGGTTTTTCGAAATTGGCTGCTCCTTTAACCTGTCTCACTCGGAAGAATGTGGTATTTAAGTGGGATGATAGATGTGAGAAGAGTTTCTGAGAGTTGAAACACCACCTGACCACCGCACCAATTCTCACCTTTCCTACCAGCTCAGGGGGTTTCTTTGTATATACACATACTTCGCACCAAGGATTGGGCTGTGTATTGATGCATAATGGGAATGTAGTTGCCTATGGATCCTGTCAGCTTAAGGATCATGAGAAGAACTATCCGACCCATGATTTAGAGTTGGCAATCGTAGTGTTTTCACTGAAGATATGACGTTACTATTTATACGGTGAGAAATTTCAGGTATTTATCGATCATAAAAGCCTCAAGTATCTGTTTTCACAGAAGGAATTGAACATGAGGCAATGAAGATGGTTAGAGCTTCTGAAAGACTATGATTGTGAGATACTATACCACATTGGTAAAGCAAATGTGGTTGCCAATGCTTTGAGCCGAAAGAGCTTCAGGATGGTATCGTACATGATGATCAGGGAACATGAGCTGTTAGAGCAGTTTGCGAGTATCAGTTTAGATGTGATCCCTTCTGATACTGACGCCTATTATGTGATGGCTAGTCTGATATTAGAATTGGATTTGATTGACCAGATCAGACAAGCTCAGCGAATTGATCGCTTCTGTATTGATTTGGCTAGCCAGATTCAGATAGGTACCCATGCCGACTTTGAGTTGAGCACTGATGGATTACTAATATTCAAGGGCAGAGTATGTATTCTCAATGAGCTTGAGTTGAGAAAACTAATTCTGTCAGAAGCTCATTCATCACGGTATACGTTGCATCTGAGGAGCAATAAGATGTATCTGAATCTCTAAAAAGTGTATTGGTGGTCCGGAATGAAGAGAGATGTAGCGGAGTATGTGGCTACATGTTTTATATGCCAGCAGGTTAAGGTAGAGCATCATAAGCCTACAGGATTATTGCAGCCTCTACCTATACCGACATAGAAATGAGTGCATATCACCATGGATTTCATAATGGGTTTACCAAGGGCCCGACGAAACCAGATGCCATTTGGGTGATTATGGATAGATTGACGAAGTCAGCTTTTTAGCTATGAAGGCTATGGATACTCTAAGTGTATTGGCAAATTTATATGTACGGGAGATTATGAGGCTACATGGCGTTCTAGTGAGTATTATGTCCAATAGGGATTCTCACTTCACTCCCACTTTTGAAAACATTTTCAGGAAGTTATGAGAACCTGCTTGAGTTTTAGTACAACTTTTCACCCTCAGTCAGATGGTCAATCAGAAAGAACCATCCAAACTTTGGAGGATATGTTGAGAGCTTCTGTAATGGGCTTTAAAAGCTCCTGAGATGATCATTTTCCATTAGCCGAATTCACCTATAACAATAGTTATCACTCGAGTATTGGGATGGCACCATATGAGGCATTATATGACTATAGGTGTCGATCTCCAATTGGATGGGAAGAAGTAGATGACCGAAAGATATTTGCTCCCAATTTAGTGAAGCAAGCCTTTGAGGATGTTCAGTTGATATGTGATAGATTAAGGACAACTCAGAGAAGGTAAAAAAGTTACGCTGATACGAGATGACGGCCATTAGAGTTTATGGCTGGTGAATCAGTGTTTTTGAAAGTTTTCCCCTCTAAAGGTATCATGAGATTCGAGAAGAAAGACAAGTTAAGTCGTTGCTACATTGGACCATTTGAGATCTTAGATCGAGTGTGAGACAAGGCTTATAGGTTGGCGTTGCCACCTGAGTTGGCAAGCGTCTATAATGTCTTCCACATTTCAATGCTTCGGAAGTATCAATCAGACTCAGCACATGTGATTCAGTATGAGCCGTTAGAGCTCACAGAGGATATGTCATATGTAGAGAAGTCGATTCGGATATTGGACAGAAATGAAAAGGTCTTACGATCTAAGATGATCTCTCTGGTCAAGGTCCTTTGGTAGTACCACACTTCTAAGGAAGTTACATGGGAATTGGAGAGCCTGATGCAAGAGAGGTATCTACAGCTATTCGAGGATTGACTTGGTTCTAATTTGGAGGACCAAATTTACTAAGGTGGGGAGGAATGTAAGACCCGTAATTTTACATTATGCTACTTATGATTCATCCTTGTAAACACCGAAATATAGGTGGTTAAAGAAGGAAAGTTAGTCTAGTTTGGTCCTGAACATGTTGGACTAGTGAAAATGCCCAAAAAGGCCCAAACGAGCTCAAAATCAATCATTTGAACTGTTTTTAGCATTTTCAACTAGTGAAAGCACCCAAACCCCAAATATGAGTTATCCCACCATGGAAACTCACATATTTGGAACATTTGATAAAAGTCAAACGTGGTCAACGGCTAAAAGTCAACAAAAGTCAAATTGGAAATATAGATTTTAACCATTTAACTAACCATGGTTAAAACTTAACCAAACCATGGTTAATGCATGGAAGAAATAAAATTAGGCTAAAATGTTGGGAAATTCAGTCAACCCAATTATAATGGGCTCAAAATACAATTGGGCTAAAATAAAATGGGCTGAAAGTGAAGAAAAGATATTGTGCCCAATAGTAAAATTTTTAAAGCCCATTAAGCTTTAGACTATGTGGGCCGAATGTGCATGGAAGATTGGGCCGAATCTTGGGCCCATTTATTGGTTGAAAATTAACACAATTTGTAGGCCCAATTGACAATGAAAATTCAGCCCAATAACATGAATAGAAAAGCCCAAACCGAAAGCCCATTAGTTAAAAAGACTAAAGCTCAATTTCATTTAAGTTAAGCCCAAAACTATACCAAGCCCAAACCAAGTGCAAGCCCAACTTCATGGGTTGATTTTTAATGAAAGGTTGGCTAAAAATTTAGAAAGAAAAATCAGAATTGGCAAGTGCAAACCGTCACCTTCATCTTCACAGAACTAGCCACCATTAAAACATAAGCTTTCAAGCTTTCTCACTCTAGATTTCACCCATCTACAAACCGAATTGGAACAAGTTGTCTTCATGAGAGTTGTTACTCATAGTGAGGAGAATAAAATAGTCTAAACCAGCAACCAAGAAGCTGATTTAGAGAAGTCAATCTCTCCCACAAGTTTCGGCCAAAGTGAGAAGTGTGAGCTAAGGATGTTTTCAATCCACCAATCTCACCTATGTTAATCTAAGGATTTATAGAGTTGATTGGTGTATGAATTACATGACAAAACATCACCTAGAGTGGTAAACTAAGATTGGCCGAAAATGGGTATCTAGGTTTTGATGAATATGAATAATGTTTAATGGCATGTATAGCTTGCTTATGATGCGTACGCGACGATGGTGTGATTAAGTGAAATGAATTTGTTGAATTGGATATAAGGTATTTGATGAAATGCCTTAATGAACAAAATAAAAAGTTTAAGGCAAGTACACCAAGTATTTGTCGAAATGCCTAAGTGAGTTAGGCAAACATGGCAAGCCATGGTGATGGGCAATCGACCATGGCTAGGCGTGATGGTGCTCGGCACACCATGCATGGCCGAAATGGTTCATGGGCCAGGCACATAGTGCAATCGGCCTAATTGAGTTAATGGGCCTTAAGGCTGGCCCAATAAGAGTTAATGGGCCTAAAATACCAAATGAACCTTAATGGAAAAATCAAAATGGGCATAAGATAAAGTTGGGCCCATTAAGGGACAACGAGGCCTAATAAGAGAAATCGGGCCCAATACTTTAAATACACTGTAGGAAAAGTGAAAAGTGAATTATCAGAGTTGATTGATGTGATTGATAACTATCTGTAACTCCATGAGATATATTCGGAGCCGGATAGACGAATATAAGAAAAGTGGAAAAAGGGAAAAAGTGCATTCGACTGGATTCTAAATAAGGGATTTATATTAGCTCTTATAGATAGCTATACGTATTTTTATCATCGTTTGCATGCACTTAAATTCTATATAGAGTATAGATATGAACTATCTGGACAGTACCCAAATATGAAAAAATTACGAAAATGTCACTAGGAATTGTGAAAAAATAAAAATGCATAAAATGCATGATTTCAGCGATTTTTGTATGAAAAAGGGTTTTGTAAGTGTGAAATGATAGACTGACTTATGATTTTTACTATATGCATTAAATTTCACATTTTTCAAAGTTAAAAATGCTTGAGTGGGAGAAAACCCATGGATGGGTTATAATTCGGTAAAATTTACCCATCTTGCTTTGTTGTGCACCATGTTGAGTGTTGAACTTGATCGTGAGTACCGCTTTTATCAGAATCGAGCCATTTATCTGTTTTCTGTGTGAAATAGTATTGGAGCTATTGTGATATCTGTGAGTTACACAAATATGCTTGCACTGGATTTCGATAAGATATGTGAATGAAACCGTTTTGGAGCCCTCGTGTAGACTGTGTGTCACACTGACTTGCTTGCACTGCATTTAGACAGGTGATGGTTAATATTGATATTGAGGTGGTAAAACCTTGAGATTACTCGGTTCCCTCAGTATTTTGGGGTCCACGGAGTACATTGTATCGTGATGAGACATGGAGTACACTGTACAGTGCAGTCTTCTGACTTCTATCAGTCTTCGAACTTCTGATTGACCCACGAGATAGACTGACCCACCTCCCTGAGGTATATGATATCCCGCACACCTGATCTGTGATGCCTGGAATCATTGACTATGTACATATGTCCACTACTATTGTTGTTGAATCTCATCTTAGTCTTCAGTATAATCTGAATGTTTAAATTGTTATCGACTGAATTGAAAGTGAAATGAAAAGAAATGATTGAGCTTCTATCGATTGATGATTATCATATAGAATGCTTCTGTTTTCAGAGAATGCAAGTGTTTTGTAAAGTGAATGTAACTGTTTTACTGAATGTGTCTGTTTTGCAAAGTGATAAGTGGATGCATTTGTTTTACAATATGATAAAACATGCATTATGAGTATTATAAATAGTATGATTATCTACCTGTTTTCATATACTCCTTACTGAGCGTGTTAGCTCACCCATTTCTCTCCTCTCTCCACATATTAGTTCCAGTAGTTTGAGAGCTCTGTGTTAGATCCTGTATTTTCCTTTCGCCTGCAGCTATTATCACTTGCGAAAGGTATACACTTTTGTAGTCTTTTGTATCTAAACAAGATAGTGCACAGTGATGTATATATGTTAGTACTGGGATGTAGACCAAATGTAAACGAATGTGAATTATTGTAAATAAATATAAGTACAATTTCTTCTTATGGATGCATAAGATATGAATGAACTAAAAGATATGGGAAGTGATCGACTAACATCGACTCATAGCCCAACCAAATATTGTGTGTGTGAAGTCGTGATTTGTGATAATTAATGGTATGAATATAAGGAAAATGGGTCACGACAAAAAATGCCGCAGAATCACATTCTATAATGAAGGGATCAATCCCTCTGTGCTTTGCTACAGTTTTTAGGCATTCTGCCTTCAGGGAACCGATCCCTTGCCCTAGGGGATTGATCCGTAACTGTTAATTTTTTGCTTCTATGATCTAGGGATCGGTCCTCCAAAGGTAGGACATCGATCCCTTGACTTGGAACACCATTTCTTTGATGTTCTAACTCAAAAAACTCTCAATTTTCAACTCTTAATCTTATATAAATCATTCCATAACTCAAAATCAATCCTCAATACATACATAAACACATTTAATTCATCAATAACATGACCATAACATCACATAATATCAAATTGGTGACGACTACGTCCACTCTAAGTGACCTAGACGTGTTATCCGCAAGTGCACGGGTCGTACAAGTAATAATGGGATTTGAGTCCCGGATTATCGTCCCACAGAGAATCTAATTAGCCTAATTAAGTACCAGTTAATTTTACCCTAAGTATATCCTAGTAAATTATGAATACTTAGTGGGTGATCTACAAGGCTAAAATTAAAAGTACTGAAAACAATAAAAAATATAAAATAAAGAAAATAAAACAGAGCTAAAATTACTTACAGAGCTCCAAACAATTAAAAGCAATAACCTACAAAAGATAATTGACACAGTTAAAATTCATTAATACCAATAAACTAGAATGCAAAAAAAATAAAGAAACGAAATTAATTAGACTAAAATTAAACAATCCTAAAATAAAATATGCAAATAATTAATCTAATTAATAAAGATGCAAATTAAACTAACTTAAAATCTAATGAAATAAAATCCTAAAAAGTTAAGAAAATAACTATAAGTCTAAGTGTCTAAAATATTGATTCTAAATTAATCCTAACTATAACTAATTACTAACTTAAGAATAAAATCTAAATAATGCATGAGAAATAAATATTTTTGGATTTTTCAATTTATAATGAAAACTTAAAAATGCAAAAAATAATATTCCTCTAATTTAATTCTAAATGCAATATCTAATTCATAAATCCTATTGTAGTCACAAATTAACTATTAATAAAATTAAAACTAAACCTTAAACTAATAAACCAAGAAATTTAAACTATCATGCAAATTAATGTATACCTAAGCTAACAAATAATAAAAGGCATAATAAAAATTAGACAAAGCAAAATAATTGCATGAAGCATTAATTTGTGAAGATTAAGTGCAGCCAAACATGGCCTTGCACTGTTCTCGGCAATGTGCAACTAACGTGTGCACTGTACTTCATTCTCTGCACACTGCATATAGCAGCACCCGTCCTTGCCTTGTACATATTCTGTACTACTCGACCACCTTGCACGCCCTGACCTCTCACTACTAGCTGATCGCGCACTGCAAGCTCAGTCTCTGCATGTCACCACCGAGCTGTACCTCCAATAGCTACCATAACTGCAACAGGACACGCATACAACAACTAGTCCTCCCTAGCCAATGCTTGTGTTCTGTAGTGCCAGGACAAGAGCTAGATGCAGCATCCACGTCTGCTTTCCTCACTTGTGTTTCTAGCAGCAAAACTGACAAGCACCAGCAACATTCCACTCTTCCGGTTCAGCAAGGACAGCCACTGCAATGATCCAAAAGAAAACTAGATTTTAAGAAATTATTGAAACATTAAAGGAAGCATGAAATAAACGCAAAGGGCAGGAATGGCCGAGAGCCCAGCTATCAACTGGCCATGTCCGGCATCCTCTTCTTCTATCCAGTGCACCCCAGCAGTAGCCACAACCCGTCCATCCCTCACGACTGCTACAACAACAAAAAATTAATGTAAAAAGAATATGAATAGTAAAATTAATCAAAAATAGAGTACAACAGAGAGGCAAGTTAGTCCTTGTCCCGATTCTGCACTGCTATAATGGAACACTCCTAATTGGTCTTTCACCGACACCAGCTGTCCCAACAGCTTCAGCAGCCACGACCTCTTCACTCGGCCCTTTCCACCATCCCGAATCAACAAAGCTACCACGGTAGAATGATGAAATAAAACAAACTGGAAAATGTGAAAAAAATGCAGGAAACGAAAATGCAACAAGGCAACAGTGAAGAAAATTTTATGTTTGAATGTAACTTAAAACAACTTGAAAATAGAAAGTAACATGCTTGAAATTAGCTAAACTTAAAACAAGAAAAGAAGGTGTTGAAACATGAAGGAAGACTATGGCCACTGTTACCAGCCAAAATTTCTCACTTCCTCTAGTCCAAGAATCGGTAAGCAGGAACAAGACAATAGAAAAGTTAAAGATGCAAAACTGAGAGCTAAGAAAAAAAATGAAAGCTTTTCATTCAAACTCTAGTGTACCGAATCAACAAACAAAGAAATAAACTTGCAAAATCGAGAATACAAAACATAGTAGATGGAAGTTAACGTGAAATACTAAATAATTTGAAACAATGAAGCTTTTCATAAAATATAACAAATAAAAGTTGACATGAACAGTAGCTAGGTAGAATAGAATAAATGGTGGCTTAAAAAAAAATAATCGGGAAAGCTTGAAGAAACTAAGGGAAAAAAACTTTAACCTAAAAACTATTCTAAAAACTACCCTAAAAATTAATCTAGACTACAACTACATTACCCTAGGCTACTTTCTACCCTACCTACACTATTTACTACTTGGTTTTTCAATTGCTCATCATGTTCTATTTATACACAAACTTGAGGGTATAATGGTAATTTTCAATCCTAGATGAGTTGACATTGTTTGGCCACTTATCTTCATTCCATTCATTGTAGAATAGATATTTTCACGTCACTTGTCATTTTGTCCACTTGGAGGTGCGATGTGGCCCGACGTGTGTCTTCCTTGAGGAAGGCACGATATCCATTGATCTTATCTTTTTAAGGCGAATAAAATACGAACACCTGACATCACACGTGTCCAGACGAATGGTGACTCAGACTGCGAAATGGTAGTGGTCCAATCTCCTTTAGCCCATTTTCAGTCCATTTTCGATTGAAATTCATCTGGATTTAATTTACCTGCACATAAGAGAATTTTAATTAAATTGAGGGGATAATTAATAAAATAATATGGGGATTAAAATAATTAATTAAGGAATTAAGCACAAATAATTTTATTTTAATAGAATTATCATACCTCCAAACTTGAGTTTTTGCTTGTCCTCAAGCAAAACAAAATTCATGTAGGAATGACACGTACTAAACATATTGATCTGCCCAATATTATCCTCAAAGAAAAAGTATAAACTCTGATCTCAAAGATTCACAATTATAAGTCCAACACTCAGAATCATCCAATCATAAGTTCTAACCCAAATTAGACTCCTTGTGTGTGTGTGAAAATGTCAAAGCCACTTCGCAGTACATTACTCGGATCAGATTATGTAAACACAGTGAATGCAAAGTCAATGACAAGTGATCATTCCCTTAAGTTTGCTTTTCACTTCTCTCCACTAATGTAGTCACACTTAATCAAAGATCAATAGGACTTCATTCAGTTTGTAATGTAAGGCTAGGGCTAAGGTGTGATAAAGTCGATTTAGGTTTAATTTCCCCTCAACATGCATTACTTCGAGAATCTTTAATGTAAGAGCTCATATTTATTTCCCCCAAACTTATTTATTTTGCTAAGCATTTTATTCTATTTTTATATTTTTCTTCTTCTTCTTTTTTTTTTTTCTATTTCATTATCACTTAACACCTATATGTATAAAGCTCAAGATATATCCTAGTGAATCTACAGCTTTCAGGGTAAAGGGTAGGAAAAGAATGTTTAAGTTAAGGAAAAATATGTAGGTGTATTTACAGAGAAAAGCTTATTTGGCCCAAATGGGTAACTAGGGGTAAAATATATACAAGGATGGCTGGAAAGGCTCAAAGATCCAAAGATGGCTTAAATCATATCCCTAATTAAGTGTGATCTAATATTTCGCCTCGAGATCAGATCAAACAAATTCTAGAATATGATGCACAAAATCAATTGAACAAATGCAATCCTATGTCCACATAATCTTTCTCTAAATAAATATACAGATTCATAACATGACATGTGCATAAAGTGAGGAAATCACAATCAGAATCAAGACAAATTCAAGAATTCAACTTCATGCTTTTCCTATAATCTTGTTTCTTATTCAATCAAAGTCAGACTAAATCATGGGGTCATATCATCGGAATATGGGAAAACTACATGCTAAGCACTAAATCATCCCAAAATCAAACAATGCAAGCTCAAATTTTCGAAATTTTTTTTTCAATTTTTGTCGAAAATTTTCAAAAATTCTCAAGTTATATCCCTTCCCCCAAACTTAAAGTGCACAGTATCCTCAATGTGCTGATAATATCAGAATTGAAGTTCAAGAACATAATGCTCTCCTGTCTGATTGTGAAACCCGAATTTTTCCCACTATGTTCATTATTTGGGACCATAATTTAAATTAAAGGGATTTAAATTGTTGGACAAAAAAAAAATACGAAATTTAAATGAGAAAAGATAGTGAGTCCGAGAAGGAAAATCGGTCTAAATTAATTCCGAACGTGTAGAAGGGTAAAATGGTCAAAAGATCCTAATTTCGATGTAAATTCGATGAAGAAATTTCATTAAAAATATGGATTTAGGAAATCTTGATCGATAAAGAAGAAATTATGGAATTTCGAGTCCAATTGGTCAAGATACGAATATATTACGAATTTCGTAATTTTCGTTGGGACATTATCCCGAAAATATGCGAAAAATACACCGAAATAATTAAAATAAATTAAAATAAATAAATTAATTAATTAATTAATTAATAAAATATAATATGATTTTTAAGATATTTTGTACAATTTATTATATTTTATTTGATTAAAATAAAATATAATAAATATAATATAATAAAATATAATAAATAATAATAAAGTAAAAAAAAATGAAATTGAAACAGGAATCGGGATTTTGAGACAGAGAAGAAAAAAAAAACGAAGCCGAAGACCCGAGGAAGGCCAGCCTCCCCCTTCTGCCGTGCTGATCGAAGCCACCATCGGGGAGAAGCCGAGGAGAGGAAGCTGCAGAAGCCATCGTCGGCGCCGGTGGAGAGGAAACGTCGGCAGTCGAGAGAGAGGGAGAGAACCCGAGAGAAAAAGAGAGAAAATGGAAGAGAGGGAGTGACCGGCGGCCGGGGGAAGGAGGAACGAACCACCAGTGGCCAGAGGAGAGCGACGGAGACGCCGATCCAGGCGTAGATCGGCCTGAAACGCCGCCGAACGACGCGGGAAAAATTCGGTGCCGCAGCCGGAGGAGAGAAGAGGCCGGACCGGCCACTTTCCGACGAGCTTTGGCGAAACCGACCACAGATCCATGCATCGGACTACCCCGCGAACAAGCTGGAGGCGGAAGCCGGTGGAGAACCGACCGGAAAAGCCCCGAACGACGAGGGAGAAGTTGAACCGGAACTGAACCGGACTGAACCGGACCGGTTTGAACTGGTCTGAACCGGACCGAACCGGTTCAGCCAAAAAAGAGAGGGAAAAAGGAGAAAAAAGAAAGAAAAAGAGAAAAAGGAAAAAGGAAAAATTTTTGGGGATACACCGGACTTCGAGTAAGTCGGTAAGAGGTCAAAAGTGACCGATTTAATTTTTGAAAAATTTATTTAAATTATATTTGATCGAAAATTCACCCAAAATTAAATATATAAATTGTGCAGTTCGATGATAAATCGCGTACGTGAGCCCGATCGAATTTCGAATTGCATACTATCGCAAAATCTCAGGTAAGTAAAGCTCATTTACGACAATCTATGTAATTATCGCGCATTAAAAGTTTAATTTACGAGTTACGGATTAAATTGCGCATTTAGTGGATTAAATCAAGATTTTTAATTAAATTATCGTAAATGATATACGGCTATTCAAAGAGTCTAGAAAAAGGCCCAATAAGTACTAATGGGCCCAATGAGCCCAATAGGCCTCGATGAAAGAATTAATAAGTGAAAACGGGCTTAAAACGAATTAAGGCCCATTAAGGTGCAATCGGGCCCAATAAGAGAGAAATTTGCCCAATTAGCGAAATCGACAATAGTAAAGATGAGAAAATATTTATTGAGTTGAATACGATTAAAACGAGGTTTACATAGATAAAATCGAGCAAAAAGAGTAAAATCGATTAAAAGTCAACTTTTGGCTAAAGCTTCGATATAATCACATATTTGGATATATTGAAATGAATTTAAGCCATATGTGATAAATTGAACTTGTTTTGCAGCAGCTCGGTCTATCGACACATTTTACGAGGTAAATTCGAGCATCGAGAAAAGTGCTCTACATCAGTCGCTAAGAGGTAAGGGATATGATTTAGAGTAGCGTTAGTACTCCTACGTCTTTACCAACTGTTTATCTATGAGAATTGAATGAGATTTTACGAAATGGATTTCCAACGGTATTCAAACCGAAGCCAAAACCATTTCCCGAGTTTTTAGCATATTTTATATATTTGAGATACATTTTACAACATACATGTTTATAAAAGTGATTTTTCACTTTTGAAATGAAAGCATAGTATTTTCATGTGAGATTACGGGTTAAAGTCCCGATATGTTTTATGAAACCATGTTTTCATGATACGGGTTAAAGTCCCGAGACAGCTTTTAAGCTATATTTTCACGGTACGGGTATGAGTCCTAAGAATTAACTTTGATAACTATGCTTTCCATATTTACACGGGCTAGAGTTCCGCAATGATTTATGAAAACTATGTTTTCTATGAAAAATGGGCTAGAGTCCTGTAATGATTTATGAAAAACGGGTTAGAGTCCCGTAACGATTTTAATACACGGGTATGAGGCCCGAAATGATTTTGATAAATTGGGTAAGAGGCCCAAAATGATTTTTGTGGGGTAAAAAGGCATGATATGAAGAAAGTCAGAGGATCTGGGGTCGATCTCGTATGGAGACGATCGAGGATCTACCTAGCTGACGGCCAGAGAACGGGCAGGCTCTGACTTGATATGAGAAACATGCGTATAGACCACACTTGGTGATGCACGTGAGTTCGTGCGTATAGTCTCCATTTAGTGGTGCACGAGAGATAGGGCAGCGTACGACCCTGATCCAGTCCTACGGCTCCCTGTACTATGGCCATGAGTACCCATGATTTTGTCCTATGGGACCAGATGTATGATGTCCTTCGGGACTAGTATATGAGATGATTGCCTGACCCTACACGATGAATTGACGGAATGATATATATATGTTTTCGCACATTTCATGCTACCTGTTTTATGATTTGCTATTGAGCACATATTTTTATGATGAGATTTTAAGGGTAGCCATGAGTATGTTTTACGAAATGTGCATATGACAATACGATTTCATTTTAAAGTGATAAGCATGTTATGATATGCATGATTAAGTTTTGAGATGCTTTTTACTTATTTACACGACGTAATATGCATATTATATATGAGTTTTACTAAAAGGATGCATGATGTGTAAACTTATGAATTAAGCATGTTTTTACTGCTTTTATGAAATGTAAGCATCTCTACTCCAGTACATGTTTATGCTGATTTGTAAAACCATGAGTTTTACCATGTTTTGAGTATTTAAAGCTATTTTAAATATATCTCTTACTGAGTCTGAAAAACTCACCCCCCTCCTCTCCATCTCCCAGAGTATCTATAGCGAGTCTACTGCACATACGAGACTGTGGTCATTGACAAGGTAGTCCGACCTTTCATCAGATATTCTTGTAACCTTGAGGTACAGTCTTACTTATATTTCAGACATGTGATACATAATAGACACTATTGTATATAATAGTCGGGATGTAATAGTTGTAAATAATTTTATATATACAGAATGTATGTGATGTAATGAGATCCTGAAAAATGAAAAAGATTTTAAATCTAGACATGGACAGGAAAATAACATAGTTGATGGATAAAAAGTTTAAATTAGCCCCATTTTTCCGCGCTTCCGGGGCGTGACACTGATGATGAAGCACATGTGAACCTTGATGAGAACATGTTGTTACAAAGACTATCTAACAAAGAAAGAAACCGCAGAAAAGAGAAAAGAACTGTACAAAAAGTGAAAAGAAAAATAAAACATCATAAAATGAAATGAAGCTAAGTAGCAGGATTAGAAGCAGGAGGATCAGTTAAAGTGGTAACAAAATGCTGACGGTCAAATTCTCCCCCAAAATAGTGCTTAAGTCCTAATGCTTTTTCTTTTAATTTTTTATTTTTTTATTTTAAAATTTTTTATTTTTTTCATAGAGAGAGAAAATGAACTAAACTAAATTAAGGCTCTAAATATTCACAACCTAAATATGTACAAAACTAGAATTATACCTAACCATAATTTCACCGATATTAATTAATGGCTAATTGTCGATCCCCGACAACGGCGCCAAAAACTTGGTGACGACTACGTCCACTCTAAGTGACCTAAACGTGTTTTCTGCAAGTGCACGGGTCATACAAGTAATAATGGGATTTGAGTCCCGGATTATTATCCCACAGAGAATCTAATTAGCCTAATTAAGTATCGGTTAATTTTACCCTAAGTATACCCTAATAAATTATGAATACTTAGTGGTTGATCTACAAGGCTAAAATTAAAAGTACTGAAAACAATAAAAAATATAAAATAAAGAAAATAAAACAGAGTTAAAATTACTTACAGAGCTTCAAGGAATTAAAAGCAATAACCTACAAAAGATAATTGACACAGTTAAAATTCATTAATACCAATAAACTAGAATGCAAATAAAATAAAGAAACGAAATTAATTAAACTAAAATTAAACAATCCTAAAATAAAATATGCAAGTAATTAATCTAATTAATAAAGATGCAAATTAAACTAACTTAAAATCTAATGAAATAAAATCCTAAAAAGTTAAGAAAATAACTATAAGTCTAAATGTCTAAAATATTGATTCTAAATTAATCCTAACTATAGCTAATTACTAACTTAACAATAAAATCTAAATAATGCATGAGAAATAAATATTTTTGGATTTTTCAATTTATAATGGAAACTTAAAAATGCATAAAATAATATTCCTCTAATTTAATTCTAAATGCAATATCTAATTCATAAATCCTATTGTAGTCACAAATTAACTATTAATAAAATTAAAACTAAACCTTAAACTAATAAACCAAGAAATTTAAACTATTATGCAAATTAATGTATACCTAAGCTAACAAATAATAAAAGGCATAATAAAAATTAGACAAAGCAAAATAA
The DNA here is from genome assembly GCA_033439115.1 of Firmiana major. NCBI lineage: Eukaryota > Viridiplantae > Streptophyta > Magnoliopsida > Malvales > Malvaceae > Firmiana > Firmiana major. Next base: position 8,559,115 of record CM065903.1, read on the forward strand.
TTGCATGAAACATTAATTTTGAAGATTAAGTGCAGCCAAACATGGCCTTACACTGTTCTCGGCAGTATGCAGCTAACGTGTGCACTGTACTTCATTCTCTGCACACTGCATACAGCAGCACCCGTCCCTGCCTTGTACATATTCTGTACTGCTCGACCACCTTGCACGACCTAACCTCTCACTGCTAGCTGATCGCGCACTGCAAGCTCAATCTCTGCCCATCACCATCGAGCTGTACCTCCAATAGCTACCATAACTGCAACAGGACACGCATACAACAAGTCCTCCCTAGCCAATACTTGTGTTCTGCAGTGCCAAGACAGGAACTAGATGCAGCATCCATGTCTGCTTGCCTCACTTGTGTTTCTAGCAGCAAAACCGACAAGCACCAGCAACATTCCACTCTTCCGGTTCAGCAAGGACGGCCACTTCAATGATCCAAAAGAAAACTAGATTTTAAGAAATTATTGAAACATTAAAGGAAGCATGAAATAAATGTAAAGGGTAAGAATGGCCGAGAGCCCAGCTATCAACTGGCCATGTCCAGCATCCTCTTCTTCTATCCAGTGCACCCCAACAGTAGCCACAGGCCGTCCATCCCTCACAACTGCTACAACAACAACAAATTAATGTAAAAAGAATATGAATAGTAAAATTAATAAAAAACAGAGTAGAACAGAGAGGCAAGTTAGTCCCTGTCCCGATTTTGCACTGCTATAATGCAACACTCCTGCTTGGTCTTTCACCGACACCAGCTGTCCCGCCAGCTTCCGCAGCCACGGCCTCTTCACTCGGCCCTTTCCACCATCTCGAATCAACAAAGCTACCATAACAGAATGATGAAATAAAACAAATTGGAAAATGTGAAAAAAATGTAGGAAACGAA